>OV651829.1:10245341-10923784 GCA_927349885.1 Psylliodes chrysocephalus
GATGAAGAAAAAGAAGAAAAGAAGAAAAGAGAAAAGAGAAAGAAGAAGAAAAGAAGAAAAGAAGAAAAGAAGAAAAGAAGAAAAGAAGAAAAGAGAAAAGAAGAAAAGAAGAAAAGAAGAAAAGAAGAAAAGAAGAAAAGAAGAAAAGAAGAAAAGAAGAAAAGAAGAAAAGAAGAAAAGAAGAAAAGAAGAAAAGAAGAAAAGAAGAAAAGAAGAAAAGAAGAAAAGAAGAAAAGAAGAAAAGAAGAAAAGAAGAAAAGAAGAAAAGAAGAAAAGAAGAAAAGAAGAAAAGAAGAAAAGAAGAAAAGAAGATAAAGAAGAAAAGAAGAAAAGAAGAAAGAAGAATTACTCGTATTACACTATATAGCCCAATATCCTTTATGGTGCTGCTCAAAATTATTTTTAATTTCATGACAAATTTCATATGGTACACTATTTTCCATACTTTCAAGCAATTTTTTTTAAAAAGAAATTATGAAATCTCGACTTATAGCAATTCACTTATTAAATTTTCGCCAGAGGGCGTATTGGATATCTCGAATCGAAAACGGGTAAAAGGAAATTAACAGATCAAAGTTGCTAATTGAAATTAAGAGATATCCAATTTCTCTAATTAAAAACTCGTTTTTCAATTATTTCAGTATTTCGAGTATTAGGTTAACCTTTATTAATACTAGACTATATAGGATGTTTCATTGAGGTGTTTTTAATAGGGTATAAAATTTCAAAATACATTCAAATTTTAAAAACCTTTTTTACGAACTAAACAATAATTACAGATTTTATCTTTTAAATATAGTTTTCTTATGAAGATGTAGATAAACTTAAATTGAATTATATTAAAGTATTTAAGTACCTGCAACATTTCATAATACTTTATCATTTTTAAATTTTTGATAAGAAAAAAGAAAAAAAAAAAAGAAAAATGGAAAAATGGAAAAAATGGAAAAATGGAAAAATGGAAAAATGGAAAAATGGAAAATGGAAAAATGGAAAAATGGAAAAATGGAAAAATGGAAAAATGGAAAAATGGAAAAATGGAAAAATGGAAAAATGGAAAAATGGAAAAATGGAAAAATGGAAAAATGGAAAAATGGAAAAATGGAAAAATGGAAAAATGGAAAATGGAAAAATGGAAAATTGAAAAATGGAAAAATGGAAAAATGGAAAAATGGAAAAATGGAAAAATGGAAAAATGGAAAAATGGAAAAATGGAAAAATGGAAAAAATGGAAAAATGGAAAAAATGGAAAAATGGAAAAATGGAAAAATGGAAAAATGGAAAAATGGAAAAATGGAAAAATGGAAAAATGGAAAAATGGAAAAATGGAAAAATGGAAAAATGGAAAAATGAAAAATGGAAAAATGGAAAAATGGAAAAAGGAAAATGTGTAAAAAATTAAATAAGGAAAATGGCAAAGAATGTATTTTTTTTCCTCATGTTTTGAATCGTCAAATCTGATTTATCTCTATCCAAAACCGAACTTTTAAAATATCTTGTATAATTGTATCTCGTACAATATACAAGAACATTCAAGGCAGATCACCGTCGGTTGCCGGTTTGACTGATCCAGAAAACAAAATAACTCGTAATCTGCACGCTTTGGATGCGGTCGTAAAAATCTCTTTTTGCTTCTTTTTATTGTCTTTTTAGATAATTCTGAAAAGAAGAGGGATGTGTTTCCCGCCAATACCCGGAAGAGATAATTGATTTTCTTGGCCCGTAATCTTGTTGTCCTTTTTTATTGCTTCGCTATTTTATGTACATGACGGAATAAAAAAGGAAGTTATCGTGTTTGGGTCCTTTGGGAACAATATAACTATTAATAGAGCGTATTAAAAAATGATGAATAATTTTATTATCAAGTATATAAAATATTGTAAGTAATGAGGTTAAATTTCTTATGAGAATATTTTGAGCAGTGGTGGGTCATGGATAAATTTATAGAAAGTTGCTAGGAAAGTTTAGTTAAAGAAATTTACAGAAGTGATCTTTTAGAAGAATGTAAATGGAAATTGTATAAGTAATAAACTATGTTGCTAATAAGGACACCAATGTTTTAGGGGCAACCGAAACTTTGTTGCATGGCGAAAGTAGAAAGTTAGATTAAAATTATGTTTGAAAACTTAGTAATTGCAGTAGAAACTGTTTATCGTTAGCAAAGAGTGAAAATCTTGATTTTTTTAAATAAATTAGAAACTATGTTCGAAGATATTTATTCCAACTTTGATCATGTAATTTGTGTTAGCGACTTTAATGTTATATGCTAAAGGTACATGATAATTCTAACGCTTAATTTCGATACTAATTCAGTTAATTAAAGAACCAACAAGGAATCTCTCATTACTAGATTTAGTTATCACTAATTTTGATATAAAACGATTGCACGGAGGTAGTTGATTTAAATTTAGTTGCTGACCCACGCAGGTATAAGTTGCATAATTAAGGTTAAAATTCAAGTCATGCAACCCTAAAAAGATATTTTGTAGGTCACTCAAAAATATAAATTACAATAACTTTCAATATGACTTAAGTTTAATTTAACTTTTAAACAATAATATCATTACGGTTCTGAATGTATATGCCCCACTTAGGTTACGAATATAAAAAAAATCTACTAAATATGCTCCGTGGATTACAGACAATATTTAACTTTTACAAAACATTCGTGATAAAGTTCTACGAAAAATTTAGGAGAACACAGTCTCCCCAACATTGGCTTTACTTTAAACAGCTTAGAAATTATGCTAAAACTGCCATAATGCAGAAAAAAGCCTATCTTGAGTTTAGGTTCGGTAATTGATACAAAAGAAAATGGTCAGAACTAAAAAAACTAAATATATGGAACAGAAAAATATTGAGATTCCTACAGAGTTAAAATCAGTTGACGAGATTAATAACTTTTTCATTAATATTGCTCAGGCACCTCCTGTCAATGACGAAATAGTACATTTTTATTATTGACTACGAATATAACTTTAATTGGATTGATGAAGATACAGTTTCTGGAATTATTTATAATATTAAGACTCGGGCTTATGGAATTGATAATATAAATATACATATAGTTTATCTCTGCGGTTCTACAATTGCGCCTGCAGTCACTCACGTCATAAATAAATGTATTTCTAACAACTATTTTCCACAAGCTTGGAAGTTTGCTAAGGTTATACCACTACCCAAAGTTAGTTGTCCTAAGAACTTCAATGATCTGAGATCTATTAGTGTTCTGCCTCTTTTTCTAAAATTTTTTAAATTATTAATTCAAAAGAGATACAATTTTTTAAATACTAATAAAATTTTACCCTCTAAACAGTCAAGTTTCAGATATGGTTATAGTTGTGCTACTGCACTTTCTGATGTTATAGATAATAGTTTAAAAACTTTGGACAATAAAAAAAACAGTATTAATTCTTCTATACTATTCTAAAGCATTTGACATGATTAATCATACTATTTAATTATCAATGCTAATTTTTTTTTCGATTTAGTGAAATACCTCATGAGTTATTATCATCTTATTTGTACAAGCGAAAGCATTTTGTACAAGTCAACGATAAAAAATCTGTTCCATTGGAAATTTTGTATGGTGTTCCGCAGGGAATTATTTTAGGGCCCTTATTATTCTCTCCTTAAACATCTAACTTTCCACTTGCACTAGAGTATTGTCATTACTAGAGCTAGGAATATATGCAAAACGCCATATTTTGCATATGTTGCATATATATACAATTTTTGATTTTGAATGCATATATTGACATTTTGTTAATTTTTTGGCATATATCTGACGTGCTAATTGGCTGGACATATTAAAATTATGAGCTTTGGACCAAAATAATATTTTGTGAAATGCCTTTACAGGTCCATTTCCTAAAATTTTGAAGGATTAACTTTTCCCTGTATTAAATTACGGTTAATGGTGTAGGTACTTGAGAGGATTAAATTATAAACCAACAAATTTTGCTAAATATCCTTTCAGGTAGTTAAATTAATATCTTCAAATTTCTAAATGACTCAGTTTACTTTCAACTTCATTTCAGTCTTTATCGTTGTGTTGTGTTAACCAGTGGGAAAAATGGCAAAATTATGTAAACCTGTTCTAAAATTGTAAGTACTTTTTTATTTTATATTTTATTTTGACCTTTTACAATGGTAAATCAAACAACAGTAAAATATTATTTCAACTCACAGTTAAAAAAAAAGTAGGGCAACTTTACAGATATTAATACTATTCATCCAGATATTTCAGGAAAATTTAAGTTTGCACCTATTACTTCTGTAGATGTCGAAAGGAGTTTTTCTTTGTACAAGTACATACTTACTGATAGGATACAATCATTTAATACAGATAATTTAGAAAAACATCTAATTATTCATTCGTTTTATAATAATATTGATTTGTAAATAAAATTGGTTAATAATTAAATAATTATTAAGTATTATATTAGGTATTGTAAAATAAAACAAATAATAAATATTAATAAACTATTTCAATCAAATAACAAATTACTCTTATTGCATATGCTCTGCATATTTTTGAATTTTTTACGCATATATTGAAGTATTTTGCGGCATATATATGCGCATATTTAACTACTGTTTGGTTGCATATATTCCTAGGTCTAGTCATTACCATCTTTGCGCTGAAGACACAGTTATATTTTTCATTTCAATATACGAAAAGAGTAGAAGCTATTTAACGTATAAATTCAGATTTAGAAAATATCCTTAGTATTGCAAAAGATCATTGTTTAAAAATTAATCCTAATATATAGAGAGCGGAATATATGCAAAATGCATATATATATGCATTTTTTGCATATTTTACGAAAGTTCAGAAAATATTGCATATTTTTCCAAAATTCAGAAAATATTGCATATTTTACCAAAGTTCAGAAAATTTAAGAAAATATTGCATATTTTCGAAAAAAAAAAATGTATTACTATACTGTGCAAATCAAAAACTGTTTTAACAGATTATACAGATATATTTGAAATAAAGACCTTTTAAATTTTTGTATTTGTTTTTAAGTGTCACTTCTTGTAAATTCTTGTTAATTAGTTCTTGGAGGGTGGCATGCACTGGGTTTTTACCTTCTTAAGAGATTAAGCCCATTAAGGTAAATGTTAATAGATGGTATTTACATAGATAAAGTATTACCTATAATGCAATAAAACGGTTTATATAAAATTCTCAGTAATTTCTTGTAACCAATCTACCCTAACATCGGAATATTTTGAATGTTTTTCATTTAGTTTAATGAGATAGTATCCTCGTTATTTGCCTAGTGAAAAGTCTTGTAATAATTTGTTGTTTTAAAAGTGTCCTAAAATGTCGAGAATTTCTTTGTGGATTATGAACTTTCCAGAGTTGGAAATCAATGGGGATAAAGTTTTTTGTAAAGCTTGTGCCAAAATAGTGGTTTGCGAAAAAAAGTTCAAAGTGGTTCAACATGTGAAAACATCATTGCATAAAGCCAAATTGCAAAAAATGAAATCACAACCGGTTCAACAATGCGTTGTGAGGTCATTTCAAAACGCCGACAAAACAAAAAGTGACAAGGAGGTATTTAATCAGGACTTGTGCAAAGCTCTTGTTGCGGCAAATATTCCATTTAAGAAGTTACAAAACCTACATCCAGAGAATTTTTACAAAAATATTGCAATCAAACCATTCCTGACGAATCTACACTCAGAAAAAAAAATGTACATGCTATATATATAAATGTAATAGAAGAAATTAAAGTTTTACTGGATGATAGCAATTTTTACATCATTGTTGATGAAAGCACAGATGCTTGTGGAAGATATATGGTACATCCTATGATTGGAGCCTTAAAAGAAAATGAACCAGATACATCATATTTAATTGCATCAAAACAGTTAGAAAAAACTAACAATACAACTGTTACCCGATTTATTCAACAATCTCTAGCAGAATTTTTTTTACCAAATCAAATTCCCTCAGAGAAGTTCTTAGTGTTTTTGTCTGACGCAGCACCATATATGATAAAAGTAGGGCAAAACTTAAAAATATTTTATCCAAATATGGTCCACGTTACTTGTCTTCTGCATGGAATAAACTTAGTTGCAGAAACTGTGAGAACAGAATATCCCTTGGTTAACAAGCTAATTTCGAATGTGAAAAAAATATTTTTAAAAGCCCCTTTAAGAGTGTAGTTGTATAAAGAGAAAATGGTAGGGGTGTATTTGCCCCCGGAACCCGTAATTACGCGATGGGGGACATGGATTAAAGCAGCTATATTCTATGCAGAAAATTTTGAAGCAATTAAGGATTTAATTTTGGATATAGAAGACAATTCACAATGTGTAGTGCAAAGTAAAGAATTGTTAAAAAATCCCCTTGTGCCTAAGCAACTTGTGTTTATAAAGGTTAATTTTAGTTTTTTACCTGATGTAATAACTTCATTGGAAAAAAAAAAATTTAAGTTTAATCGAATCAACAAATTTTATTGCAACAGTTTCCGATAAATGTAACAATGTTCCTGGTGACATAGGCCTTAAGATTAGAAAAAAATTAAATACAACTTTATTAAAGAATGAAGGGTTCAATGAAATAAGGGAAGTGAAAAACATTTTTGAGGGAAAATTTTCCAAAGAAGTTTTACGTTGGCCCTGTACATTACGGTATTGTCCTATTACTTCGGTAGATGTTTTCTATATCAAAACATATTTTTACAGACAGAAGACAAAAATTTTTAATAGAAAATTTCGAAAAATATTTAATTATAAATTCCTATTATAATATTACTATTTAATATTTTTATACTATTCTATACTTAACTTCTACTAGTTTTTGTGTTTCGTTTGTTTTAAATAAATTTTTATATTACATATTTTCTTTTGTTTTTTTTTTCGTGTAATGGCTTTGATAGCGTACCAAATTAGGAACAGCAATGTTAATTAGAACCCAACAGTGAATGGTCGAGTGGAAATATTCGCTAGGCATCAGAATTAATTTTTAAATAAATTAATTAATTTAAAAAATCGCGTCCCGGCTGGAATTTGAACCCGGGACCCCTAAGTCCACAGGCCAACGCACTAACCACTGAGCTGCCCACCCCCTAATTTTTTTTAAGTATTTTTAACAAATATGCATTTGCATATTTAGGCATAATTGGACAAAATAACTACATATTTTTGGTAAAAACGATGCAAATATATGCGCATATTTTGTTATATTTTGATGCATATAATCCGCCCTCTACTAATATATCATCCGCTCTAATATTTGGCAATGAAAATATTTTGAACACCGCGCAATTAATAATAGGGGGTGTTGAAATACCTATTACACCTCAATCTGAAAACCTAGGTTTTGTTGTAGATACAAAATTGCAATTTAAGGAGTACATCAAGGCTTAATTAAGAAATGTTTATAGTAACCTAAAAATGATTTACCCTCAAAGACAATTTTTATTTTTAGAATTAAAAAAAATGCTGTGCCACGCATTGGTACTATCCCACTGTAATCACTGTGATGTAGTTTACCTCCCATGTTTAGATAGTATTGAATCTCGAATAATTCAAAAAATTCAAAATTTATGTATTCGTTTAATCTTTGGGATACGCAAGTATCAATATATTGCTCATAAATTTAAAGAATCGAAATGGCTTATAATGTTTAATACATAGGTTATATAATACTCATACGCCTCCTTACCTGTATAGTGAACTTACATACAGAACGGATATCAATAATCTAAATTTAAAAAAAAAACTATCTTGCGGATTCCTACACATAATAAAGCAATATTTAAGAGATCTTTCTCGTATGCCGCCGCTGTCAGTATTAACAAAATATTTCAAATGGTCTCAGTGACTCTTAATAATTTCTCTTTCGGTAATATTTACTCTCTTCCCTTTTCTCCCTCCCTTTCCTTTCTTCTTCTCGCTACTTTTTTATATACCAATAGAAACTCCCAGGCCGGATATTTTAGTAAGTAATAGAGATATTTTAATTCTGTAAAAGCCAGTTCATAGAGAGATTCAGTTTTAGATATAAATTAATTTTAAATAGGTCAATAGGTAGATGGCGCTGCGCTCAATATATTTTTTTCGATGGGAGGATATTTCTTATATAACGCGTCTTGTAAAAAATGCTTTTTTAAGCAGATTTTGTTTTATAAACTAATTCGATAAATCTAGCCATTTTTGATACAGAGTGGCTCACTCAAAATAGTTTCATCTTGTTTTTCGGTATTAATCATTGGATTTTTAGAAAATGCCTAAACAAGTTGATTTTTATTCCAAATTAAAAACATTTTTACATTACGGACATCTATCATGTGTCAAGCCCCCCCCTTGCACTTCTCCAACACCTTAATTTTAAAAAGGTAATGTATCTCCTAAAATCTTTCAAGGTCATGTGTAAAGTCATCGTAATTTTCTTTGTGGCAATCTATTGTAACACTTTTTGTTCCCTTTTTGAGACGGTTTTCATAAGCAAACGAAAGGTTACAAGAGCACGACAGCTCTATAGCCTGGAAGCAGGGTTCGTGGGTTCTGAAAACTTTTAATAGTGGACGCCATTTAATTTTGATCTTATGGAAACTAAAAAAACAAAGACTAAATCAAAACAACTAGATCTTTCTACAAATTCTTTAATGCCCTCCAGGCGAACAAAATATAAGTTCCAATACTTGATATTGAAAGTGAATGATTCTTTAAAATAATAACAACAGATGTCTACTCCTAACTAAAGTTAGTATCTGCTGATTTACAATTTTTTAACCTTCTAAGGGTTTTATAAAAAATGTTTTTATGTTAAATTTTTAAATACATTCACAAGTCCACAGTTACTAGTGGCTTGAATGATTATCAGAAAATATGTACATATATTTTTAAATCGTTATACCCCCTCCTACAGCTGTATTCGGTTCACACTATGTAATAACGAAGAATACTGATCAATTTTTAAGAAACATTTTTGTGTGAATAAAAAAAAACTAAATAAAATTTAGTTACATAAAAAAATAGGCATTGCCTAGCACTTCAAACTAAAAGTCAATCTCCAATGTGGCACCAAAAAAATTAACATCAAATAAATTGGGTGGAACTCACCAAAAAAAAAAATTATACAAAAACACAACTACTCCGCCCTAGGATGGGTAGACCTCTCGTCTCGAAATGGTTTTTTCTTGGTTAGGCCCCATTTTGGACAGAAGACCAAAAGGACTCATGGAAAACATCATATTTAGGGAAGGTCCCTAGGACATGGAAAACATCATGATCATGCTTGAAAGCCAAAAGAAGGCCCACAATGGATCGGCCATTTTCAAGTTTTTTTTTGTAACTTTTTTATCAAAGTGACCTTTATCAATAATTATTATTATTTTTAATATTTTAAATAGGTCGCCTGATATCTAAAATAAAAATGAAAAGTTTTACCTCGATTTAATAATAAATTTATAGGGAATATTTACCTCTGAAGAGATGACCTTTTTCGAAAAATAATAAATTTTTAATGCCATGCGCTAGTGACGACTTCAGACTTCAGCTCGCCAAAACCAAAGATAAAATGGTATACCTTGACTTGATTGCCTCTGCCCGTGCTCCAGAGAACACAAAAGTCATAAAACCATCGAGAAACCATACCAGTCACTTCGGAGTGGTACTGGTGTAGCCAGCACCTCGAAAGAACGGACTTAAGAATTACTTGAAAAACGTATCTGTTGTCAAGTTGAATGATAGTGACAGTTACTTGGAAACAGGTTAGAAATATGTCAATAAACAATATTATTAAATTTATTAGGACTTATAAAAGGTAAAATAGATGACTAAAGGAAATAAATAATTAGAGATTAACGAGATTAGTGTACACTTTAAAAGTAGGTAACACGATTAAACCATGGTATTTATAATTAAAATACAATTAATTTATTTGTGATAAAAATAAATAAACGAATGGTATTTGTAAATGAAATACTATTTAATTTATTTGTAATAGGACTAAATCAATGGTACTTATAACTGAAATACTATTTAATTAATTTGTGTTAAAAAAAGTAAGTAGTAAAAGTATGTCCTTTTATTCTCAAAATTTAGTAAAAATCTTAAAGGATAATCCATATTAATTTACTATGTCTCACGTTCATTAAATTATGATTATTTTCAGTGCATATGAACGTTACACTATAAATCCCAAAAAAGTCTTCGTGTAAATTTTCATTTTCGTTAAGGTATCTGATTATTATTGACATTTGAGAAATGTTACTGATATCTGTAGTTTCATCAAAAATTACACTATAGTATTTATATTATATTTTACCTATAATATTACTTATTATTTTATCTCCTATATAGTTAATTATTCTATTTTGAATAGAGGGACTTAAATATTTTGTTCTAGCTGAAGCTGATACAAAATGGGTTTTTAATAAAATATCATCACCACACGATTCCATTCTATGTCTAATGAGTTCCCTAAGGTTTCCTTTATTTATATCTGAGGCTTGTGTTACGTCGCATGCCTCTCAAAGAAATATTTTGTTTTCCTAAAAATAATATGCATTGAATTATGGATTTTAAATTATCTCTATTTTCTTGTACTTGCTCCAGATGTTTATTATCTATTATAGTTTTAATTTCCTTTTCAGGATTTTTGAACCTAAGAACAAAATTTTTAGCAGCATTTATCGCTTCTTTGTGATAACATGAATTGTTGTGAATAGTTAAATCTCCATCCTTTTCGTATAATTTTGAAATTTTTTTAAGGGGATTACTGACTAATTTTCTGATGGGAGTGCTTTAATAAACTTCTCCTGCTTTGGAAAAAAGTGCGCAGTATTTGCAAAAAACGCCTTCCATACTTTTAGAGTAGCTTAACCAATCAAATTCATTGAAATGTTTTGCGGAAAGATAGCATTTAACATCATTATTTTTTCTGTGAATGGAATATGGATAAATAAACTCTTTATCGGGCATAAATCTATTTTTTACAAGTTGGTATTTTTCAAAGTCATTAATAATACTTTGGTTCGAATCCCACCGTTGGCCGGAATTTTTTCATTTAATTTAATTATTTAAAATTAATTCTGATGCCTTGGTAGGATTCCCCACTCGACCATTCACTGTTGGGTTCTAATTAACAGTGCTGTTCCTAAAGTGGCGCTGGGAAACAGTAACAAAGCCTACACAGAACACGAGGTGAAATAACCTTAGCAGTTGAAGCCGATGATACACACACACAAAAAAAATACTTTGGCTTAAAACATTTCCAATGTCAAAGTCGCCCAAAACATCAGAACTAGAAATTTCAAGTATACTCTGATCTAGAAGTTCAGTTTCAACATCTTTGGAGCAAACTGGAAGTGTACTCGGCTTTGCCCATTTCATAATTGATTTTGGATCTGATGATTGGCCGTCATCTACGGGTTTTAATCATTTATTAATGAAAAATTCCAATGTTTTTTGACGTTTATTTATTTATATTTTTTGCTGAAAATTTGAATTATAATTACATAAAATAATTCTTTCTTTTGTTATTAAAATACTTACGTTAGTTATATTCGAGATATAAATTTTTACAAAAAAGTATCGTTCTCAAAAAGCAGCACAACAAGAAATATTGATTTGTTTTAAACTAAATATTTACGATAACATCTCCACGCTGTGACGAAGTTACTAAATTTTATTTTTAATTAATTTTAAAAATGTATATTTTAATTAATTCCCGCCCGAGGACATGTTTAAGATCTCCCGTATTTATGTTTCCCAGGAATTACCGTTTTTCAACAATTGCGAGTACCCTTGTAGATTAAAATATTCTTATATTTGCCAAAATCCGAATGGGCATTTTGTAGAGTCGATTTCGTACCAATTATCTACCTTTATTTGTCAAGGTTCTAAAAGGACATTTTTTAAATTGTAAACAGTCGGTTGTAGTAGTGGTATCCCCCACTCGGGCTTACCGAAAAGCATAAATTCGATCACATCTGGGAATTACGCCCTCTTGATTTCCGGCAGGCGTAACCTCTTCTCTCTCCTGCAGTGTCGAGTGAAATACTCTGTGAGTGACCGTGTTATCCAAAGAATATTAAACAACCCCGTTTATTTTCCTAAGGTAGGAAACCGCAAATTATTAATTATTTTTTTGTATTTATAATTAGTTTGAGGCACCCGTCCGACAAGTGAAAAATTTTGATTCATCCCTCAGTGGGAAACCGTTAGCATTTTTTTTATTTGAGGCTGGATATAGGCTAGACTCTGAGTGCTCTCATTGTCAACGACTATATCCAAATTCTCTTAGAAAGCGCCCAGTTAACATTGAAGTAAGAGGTTCAACCCGTTTTCAATTTTTTATTTTATTACTTTTGGGGAAAAACCGGCCCGTTATTTTCTTTTTTGGAGATTCGATCTGTCCCTGGGTTAAGAGTGATCTCTGTCCTGACGGCGTTATCTAATTTCCCAGAAGATGTCTAAATTAATTTTCGCGCCTCACATGTAAGTTTCTTTTCTTTTATTTATTTAATCAGTTGTATTTCAATCATTCCGTTCCCCGTCCACAACTAATTATTAAACGAAGCCCAACGTTTTCTGTAAAATTCATTTACACACCATCTTGATCGACTTTTGGGCAAATCTTAAAATATTTTTACGTTAACCATCGCATTTTTGTTCCAAACACCGCGCTGAAATTTTTCATTCTCGTTCAACGTAATTGCCAGAGCGTCGATCGGTCTGAACTAAGATACAGGGACGTTCTGAAAACTTTTATTTCATTTATTTGCTTACATTTGATTACCGTCATATTTAAATAATTTATTTTTAATTAATTTTCCGTATACAGGGAGTTTCATAATTCTCGGGCCGCTTAGCCTCCTGTGCTAGCGAACCGTAAATATTTCCGAATATTTAAATAGTTTTCATTGTTAATAATTTATTTTTAATACATTTTCCGAATACAGGGAGCCGTTAATATTTAATTAGTTTTCAAGTGTAATAATTTATTTTTAATACATTTTCCGTATACAGGGAGTTTCATAATTTCCGGACCGCTTAGCCTCCTTTGCTAGCGAACCGTAAATATTTCCCAATATTTAAATAATTATTATTGTTAATAATTTATTTTTAATAAATTTTCCGAATACAGGGAGCCGTTAATATTTAATTGGTTTTCAAGTGTAATAATTTATTTTTAATAAATTTTCCGAATACAGGGAGCCGTTAATATTTAATTAGTTTTCAAGTTTAATTATTTATTTTATTTAATTTTTCGTTTACAGCCGTGCCAAAACCGTGCACTACCACCGTTGTATATTTTTTTGTAAATATATATTTTATTACCTATTCCTGTGTTTTTCTTATTGCTGGTTCTTAACCGTTATTTTTCAGGGTACTGTAGGGTACGAAGTGTAAAGGAGATAAGTGTTTTATTTTTATTTATTCTAGTATAGTGGCCTACCTAGCAGTGACCGCCTCGAATTATTTATATCTCCACTGAGTTTACCTTGAGTACACTCTGGTATACTTCAGGGTCAAAGAGCAAACTGCGATAACAAAACTGGCGCCTGAGCAATCCCTATTCGGTAATCACCATTATAGCGTGTAACAGAAATTCTGTCCATTACGAGAATTACGAATAAAATGATAGTAATCGTACCGGGTATCGGATCAGTAGACATAGCCAAAATTTGAATAACTGAACATTTGGCGCTTGTTGTTCGGAACTAATGCTATTGGCCTGGTGAAAAATCGATACTTGGTCTCGCGGTGGCGCACCATGACTCGCGTCTGACTGATTCAAGCCTTTTCTATCAACGATCGCTGCCAACGCAAGACGTGAATTTGTTAAAAGCGTTAAAGTTTTTTTATACAGGCAGCTGAGGGGTCGAGAAATTTGTTCAACAATTTTATAAGAATAATTCATATTCAAATTTCGCTATATATTTTAGCTTATTTTGCTAGTATATTTAATTTCTGATGTAGTTTTTTTCTCATTTTTTTTTATACATATAAAAATAGGTAAATTATGATATTCCAAATAACGGTTGAAATTCTTTTCTCTGTGCTAATATAAAAGCTTTAAATTTTGCATGAAGGTCACTCATATTTTATAAACATACAAAACTACTTGCTTTTTTCTCATATTTTTTTTCTTATTTATCAAGAATATTAGACATTTTGAAATTATAATGGATATGTACTCAATGATTTGCTGAAATTGATTTTGTTTTTTTTTTATTGTCAATTAAATTATAATATTTCTGTTTTAATTATTGTTAAATACTAAATTGAGTTATTTCTGTTTTAATTATTGTTAAATGCTAAATTGAGTTATTTTTGTACAACTTTGATTTGAATTTAAACTGGGTGTTATTAGATTACAATCTGTCTGAGTTCTGTAACAAAAAAAGGTTTCACGGTCTACATTGTTTGAAATTCTTTTAGAATTAAGTGAAAGTTCCTAAAATTAACTAACTAGGACCTATGAGACCTTGTGAGATATGAGATAAATCAGACTCGGAATCAGATGGCAGATGAACTAAATTGGAAATCAGGATAAGGAAAATTCACCGTTATACTACATCAGTAGCTACGAGGGATATCTTCGCTTCGCAGAACTTAAGGAAGTACCTATTCTTCAAATAAAAGAAATCTGAACAATCTAAAGACATTGTATTCAAATGTATTCAAACTGACATTGTATTATATTGTATATAGGAAGGTTCATCTTTTAATTTCCACCTATTCAACTTTACAGACTTGACTAAGAGACCATATGTATTTCTTACTGAGGTATTTTTCTGCTTTTTGAGAAAAGCAGATGGCGTCCAAGGTTTTTTTGTTATTTTGTACTTTACCTATTAATATTTATTTTGTCTTCTCGTGAAGGTAAATTATATCCGTGAACTGACCTAATTTGCTCTCTCAATAAGGAATACATCCTGGCAAAGAATCTACGCCCCTGAGTATAACATCAAAATATTAAAAAAATAAGTTTAACTAAAAAAATACCGGTGCAAGCGCCATACAAACTCGCTGATTCACTGTAGGTGAACCAGAAGCCTGTCACAACGCATTACGTCTGACTGTCTGAGAGATACACTGGCCACTGCTAAATGTATTATGCATTAGAGATGTGGGATTCGATACGATATTTGGCAGTATCGATATTCTGGAGTTGGAAACTCGATATTTTGTATCGATATTCTAAGACTTAAAGATACCCTGTATCGATATATGTATATGTTAAATCGTATCAAAAATAAAATAACACTTATGCAGCACTAATTAAAAATTTAAACTGCCATATATGACTAAGATATTAAACATAGGGAAAAAAACATAGTTAGTTTGGTTAAAATACTGTATTTTTTTTTAATTATATCTTTAAATATATTTATACTTCCGTGGGTGAGATTATAGAACGTCTGCAACTTTGCAGATCTGCAAATATGGCGGCAACTTTAAAGATCTGCAAATATGGCGGACTTACAGATGCATGTATCAAGTTTTCGTATTCCAAAAAATATTTGCAAATTAGCAAAATTTATTGTGGTTTATTGCGAATTTTCAGATATTTTTTGGAATATGAAAACTTGATACTTGCATCTGTAAGTCCGCCATATTTGCAGATCTGCAAAGTTGCAGACGTTCTGTAATCTCACCCCGTATATGATTATTTCACTTCAATATTTTAAAATTAATTTACTTGTACTATGTACATTAGTATACAATATCGATATTTTCAGTATCGATACTGCTGCTTACGATATTGAAGTGTATCGATACATTAAACTTCGATCTGCATCGATACGCAGTATCGTTACTTTTCTTTGTATCGAACATCTCTATTATGCATTATGTATTGCAGGCAGTAGGCGCTTCGTGCTTCGTCATGCCAATACATGTACACATATCGTAGCACCCACTCTAGACGTTGCAATGTTCTGCCGTCGTAACAAAGTTAGGTGCAATTTCTAAGTATTAGAGGTGCCCCGAATCTATTTTCTTATATTAAATGCTGTATCTACATCTAAATTATATTAAAATGCACAAACGATTTTTAGAAAATTACCTAATGTTTTAAAATGGTAGGTAAGAAAGCCTTAACTAACAAATGTTTCTTTTATCATCACATTTAATACCCTTCAAATTTTGTTTTACAACTTACTAACAAATACATAGCTTAAAATCTCGGATTACGAATTACAAGCTTATATCGCCATATACCTACTCCTCAAAACTAAAACTTTGCAGATAAGGCTCTTTTTGTTACGACGGCAGTGTTGCCATATTTTATAACAACAGGCTTCGCATTTCCTCCAATAATGTGAGTAGTGTTCCCCCTCCCCCCCCAAAAAAAAAACAATCTAGCTATGCGCTTGCTAGCGGCAACAAACCTAGTTCGTTGTCGACATTTTCTAGCTTTTACATTTTAGCTTTCATACTGTTAAGACATAAAATAAAGTTACGCTTTTTGTAAAGTTTTTGTAATTTTTTAAAAAATTAATTTTTATTAGCAAACCAAAACGTTACTTAAATATCTGATACAATTTCATCCAAGATTATCATTATGATTCTAAAATTACATAATTACAAACCATACAAGGCTAAAGGCAAAAACAAAAACAAAGGATATTGAAATGCTGAAATCCGGATTGAAAGGTCTAGAATGCTGATATACCGTTTCTTTTCGCCAGTCAATAGTATCCTGTAGCGCGGTACTTATTTAATGAAATCAAAGATAAACATTTTCTGAAAGAGAAAGGATAAAATCTTCAAAGGGGAACGAGACCGTTTTAATATTAATGAGAGCACTATCAGAAATCTTGAACCCTAAAAAGGGCTTCTAAGAAAAGGTCGAAATATTGACTGGAATATTTTATCTTATTTTATAAACTGAAAGCATTTCGAGAAAATATATATTAAATTACTCAATGGAACGTAAAAGGATCGGGCAGGTTCTTCATAATTATTTATTGCTTTTTGGTAAATACGCAGAAATATGAAAGGCTGATATTTTTATTAAAATTTTACAGAAAATTTTAGACAGAAACAAACTTCACATAATTTTGGGTCCTCAAAATGTGTCCAGTCTCAATAAATTTTAATTGATTTCTTATAGAAACAGCTAAATAAAAATAGACTATCCATAGAACAATAAGTAAACCAATACAAATTTTTTTGTAAACTTTTATATTATCTCATATAGTATTTGTTCTTCAGGGTTTGAAAGAAAAATAGGAAGTAATAATAATAACAGGACTTTATTCATCACTTAAAAAGGAAAATATACAATAACAATAATTTATTTTGCGAAGAAAAACATATTTAAGAATAATAAAAAGGCCAAATTAATTTGGTACCTATCAATAGTCATATCCTACACGTTGCCATGAATTTGCTGTCAATAATTGTATTACTTATAGCAAAGAATACCTACCCAAGAAGCGAAACTAAATGGGCGATTCGTGGACAAAAAACTGCCAAGTTTTCTCAGTGTTTTAGAGGTAGTTTAACGTCAAATATGCTGTCAATGTATGTAGAGCAACGTTTTGAAAAGGGCTGCAAATAAAAAAATAAAACAACAGCTTTTTTTTTTTTATTATTTAATTCACAAAATCCTTTTATTCATTAAAAATATCAGAGTCGGGGTTCGCGCTTCTAAACATTAAGCTACAAAGTTCCAAAATCACATAAACGAATACGAACAATCAACAAAACAAATTAACCAACTATAGTACCTAAGTTTACTAAAAAAATAAAATAAAATAAAATACAGTCTCGAGTAATGTCTGTTACGCAATAAAAGTTTCAACCGGAACACGTGAACGCGGCTTTAAAATTACGTTTGCCGCTGAATCAATCCCACGTTGGCATATGCTTTATATAAAAATAAGATAAGTTGCCTCACCAGACAAGTACCTAGCAGGTACACTACGTAGACTTCCTCTCTATCGCCTGTTGCCTCACACACTCTCTTTACAATAATTATTTGCTGTCGTCGCTACTAATATTGCATCACCAAAGCACATAACATGCTGATGCGTTGAAGTCTCAGCAAAGACTGCCCAGCTGACCACGTCTACGTGACTTCGTGCCTTTTATGTCTCTCCTATTGTCAAGGCTAACTACACTACCGCCGGATTACGTCACTCGCGCTCTCACGTACACTTTTGCATTGTTTCAACAGTAAAAGAAAATAAACAAATAAAAGAAATTAACAGGTACGGGTTGGCCTATTACATTACCCCCCTATTCATTTTTGTCAGGATGATAAAAATTAATATTAGATACATTTACAACAGGTGGCACATATTTCTTTAAATTATATATGTTTTGTATACCTAAAGAAACTGAATCTCTATCTCTTTGTATTTCATAGGAATTAGGACCTTTCTGAGAAATTACAGTACCTGGACCGTCATACAAGAGGAAAAACTTCTTAATTTCTTTTTCTTGTGCATCCGACTGTGGGTGAGTCCTAACCCAGACTTTATCCCCCATTTGAAATTTAGTAAACAACTTATTTTCATCGTGACGAGACTTTCTTTTTTCTGATTTAGTCATTAACCTTTTATAAGCAAAATGTATCTTGTCATCCACATCCAATAAAGGTTGATCTGATTTTGGAAATTTTAAATAACGCACAAGAGTATTCTTTCTGCATTTGCCGAAATGAATTTCACTAGGCGTGAAACCCGTACTATCATGGTAAGTATTATTAAGCCACCCCTCAACATCGTTTACCATATTAACCCATCTCGTATGTTTATCATAACAAAATGATCTTAGAATACGCCCGATTTCCCTATTCACCCTTTCCGTCATATTACCTTGAGGGTAATAAACAGATGTTCTACATACTTTAATATCTAATTCAGCCATACTTGTCTCCCACAAGACACTAGTAAACTGACTACCGTTGTCAGACAAAATTTTCTCCATTTTTCCTACTTCGGAAATATATTGTTTTAGACATCGAATAATATTTTTTGATGTAGCCCTTTTTATTGCAAATAATGTAACTAACTTGCTAAAAGCATCTACAAACACGAGTAAATACGTCGCTCCCCCTCTACCTTTAGGTAGCGGTCCCATAAGGTCAACACACACCACTTCATTGATATTACTAGGAATAACGCTATGCATTTCTCCAATCAAATGTTTAGAAATTTTTGCACGCTGGCATAACTCACAACCCGAAACTATTTTTCTAATAAAGCGACGCATTTTTGGAAAATAATATGACACACGAAGAGCTTGAAAGCACTTTTCCGCCCCAAAATGTCCGTTATCTTCATGCTCTTGTAGAATTAGATTCAATATTTGGGCACGCGGAACACATAACTTATACCCCGGACAAACTAGCGACCCCTTACGAAATAAGACGTTCTCATGAATATCATACCATTTTTTGTACCGTGATTTTTCGGTATTACTCGCTATCTCAGTAATAATTTTATTCCAGCATTCGTCTTTTACCTGGAATTTCTGCATATTTTTAAAGTCCTTCACTAATAATTTATATAGGTTAGATTGACTTATTTCATTTATTTCTAACTCGGTAACTTCCGGAATCTCAATATCCCTCTCATTTTCTGATTTAACCGGATAACGAGACAACGCATCTGCTATCTTCATTTCCGAACCACGACAATATTCGAACTGTAAGTCAAATTCTTGTATATACAAAACCCAACGAGTTAGTCTCGCGTTTAATAACCGACAGGACTTAATGAAAGTAAGGGCTTTGTGATCACTTAAAATAGTTACATTTTGTCCTAAAATAAAAACGCGCCATTTTTTTAAAGCAAATATGACTGCTAGAGCCTCCTTTTCAGTAATGGCGTACCTTAATTCAGGCCCCCTTAACGATCTACTTGCAAAAGCAATAATTTCCCATATACCCATATCTGTTTTTTGAAAAAGACACGCTCCCAAAGCATAGTTGGAGGCATCACTTTGAATAAAAAAAGGCCTGTTAATATCAGGATGCCTTAATAACACGGTTTCCAAAAACTTATCTTTTAAGGCTTCAAACGCCTGAGATTGATCTTCTCCCCAACACCAAGGCTCACCTTTTCTTAATAACTTTACCAATGGTACCGTAATTTTTGCAAATTCAGCACAAAATCTTCGCTCAAAATTACAAAGTCCCAAAAATGATTTTAAATGTTTTTCATTTCTAGGCACCGGAAATTGCTTAATAGCTGTCACCCTGACCGGATCCATTTTCATTCCCATAGGAGTTATAATATGCCCCAAAAAGTGCACTTCACTTCGTGCAAAAAAACATTTCTTTAGTTTTACAGTAATTCCCCCTGTCTTAAATTTATCAAAAATTATTCTTAAATGTTGAATGTGAGTCTCTGGATCGCAAGAATATACTAGTAAGTCATCCACATAGGGAATAACAAACCCCTCTACCTCAGGACCTAAAATTTTATACAAGCCTCTAATAAAGCTTCCTACAGAAGTTGAGAGCCCAAAAGGAAGGACAGTGAATACATAAGTGTGACCTTCAAATGAAAAACCTGTATATTTTTGACAATTTTCTGCAATTGGTACTTGCCAATAAGATGCTGTTAAATCAATCGTACTAAGACACTGGCCCGGTACAAAATCAAAAAGTAAATCGCAAGGATTCGGCGGTATAACTCTATCCTTTTCCATTCTAGAATTTACAAAAGTAGCGTCCAGACATACTCTGACATTCCCATCTTTTTTCTTCACAGTTACCAATGGACTAACATATTCCGTTTGACACATTTTAATGACCCCCCATTCCTGCATTTCTAATATTTGCCTTTTGACCTCCTCTCTAAACGCATGAGGTAAAGGATATTGTTTACAATAAAAGGGTGATTCATCCTTAAGTTTAATAATATGTTCATACCCCCTCATTAAACCAGGTTGGTTTGGAAAAAGTCCCCTAAATTCAAACAATAAATCTTTTAATATTTGTTTATTATCCTCACTAAAAAACTCAGTTTCATTTACCTTTCTTTCGATTTCTGCATCAGAATATAATTGAATTTTAATATTTTTAACCGGCCCCTCCTCTTCTTGAATCTCTAAAATAGAAATACCCGGATCTGTTCTCTGTTCACTCAAAAACATTATCTCACACTCTTTATCAAGAAAATTTCCTGTCAACGAGCCCTTAGCAAAATTTATGGATATCGAGTGATCCTGCATCCAGTCACACCCCAAAATTAAATCTCGCACTAAATTTGGTATTATCAAAAAAGGATAGTCGATTTCAACATCACCTAACTTGATCGACAAATAAACTTGCTCACGAACTTTCGCATTCTTATTACCCCATGCACCTACTAAAGTAGTGCACCTTGTAGGAATTTTTTCTAGACCTGGAAATATTTCTAACACCCTTCTTAAAAACTTTTCCGAAATCCCCGTTACCTGCGACCCGGAATCTACTAGAGCTTGCGTATCTAATTCCTTATTAATGGTAATATTTACTATAGGTACAACCGCTATAGATTTTACTTCATTTTTAGGCTCTGCCTCTTCAAAGATATCGTCCCAACTCTCATTAAATATTGTGCTAACCGTATTATTCTGACTTCTCTCCTGAGCACGATCCCCCTCCCTTAACATATTTTCATTACGGTTACCTATTTCCGGATCCCTTCTCCAATTATTATTGTCCTGTCTAACAGGCGCAGGACGTCTATTATTAGTGTAATTGTTTGTACGAGGTATAGCCCCAGTATTGTTAACTCTACCCCCTGTAGAAGTATAACCCTCATCAATTTTATCTAATTTTCTTAAGTGATTTTCTACATCATCTACCGACTGCAGACCCGCATTTAAAATTCCCCTTTTAATTTCTGAAGGAAAATGAGCGATAATCATATCAATTAACTCACTATCAGAAAAAGTTTGGCTTAAATACTTCACTTCTTTAATCATTTTGAGAAAATAATCCGCTTTTGAACCACTTTCATAATTCCCATACATAACTTTTTTTAATGTTTCCCGCTCATGTTCAATGCTCCAATAGCGAGCAAGAAATTGTTTTTTAAAATCCGCAAAATCAACAAATTCTTTAATTTCCGCCCAATCAGATGCCGACCCCCTTAGAGCAGACAAGACAAAAAACATTTTTTTTACATCCGGTATTCCTACTTCCTCAAATAGTTTTTCGATTTTTTTTATAAAAAACATTGGATGTGTATTCCCGTTAGGCAAAAAGTTCAGGTTATTACCCCCCGCATCTTTCCAAATTGACACAAAAGACATACACTTGTCTACTACAATTTTATTCGGTTGCAAATCATCTTTAATTTTAGTTGAAGTTTCACCTTGTACAACGTTAGGAATCTCTTCCTCTTTTTCCTCAGTACAGCCCTGTTCCTTTACATTTTTGAGCACTGCTCTTTCTAAAGTCGAAGATAAACTTTTAAAACTATTATTAATATTAACATTGAAATTCGAAAAAACATTTTCTAAACAAGCAGCTAAATTTTCGGAAACATTTTCCACAATTTTCTTTACAGAGTTTTCTTGTAAACACTCGTTACTTAAATTTAATGACGAATTTCCATCGCCATCTTGGCTGTCTTGCCGTCTTTTACCTTTTTTTTCGCGAGTCATGTTTATTAAAATTATTTATATATAAACAAAACACAAAATTATGTAATCTTGGAACCTTGTTTGCCCATTCGTTGGGAGCCAATTGAAAAGGGCTGCAAATAAAAAAATAAAACAACAGCTTTTTTTTTTTTATTATTTAATTCACAAAATCCTTTTATTCATTAAAAATATCAGAGTCGGGGTTCGCGCTTCTAAACATTAAGCTACAAAGTTCCAAAATCACATAAACGAATACGAACAATCAACAAAACAAATTAACCAACTATAGTACCTAAGTTTACTAAAAAAATAAAATAAAATAAAATACAGTCTCGAGTAATGTCTGTTACGCAATAAAAGTTTCAACCGGAACACGTGAACGCGGCTTTAAAATTACGTTTGCCGCTGAATCAATCCCACGTTGGCATATGCTTTATATAAAAATAAGATAAGTTGCCTCACCAGACAAGTACCTAGCAGGTACACTACGTAGACTTCCTCTCTATCGCCTGTTGCCTCACACACTCTCTTTACAATAATTATTTGCTGTCGTCGCTACTAATATTCCATCACCAAAGCACATAACATGCTGATGCGTTGAAGTCTCAGCAAAGACTGCCCAGCTGACCACGTCTACGTGACTTCGTGCCTTTTATGTCTCTCCTATTGTCAAGGCTAACTACACTACCGCCGGATTACGTCACTCGCGCTCTCACGTACACTTTTGCATTGTTTCAACAGTAAAAGAAAATAAACAAATAAAAGAAATTAACAGGTACGGGTTGGCCTATTACAGTTTGGTATATTATTATTAGCGTTTTGTGAAAATTGCAGTATAGTTAAGTAGTTGTACTTAACTAAGTAGTAATTAGAAATTAGATAGTTTTAAAATTTGTATTACATTAAATTTTATTGAACGTTCTTGCATCTAACTGTAATTTTTTTTTAATTCTAAATCAGTATTAAGTACCTATAATTATAATTTACGCCTACGTTTAATTACCTAGTCTTTTTTTTAAATATGTTATTTTTTTGTTTTTCAAACCAATCAATTTAAAACGGTAAATAAACAATAATATAAAACAATAATTAAAATATATGACGGTACTTCTAGATATGTAACGTGTGGCAAGTGGGTTACCCCCACGGCACTTAGGTCTAACTAGGCCCATTGGGTATCCTCCTAAGATGATAGGCACCTCCAGCTTGTGAGCCAGCCTACAGATTTAATGTAGTTGACAACGTCGCCAAGAAGTGCTTCTCTTATATCGGCCGGTGTTATCCAATATTCGCCGAAAACAAATATTCTAATAAATGAGAGCGACAAGCAATCGTAAAGGATATGTAAAGGATCGTAAAGGATTTTGTTCGCACACCCTGCAGGGTGAGGATTCTGGCAGCCCCACGAAAGGGAGATGCTTCCGTACTTGACAATGTCCAGTCAGAATTACTGTGATCAGATGTATATTCTGTCTAGTCATAGTCAAGTATTTGTTTGTTGTTGTGTTGCCAAGATAACTTAAAAGCTCCCTGGTAACTCTGCAGTTTCTTGTTTCATTCCATCTTTCCTTCAATTTCACAAGAGAATATTCTTTAATTAGGTTTGTCACTACCAATGTTCTCAGTACAATAGAAGGACAACGCCCAAAAAGTATTTGGGTAGTGAATCAGCAACCTTTCGATGTGGCGTCACTTTTGATCCATTTTAAGGTGACCACTTTGTTGGATGGATATTCTTTTTTTGCGAGACATTCTAGTACCAACCCTACGTAAATTCGTAGTTTGTTCTGGACAAATAGTGCTTATCTGCTATCTGTATAGATACGCATATTCCTACCAGTGATATTGATTCTGGTGATTTATTTTGCTGCTATGAGAACCTCCGTGAGCTCGGTTTGAACTACATTGGCACTACTGCTCACAGCCCATTTTATGTTGAGATTTAAGGAATTGGATTATATTCAACATCCTGAGCATTTTTTGGTTTTAGTACCGTCGGTGTAGATATGAATCGTACCTACCACTTCCGGCTGGCTCTTCAATTTGTTGTTATATCTTCATATGGCTTATGGAAGATATATCTCGGTGATATGAGATGAGTATATCGAGCGCCTTTCGCCAAAAGCGACGTTTTGCCTCACTAGATCGTACATCAGGTTCTATTTCAACAGTGAAGAGTTGTGTCATCATCTTCAGAGTAACCTCCTTAATATAAATATCAAGGGGAGTAACTTCCATGGCTTTGGTTAATGTGGTTTTCATTGCTCCTGTTATGTTGAGACATGCAGTTATTTGAATTTGTTCTATTTTGGATTTTCGGTACTCAGACAGCTGCACCGTATGTTAGCAGAGGTCTTATGACTCTGTTTTCTAAGTATGAGTTCCATGTTAACTTGTTGTCACAAATGCTACCTAGGTAATTCACCTCGGTCGCAAAATGTTGCTTTGTGTTTAGGAGCTCTGTAGGTTTAAATTCAATTTTCATCAGTTTCCTTGTGAAAAGGACCATTTCTGTGTTCTCGGGATTGATAAACAGTAAATGGTTATTGCACCACTGTTCCATAATTGTTCTCAAAATTCCCTATTTGCAGAATGACCAGGTCATCTGCTTTCGCTATTGTATAGAGACTGTTATTATTATACCTACAGTACCTATTTCTTATTAAAATATTCTATTTGACATAATGAACATAGTAAGAATTTTTTATCATTGTTATTTTAGTATGTTTTTAATTCTTATGAACCAAACGACAAAAATTGATTAATTTTCATACGTTTCCCAGTGTATTAAGTTCCCTTGCTTTGGTACATACGAAAACTAATTCAGTTTCGCTTCTTGGGTAGGTATTCTTTGCTTATAGTTCTACTCTTAGATATTCTTTAAGACGCTTCTTAAAATTAACTAAATTGTAGGATCTAATTTATGGCCCAAGTTTGTTATATTCTTTAGATGCTACAAAAAAAAAACGATCTTTTAAAAAATGCTGTTTGGTGTTTAGGTACGACTAAGGTGTTTCTCTTGCGCGCAGATAATGTATTTATCTTTGAAAACGTTATTAACTTTTTAAATAAATAATCGGGTTTTTAAAGCCTAATGTTAGTAAGTGAAGTGCCTCGTGGTTATTTAAAGATAACTACCCTGATTTGATCATTTTGTGGAAAATATGATAAAATTTTCTTATGCCATATGCGAAACGCAAGCGGCAGGTCTGAATTTTTTGTAAACGTAGAGAGTCATATCGTAGTAGCGCAGTTTCGGTAATAAAGTCACAACAAAATATCTTTAAAAAAATAAGAGATTTACAAAGTTTTAACTTAGTATGTGCGCAAAGTAAGTCTCGGTTAGAAAATAGTTGTCTCAAAACAGTAAAACAACTTTGCAACAATGAATTTACGTGCTTTGTAAATGGAAGCTCGGAATCAATCCACAGACCTAAATTTTTGGCTTCATTTACAAACTGAAGAACGTTTTCACCAATTGTAATCTGTAATTGATCTACAGTTGATTTTGCTCCAAATAGCATTGCTGTAGATTTAGGCGGATTTGTTTTTAAGTTGTAGCAGTAGATATATTAAATAATGAATTCAATCAAGTCTTTATTAAGATGAAGACTTGAGTTACTCAGCGAGTCTTTGTCAAAAGATCGATAAAGCTGCGTCTCGTCAGCATAACGGTAACTCACATAATTTTGAACAAAGCATTGGAAGTCAGAAATGTACAGAGCAAATAGGACTAGTCTTAAAATTGAACCTTGTGGCACCCCTTGTATTAATGGTAAAAAATTTGATATGTTGCCATCCAAAATTACTTTATGGGTGCTATTACTAAGATAATTTGATATGAGAGAGACTGCATTTTTGTAAAGCCGCAAAAGTTTAATTTCTTACAGAGTAAGTCATGTTCTAGGGCAGTGGTCGCCAACCTGTCGATCGAGAGCTACCGGTAGCTCGCGAAGGCAATTCTGGTAGCCCTCACAACGATTTTAATTTAAAAAATACAAACTGCAAAAATCAGAGAAGCTTCCGAAAATTCCACAAAAAAAATCTAATTGTTATAATATTAAACATAAACAGCGGCAACGTTGCGGTGAGCGATCTGCCGCTGACGCCATCAAGCTTGAATCGGCTAGAACCGACCAGCCGGACCAGCGCGTTAGTGTTCCAGAACGATCAGGATTGCTTTGAACGGGATAAATACGCACGGCGCGGCGACATTGCGCTTAAGTCTTGGTTTTTAAGAACATTCCGGCGCGAAATTTGCCGACGAAGTTTGTCGACGGAATACGTTCGCAAAGTTCGCCGTATTTAAAAATGCACTATCCAAACCGTCCGTTTTTTAAAAGCTGTTATGCGTTTATTTTTAACGGAATGCGCTGGCGTTGTCCGTTGGAATCAAAACATATTCGGTTTCAGCGCAATTCCGCTGTCAGTTCTTGTTTGAAATTCGTGAGGTGTGGACATTATGCATATAAAATATGCCCAATAACAGTTATCAACAGCTCCAATTTTCCAACGAAGATGAGGAGAAATTGATAGATCTGGTGAGAAAAACCCTTCTTCGTATGGTGTCAAAAACAAAAGTTACAGGGACATAGAATTAAAAGAAAATATATGGAAAACAATTGCACATGAATTAAATAAAAGTGGTAATAATATTTTTTAAAGCATGGATGCTGTTGTGAAAAAAATTCAACCAAGGCTAATGTTACATGCAAGAAATAAGATTTTTAACCTTGTTGGAGAATTAAATTTGCAATCAGTAATAGAACAAGGGAAAAAAAGTCGCTTCCCAAGTGTCTCATGTATGGACAGCACCAACAGAGATCAGTTCTCTACAGTTATCTTCACCAACATACTCCAGACATTCTTCTAGTAGCGCAATTACATCACCGTTTGGTACCATACCACATACACCCAGTTCCATCGCGGCAGTAATACACCCCACCATGACCAAACAAACGGCAATTTTTCAGTGGAGACAGAACTTTCAATAGGTGATACAATCGAAGATACAATTACATTAGCAAAATTCACTATAATAAAGTAGTTACTACAGAATCTTTTTTGACAATGATTTATTTTATTTTCTATTTTGCGTGTTGTTAATTTTGCTTGTGTTAAATGAAAAATATTTTTGGTTAATTTTGCTTATTCTATAGTCATTATTAAACTAACTATCATTAAAGTTATACTTAGTTTTTCTTCTGGTGTAATTGGTTTTGTGCGCCTATTGCAAGGTTTCGTTTCTATATCATTTCTAATATAACTTAGAACTTTAAAAATGTATGTTTGTTATGTAATACTCGATCTCCGTTGCTAAAAAAGGAAATATTGAGAGATATCATAAAACTGAACATTTTAATTTTGAAAAATCATTCCCACTACATTCTGCCGCCAGAAAAGAGAAACTGAAACAGTTAAAAAAGCAGTTAATTGGACAACAATCAATATTTTTAAGAACAGTCGACAAAAATAAGGCTGCAACTGAAGCATCGTACCGTGTGTCCCAGATAATTGCACAAAAAAAGAAACCTTATGAAGACGGGAAAATGCTAAAACAGGCGTTTTTAGAAGCTGCTGATTCGTTATTTGCCAACTTTAGGAATAAAGATGAGATAGTTTCAGCTATAAAATCTATGCAACTTTCTGCTAATACAGTGATGAGACGTGTAGAAGTAATGAGCAATGATATTTTTTTACAGTTAAGAACTGACTTAGATATTTGTGTTTATTTTTCACTTCAACTGGATGAATCAACAGATCTCGTTGACACTGCCCAGATGGCCGTGTTCGTCAGGATGGTTTTTAGTGATTTTACGATTAAAGAAGATCTTTTGAAATTTATTCCACTGAAAGGACACACTACTGGACAGGAGTTGTTTTCTCATTTAAAAAATATTATTTCTTCCGAGAAAATTCCAATATCCAAAATGGTAGGCTTGACAACCGATGGCGCTCCAGTTATGGTGGGTTGTGATAAGGGTCTGGTGGCGTTATGTCGTAAAGATGAAACTTTTCCGCAACTTCTCTGTTACCACTGCATTATCCATCAGCAAGCATTATGTGGAAATTTCCTGAAACTAAACAACGTTATGAAACTGGTGGTAAAAATTGTGAACAATATTAGAGCTCAAGCGTTACAAAGAAGATTATTCAAAACCTTGGCCGATGAAGTTGACTGTCAATACGGGGACCTACTCCTTCACTCTGAAGTCCGATGGTTAAGTAGAGGACAAGTGCTGAAACGTTTTAATGATGTCCTATCGGGCATAGTTCAATTTTTCAAACAACGCGATGAACCGACTCCGGAACTAGAAAATTCAATCTGGCAGAGATTTTGGTTTTTTCGTGGACATTACAGAGAAATTAAACGAACTTAATTTGCAGCTTCAGGAGAGAGACAAAGAACTAGCGGAAATGATTTCTGATATAAAAGCATTTATCAAAAAGCTGGAGTTTTGGGAACAAAACCTAATTAACAGCGATGCCAAGCATTTTCCTATTCTTTCAGAAAAAATATCTCAAAATCCATTAGAACCCTATGACAACAAATATCATGTAGAAATAGTTTCTACCCTGAAGAATAACTTCAAAAATCGTTTTAAGAATTTCAACGAAATGGCTTTAGTAGCGCAGTTTGTTGTTTCACCCTTTATGGAAATTGATATCCAACAGTTTGTAACTTGTGTTATGCAGAACTTTGGCGAAGACATCGCTGCAACAGAAATGGAAGTAATTGAGTTTTAAAATGATTTAGCCTTAAAATCGTTAGTCTAAAGTACCAAATGTATCTGGCCTATTGTAAGTAAAGACAAATATTCAGTTCTATGCCGTGTTGCCTTGAAAGTGAAAGCATTATTCAGTTCAACCTATTTGTGTGAATCTTCTTTTTCCAATATAAAGTTTATTAAGAACAAATATCGCAATCGATTTACAAATGAACATTTGGATAATTGTATTCGAATGGCTGTATCAAATTATACTGCAAACATTAAAAAAATTATCGATGAGTCTGAGTGTCAGCCTTCTCATTGAACGTGCTTTTTTATTTTTCCATGTTTATGTTCATGATAGTGCGTTACTTTTTTGTTGTTATTATTAACTATTTTTAAATCTTACGTGACATGCCGTTGTGGCTGGATAAAAGTTTGTGTTTATTTTTCAAACACCTTCGTTTGGTTGGTAGAAATGTAGCTATGAACAAGTACGTACTAGTAATATTAGTTATTTTGTTATTAGTTTATTATTAGTACCTATGTATTATGTGTTACCAGTTAAATAGTAAAATAAATATGGATTATTTAATTTACGTTGCGTTACGTGGCTTCTATATGGGTATCTCGCGGTTTATTCCAAAACTAACAAAGTAGCTCAACACATTGAGAGGTTGGCGACCAATGTTCTAGGGTATCAAATATCTTACTGTAGTCGAGAAGAACCATGCATGTTATTTTCTCTTGATCGGTTGATTTAAAAATATCAGCGCTAATAAACATAAGAGCAGTAGTAGCTGTGATGGCGTCCAAAACCTGACTGATGTTTCGTTGATAAATATACATAGTAATTTGATCTTTGATAATTATTTCAAATGATTTTGATAAAGTGGGTAGAAGGCTGATTGGTCTTAAATCAGAAAAAATCGTTGCCTGATTACACATAGCATGAGGACCGATAAGGGTTTGTTTCCATACAAAAGGATATTGGAAGGAGGAGATTATATAATTAATTATGAATGTTATATGATTAAGTAAACAATCCTGAACTAGATGAAGCATGCGCAATGAAATATTGGCTAGGCTTACGGCATTGCTTTTAATTCGAATAAGTGATTTTTCGACTATGCCTGACGTAACGGTTTCAATTTGGAATAAGTTGTGTGATTCTACTTTAGTGTACCGATCTAGTAGTGTTAATTGATCAGGAGATTTATGGAATGGTTTCTAAAGATCCTTAGAATATTCCAGGTGTTTTTGGAATTTTTTTCTCTAAGGGAATTCAATGTAAGCCTTCTTTTCCCGCCGTATAGCTCCGGTCGTGTAGTTTCTAAGTTCATTGTAACTTCTCAAAGCAGACATAGTTCTATTTTGTTATTATATTTTCCTAATGCTTTAGCTTTGAAAGAAATCATAATTTTAATTGTATCTGTAAGCCACGGAGCAGGTGGTTTATTTGCTCTTTTAGTTACGAAAGGAGCATGTCTGGAAAATAGTTGTATCATAGAATCATTTAAAAAGGAGATCATGTTATCAAAATTATAAAGTGAGTAAATTGAATCCCAATTAATTAGATTTGAGTCAAAATTAAGAAGTTGTAAGTTGTAAAAAGTCGCGGTAAGTGATATATTTTGTTTTATTTTTCATAGTAAATGAATTAATACTACAATAAACTGCTTGATGATATGATAGTCCACGACCTTTTACATCAAATACTTTTACTCCAGAGATTTCGTTTACATCGGATACAAAAATAATATCTATGAATGTTTTACTCCGTGAAGTAGAGTGGAGTTGACTCTTTTGCTACTTGTTCAAGACCAAAGGAAAATTTATTACAAAATTCATGACCACTATTTTGTGTTAAAAAATCAATATTGATATCTTCTGATTTAAGAAGAAAATCACTAGTTGGTAATAAATTAGCAACAATATCCTCCAATTCACTAATAAAGTCAACAAGAAAAGATGCAGGAGGGCGACATATAACTTTAAAAATAAAAGTTATATCGCAACATTTAGTAGAGATCCAAAGTTGCTTTAAATTAGGAGAAATTTTAGAAAATATAAATTTAAAAGGAATGTTTGAGAAGATGTAAAAAGCGACACCGCTAACTCTGCCATTTCTATCAGCTCTTACAATTTGGTATTCATTAATGAAAATATCAGCAGTAAGATAAATGATATAGTTTTACTCAAAGAAGATCATATTTCGAATGGCATTTGACAAAAGTTATTGAGATTTTTTCAGATGCTGATAATAAAGTTGGAGTATTTAAAATAAAAGCTTAATGGAATTTATACTAGAAGCATTAATAAACTTTGTGCGCTTCCTATGAATAAGGTCAATTGAAGGCATAACCTTCTACGCGGGGCAGAAATGTTTGGTCCCAAAACAGCTTAATACTTAGTTTTAGTTGTTATCCATTTTATTCCCTAATAGACTGCTTACTGTTAACAAGATTATACCTTCCTTTTAAAATATAAAATAAAACATAGAAGGAAAAAGATGTCACAAAAAAATTATTAAAAAAATCACGTCAAATAAAAGTAATTTCACGCATTTTTTTGCATTTTTAGGCACTTTAATTAAACTATTAAGTTCTGTTGATTTGTATATTTATGTTAATATATTTTTGAAGAAGATCCTGGTCCTTTGTTTTTATAAAGAAATACCTAACTCTACCTGTGCTACAGTCGCTAAACCCCATATGTTCGAGGAAAGGCGAGTGCTACCCGTTTAGACCTTTTTATAACTGCTGTGTAGCCATATATAGTAAAAAAGGTTTATAAGAGGAAATAGGTCGGTTAATGAGAGTTAGCTATTTGGTAATGGCTCAGCGTAACATGTAGGGGAGGTCGGGGCAATAGCGTATTTCGGGAAATAGCGTGGATTGCTACTGTGACGTTCTTCTGCACCCTCCCATCTCTAATTATATGCGGAGAGGTCGACTTGAGGATCTTGGTCTCAGTACCGAAGGCACTTTCAACCAAGCAGTACGTTAGCTGTCGATAAAAGTAAAAGTTCGCTTTCATAGTGACTCGAGTTCTAAACCGAAAATTTTAAAAAATATTTTGTAAAGTAAGTACAATATATATATTATTTTTTATATAACTACGTTCAATCTTCAAATTATAGGTGTGCTTTTACGTTAATACATTGTAATTAATTACAGTAAAAAGTGCTTTTTTACGACTTAAAAATAATAGAAGTGCTATGAGGCAATAGCGTTTACTATAAATGGGGCTATAGCGTGCACACGCTATTGCCCCTAAACGTTTCTGTATTTTTATGTGTGGTAATGTTTGTTACAGATGGTCCGAAATTATAAAAAAAAAAATATAAGAGGCAACTGGAACGTTGAACATTTACACGAAGCTGTGCAGAACATTAAAAATGGTTCTATTAGTCTCATGGATGCTAGTAGACAATATGAGATACCTGCAACTACTTTGAGAGATCATGTAAAAAACAGAATTCGTAATTCTTCCAATGTCCCGGCTGTACCAAAAAAGGTTGGAAGAAAAACCGTCTTTACAGAAGAACAAGAACTCCAGTTGGAAAAATATTGTATTGAGATGTCTAAAAAATTTTATGGATTAACCATTCGTGAATTTAGAGAAATTGCTTACCAATTTGCAAGAAATATAGGTGTTGAAAACAGATTTAGTAACAAAAATAACGAAGAAGTAGCCGGATGGGATTTTTATAGTAACTTCATGAAGCGTCATCCTACAATTTCTTTAAGGTCACCAGAACCTACCAGCTTGAATAGGGTTATTGGTTTCAATAAGGCGGAAGTAGACAGATTCTATTCTAATTTAGTACAACTATATGAAAAGTACAAATATAGTCCGAACGACATATTTAATGTTGATGAAAGTGGAATTCATACGGTTCATAAGCCATCCAAGATAATTGCCCGAAAAGGAGTGAAGCAAATAGGCAAGGTTACAAGTGCCGAGCGAGGTGACTTAGTTACTACAATTTGTTGTGTAAGCGCTTCAGGAAGTTACATTCCACCGTTTTTAATTTTCCCCAGGAAATTACTGAACGATCGGCTAATGAAAAATGCACCTCCTGGTTCAATAGGAAAAGTAAGTTCAAATGGCTGGAGTAACACTGACATATTTTATGATTGGTTGAAGCACTTCATTACTATTGTTCGTCCGTCAAAAGATCATCACGTGTGCCTAATTTTGGACAATCACGAGAGCCACATCTCGCTACCTCTTTATGACTTAGCCAAAGACAATGGGGTCGATGTTATCTCGTTGCCACCGCACACAAGCCATCGAATTCAGCCATTAGATTTGGTATTTTTTGGGCCACTTAAGACAGCATTCAACGAATATTGCGCGAATTGGATGAGAACAAATGCCGGGAAACGTATAACCATATACGAAATAGCCGAGTTATTTGGAAAATCATATCAAAAAGTATGCAACATTGAAAAAGCCGTCAAGGGCTTTAAATCTGCTGGAATTTATCCCTACGATAATAAAATATTTTCGGATGAAGATTTTATTGCTCATACATCGCTAGTTCAAACATATAAGACTATGCCTACGCCTACCTTAAACGATTCCGCAGCTACATCTAAAATTCAAACCGAAAATGAAAAAACACCACCCAGTGTTCAAAATATTGCTAAAGTGCAGGAATCGCCTTCTGTGGATGACTTAGCATCTTCGACGTCATCTATAATTGAAACAGTAAAAAATCCTTATAGTGATCTGTTTTCTTTTCCAACAATTACCAAACAAGAGAAAAAACGAAATTCAAGAAAAAAGCACTCCGAAATTCTTACATCAACTCCATTTCGTGAAGAGTTAGAAAAAAAAGAAAAACTAAAAGAAGAAAAGGCAAAAAACGCGGCCAGTATAAAAAGAAAAATAGTTACTAAATTATGCAAAGGAAAGGAAAATAAAGGTAGTAATGTAGTTATTACCAAAAAGGTGAAATTACAGAAAAGAATTGAAAATTCTGATAGTGGCGATTCGTTTATGGAAGAAACAAACAACGAGAGTGACGTCGAAATAAATTTCGATTCTGAAATATCTGAAATTAAAAAACTGGATTACGTTTTGGTGGAATTTAAACCAAGTCAACACACTAAAGTGTACTATGTGGGTCGTGTTCTAACAGATGAAGAAAATGGAGAATTTGAGGTTTCGTTCTTTAGAAAAAGTAAAAAATTGGATAATGTTTTTTATCTTCCTCAAGCCTTAGACATATCACTTGTCTCTAAAAAGGACATAAAAATGAAATTACCTGAACCAAGGTTAAACGGTAGCACGAAAAGACAACAGTCACATTTATTGTTTAGGGTTTGTTTTGGAAATCTAAGGATTGAATAATGTAAGAATTTTGTTGTTATTCATCAGATAGAATACACATTTTATGTTTGTTGTCATGGGTATACAATGTTTTAGGTAGGTACAGCATATTATTGTTTTCCCTAAACTGTTACTTAGTAATAATAAAACAGGTTATTGTACTTATTTGAGTTTTGAATAAAATTTTATATTGATTTATAAGCTCCTATCAATGTTAAAATCCATACAGCGCTATAACCCCTATCAATCGCTTTTGCCCCCATGGAAAAATGCTATTGCCCCAAGAGACTGGGGCAATAGCGTTGTTCGTGTAAATTTTAAACTTTTAATAATAATTTTTATTTACTTGATAATAACAACTGAAATATGTGAGTATCAAATTAATATCGTGGTTAATTATGTGTACAAGTCTCTACGTTATATTTTAGATCAATCGCAATCAAAATCAATTTTGAAATTTTTGGTGCGCTATTGCCCCAACCTCCCCTAACCGAGAAATCATAGCGAAGCTAGATGACGTTCAAACAAATAGTACACCCACAAAGGCTGTAAAACCCGTCTGCAGTAACTGTAACTCTCACAATTTGACCTTGGCATGTGTCACTCGTCTAAAATTATAAGTTATAAGGCATCAGGTAGGAGCCATGGAGGTATAATACTAATGGAGATGCCATGAGGCAATTGTTTTGCATATGATACGTTTTATTAAAAACGACCCCACTGGGCGTGGCTTAAATGGTTGACTAAGCAGGGTCGTATTCAAATATAATTAAAGTTCGTATGCAGAATCACAACTTTTAAATGACATACTTACCTAAGATTTGTTTCAACATGATCGATTCGAAATTAATTTGATGACATTGCGCAATTATGACTTCTACACTATTTATTATTTATTAACCATTTTCCGACCAAGCCAATGCCAAGACCATAAAAGAGATTAATATTATTATATTGTTCTGTCTTCGCCGAAACCGTCCGATTTATGACCTGTGTGATCGAAAATCAACGTTCGAATAACACTGTGCATCAGATTTGTTAATCTCTTTGCGCTTTAAAACTAAAACCCGAACTACGATTTTTCGTTCAAGGACTCTCTTGTCTTGATCAAAGCCGCCAATGTCAAAATCCGACAATGAGGAGAATTATGACATCAAATTAGTAAACCAAAAACCAAACCCCTACGTGAATTGTGAATAAATATATTTCAGTAAAAATACAGCCGAGTTTGTAGAAAGGACAATTAATTACTTTTAAATATAGAACATTTAGGTCTTTCTGCTGCAGATGACATACATTAAAAATATTACCCAATACAGTAAAAAGTTTAAAAATACCAAAAATTCAGCTAGGTATGACTTTATGGTTAAAAGTAGATGGAAGAAAACCATGACCAAAACTACTCTGTCAAAACCAATCGGAACTATAAAGATAATAGTTGTTGGTTTTATTTATGTTTGAAATAATTAATTATATAGGGTAAGTACATATATTACTAAAATTGCAAGCAAGTACTTACTAAAGATTTCTATAATTGGTACCTATGTATAATAAACAACAATCTCACAGATGCAAAGCATACAACTATACAAATGGAATTATGGAGATATTTTAAAAATAGGCATTCAGTTGCGATTTGTGATTACAAAAAGAAAACTTTAACCACTTTTTCTGATCAGTAATATTAGTGTTATAGTGAAAAAGTTTCTAGAAACTGGTGTTTTTAATCCGAATAAAGCATTGTGAATTTCCAAGAAAAGTGCATGATGAAAATTGTTTTGACCAAAATTTTGAATGTCATGCCATTTAAAAAGAAACCCTGTGGCTGTGGATAACATTTGACACAAAATCTTATCCTAAAAATAACTGTTTGGTTGCATTGGAGGAATAATTTCTTCATTTGTACTTTTTTAGGGTGCAAGGATGACTTGACATTACTAAATTTAAACCTTTGTTTATAAGTTGTCTTTTTGCTTTAATTTCTGATACACCTGTATTGTACATACTTGAAAAATATAAAATTGTTCAAGTGAGAAGTTTATATACAAGGTGTCTCATTGAGAAAGGGATACAGAACAACTGAAGAGTCTGATTAAAAATAAGACTATGCTTAGAATGCGAATATTCTTCAATTTAATTTTGAAGTTTGTTATAAGTTCCCTACAAAAGTACCTATATGATTTACTTAAAAAACATCAAAAAATATATAATTATATTTCAAATAAGTGTAGCGTATCTTATGACACCAAAAACTTTTGCCAAATTTGGTAAAATTATAGGTAACTCTTCAGTTTTTCTGGGTCCCATTCATTCATTGATCTTTAAACAACACTATTTTGTTATTTTGATGTCTTATGCTAGCAGCTTTATTAACTCTAGTTTTAGTGAGATATGTTAGTCGAATACTAACATATTTATCAACTGTGCACTTGATTAATAATATTCTATGATTATCCAACACAAACTGGTCCAAACTGTGCTGCATAATATTCGAAAAGACAGAATTTATGAATTCTTTTAAAACTAATGTGCTGATGATATCAACTGATATTTTTTTCTTAGAGTCTTTCATAATTTTTAATATTTTTCACATTTTAAACAAATGTTTATTATATCTTCCGATGGATATTGCAAACCATTTTTATTCTTTATATCAATAAATGAAAATAGAAACAAATCTCTAGTTTTACTTATTAAAGCATCTAGACATTGTTCACAAATGATTTTCTTTTTTAAATAATAAACAACATATCCAGAAATGTAAGTGATTATATATTTAGAAACGGAGGAGGGATCTGGTAAATAATCACGATCATTTTCAATAAAATTCACTTTCTCAAAATCGTCAATATTATCAGACATTGCATATTCCTTTGAAGTAACATTTAACTGGCTTGTTATATTGCACTTTAAAATAGTTAATTCCTCCAAAGGAATACAATTTCCACGGAATTCAACATGAACTAAAATTTTTTTATATGCAGACTGAAATTGTCTGACTGTGGGATTATTGTTAAAACCGCCATGAGACCGTATTGAACAAAAAAAATAATTCTAAATTGTCTTGTGAAATTTTGAACAAAGGCAAAAATTTTAAAAACTTATTTTCTACAATTAAAATATTGTATAGTAATTTGAGGCTTGCATTGCATATTTTTAAACCTAGAAAGCCAGTGGATCTATCAGTTTCTAATAGAAGTTTACCATCAACATGTGTTCTTAAAGAACTAATATATTTATCGACAGAGTCAAGAAAAATACATGTATTATTGTAATTATTTTCAGATAGAGGTTTCTTATAATTGAATTGCAAAATATTTCGTGAATTCAGGATGTCAAACAGAATGTTCATTTTTCTAATAAAATTAATTTTCACCCAGCATTTTTAAAATCTTTAATATGTAGAACGTTCGCACAAAAATCTAAGGCAGTCGCGACGCTTTCGCTAAATAGTTGGGTTGCAAGACGAACTTTTATTTTTTGTTTTTTAAAAGCTATATGTTGCGAGTTTAGCTTATTTGCTAAGTGAAAAGATTCATTTTCCTGTAATTCGTGAAGTTGTTTGAAATACTTCCACTCAACAATTTTATTTTCTTCATTTACAAATGAATACTTTTCTGCTAAAGTATTTCTAATTAACTTCAGCACATGTGGCAGATCTAAAAATATAACAATTTCTTCATTATTTGATGGATGCTTGAAACTAGTTTTTAAAGTTGTATGATGTAAATTACAGCCCAAGAGTTTGACCATTGTTAGATTATTAGACGCACCATCAAATGTTAAACTTACAACACTAACACCTACTTCATAACATTTCTTTAAGCATTCTAATACCAGCCCCGTTTTCTGTTCACCTGTCATACTTGAAATTAAAAAATATCCTACTGGAATTTTTCAGCTTCCATTTACACAATTTAATAAGAAAACGAGAGTATTGTTTGCAAGCGTAGTTTCATTTGCACCCATTCCTACATCTACACAACCATAACTTCTACGTTCGCTTCCAACAAACTCCTTATGTTGACGAATGGCCATTTCATCCATAATAAGTGCACAAATTATTTTTTTATTGGAAGAATTTGATTTAATCTGTAGGTCATTGAAAGCCTCACTTGTGAATCCAGGCTCACCTTTTATACTTTGATACCATCGACTGATTGTACGGACATGTGATAAGCAAGTGTCAAATGTTCTTCTTACATAATTAAAAGCAGCAGGTGAGTAATAGTGGAGAGTTAAGGAAAACACTTTTAGCTCTTCTGAATACTTCTCAGGCAATGGTAGGTTAGACTTTTTTTTTAATTGCCTGCTACATATCTCGATGGGGCCCCCAAGTTTTGACATTATATGTAACTCATCTTCCTGTATCAAACGTTTTTTACTTAAATTATTTAATATATTTTTTAAGTTGGCAATTTTATTCACTTTTCGAGAAAGTTGTCGTCTTAGCAATTTTAATTTTTGCTTTATTTTTGAACTTATTGCCCGGACAGAGGAGAGTGTATGTAATATTTTTTGTTTCTTTGGCGTCAGCGGTTCTTCATATGGAATATTTAGAGAAGAAGTAGAGGGTACAGGTAATTCGATCTGACTGGTTTGATTTGCTGGTTTAATAAGAATATTTGATAGGATCCTGATTTTTAGAGGAGGAGGTGTAGGTATGGATGGGTTGGTCTGGAACAAGATTTGGTATGTTATGAAGCCTTAAATATAGATCCATGATACAAAAACTACTAGTTTAAGTTCCAAAACTACTAATTTTTAAATATCATTAACTTCGTAATATGTTTTAAATTATATTTATTGTGTATTGTGAACAAAGTCGGCTGGTTTTTAAATTAAGGAACATCATTTTAATGTTTGTTCATTTAATATTAATAATAATTGTAATGTGGTACATGAGCGGGCATATTATTTTATATCATGAGGATGAGGAGGTACATAGCAGTGAGTGATGGCCACAAATCTAATTAGATAATAAAAATACATCACCAGTATTTATTATTATACAGTATATTCATTATCAAAACGGTATAATAATAGGAAATTAGGATCTAATAAAAACTGCTTTTAAATACTTGAAATTTTATTCTAAATTATGTGTTACTTAAAAAGTTAGTCATTTAAGTGTAATTATAAGTTGGTTTTTAATTATAAGTTGGTTTTTAAGTTTAATTATAGTTGGTTTTTAAGTTTAATTATAAAGTTAGTTATTTAAGTTTTATTATAGTTATCTAAGTTTTAATATAGTTATTTGTCTTTATTATAAAGTTAGTCAAGCCAATGTTCTTTATTAAGTTAGTTATTTAAGTTTTATTGTAAATAAAGTGTATACTAACTAAACATTCATTTATTGTCGGAACAGCATTCTTCTTCAATCTGATCCTAAACTCAGTCTTATCAAAAAATTCTTCCTTAAAGTGAATAGAGCACAACATGCTATTCGGTTTAGGCTCAAATTGGTCTTTTCCCACAAATTTAGACCAAATTTTGAGATATTGTGGGTCTTTTGGGAACCTATAATAAAAAAAAGTTAAGCATTCTAAAAAAAATTCTAAGTACACTCCTTATACTTACTTATGAAAACTTAAATTAGATATTTTCTTACGCTCTTTCACTGAAGAGTTTTTAAAATTAATTTTGGCACACTTATTCATGATTTTTATACAAATTAATAAAAAAATAACACTTATTAAGATAGAAATAACGTCGAAATATTTAAATTTGAACAAAGTTCTGACAGCTCTTTGACAACTATGACATGACCACTAACAGAGTGGTGAAGGGGTGTCGTTTTTTTTTGGCATGTCATCTCCATAGTTTTCAACCTCATTGGTAGGAGCACTCTCATGAGTTAGTGAGTAGGTATCCAAGCCGTATGTGTTCAAGTCATATGTGTTCAAGTCATATGTGTCAAAGTGATACAACGTAGCCGAGAGATTAGAGTGAAGCCGAAGGATGTTTTATTTATTTTTTTTTTTTTTTAATATGGTTTAGTTAGAATTTTAGGTTATTTAATCAGGTACATGTTTTATAAATGCTATAAACTCGACAATACTTTTTTGGTTTTTAAAAGATTATTGAATATTCCTCGCAATTTAGAAAATGTCAAAATCGACAAAGAAGAGTACTTTGCGGATAAGGAAGTTTTGATATTTTTAAAATCGTTAATTTCATACAATTTTTCTGACACAGCAAGTTGCATGGCTCGTACAACACTGCATACATGTAAAAATTATGACCGTTGGTATGTATTTAATGATTTGACATCATTGTATTTTTAAAAATTCGACAAGAACGCCTGATAAGATGCCAAGAAAAGTTTTAAATCAGTTTAAAAACGAAAAAAAAAAAAAAAAATGAGCTGTGTAAATTTAAGACAATATTTGTGTGGTTTATTGCTCTGTATATAGTCCATATTTTTTCTAGAGTTTTTAAAACAAGAAATCAATCGAGATGTTTTAATTTAAAAAAATATTTTTAAGCGTTTACAGAGAGAAAAATGTATTCAGAAATGTACTTCCGAGGATCTAAAATGGTCAAAAAAAATTTAAATTTAACCTTCTCATGTTTTAATGGAGATTTTCTTCCTTTTTTTTAGAAGTAGCAAAAAATAAGTATTTATTTATCACAATTTTTTTCACAGTTACACATACTTTTCTCTACTTAATTATTTTTTGCATATCAACTGCCCTTCATCTAGTGTAAACATTTTAAAATTTTTGAATATTTAATTTATAAAATGCATAGGAAAACTTTTAATCTGTGTATACACAGGAGAAAACCAACGTTTTAATACTCACGAGAATACGGTTTAATCAAAATTATACTGTAGTTAATTAAAGTTGAATAATTACTCCTAGTTTTATAACAGCAAAGTCTAATAATAGTACGACTAGTTTGACTTCAGTTATTTTAATAAATGTGTGGCAATTATAATAATTTTTGTTTCACATAGAGGTACAGGAGATTTGGGCGAAACTGACGAAACATCAGACAAGTAACAAAAAATGGCAGATCGATTTTGTTTATATGATGAGCATTTTTTATTACGTCATCACTATTATATATGATGTCATTACCACTTTCTTATTTTTAAATGGTAATACTCTTTTTTGGTAGTATAAATTAAAAGAGCGTACTTTTTCGTATGGACTCGAGTTTTATTACATTAGAAGATTTTTGATAAAAAATCTTACCGAACCTTTTTTGGTATTTTTAATATCAAAGAAAATAACTTTTTATGTAACCCAGTGGCGGCCCAGTCTACAGAGGGCTTACTTTTAAAAGGTGGGACACTAAATTAAATACTAAATTTAGAACGTAATTTTTTTTTGTCTGCAACATTACCATATTTCAGTACTTAATTAGGTACGCATGCGTAATAGGTACAATCTATCGTGAAATTAGACAAATGGTGTATTTCTATCATGAAGTTGACAGATTCAAGACATTAAAATTATTATTTAGTTGCGTTATTATTAAAATTACTAGTTAGTTATCTGAGTGTAAGTTAATTTGATCAAAAACAAAAAATATTCAAAAAAAGAATTAATTTACGATAACATACACGTAAACATCATTTTTAACCGACTTCAAAAAAGGAGGAGGTTCTCAATTCGTCGTAATATTTTTATTTTTAACCGACTTCAAAAAAGGAGGAGGTTCTCAATTCGTCGTAATATTTTTTTTTATGTGTGTTCAGCGATAATTATTTAACACGGTGTCCGATTTAATTGATTTTTCTTTGTCAGAAAGGTGATACTTCAGGGGTGGTCTCATATTAATTTGGTCAAAATATAATAATTGTGTTCATCAGAAAATTCTCAAACTCTCCATTTTTCATGTATGTTTAGCGATAATTCTTTACAACCTTATCCGATTTCTATGATTCGTTTTTTGTTAGTAAGGGGGTACTTCAGGGGTGGTCCCATCTAAATTTGGTCAACATCTAATAATTGGATCCATGAGAGAATCTTCAAACTCTTCATTTTTTATGTATGTTTAGCTATAATTCTTTACCACCTTGTCCAATTTCTATAATTATTGTTTTGTTAGAAAGGGGTAGTTCCATATACAATTGGTCAGGATCTGACGATCTATGAGAAAATAAAAAATCTTAATTTTTAAGGGCATCTGCACGATTTTGAAGTCGGTTAACCGACTTCAAAAAAGGAGGAGGTTATCAATTCGTCGCGATATTTTTTTAATTTTTTTTTATGTATGTTCAGCGATTATTCTTTAACACGGTGTCCGATTTCAATAATTCTTTTTTTGTTATAAAGGGGGTATTTCAGGGATGGTCCCATATAAATTTAGTCAAAATCTAATAATTGGGTCCATGAGAAAATCCTGAAACTCTTCATTTTTTATGTATGTTCAGCGATAATTTTTTAACACGGTGTCCGATTTCAATAATTCTTTTTTTGTTAGAAAGGGGATACTTTAGGGGTGGTCCCATATACATTTGGTCAAGTCCACTTTTGTAAAATGTTCAGAAATTGATAAAAACTTTATCAGAAGAAGAACACTTGATTTAGTTTTGGGAGTCTTAGTTTTTAGATAGAAGAGGTCAGCAGCTAATATTTATTTAAGAAAATAAGGTGTTTTTTAAAAAAAGTGTATCATAAAAAAAAACAAGATGGTGGAAATGTCCGTTTCTTGAACAGAAAAAAAACAAAAAAAAAAAAACAAAAAAAAAAACAAAAAAAAAAAAAACAAAAAAAAAAAAACATTATTTAATTCAAAAGACAACCTGTTCATTAAAAGAAATACTATAATGTATGAATGTATGACAACATTTTTATCAAAAAACAAACAATGTAAGTGAGAAAATGTCAAAACATATTTGGTAAAAATTGCGAAAGCCTACTTAAAATATTTTAAAATATTTCGGTTTCAACTTCTTGATCGCTGTCGTCAGTGTTTTCTTGATTTGATTGCTGCGTACTATTAGCACTTCGTACTTGCTCATAATACCACATTTGTACAGGTGGTACATATTTATCTGCAAGGGACATCACATTCTCTACATTTTTAGGATTAATGCTCAAAGGAAAAGACTCGTAAAGTTTAGTTTTTGGTAATGCTAATACGGTATTAGGTTTTTTGATAGCAAATGACGAAAAAACTGCGAAACCAGCTGTCTCACTACACTCGATGACATTTTTCTTTTCGTATCTAAATAAACGGTATTTGGAAATACGAAATTTTTCATTTAACCGATTGCTTATTGTCTTTTTAAAGATTGGTTTGAATGTACCTGTAAAATTAAGAATCATATCTTGTTTCACTTCGATTACACGGAATTTTTTTGAGGTCTTCTTAACTAAATTTATCCAATCATATGGCAAGTAAACAATCTCTTTCTTTCTCTTTTCCTTTTTAATAAGACCGAAGCAACGGTCGCACGGTAGAAAACTGTGACCCGGTTTTGGAAACTGATGGATAATCTGGCGAATACGTGAACCCGAAATGTTCATGAAAGTGTGCAAATATTGAATTAAAGTATGGTTTTTATTTTGTGCAAAACAGTTGTCCGAAAATAAGTAAAGCGTGGTTACATCTTCAGAAACATAATTAGTTATGTAATGATGTAAAAAACTGACGACTTCATTGCATCCTTTTTTCGCCGTCATTTCATCATACATGTAGAAAGTAGCTAGTTTTGTTTTAGAGGAATGAATACAGAAGTTGTACTCCCACAACTGTCGTTTGTAAAATACGTCACTCGATGGAATATGGGGCAGAGGTATATTCTGCTGATAGTCAAAACATAAAACGTCGACTCCTCCACCTTTCGCAAGTTCTGTAGCTTCTTTCAACTTTTTGTAAAACACTTCTGCTTTTTGTATGTGCAAACGTTTGTCACCCTCCAGAATAAGTTTTCTTTCTGTATCGTTTTCTGCAGCTATTATGTTAGTAAGATGGTCGCACTTCTGACAGGTATCAGATCTGGGGTGTCCAAAACTAAGGTTGTGATTAAGATTAAATTGCCGATTGTAGAAGTCGTATCTAACTTTTGGATTTATATCTTTGTATTCTTTACCATCTTTCAGTAGCTGATGTTGTTCTAACTCAAATTTTTCGAGGTAAAGTCTATACATTTTAAATATATTTAATTCTGAAGACAAAAAATATTTTTTCTGATTATCGTGTCTGCTATAGTGCGACTTTATTCTCGGAAAACTTGCAATATGTTCATTTATTTGGTTAACTATTTCCTCGGGGATTTTATTTGGCCTATTTGAATGTTGTCCACGTTTATCTGATGGGGACATGATGTGGCCTTCAGCTAAACTTTTAGCTATTCTTGAAACTTGATGCTTTGTGATCGCATGTAACGAACAAAAGCCTTTTTACATATTTTAGTTTCTTGAGCTCCGACACGTATCTAAAAAGAGATGCTTCATGTTACAAAAAAATAAAAAGCATTTTTCGCAGTTTATAAAAAATATATTTTTATTGTACGTAAAAGTTATGTTATTGTTACCTTATACTGATAGGAAACAGTTTTTTCTTTTCCTTCGCCTGTTGTTGGTCGCTTACGCTGCACGTCCAAAACTGTTATCAGACCACCTAAATATGTGTCTTGTCTATTTTTATTGCCCATATCGTAGAACTGTTTAAGTATACTCTGTTTTTTGGAATCACTTATTTTTGTGAAGCATTTCATTTTACAGTTGCAGTTAATGTACTCCTCTTCCTTCGCTTTTTTTCTCTTAATGTTATTTCTTTTCCAAAAACTTGGGTTTTTAACTCTTTTTTTACCTTTTTTAAATTTCAACACATTATCCTGGGCTATGCCCTGTTCATTTGCAGCAGTGTTTCTACGATTTTGGGTTTTGGCGGGAAACAATCTTTTACGTATCCGGCTAGGACCTGGGATATCAGGATCTGACGGTACATATTCACTACCGGAGTTAACAAATGGTTCTTATTCACTTGAAATACTTGTATCACTCATTTTGTTTACCAATTTTTTTCACTACGGCAGTATAAAGTCACACGATCGAAACGAACGGCTAGAACGACAAGCATAGACTGGCAGATGAATCTGTATTGTAACTATAAATATATTAGCAAAAATCGGTCATCTCCTGGAGGTAGCCGTTTCTTGCCCCGAAATTTCTCTCAGTCAACTCCTCAACGTATATATTTCAGTTACTATAGGTTGGATTTGACTGATTCTTGTACCAATAGATGCGTAATTAGCGATTTTATGCATTAAAGCCAAAAACTAAAATTCGGCACAAAATGGAGTTGACCGGTTTTTGCACCGAGCCCTTCAATTGTATCAATGAGAAAATCCTCAAACTCTTCATTTTTTATGTATGTTTAGCGATAATGCTTTACCACCTTGTCCGATTTATACGATTCTTTTTTTGTTAGTAAGGGCGTACCTCAGGGGTGGTCTTATATAAATTTGGTTAAGATGTGGTGATGGCATTTGCACGTTTTTGAAGTCGGCTTTGTTAAATTTTTAATTTGTAATACTTGTTAATTAAAAAATTATTTTATTTATTTATTTTTTTTATGTATGTTCAGCGATAATTCTTCAACATGGTGTCCGATTTTAATGATTCTTTTTTTGTTAGAAAGGGGGTACTTCAGGGGTGGTCCCATTTAAATTAGGTTAAATTCTAATAATTGGGTTCATGAGAAAATCTCAAAACTCTTAATTTGTTATGTATGTTTAGCGATAATGCTTTACCACCTTGTCCGATTTATATGATTCTTTTTTTGTTAGTAAGGGGGTACTTCAGAGGTGGTCCCTTATAAATTTGTTTAAGATGTGGTAATGGCATCTGCACGTTTTTGAAGTAGTTTTTTTTTAATTTTTAATTTCTAATACTTGTACTAGTAATAATTGATAAAGTTTGGTGAGGTTAGGTGAATTTTATTTATTTTTGTTTGTTTTATAAAAATATTTTGACCCGTACATTATTACATTATGCACCCTATGGATTTGATATAAAATACATACTTTTCGTAAAAAAATATTTTTACATTTTTTGGTTCAAATTTTGACTGCTGAATGTAGAAAAATGTTGGCACATTAGGGATAAAAAAGAAAGTTGACTAAAGCCCATTTTGCCTTGCTTATATAATCCATAAGTTCAGAGAAAATCTACTACAAGAAAATCCATACTTTATTATACTTAAATATTTTTTAGGCGATCGTTAAAGAAAAAATGGCATTTTACGGATTTATTAACATACTACTAGTTATCATCCAGAATCAAACAGAATGATAGAACAATTCCATAGAACTGGGAGGTAATGCCTTACGTTTATGATAGCGAACATTTTTGTAGGAAATAATAACAAATTACAATCCAATACCCTGGTGGAATAATGAATGTCAACGGGTCATATAAGCAAGTCAAGCAGCTTTCAATCGGTACAAAAAACATAAGACTCCTGGAAACCTAGCAATTTTTAAAAATCTAAGATCTAAGACAAGATATATTCAAAAAAAAAAAAAAACAGAAAAGCATCCTGGAATACGTACGTCAAAAACATAAATAGTTTAACTAAGATTGGCACTGTCTGGAAACAAATAAGACAAATATCAGGGTCCAAATCATATCAGAAAATTGCAGCTTTAGAAGATAACGGACAAATTATCAATAATCCCAAAGAATTTGCCGATCTACTTGCCAACAATTACGAAAAACATTCTGGTAATGCTGGATTCGAAGAAAATTTTCTAAAAACCAATAACACCAGTTTGCGAAAATTTCAGATTAACAATATAGAGGTCGATATCAACAAACCGCTCTCAGAGAATGAATTCGTAGAAGCCCTTACTTCTTTTGTTGGTTTCAGTCCAGGGCCAGATGATGTGCCTATTTGTTTTTACAGCATTTTCCATAAACAGCTAAAGGTACACTGTTAAAAATATTTAATCAAATATGGTCAAAACGCACCTTTCCAAAAAAGTGGTCGCTAGGAATTATTATATCCATACCGAAGATAGAAAAAAATAAATTATTAGAAGCTTCGTACCCACCTATATCTTAACAGAGCGGATTTAGAAAACACAAAAGTACAATCGACAACATTATTGACCTAGAAAGTGACATACATGAGGCCTTAGCAAACCAGCAGCGATGTAAAGCAGTATTTTTGACGTAAACAAAGCCTTTGATACCGCATGGAGACCTAGTATAGTAAATCCTTTTCAAGAATAGAACATAGATGCTAGTCTTTATTCATAATTTTCTAAATAATATAACTTTCCAAGTTAGAGTAAATGGCGCTATTTCTGACCTCAAATCATAACAACATGGAACACCGCAGGGATCAGTAATCAGTCCAACTCTATTTTTGATAGCTATCAACAATATTACCAAGAACATACAAAAGCCAATAAAAGTCAAATTATATGCAGATGATCTAGTCATGTATATAAAAAGTAAAAATCTAACAATACAATCACTATTACAAGCACACATAAATATACTAGAAAAATGGTCCAGTGACTTCGGCTTCCATTTTTCTGCAGACAAACCGAAATGTGTATTGTTCTCTCTCGATTATGCATCCAAAATCAAATTCCTGGGGTTTATTTTTGATACGCAATTAAATTGGCAAGAAGATATTAAAGAGCTTATTGGTAAATGTCAGAATAGACTAAATCTATTAAAAGTCCTTGCAAATAGAGAACGGGGTTCTGATTAAGAGACTTTACTCCAATGCTACAGACACCTTATTAGATCAAAAATCGATTGTGTGTCCATCGCCTACGCCTCTACTTAAAAACTTATTGAAGTATTTAGATACCATAGTCAATCAAGCTTACGAATAATTTGTGGAGCTTATAGAACATCCCATATCGAAAAGTACTAAAAGTAAAAAATACCTAACATTACCGTATACAAGTACTATAATGAACAATCAACAACATCCAAACTACAATAAGACAGTTGCAAATAGATATCAAAACACCTACGAATCAAGGAAAAGAGTTGACTATCCTTTTTATTACCGAGTTTCTCAATATCTCATATAACTAGATATACAGCTTCCTACCATTTTTCAAACAAATATTGATATACCACCACCATGGCTGATCAAAGCTCCGATCATTGATACAAGTTTAACAATTTTTAATAAATCAGAAAAACCAACACCCCTAATTTACCAAAACTTCCACTTAAAACTCTCTATATATTCCAGCGTTCATAAAATATACACTGATGCTTCAAAAACCCCAAATGGAGTTGGAGATGCTGTTATCACTTCTCATACGCCATCTTTAAGATACAGATTACCCGTCTTAAGCTCTGTATACACAGGAGAAATATTTGCCATCTTACATGCTTTGAATGCAATACAAGCATCAAACCCACAAAAAACTATAATAATATCAGACTTCCTAAGTGCCCCAAACACATTAAAAAACATATATACCAACAACCCTATTGCACTACTAATTAAGCAACTACAAAACAATAACTTCGATGTCAGATTTTTATGGATACCCTCTCATCAAGGAATAGATCCTGATTTCCTGCGTATATATGCTGCTACCTACACATCCCTATAGTTGGGTAAAGAGAGTTTATTCCCTTCATCAAATATTTCTGGTTTTAAGGACAAGTGGGGTCGTAACAAGGCCCAAACAAGGAAATATCTTACATTACAATATTCATCTTACAATTTTTGCAAAAAAATTAAAAAAACAAACCCTCTTATACAGGAAAAACAAATAAAAATAAACATTTTAATAAAGGTTTTACCAATAAAACTCTTTTGTTTAAATGACTAAAAATTTAAAAATAAATATACGGATTATTTAGAATAATGTATTTTTTTTTAAAATTAGGCATGATAGGGTAAACCACCCAGTTACCAGACATTTTGCAGTTATTGGACAGTTTGCTTTAAATAAATAGAAACAAGAGTTCTAGTTCTATTACTTCGTCAATAACATCATAAATGGCGCTATTTATATATCCCTGAATGGTCCGTTTTGTAGCGCACGCAGTATCGACATTTATTTGGCGCGAAAAATTTATTATTCTTCAGTACGCAAACAGCGCGGCCTTATCTTGCAGTTTTATTTAGAAATGGATAAAGGTTCCAGGCGAAAGTTATCTTTAGTGAGGTTCGAGATTATAGGGTGTCCAATGTTTGAGTCTGGCGGTATTTTCGGTTAAATGGCTGTATATTCAAGGTTTTTAATTTCGATTGTTTTTGTATAGGTTACGCTTATATATTCTTTTTCCAAGCATTTATTGGATACCTGTCCAATAAATGGTATGGGTCTATCCAATAACTACTACTTTAATATTTATTCCTAGCATGCCTAAGAAAAGTCAGTATGATTCCAATTGTATGGAGACTGCAATGCATGAGGTTAAGAACAATAAACTGGGTTTGAGGACAGCCGCTAAAAAATATGGCAGTCCAAAGTCAACGTTGGAGTTTAAACTTAAAAACCACGGTCATAAAGAATTTTGCGGTTCATCACCTATTTTGGCATAAGGAGAGGAGCTACAGCTGGTGAAGTAGGTTAAATAGTATCCATGCAAACTAATAGACTTTAAACACATTGTTATTATTCTTACAGGTTTTTAATTTCGATTGTTTTTGTATAGGTTACGCTTATATATTCTTTTTCCAAGCATTTATTGGATACCTGTCCAATAAATGGTTTGGGTCTGTCCAATAACTACTACTTTAATATTTATTCCTAGCATGCCTAAGAAAAGTCAGTATCATTCCAATTGTATGGAGACTGCAATGAATGAGGTTAAGAACAATAAACTGGGATTGAGGACAGCCGCTAAAAAATATGGCAGTCCAAAGTCAACGTTGGAGTTTAAACTTAAAAACCATGGTCATAAAAAATTTTGCGGTTCATCACCTATTTTGGCATTAAGAGAGGAGCTACAGCTAGTGAAGTGGGTTAAATAGTATCCATGCGAACTAATAGACTTAAACCACATTGTTATTATTCTTACAGGTGGATAGAAGAGTTAGCGAAAAGAGGTTTTCTAAGGAAAAAAGATGATATTCTGAATAGTGTTCAGCAGTTTCTAATCGAAAATCCACGATGGAATGCGTTTAAAAATAATATACCCGGTAATTGTTGGTTTAAGGTAAATCCGAACATTTTCCATCTACGTTTTTTATTCCTGCTAGACAAGATTCAGAATTGGTGTTTTCATTGGCGTTTTTTAGGCCTTCCTAAGAAGACATCCGACAATTGTGCAAAGAACTAATGAAGTAGTTAGTAAAGCAAGTGCTTGTGTTTCTGAAGCAGATAAACGAAAATGGTTTGGAGAAATTCAAGACTATCTGAAGGTTAAAAATATTGATAGCAGGGATCCTTCCCGAATCTTTAATGGAGATGAAACAGGCTTCCAAATTTGTTCTAGCACCGGAAAAGTTTTTGCAGGGAAAGGAGTGGAAAATGTTAATTCTATAGATAAAGGATTAAAAAAAGCAAATATTACCGTCATATTCTCTTTTTCCGCTGTCCACATGTTCACCAATGATAATATATCCCTACAAAAGAATTCCAGAAAAAAATAGCCGATGTAGTGAATCCAAGTTGGGGAATCGGCCGGTCTGATAATGGATGGATGACATCAGACACACTTTATGATTATAATGAAAACATATTTCATCCATACTTAGTTGAAAACTAGCTTCAGTTTCCAGTTGTATTATTCTTAGATGGGCATAAGTCCCACTTGACATATGAACTGAGTCTTCTCTGCAATGAGCTATATACAGAAGTGATTGCCCTATATCCAAATGCAACTCGAATGTTGCAACCTTGTGATGTAGCTATATTTAAACCAATAAAGAAAGCCGTTAGAAATTGTTATGAGCAAAATCCAGGGAAAGTGCTCAACAAATTATCTTCTATCCCCCTCTTAAAAAACGTGGTGGCAGAAGTAGCCAAACCAAACACACTAATAAATGGATTCAAAGCTTGCGGACTATACCCATTTATACCAGATGCTATCGACTATTCAAAGTGTTTGGGAAAGCTCAAAAAAGCTATTGAAGAAAGTTTAAAAATCACACTTGTTTTTCTACAGTTTTTTTTTCATATTTTTTTCACCTATTTGATTTTCAGGAAAATAAATCTGATCCCATCAAGATGGATGGCAAGATGTTCATTAACTTTGTTAGAGGTGTCATAATCGCTAGTTAAGTTAAGAAATGAACCTGAAAACCCCAATAATGATGATAAAACTACATAAGGAAATACAAATAATTCCAATTCAGAAGTTGATTCGATTACGATGAACGAACCCTTAAAGAGTAAGGCGGTCCATGTGCTTGCCGAAGTCATTATTACGAAAGGATATGATTTATCACGCACCAGTTCTCTTGTTTGTAAGACAATTAAGACAATGAAACAAGAAACTGAAAATTCAGAACTAGCTGAAACTTCAAACGTGCAAATAAATAACAGCACTACCGATTTGATACACAAGACGTCTAGTTGTTCATCAGTGGGTAGATATATTGAAGACTACCTCAAAATTCCAGATAAGCCTTAGCGCAAAAACAAGCGTCAAGTAGAACGGGTATAACTTCACGACTCTACCAAGAAAATTTTGAGACTAAAAGAGCTATCAAGTTGGAGGAGAAGAATAAAAAGATTAGAAGAAAACATAGAAGGGAAGAGAAAGCTGCAACTAAAACTAATTTGAAAAATAAGAAAATCTATAAATCAACTGATAATAAAATAAATGCAATCTGTTCCATTTGTGAAAAACGCTTGACCAAAAGTAAACATTGGACATGTTACTCTTGCCAGAAGAAGTTTAACAGTCTTTATATTCCAAAAAAAAAACAAGAATCATGTTCCCAATATAGATGATGAAGATTTATTTATGTGTCAAAATTGCTACAAAGAGGAAAGTAATGATACTACCGTCAGTATGGAGAGCTTTGATGATTTAAAAAATGAGGAAAAAAGCTTAAGTGGAGAGCAAAGACTTAAAATCGAGGGGCTGGTGAACTTGGCAAACAATAATAACACAGGGGAACAGCTGTTTGGTGTCGAGGTTTTTTGAGCTGATTCTATATCAATTTGATGTCGTGAATTCAAATAACGTATTCATTTTTACCTAGGAGCTCAAATTTTTAAGATATACAATTTTAGAGAAGTTACATTATTTTAACTCAAATTCGTAAGTGTAGTAACAAAAGTAGATTCGAAATTTTTATTTTAGTTATACAAATTACAATATTATGTTGTATTTACAAACAAAAAAAAAAAACATTGAAGAAATCAAATAGTCACTCGAAAGCTTCTTTTCCGCGACATACCTGAAAGTTTTTTTAAACAGTCCCTTTTTAAACTTCAGCAGTAATCTGCCATCATGTGCATGTCCCATCTTCCTTGGTAGCGGTCCTCCATAACTTTAATATCTTGGTGAAATCTTTCACCTTGTTCCTCACTCATGTCTCCTAAATTTTCTGGAAAACTATCTAAGTGGTTGTGTAAATAGTGTATTTTATTACTCATATTGCACCCTAAGGATTTGAAACTATTAAGCATCTTTTTAACTATTTCATCATAGTTTTGAGCTTTATGTTTGCCTAGAAAATTGTCTACAACTGCAACAAATGATGTCCAAGCTTCTCATTCAACTTGATTCAATGAATTTATGAACGCAGGATCCTTAATTAATTGTCTTATTTGTGGGCAGTCAAATATCCCTGCTTTGAGTTTTTTTTTGGTGCTCAACTGATGCATTTTTACCCCTATATATGCAAAACATGACCCATTCGTATCAAGAACCTTTACAAATTGCTTCATTAAGCCCAACTTTATATGTAACGGAGGAAATATGATTTTTTCTCTTTCAACCAAAGCGTCGTTAATGACATTCTTTTCCCCAACGTCCATGTTTTCTCTTTGAGACCAATCTTTTTTAACCCAGTGGTGTGTTTGGTCCCTACTATCCTAGAGGCACAAGAAACACGGATATTTCGTGTAACCACTTTTGCTGCCCAAGAAGAAAGTTTACCATTTTTAAGTCTACACAAATCATCCATTAATGTTCGTGATACTTTATCTTCTGCAAGACCAAAGCTACGGTATTACATTCTTCTTTCAGTTTCGTTGAGTGAGTCCATTAATTTTGTGACAAAATACCAGATTGTCTTCTTGAGAAAAGAATGGTAGCAGATACTTTTCTCTTGTACGGTAAAATGTAATTTTGGTTACTTGTTCCAATAAATTTTTGTTGTTCAACCTAGAAGCCAGTACTTCAGAAGCTTTTTTTGATAAATTGAGATCCCTGGTGAGATCATCTAATTCATTTTGATTGAAGCGTTGAGGAACTGATGACGTCTCCTCATAGTTACTGTTAGTTTCATTAGCATCAGAACAGTGATCAGAGGGAAAATATTTGTCATTAGAGATATCTGGTAGCTGATGAAATGTTGGAATCGGGACATGAGTGCGGGATAGGGCGTATTGCCGAGTAACACTTACTGCGGTTATTTCGATTGGTTCCTTTAGTATTTACTAAACAGAAACAAAAATCATTAAAGTGGTTTTTTGGTTCTCTCCAAATCATTGGTACGCCGAATTTTACACATTTTCTTTTCCCAGTAGTCCACTGCCGTAAATGCTCTGTACAAGTTTTACATACGAGATGCGGGGCCCACTTTTTGTCCTGATCACCAAGGTTAACTCCAAAATATCCAAGATACGCTCGCTTTACAAAGTCAGTAATAGTTTGTCTGTTTTGTGGAAACATGTATTCTCCGCATATATAGCAAAACACATTAGGTTCATTTACACAACTTCTTCTTGTACTGGAACCTGAACTCATTTTAATTCTGTTCAATAACACAAAAATACTCTTTTCTTAACATAAAATAACACGCCAAATTCGATCTACTCTCATTAGTAAGAACGCCCAAACTGACGAGACTTACCTGAGTTAGGGGATTAAAAGGGTTAGTTCAGGTATCTGATAGGCAATGGTTCCACTATTTATAGATTTACCTGGAATTTACTCAATTACAGACTGACAATAAAACCATTGTACCTACATTAATGAATATATAATAATTTTAGAACTCTCATAAATGATTATACTGAATAAAAACCACATTGGTAGAAAAGTTGATGTAGGTATCTAAAAAAGTAGAGCTAATAGAGAAAAACGGATTGCATGTACAGATTTAGCATCCCAAATAGAGTTAAAATCAGCTCTAAAATCCCAGGCACCAATAAAAAATTTTTTTGTTAATTGTTAAGAAGGCGAAAGAGAAAAACATACGACAAGAACTGACGACTCGCATGATGCGAACTTACCTGATGAAAATTTGATTGAAAATTGTCAAAACAACAAGCAGAAAAGACCGGAAGTAACTGTGTTTTACAGTGAGAAATTAGTTGGTGATGATCTGAATGACTTAAACCCCGACGTTAAAGAACATACTGAAGCCAAGGATCAAGAAGCAGATGAAGACGTTAAACAAAGTAATGAAGACAAGGAACAAGAAATAAAGGAGCTTTTTACTATAGTAGTAGACATGAATAAACCTTCATGAAATTATACTTAAATAAATGAAAACAAAAACCGTACCTCCTGGCTTATTGATTTTTGAATGTCCAATTACTGCATTGAGTATGTCCAAAAACTAAGAAAACTATCCAATAACTAAATTTTTTGACATAATCCCAGTTTTTTCATTGTTAAAAAATATATTTTTTCCTACTTAAAATTAAGAATACTACAATGTAAGGCCAATATACTATCGATTAAAACAAACCATTACTCATATCTCTAGGTGGAAAAATATCTTTTTAGCATTGTCTCAATAGTGTCCAATAACTGGGTGGTTTACCCTACAACAATTGTTTAAAATTGTGAATTTTTAATTTATTTAAAACTAATAAATAATTGAAAATACAATGCACGTACTCAAAAAGAAGCAAATTTAAAATTAGAAAATTAACCGGAAACCTCCTTCTCCCTTTCACATCCAGGTACAATTTAAACTAATACCCCAAAGTTTCATTTCCGATTGTTAGAGCTAGACAGTTCCAAACAAATAGAGAAAAGTAAATAGAATTGATAGCAAACTAGAACTCCCAAGTTGAAGTTCGGTCCTGGGTCTTAAAGCCAAGAACATTCGGAAAAGTCGTAAAAGTGTAAATTTCCTTCGAATGCCATCGCTATCTGCATAGATAGAAAGTTTTCAGAGGGAAATTTGAAAGTTTTTGCGAAGTTGTATGATACGTAAAGATGCGGGGTAGAAGTTGCTGACCCCTAGAAAGTTCAAAAGTCACATGACTTGTTGGTAACCAATTTATGGAAAAACCATTCTCGCGAGGACAAATCAAACTGGAATTCAATTGTGTAAGGAAAGTGTTTTTCATGTTTTTATTTTTTAGGGCAATAGTTTGTTAGTAGCTGACCGTACTTTTAGACGGGAGATGAGAGAAGATCGAATTTGAAGTTTTTCTCGTTCATACCTCTAAAGGTAGTGAAAAGTTTGTAAACGCAAGGACAAATGATGTAACATTCGATTGTGATACGCGAGTTATGAGTCGTTGAATCCATATCTGTCCACAAGAAATGCAACTTAAATAATGTTATCGTTAGGTTCTTCACCGACAATGAAACGCAGTTAAAGGTACCATTTTGGTAGGCGCGACAGACGACCGCCGACGCGACCGAGAAGTGTCGCTTCACATCTAAAATACATACAATTATATGAAACACATTTCGCACGGCGAGACACTTCCTGGAGACACTTCTGAATCTGACTCGGGGCAAAGGTTTGCTGCCTGTCGCACTCGAGGTCACTGTCCTCGAGCATCGCTTCATCGCTTGGATGTGAATAGGTTGAAAATTTCTTTCGATCTAGGCAGTGTTGCCAGATTTTGGAACAGTATGGGTAAAAAAAAAAACCGTGGATCTTAACAGTAGATTTTAATACAGGGGGAAATAATTGAAATTTGCAGTGTAGTAAATAAAAAAACAAGTATATAAGAAACGAAAAATAAACTTTTTTCGACCCAAATTAGAAGGTAAACAAAGAATAAACACAAATAATAACATTTTTAATATAATATACTTAACGTACGGAAACAAAAAAAAAAAACAATGAAAAATAATAGGTACCTACTTCTTTTAGATCAGTCTAAATCAGATAATTCAAAATCGTAGTGTGTATGTTCTTTTTATGATGCCCTATTATTTGTTTCATTTTAAATAACAACAATGATTATCTTGATGTTTTTTTTATGGAGCCAACCTAGAGTAGTGGATGTTTATTACGCTGCTTTTACTGCAGAATATTTACTAGTGAAAATATTCTTTAACCATTTGCTGAAGAATGGGGCAAACTTAATAAATTAAGAACAAAATTTTCTAGAGACAAAAACAGTAGATCTACGTAGGTCTGGCAACGCTGATTGTACCCTCGAATGGTTATCCCTGTAAGTGTCGCGCGACACTTCTCAAGCTTGCCAAATGTACGAAGCGTAACATTTATGCATCTGTCTTCCTACTCGACCTTGGGGTCGCTTCACTGGTCGCTTGTCTCCTGACGCGCCTAACCAAATGGTACCTTAATAGCGCGCGGAACCCAAACTCTTCAAATGCACTCCTCTCAATATAAACAAACGTATGCTCTCTGTTCTACAATACAGAGTGTCCCAATGAAAAGTAGCCCATTTCCAGAGCTTATAACTTTTTACGGTGAATTTAAAAGTTTAGATTTTTAAAAACATATAGCAAAATAACACATATCAGCGAAAACCGCACGTTTCTACGATTATGTGTTTAAAAGTTATAAGCTCTGGAAATAGGCTAATTTTCATTGGGACACAGTCTATATCGTGACACACATGTCAAATAAAATCATCTCCTGGGCATTCTTTATAACCCAGGACTTTATTTATATATTTAGTGATATTTATTAAATAATCGAAGAAGGATATTATGCGAATAATATGATAATATTTAAATACGTATATTTTCTTTTTAAAGCGTAACATACAGCTAATTAGGTCCGTCCCTGGGTCGCCATTAAACTTGTTTTTATATGTGGTTATATGTGGACTGCTTTAATGTTAAGAGAAATTGATTCATGTGGGGTATAATTAATTGTTTTTTGTTGTCGTATGTAAATCGTATTATTAAAACTAATATTTCTTTGACTTACCAAGGTATAGTTCTGATTCTTGGGAAAATAGGAAATATTCGTGCCACCGACACAATTGGTGATAATTTTGTATTCGATGTGTGGTACCGATTGTCGCAAAACTCGTACTCGTACTGTCCTTCGACTATTTCCATCAAAATATTTGAAGGCACGATTTGGATAAAAATGATAAAAACGGAAAACGCAAAAACCAGAGGCGGATCATAAGGTTTAGGAATAGGTTCATCAAAATATAATTATAAAGAGTAAAGTGAAAACAATTTTGACGCGAATAACCTATTTAGATACAATTAAAATAAATAATAAAAATAAATAAATATATAGGATCGTAACGATCCAATATGATTTCCTTTGTTTTGCCGAAAGAGAAAGAATATATTTACCTCCAACTATAAAATTAAGATACAGTTGAAATTAACATCTCTGCTGTGTTAAGTATAAGAGTCGTATCTTTATGTTTGGTAGATTTTGAAATTTTCGGTTATATCACATCAGTTCAAGGTTCTCTTTAAATTTAACATTTCAAATTTATTTTCCTGGGGAACCGACGTTTAAGAACCACATCCTGTATACAAAGCCATCTATTTTGTTGCTAATTTCCGAAGCGAATAAATCGTAATTAAATCCAAACTCGATTTTTCCCCGACTAATTCCCCATTTGGAAACAAGTGGCCGCAGTCAGATTTGCCCGACAGATACAAAAGAACGATCATTGTTCTCAAGGCTACCTTTATATTCTCGGTAGACGAGGAGCAATTATTCAAAGCAGACGTTCATTTGTCTTGGGGAGGAAACGCATAAATGGAACGTTAAAAAAATTTCGCTAAACCGGCAACAAACCGCCGTAATTATGATTGAAAAAAGGGAAACCACGTTGTTTGATGATATAATCTGATAATTTGAGTGGACGAGGGCGTTTCATAAAATTTATTAATTAATCTGTCTGTTTTAGCATCCATTTTGTATTACAATCTATCATTAGTGTACAATATATTTTTCTTTCGTTAGTTTGTATTGCACCTAGCTTAAAATTGTGAGTTCACCCAATGGTATTTTTTTCTTACTGTTCTGATGTGTTAGTTCCACTTAAATTTTATATCTAGGTTCATGCCTAAGTATTTCGTCGAATAAGAATATGGTATTTTAGTATTATTTATAGCGTTTTCGACTGGTGAAAGTGGTGCGCACTTTTTGATACTCGGTGCAAAATTTGTTTTCGGCTTGCAAGAGCAGTTCAAACCGTGCCAGTATTTGAATTTTTGGGTTGAAATAAGTTGAACTCAAAAAAATAAACCGGTGCGCACTTTTGTGAACCAAGTGTAGAGACAGGTTTTCAGTTTAAGTTCAGTCGTAACAAATATGGCGATGGCAAATGAATAGTTGTTTCTAAAATATGTAAATTTTGTAGAAGAAATATTGGAAATTTCTTCGTTAGATTCAGACGAAGAAGATTTAATTAAGGCCAAGTGTAATAAAACTAAACTGCCAAAAATAAAATATTTACATTGAATCAGTGGTCGCACCTGGATGACTCCCAGGTAGGTACCATAAATATTCTTGTAAGTCCTGTATATGCATAGTACGTGATCGTTAGTCAGCGTAGTTTTTGAAGAACTGGAGGATCTTCATTCGTAGTCGTACATCATCATTACTCACAATCGTTAGATATTAATAACAAGGTGATAAAATACTCTTTTTTCATTTTCGTATATCATCGTTAGTCAGAGTCATTGAATATTAATAAGAAGATAAACAAAATACTCTTTGTTCATTGTCGTACGTGAATGTTAGTCATTGTCATATTTTTAGTTCATTGTCGTACGTCATTGTCGTCGGATATTAATAACAATTATCTTTATTAAAAAATTCACTTATCAATTACAAATCTTGATCTGGTGCACCATATACTAACTACGGTCATCGACCGTACTCAAATTATCTTCACAGATTCAGTTTTTCATGTGATTATTACCTTAAATGCATTTTTAAACTAAAAAATCATCTATCATGCATTTATTATTTTTACAGCACCACCATTATAACTAAATATCTTCTTCAGGCTCTTAACCTAAAAAATATGACACCTATTTAACCATTTATTATCGTCATCACTAATTTATATCTCTACAGGCTCTCGTATGTCTATTCAATCTTCTTTTCAATCTAAAAATATGACATCCGTCACTATTAAAAACTTTTGCACTCACTTTTTTTTAATTATTGACATTTTATTATTTATCTTCTGTATTCATACATATTTTTGTATTACTAACATCTTCTTCTGGCTACGGGTATTACGTCATTCATTGTATTTTTTCAGTATTTTTTTGAAATTATGTCGCCTATACTCGTGAATTTTAAAAGCCTAATGTCATATGACATGCTAATTATGAATCTGTCACTCTAATAATGTAGGTTTTCATTTAACAAAATCTACTAGTTTACAATACTTTTTCTGCGACTAATACTAGTAAATGTAAGATTTCAATCGACAGAACTCTACTAGGATACTGTTTTTCTACTACTAATTATAATCTAACTTTTTCGACAAATTTTGTCAGATATATTTTCCTACAACCAATGCTAATGTAAATTTTTATCTGAAGTATTTTCGAAGTGAGTCTAAAGTGCCACCTTCGATTGCATTATTTGGATGTTCAGAATTATATATTTTCTATCTTTTAAATCTAATAAAAGAAAATGTCTTGGAAATAAGACAGCTACTAATATTTGCTATTTGCAGTTCTTACTGATACTATAGGAGTCCATTTGCATTCCACTCTATGATTTTGAAACTATTTAATACTAAAATGCTTAAAAATAGCTTCTTTGGTGCTATATTCTAATCTAATTATACGCTCATCCAGTTGTGTTATTCTCTCCAGAATATGTTTATTGGATGTACTTTATTTTAATTACCAGAAGAAGTTTGTCTGTATGTTTTGTTACCTTTATCCCCTTTTGATACCGTGTTGTGATTGAGGAAGTATGTTCCTGTCTTCACAAACGTCCCAGATTCTTTCCTTGTGTCTTAATTTGTGGACATGTATTTAAACATAGAATACAAAAACCGAGAATTGTTGCTTTGCTCGTTCTGGGTTACCTGGTTAGCCTTCGTATTAATGTACACTTGGACTTAGCTAGTTGTTGCAGTATTGCCAATTGGAGGTGTTGGGGTTGAACCCTTTAATAATGTGTTAGGCGCAGCTAGTACTTAAAAATCCTCGTTACTAAGAAGTTGACATTATTATTGAATGGATTGTCAAACTCTAAAAATGTATTTTTTTCTTATATCGATTGTAAATACGTTAATATATATACAAGGATAGTCTCCAATGATGGATTTAATTTCATCTAAATACAGTCCGCTCTCTTCATGGTCACTTCAAAAGCCGGATACTTCATGTTAGAAGTAATTTTCCAGTAGCACCAGGAGGAACGTCAAAGGCTTAATGGTACACATAAAAATTCATTCGGTGCTGCTACAGGGGTAAGCCATTGTCGAGGTCTGATTAATAAGTAAGGCCAATTGAGTTTAATTAGGATTTTAACTGAGTGTTACTATTGCAATGCGTAGACGAAAAAATAACGATATGGAAGCTGAGGTACAAGATCAATTAGATGAGCTAATGCGTAAACGAGCAATTCCAAATAATCAACACGGCTATACAATTTGGTTACAGATTTTTCAGTAGATAATATTAGTAAAATTAAGTCTAGGTTAGAAAAATGCAATGACTGGTGGAGTGAATTCCTAGAAATACAGTTTGAGATTGAAAAGTATGATAGCTCTCTAGCTCAACAACAAGAAAGGATAACCTTTGAAGATCATTACTTTGAAGTTGTTTCAGTTACTAAAGATAATATTTCACAAAATGAGCAAGCTTAGTAAATCTTTACACGGTCTCATGGTGAACCATCTATAGAAACTGTTGCTGAAATGCAACTTGCGGCTATAGAAGTCCCAAAATTTGACGGAATAATAATAAGTGGTTAAGTTTCTGGGATGCATTTTGTACTCTTATTGATTCAAATAATAGGATACCGCAGTATCAAAAATTTGTCTATTTATAATGCGCTTTGACAGGGGCAGGAGTTAATAGAGGATATGGAAGTTACGAGGGTAACTACAAGGACGCTATTGATTTGCTAAAATTAGAGTTTGATTACAAAAAGATAATAAATTACGCACATTTAGAGGCATTAGATTCATTTCCGACAATGGTTAAGGAATCATATGAACAATTAAATAAGTTTTTGAATACAATTCGAAAAAATATTAGGGAACTGACAACATTAGGTGAAAACGTGGAACAGTGGGAAACATACATGATATTTCATCTTTTTAAAAAATTAGATAAAACTACAAAAAATATGTGGCAACAAAATACAGAGTTAGATGAATTTCCTTTAATGGAAAAGTTTTTAAATTTCATTTCCAAACGGTGTAAATATGTAGAGCCAGAAAAGGCTTGGTTAAATAAGCAAGATTTTAACAAAACTTCGTATTCTTCAGATATAAATTAACAAGGTTCTTTCAGCTATAATAATATTAGGGGAAATGTAGGTAAGTTTTAGCCTTAGCCAGGTAAGACTCTTCTGGCTACTCAAAACCAGAAGTCAGCAGGAAAATGTGGCATTTGTAATGAAGCTCATAATATATTTTTATGCAAAAAGTTTTTAGGCATAACATTAGAAGAAAGCAAGCGAGGCTAGTTTATGTTGGAATTGTCTTAAACAGAGTCATAGAGTACAAGATTGTTCTTCAGGATGATGCAAGCATTGTGGAAGAAGACATCATTCTCTTCTATACGAAAACCAGCATGCATTTGAAAATAACAATGGTCGGCAAAAATCATATTCGAATGTTGTTGTGCAGGGAGAGGGCTTAACCACAGATAGTAACAGCAATCAAGGGACTAGGTTGAATCAAGGATGTAATTCACAGGCAAATCGTAATCAAGGTAATGGCGCGTAAATGCAGACTATTCCAGGTGGGTCTCTCCAATCACATGAGGTACAGTTAAGAAATAAACAGTGTCAAGGCAATCAGGTACACACTTATTGTGTCAATTCGGGAATTAAAGAAGCTCAGTTATTAGGGGCACAAGTGATTGTTCAATCTAACATATTTTATGAACTGCCATTCTGACAGTCAAAAACTGTTAGGGAACTTATCATTCATGTCGTTGTTTATTGTATTCAGGCTCTCAATCGTCTTTCATTACGAAAAATGTTTGGAAAAACTTAGGACAGGGCCGTACTGGACCCACTTTTTTACCCGGGCTGATCATTTTTTGACCAGGGCCCATATTTCACATGAGAAATTTATATAAATATTAGGATATTTAGTGAAACGAAATTTTTGTAATATAATTTATATAACAGAAAATTTTCAACCCAAAAATTTATTGTGCACTGTAGGTACAACATATTACCTAAAAAATAAAAATATCCAAATGATGTAACTAAAACTAGAAAAGGAACAGATAATTCTTAAAAACTAATACCATATACTATACTAGTAGGTTTATACCATATTCCTAATAGGAAAAATGATGAACACAAACAATAAACTTAAAATCTAAAAATATTTAACTTGACTAAAGCTAGAATAGTTGTAAACTTCTGTTTTTTAAATTGTTAAACTTTCTTAAGAATAAATCAAAATCAATTTCCCGACTGCGCTGTCTTCCAAATGCTAAATATATTAAATCTGCCATACGTTGCTGGTTCATGGAATACCGTTGTGGTCGATTAATAGCCGTTAGTGTTGAGAATGAAGATTCATTAACAGCAGTACTGCAGCCTATTGTTGCCACAGCCGCATAGAGACAGTAGGTTTTTTGGAACGCAACTCTATTTTCATATAAAATATTAAAATATTGGTCCAAAGGCTTCCCATGTAAAAAGTCTTTTACCACTGTTATTTCTTCCACACTTGGTAGTTCAATACCTAGAAATTCAAAATAATTTAAAAAAATATAAACTAGAAATACATTTATAGTATACCTATGTTTTCAAAATATTTTAATTTTTCCATGTTAATTTCATCTAAACTACTAACTGCGTTAATTAATTCGTCATTATTAGTAAATCTGTCTTTTAGTAGATTTGATATTATATCAACAGTCTCGAAGAAAGCTGACTTGATTTTGTCGTCCAAATTTGAAATCATTCCAGAACTGCTCGATGGTAATGGCTCTGTTAGTAAGTAATTTTTCATATTACCACTTATTTTAATATCTCTCCTTGGTCTTAAATTTTCTGTGTTTGAATTAACTTCAGAACAAAGATGCATAGCTTCATTTACTAAAGTTTGTAAAACTTCATCGGATCGTAAATCTTGGATTTTGCTTTTAACTGACAAAATCACGCAGTTGGCATCTTTTAAACTCGTTGATCGCTCTTGCAAAATAGCATCTGCAGGTTTAAGAAATTCTAGAATTTTTTTCATCAAAACCAGAGAAAATCTAAAGTCTATTTCCAACATAACTAACTTTATACCTCTACTTTTGGCAACGTCTTGTCCATTAAAAGAATTATCTTTTCTAATTTCATCTAGGGTTCTTAATATTTCAGAATAGTTTGAATAAATAACCCTAACTACTGTCAAATGTCCAGACCATCGTTGCTCTAGTAATCTAACAATTGTTTTTCCCTTATATATGGCTGCTATCTTTCCGTGACCAAAAAATTTATGGAGTAAAATGGCTTGATCAAAAAAATGTTTTAGGATTGGAATTTCTGTAACTACTCTTACCACGACAAGATGCAAACGATGATTAAAACAGTGAACATACGGCACACATCGTCCAACACTTTTTTCGATTAAAGCTGCAACTCCACCTTTCCTGCCGCTCATTACGCTTGCTCCGTCATAACACTGGCTTATAATATGAGCGGGATCAATCTTATTTTTGTTTAAAATATCTAATGTTAATTTAGTAAATGTCTGTGCATTTAATTTTTCAGTCGTGTATATTCCTAGAAATGATTCAAAAACTTTGCCACTTTTAACATATCTTATTCCAATCGAAATATTTTCTCGGTTATTTGTGTCTCTCGTGCCGTCTTCTAACAGCGTAAACCATTTTACGTCAGTACTTTTTAGATCTGAAACAACTTGTTCTCGCACTACTTCTGCCAAAATTGAAATGATTTGGTTTTGAATTTCTGGTGAAGTATATATTGCATTTTTTGGTATATATTTAGCACATTTGGTCTTTTTTTTGGGTAAATTCAAATAAATTTTTGAACAGGCTGGATTCATAATTTTCATCAATGTTATAAGTTCCGCGAAATGCTAATTCGTTGATAGCTAAAAACTGAACAATTTCTGCTATTGACTTAACATAATATCTGTGCCTTTCTAACATGTCATTGTTTATCATCGTAGAAACTGATGCTCCACTTGCATCTCTGCGCTTTTTTTCAACCCACATTTGCATTGCTTTTATGTGGGTTAGGCTATTTTCGTGCAACGGAAATCCATTTTTTGCATCCATTGCATTTTTCCAGTTCTTGAATCCTGTTAAAGTAAATACAATGTGGCTTCTGGGTCCATTAGGTTGAAACTGACGACAAGGGTAGCAGAAGGCAGAATCTTTTTCTTTGGAATATTCGAGCCATTTGTATCTACCAAACCATGAAGCTTGAAAAGAACGGTTATTGGGTTGTTTTGGATAAGTACTTAAGATAATTTGTTCAATTGGCTTCCCAATCTGTGCCAAGTCCGATTGGGCAGCTACAGTAAGGTTTGTATCTTTTGTCTTCTTTAGAGGACTAGGTATTAAAGGAATACTAGAACCAGACTGTTGTTCTTCATTTTCTGATGTTTTTATGAAATTATATTCAGCATTAGTCTCATTTCGATTTAGCATTACCTGACTAGGCCGCTTGAGGTATTTTCTAATGTCCATTTTTATTAAAGTCGACAAAAAACGAAATATTGTTATACTTCAAAATTATTTATAAATGAAAAACTGCGAAGCACCCGGCACTACGCGACATGGACTGTACACTGAACTATACCTATAGAACTACTAAACTGAACTGCACAAGTGCACGCGAGAAGATAAACCCACGCGCATGCGATCAGCCCATCCCTCTCGCACGCCTGACGTCACTGGGAGACTATCCGACTTAGCCAGTTCTGTACGGCGCAAAGCGGTTTTGCGCGTATTACTGATTATTTCATTTTATTTTTTTTGGTTTGTTGGGTTTTAGAAGTAAACGTGCGTAAAGCTTTTTATATGTTATATTTAAAAACATTGTTTTAAACATTAACTATGGTATACGGTGCAGTAGTGGGTTGTTCAAACAATAACAACCAAAAACATACTGCTTGAAATTGAATCAATGCTTTTAAATTTATGTTGATGTTTAACTTTTAAGACGATTTATTACTTGTTTATCCAAACATTTTTAATTTTTACTCCTCCTTTTTTACATTCATCCGTAATTTTTATAAAAATATTAAATTGATTGTAAAATGAGAATGTCTATACTTTAAAAGCTCTAAAATAAGATTAACTCGAATTTTTTTCAAATATTTTGAATTTTTACCCCCTCCCTTTTATACCCCTACCTGTATTTTTTTATTAAATCTCCAAATTAATTTTAAAATTAAAATAGTACGAGACTACTCGATTTTTTAAATATTTTAAATTTTTACCCTTCCCCTTTTTACTCTTTTTATAATTATCTATTAAAATATTAAACGGATTATAAATTCAAAATGTCTATAGCCAAAAACCTATAAAACAACATATTACTCGATTTTTTAAGAAAAAATGCAATTTTTTTTTCATTTTCCCTGAAATTTCACCACCTTCCCCTTTACCAATTCCACTCAAAAATATTCCAATCCAACCCCTAATGGAATAACACCTATCTATAGCGCAATTCCTTTAAAAGTTATGGTGACTACCGATAGACAGAAATTTTCTTTTTTGCTCATAATACTTTTTTTACACGTTTTGGGATATTTCAAGGTGATTAGACAAGCCAAAAAATATTTAGTTTAATAATATATTAATATTATAAAAATAATATATCAATATTATAATAAACATAAAATATTGGTTAAAACCGCTCTAGCGTAATGCTTTTCCATGCCCACGAGATGGATTGTTGTGAACGGGTGACGTCATGCGCAAACGTGGTCGAAATTGGATCGTCAAGTACTTCTCGAGTAATAGTGCACGCAAAAGCGACAGATCGACTCGCAAGAACAGCCCGCGCCCGCGCAAAACAGACGTTCTTAAAAAGGTTTTTAACGTAAGCGTAGTAAAAACAGATTGAAAGATAATGTTGGCGGTATGTAGGTACCTATATTGAAGCACCAATTTATTATTATTATTGATACTGCAATAATTATCACATTTATATTCTTCATTCAAGCAAAGTTTTGTCCATTTCTGATATAGCTTCATAACATTTTTTTGGATTCAAAAAAGAAAAACCATTATTTTTTTTAATCTTCGAAGGGGTGTAACTTATCCGGGGAGGGTTTTTTCAAAAAATTTTATACCAAAAACTCACATTAATTTTCATCACAGAATCACCCCTTTTGGTGTTATTTAGATACACCCTGTATAAGGGGAAGGAGAGCAGTGTGATATGCAGAATATTGAGCATTATATTGGCGATGGCGAGGAGACACACAAGACGTTAGGACTTTTTTGGTAGCCAACACGGGATACATTTCTTTTTCCAGTAAATCACATAGTGAAAAATAAACAAATTTCTAAAAGGACTATTCTGTCAACGATCTCGCAATTATTTGACCCTTTAGGCATGGCGGGTCCAGTTATCACAAATGCAAAATTACTCCTCCAGGGGTTGTGGAAGCTAAAATTGGAATGGGATTCGGTTGTACCAGAAGAATTTGAAGCAACATGGGAAAATTTCAGGTATAGGCTAGAGCAAATAGAGCACGTGTTGATTCCTCGGAAGGTTATATGCAGCGAAACTTCTGAAGTTCAAGTGCATAAAAGTGTTATATCTACATCGCTTAGAGTTATGTGGGGCTCTTTTGTTAGCGCGATTAGTTTCTGTATCATTAAAATCATTAGAATTCACTCCCAACATGGTATTTTACTGGTGCGATTCAACAATTGTACTTTCATGGTTGGCAGCTGAACTAGTGGAGTGGAAGACTTTTGTAGGCAATCGTACTGCAGAGATCCAAAGACTCACTAAACGATATCAATGGGATCACATCAAGTCGAGTGATAATCCTGCGGATGTAATTTCTCGGGGATTGGATTCAAATCGTCTCAAGGATTGTCGAATTTGGCGGGAAGGTCCTAATTCGTTAAGCGTAGATTCTAAGGATTGGCCTATTGGAGAGGTTTTAATATCTGAGACAAAAAATACTAGAATGTAGGGTAATACATCAAACATTATTAGGTTTACAGAATTTAGAAATGTGGAATAAGTATTCAAATTTTTCTATGTTGGTGGTCGGATATTGCTTGCGGTTTTCAAATAATAGATTCAAAAAATTGGTCGAGGTAAATGATATTCTACCTTTGAACATTGAGGAGCTTCAAAGGGCGACAAAAACATTTGTTAGATTATGCCAGTGGCAGGTATTTCAGAAGATTATTGCGCTAAAAGGGAAACGGAACATAGTAAAAAATAGTAAATTGTTATCAATAAACCCGTTTCTGGATTTGAAAGGTATACTTCGGGTAGGGAGAAGGTTAAAAAATTCCAATTTGCATTTTAACCAGCTTTATCCAATCATATTACCTAACCATCACAAATTAACTAAAATGCTTATTACTCATAAACATCGTAAGAATCTGCATGCAGGACCACAAGCGTTATTGGCTATAATAAGGTTACATTATTGGCCCTTATCTGGTCTCAATACAATAAAGCAGGTATTGAGGTATAATGGAAAATTTTCCTAAAAGTCGAGTAATCCCAAGCCGTCCTTTTTCAAATTGCGGCACTGATTACAGGGGTCTATTTGGAAATAAGGTTAGTAAAACACGAGGTCACACAGATATTAAGGTTAACATGTTCGCATTTGTATGTTTCGCCACTAAGGCGGTTCACCTTGAGCCTGTGAAAGATTTGTCAACTCAAGCTTTCCTCAATTAATTAACAAGGTTTTCAGCTCGACGCGGTTTAAGTTCAAACATTTATTTTGATAACGCTACAAACTTTGTAAGTGCCAAAAATAACCTACAAGAGTAAAACTGTTTTTTTATAAAATTCAGGCACCCAAACTGAATTTCAACTACATTTTGCTAGTCAACAAATTAAATGGCACTTTATTTCAGCACCATCGGCGTATTTTGGGAGGTTGTAGAAATGCGTAATAAGGTCCGCTAAATATCACCTAAAGAGAGTAGTTGAGGAGTAACGACTAACTTTTGCAAAAATGGTTAAAGGTGGAATCATGCCTAAACTCACGTCCATTGGTTCTATTGACGTTAACACCGGGTCACTTCTTAATCGGTTCTTCGTCAGCATCGCTACTCCAAGAAGATATGGGGAAATTTAAAATAGGATATAAGGACCGATACAAATTAATCCTTCGCATCAACCAGATTTATGGCAGAAATGGTCCAGAGAGTATTTAACATGTCTTCAACAGCGAAGTAAGTGGAGGTTGTCTAAGGAGCCTATACGTGTAGGAGAACTGGTTATCATATAAGAAGACAATTTTCCGCCACTTAAGTGGGTAATGGGCCGAATAGTCACGCTACATCCAGGAAATTATGGTCAGTGCTGGGTGGTAACCATGAAAACTTTACATGGCCTGTTGAAACGAGTAGTTACTCGAATCTGTGTTTTACCGGTAGACCCGGATGAGGATACTCAGTTTAAAACTATTATTCAAGTTCTTAGTTTATACATTTGCTTTTGAAAGGTATAGCTTTCAAGGATGGCGGCACGTTGGGGTTAAACCCTTTAATAATGTAAGGCGCCACTCGTACTTAAAAAATCCTAGTTACTAAGAAGTTGACATTATTATTGATTAGATTGTCAGACTCTAAAAATGTATTTTTTCTAACACGCTTATATTAGCTTCACCTGTATGAATGTGTGTATGTTTGTAACTCTCCTTTGGACTCAAGTGGCTTACTACTGTCAGTATATCCCACTAAGTCAAGATCGTTCGTTGACCGAGCGGTCTAAGGCGCGGGTTTTCGATTGCCAGACTCACCGATCGTGGGTTCTAATCCACACGGCTAAAAAATAAATATTTTTTTTTTAGCAATTTCAACTTACAAATGTTTTTTTTTTAATTAATCGAATTTAAAAGTAAAAATAAATATAGTTTAAAAATACTAAAAAACGCGCTTTTAGAGAATATCAAACTAAAAAGTTAAAAATAATTTTTTTAACACGCTTTTATTCAAATTAGCCTAAAACAATAATAAATGGAAAATACTAGTATTATTGTAAAAAAAGCGTGGGGCGCTTTGTCCATATTTCTCGTACATCGAGCGCCCGACGCTTTTTTCACAATAATACTAGTATTTTCCATTTATTATTATTATTATTATTTTAAGCTTATTTTAATAAAAGTTTGTTAAAAAATAATTATTTTTAACTTTTTAGTTTGATATGCTCTAAAAGCGTGTTTTTTAGTTTTTTTAAACTATATTTTTCTTATATCGATTGTAAATTCGTTAATATATAAACAAGGATAGTTTCCAATGATGGGTTTTATTTCATCTATATACAGTCCGCTTTATTCAGGAAGGTAATTTGAGTTGTCTCATCCAAAAAATATACAACATTAAAAAATATGCGCTGATAAATTCACTTTGAATTTAGAAATTTCAAATATTTTTTACCAGATATATCATTAGGGGATTTTTTTTTTGGATAACTTTTAATAGAAAAATGGACCTTTTGCCACAGCTTATACAATACAGCTCCACAACTCCGTGTCGGCGTCTTTGATCTGGCGGTCGAGAACCAAGCAAGACGGAATGGTGCTATCTCTGTTAGATTCGAGGGAAAAGTCGGGCCCGGATTAAAATATTTTTTTATTATTGAAAAAATTGAAAACCTTGGCGTAATAAGGTTGGTTACATCCCATATTAAGTAAGTTTTGGGAAATTAAATTTTTAATTTGTTTTAAAATTGTCAAATATAATTAAAAAATTATTTAAATATAAATATTACGAAAAATAGCACATCTTTCGAATTAGAGGTTGAATAATTTGTATGTGGCTAGTAAAATCCTCGTTAACAAATGTTTTGAGCTAAAAAAGTCACTTCACGACAATTTGTGGCTTGGATCCTTTTTACACCAAGGGCTTCAATTGTTAAATAATTTTGTCACGCTCGTGGATGCAAATCAAGTAGTACCCCGTGTGTCTGGCAATGTTACTCTTCGCGCAAAGGGTTTATACCTAAATAAACGAATGCTTCGAATGAGGTCTGGGAACTCTATGGTATTTTGGAATTATAAAGAATTTGTGCTTTTATTTTAACAATATTGGTTATATTTAGATGTATTCTTATTAATTGAAATACAGATTTGTAGAAGTAATACTTTGACAGTTTTTATTAATATAATATATTCAATTTTTATCTGACCATACCGAAGTAGGGAATTTTGAACCTTTATAGTAATGTGAAATTTGAATTACAATATTACACGAAATTACATAATTATTACTTATTTTAGGTAGGTACTAAATTTGTACTTGGAGAAAGTAATATCGATTTTTACAAGAAAACTTGAAAAGTAAATTAATTTAGTTCCTATTTCTGATGTAAAACTTAAACCAAGAAAACAAATAAATAGTAGTTTGTTCAACAAGGGTGGATATGATTGCCATATCACACAAAGGCGAAGTTTATTTTTTCTACGACCCACTAAAGAAAATCTACAAATTTAAAAAATGATTTTAGATTATTTAGACAAAATAACTAATTTTAAAATAATTTACGAAGTTGGCTAATTTATAAAATAAAATAAACATGAAAAAATAATTAGTCCTCGGCCTAGATTCGATCCCGGGCTTTTAGCGTGGAAGATGCTCTATCCTCATCTTCACCGAAACTTTCAGGACTTTAGTTTTAATACTCGTAATTAAATTAGTATCATGTAGTTTAATTAAATTTTTTTTTAAATGTGGACACAATAAAAACAAAAATGCTATTATTTATCGAGTCTACACAAAAATTTTAATTTACTTTTTCGTTTTGTAGTATGTGCGTAGATTGGCTAATATCCATGCACAGATTACAAAACGAAAAAGTACATTGCCTTTAATTGAACGAATATATTTCATATTCATTCTAGGTAGTAAGAACACTGCAAAAAAAATAAATTCGTCAATCACCGTTCCTATTTTGATCAACCGACTGCTATTATTTTTAAAATTTTAAATAAATGGCAATTCTGTCAAACTAATTGTCAGTATATTTTTTAGTTATTGAGATTAAACATACATTAAAATAGGTTATATTCTTTTAAAAAACGTTAGCATGGATGACTAAAGGGTATTGGGTTAATTAATTCTAAAAGTGTGGTACAAATGTTATTTTTTATAGCCAATTCTTCAAAATTATTTTGAAATATCTTTTCAATATTGAATATTAGTTCTACAAATTCATCATTTGACAGTTGCAGATTTCCAAATGTATCTCTGAATTGGCGTTATCAAATGCCGTTAAAAATCAATAAAAAGAAAAATCATCTAATTCAACGTGTTCTTTGTTATATATAAGACAGGTATCACAGTAGTGGATCCTCAAGGCTTTTATTAAAAGGTAACCACACACATACCTGATAAAAATTTTCTGTAGCAACTCGTCTTTACAATAATTTAGGGTGTTAATAATTTCATCATAAAATAAAATACAATGTGTTCCATTTAAAAAACATACATTTTAAATTGCCAGACAAAAACGTGACACCCTGTATATCCAAAGAACTTTTTAAAATATGTAGGTATTTTTCAAATCCATATAACTTTTATTTAAAACTTTTTTGCGTGTCTATTACAAAATAATGAACAATAACGCACTAATGGGACACCCTGTATAAATTATATTTTTAACAATGAAAATTTCTTATAATGTGGTACTTATTGGTTTCGGTCCTTGGGAAAACTAAAGAATGTTTTCTTGCAGGTATAACCCTTATTAAAACAGCTTTTGACTGCACAAACAGAATGATTTCTTTTTTTTTTTCACTCATTCTACTCACAGCTAAAGAGTCACCAAAATAATAACAGTACCTTTAACTCAAACAAAATCAACGAAATTATAGGCTCAACGAAATTATACAATCAACGAAATTATACGCACGACTCAACACCTTACCTAAGTACGCTTCTGAACGCCAAAACCGTCTTTTCCCTTCGAAGGCGGAGCTTAAGCGATGCGCGACGAAATCGACGCAAACCGTTGCCGCCAAGAGAGTGTTTTAGCTGTATTGTTTAAGCTGTGCTTTTGCTTCGCTGAGATTAAGGTATCCGGCATCTTAAAGATAAAAGATGAATCAACGTCATTACAGTCAATTAATAATGTGCAGACTATACCTTAAATTAATAAAGCTATATATTTTACTACATACCCAGTAACTAATAATATTTTACGTCATAGGTCACACTGAACATATTCTTCCCCAATAAGTATTTGTCTTGAAAATATTTGTAAATGTTAAAAAACATGGACTTTTTAAAAAATAACAAATTTTTAACTTTAACACACAGTATATCAAAACCTACGATTGAGTTTTGATCATAAACAAACACTTTTGTTCAAGATGACTGCAACTACAACTAAAAAGTTAGAGGAAATTAAATTTCATCGAAGCACATTTTGTTTCATGAACCGAATCTTTTCTGTTATACTCTGTATATGGCAGATACATTTTGATATTTTATGTTCTCAACATAAATTTTAGACCATTCAGAACTTTTTATAAAGAGTAACTTTCTTGTAAAACTAATAATATAAAAGTTTTCCATATGGCTTCAACATAAATGATTCTATTAAAATGCTTATATTTAGAGACCTGTAAATATAGATTAAAACGTATACCACTTCGTAGGTACAATTCAAATTCACATACCCCGGGGAAATGAAATAAGTTAGTTTCGTAGATTGCATCGAATATAGTTGGCTCATTATTTTGAAAATATACCTGCTCCATTCCAAAAATAAAAACAAGAAAGCGAATGGTGTATAGAGTTTTGCTCCAACTTTCAACGAACAAATATGTTGGACTTTGACTTAATGGGATCGTTTCCTCGAAGAATTCTAAATTTAGAACTTCACTTAGACAAAGAGGTATTTGGAGAAATTGGTGAAAGAAATAACGAGTATGAATGAAAATGTAAAAAAATGTGACATCAATATAACAATTATTTGATATTTTTATAATAATGGTAAAATAAATAAAATACTTTAAATATTTCTTTTTTGGCCAATATTAATGTTATAGACGGAGAGCTAGCAACCGCGAAGGTACGTAATGAACTAAAAATTCATTCCTATTTTTAATTAACTGGATTAACCTTTTTCTTAAAGTTCCCAATTTTTAAATTATGATTATCTAAAATTCCCGCGAGTTGCAAATATTTATCGATTTTCTGTATCCATCTGTCAATAGATGTTAATAATAAATCAGTTAAGTTTTGTTATAAATTCGAAAGACGCTAAAATGGCGGTTTCTACCTTATCAGGATTGAGACCCACAAGGGTAAACTCGTAGCGTAAAAAAACGAGAAATGATTTAACTTGGAACAAAAGACCGAAAGCCGATAGTAGTATTAGGACGTTGAATTTTTTGGTTTGTGAAGCATTGGGAATTAATTAGTTTAAAACATGTGATGATTTTCACAAGCCTTGATTTTAAGAACCATTCTATATCGCCTTTTGATTAGGGTTTGTTCAAGCAATTTATTCAATAATAATTGGCCCCTTTACCTCTTAAGCCTGCTCAAAATATTTGGGCTCCTTACTTCGCCTATTTATATAATATTAATAAAGGACAGAAGGATGAGTATTGTAACTATGTTAAAAGAAATAAATTGGGTTTCAGTTCAGAATTATGTTCAGTACATGACTGATATTTATTTATAAATTAAAAATAAAATAGTACTACCGCATCAGATCTATTAGAAAAAATTCAATATAATTCGCAATATCACAACTATAATACAAGAAGTCATCTACGGCAAGCATCACTAAAAGTTCCCAAAATGCAATTTTTATTAAAGGTTTGCAAAAATGTAATAGACTGCCTACAGAAAATAAAAAATATAAATGTATTCATGAGTAACCTTAAACAATACTTGATAAATAAACAGAACGGATATCCTTTTTTGTGATAATACTCTTTAAACCTGCCCTTTTTAAGTATTTTCCTAATTTATTGTTATTTTATCCCTTGTTTTACCGGCATTTATTATAAATTATTTCTGTTTTGAGATCATGTACTTTATTTTAAAAAAATTACTTGATGTTATATTAATCCCAGCAAACATTTTCGATATTATTAGCTATAACTCATCTTGTTAAAAGTCAAATCTACTTATTGAGTTAATTATTACGTAAAATTAACTTGAAAAATATACCTGTACTTTAAATTTACCAAATGGTTCTAATTTATGTATAAATTTACGTAAATTATACCAAGAAATCTACCTCGTACACATATCTGCTTAAAAGTAACTTTAACCAAATCAGATGTGGTTTGCTATGATTGCTGACTGCGGGCAGCAATGTCCCCATCCTTGTCATCGCAAGGGCGTAGTTAAACAAATATCTGTCTTTATTTTGCTTACGTCCAAATATAATTGAGCATTTCATCTTTATCTCTCGGTATTCCTAGGTCAACATACCTAATTTAATTAAAAAACAGTCATCAATAATCCAAAACTTTTAAAATGAAAACCTTTAAGCTTTATAATATTCTTATTGTACTCTTTAAAAGGCAACAATATGTTTTTGGATTCAATGTGTAATTTAACTGAATATATAGGATTGTTTTATAACCAATTTGCTATTTAATCCTTTAGAATAACAAATGAGTTTTAAAATAGCCAATGTCAAGATTATTTTAAAACCAGTGTACAAGATCAATAGGACATTAAGAGAGAATACTTTTTTATTTTAATTTAAAGAGTGCATTAAATTCTTTGCATAAGAATAAGTGGTCTTAAGTTCTCTATAAAATCAATATCGTTTTATTGAACATAATAAAACACTTTTAAAACCAAAATAAATTTAAAGTGTGAATAAGTTGTACTATGTCCTGGCAGTGAAAGCGGTCATGTGACCTGTGAAATTCAAAGCAAATTTACGCATCGATGGATTGTTGCTTTTTTAGCTCGAAAAGAAATATAATGCTTACATTTGATGGAATTTTCTGTTATCCGGTTTTGAAGCTTCCTGTGTAGGGATTCCGGCTACGTGACGGGATATTTACGTTTTTTTAGGGTGCTTTTAAATGACATTTAAGCGTGTTAAACTGTCACTAATCGGACTTAATTGAACGCTAAAAGGGTAGAATGGAGTAAAAAGTGTTAAAGGAGTTAAAGGAACATGGCAGGCCGAACGCAATGATAGTCGATATAAACGACGACAGTGATGACACTGGCTTGATTGAGATGGACACCGAAATGGTGACGTGCGCGGAGATGTGCGCGTGAAGTTGCTGCCAAGACAAGTTAGCCTACCGATTGTTTCTTATGCCAAGAGTAAGCACATAGATGTGCGTCATCACTTCGTAAGAAAGCTAGCAGAAGAAAAAATAGATATATTTACGAAAAAGGAAAATTCTAGAAAATTGTGGACGACCTTAATAAAAGGATAATTTATTTTATTTTTGGTTTGTTAGTTCTATTTTTAGTATGCATTGAAGTGGAGCTTGGGATGATCACGGTTATGAAGACTTCTAGCCTTCATTATCAAAGCTTACGAATTTTGTCTTGTAAAGAATATATTTGATGTCAACATTGACATTATATTTTAAAAGAAAATATTTTATTGATTCCGATATTATACATTGTTAATAATAACTTCTCTTCTGGGCACATATGTCTAACATTTATAATTTCGCCACAAATTCATCGCAAATTTCATGTCCATGGTTCTGATCGAAAAACGAAAAAACGACTTTTTGGTAAAAGCACTTCTGGCGGCGAGAAATTCGCCATTAAAACTACCTGTGCAATGAATTTCCGAACTATTTTTGCCTCCTCTTTCAGGTATACCTATGTACTTGTCATAGGAAAGTTTACCAAATTTTGTTCTCCTCGTAGTTCCGATTTGCGACACCAGGTTACTAACCAAATAGCTATCAATTTTCAAGCATTATTTAACGTTCGAGTCAGCCAGGATAAGTATAAACCACCAATTGGAGTAACCGCTCTATGACAGAGCCCTCCGGGGCAGGCAACCCCAATCTCGCTGAGTACCCAACAATATACTCAAAGCGACAACGAAATAGATGGAGGCACACTGAAGAGCTCAAAAATATATCAACTATACAAACACCAGAGCATATTAAGGCCAAAAACAAACGACTAGGTAATTTCACAGTGAGTAAAGCCACATTATTGGGTCTAACAACCATTAATACTAACACAGGGATCAGCTGCCCAGTACAGGGGGAACCCCTGTTTAAAAATTCCCCGAAACGACCTCTAAATGACCCCCAAACACTCTTAGAGGAAGTTTACGGGGACCTTAACGAATCCTCCAGCTCTGACGATAGCATGGACACCACCATTAAAAACAACCCCCAACAAGAGGGCAATACCTTAGGAGACGCCACCCCCGAGCAGGAGAAACCTGATCTCAACAACACAGAGACAGGATTACAAAATACCCCGGAAAATATAACAGAAAACCAAGGTACACATAACATAAACACCCCCATCCTAAGCATAAGTGCTAGTGATGATAAATCCGACGATTATGTAGACGCAGATGACAACACGAATACCATGACGACAAACAACAAACCTAACCCCATAGAAGGGGAAAATAACCCCGCTCCCCCAGGTATACAGAGCCAAGAGGCACCTATACCCCCTCCAAACAACTCGCAACGCCCAACGCCGCAAATGCAAGCATTCCAATCGGCCTATGTAGCGGAATCAAAGCACCCCACAAAAATGACCATCAAAAGAATGGAAATGCCCACAGGTACCAGGGGCAGAACCCTAAATTTTGGTCCAGACACTGAACTAAACACCGCGCTACTAGATAAACGCAATACTGGAACTATACCTAAAACAAACAGACTCAGATTTTATAGTTTGGAGAATATCAAAACAAACGACATTGCAGGAATGAAGTCTAACTGAAAGAAGGGTTAACTGAGTAGCCTGGAACTCGGTGAAGCTTCATCCCTAAAAGCAACAAACACTTCCAAAGAGTACACTGAACCGCTGGAAAACACTCATAGTTTAAAAAATAATAAAGATGCTACCTTAAACATATCAACATATATCCCAAAAAACGTTCAGGACACCATACACAACTTTAACTCCTCAGAGTACACGTCAGAGGAGGAAAAAGGTGCTGCTGGCCCAAACCCTCTGGGTAGATGGCTACTACCAACCTCGCCAAATAGCACCTGGAATCTAAGTGTAAACAACGTACCTCAGGAGATGAAAACGGAAGAAAACCAGAACCCAAAAGAGCTACCCTTCGAAACCCCACGCAAATTCAGCTCGAATTTTCAAAGATTGATACGGGAAAAATCGAAACACACTAACTACGACGAACAATAAATACAATGTCCTTACAGAAGACTCCGATTCCGAATTTGACGATGAAATCGGAAAAATCGTCAAGAGAAAACGGAAAAACACCCCCAAAGATACTCCCAATATGGCTAAAACAGTCGAAAAACCCACCACAAGTGACCCTGCAGTCAATAAAAATAAAAATAAACCCCCAAGCAAAACAGCACCGGCCGCCACGAACAACAAAAAAGCCCTAATGCCCCCCATTGTAGTTGACGGGAAAACAGTAAATCAAACGGCACTGTTTCAAGACCTCAGAGCAAAGATTAAAGGGGGATTCAGTGTCAAGCACACGAATAGCTCCACCATACTTTTCGTTGATGATAAAGATGATCATCAACGGGTTCTGAAAAGTGTCAAGGAGGAAAATATAGCGCATCACACGTATACCACGAGTGAAGACAAGTCGCACGCCTTTGTGCTGAGGGGTCTAGCTGAAGGCACGCAAACACAGCACATCGAGGATGACCTGGTGGCCGAATACGACATTAAGGTTCGCAACATATTCAGGATGAACACCAAAAACCGCCCTTTTTATCTCTGACACTGGATTATCTCAACAAAAACGCACGAAGAGTGCTATACACCCGCGTAATATGGGAAATGAGGAAGTCCGTCAAAGAGATAATTCAGTGTCACAATTGTCAATTGTATGGACACGCTACATCTAATTGCGGGAGGCCACCCCGCTGCCTGAAATGTGCCGGTGACCATCACACCCGAACATGCACCAAAAGTCGGGATACAGCCGCCACATGTGCAAACTGCGGGCTGGACCATCCTGCAAACTATAGTAAGTGCAGATTCTACACAGAAAGACTGGATAGACTGCAAGAAAAAAGAAGCAAAACAATACAAAATAAACCCAAATACATCCCTGCACCGGCCCCCACCGCAAGTGTATGGGACCGCCGGCGAGCCAGAACTCAAAGCCAAGAAGACTTCCCAGCCCTGCCGGGCAACAGTAACAAGAACATCAACGTGAACACTGAACAGCCGGCTCACAGGCGTGAGACTATATCCTTAGCAAGCCACGCCCCCAGCAATCGACCAGCACCAATGAACGACATCCTAGCCCTAAACACCGAATTTCAGCAATTAGGTAAATTGGTTAATATTGGTGAGCTTATCAAAGCCGTTCGCGAATTAAATACCAGGCTTTTGCAATGTCAGAATAACGCGGAATTTTTCACAACATACTATGAATTCGTTTCAGATTTAGATAACTACAATTTTAGAAACTGAACTACACGGCGGCAAAACAGACACGCTTAGAATCTGTTTTTACAATGTAAACGGGATGCTTAACAAAAAACCCATGGTAAGCAGTTTCATTCACAAACATAGGTTTGATATTATACTTATTTCAGAGACTTAAACTTAAAACCCGCCCACAAACTCAAAATAAAAGACTATAACGTTATACGACAGGACAGACTGACACCCAGGGGTGGGGGGATAGCTTTCATCATAAAAAATTCACTCTCGTTCGAACTACAGAATAATCTGGATGTGTCTTTCGAACACATGATCATAAAAATACACAACATTGTAATCATAGGTGCATACAATCACCCCGCTAACCACCTCACTTCCCTAGAACTTTATTCAATCATGGCGCTGGGTAACAGAGTCCTTCTGATGGGCGATCTCAATGCCAAACATCCTCACTGGGATGCAAATTGCACTGTCCCAAATCATAGCGGGAGAATCCTGGACGGGTTCGCCGAAACGCATGACTACATCATACATTACACGGACGAACCAACACACTACCCCTACAGCGGCCAGACCCCGAGCACACTAGACATAGCCGTGGCCAAAAACCTACCTAATATACAAAACATCACTACAATCAAAACACTGACTTCGGACCACGGACCTGTGTATCTTGAACTAAAATCTAACCACAAAATAATCAGAACACAGGGTAAGTATCTTGACTACAAAAACACAAACTGGAGACTTTACAGACAAACACTAGACAGAAACATTGAAATAAACAACAACATCGTGAACGAAAACACACTGGACGAGGAAATACAAAAATTAACCACTGCAATTATTAAAGCTAGAGACGCCTCAACTAAAACTAAAACACATGGACCATATCAGGACAACTTACCACAAAACATATTAGACCTAATTTCTAACAAAAACCAAATACGTAGACGCTGGCAGCAACACAGACACGATGATGACAGGGTTCGACTCCACGACATTGGTAAACACATCAACAAACTCATTCTTGAACATAGAAACCAAAAGTGGAGAAAAACCCTGGAATCTATCAACACACAGGACAATTCGGTGTGGAAAATTGCGAAGGGCTTTACCAAGCCCTTCTCGCAGCTTCCCACATTGAATTACGACGACAAAGTATGCTCAACCGACAGACAAAAGGGTGAAGCGTTCGGCGAACTCTTCCAAAAAATATTCGAAAATAACTCCCCCAACAGTAATGAGCAGCAAATCATAGAAAATACGGTTTTTGACTACAAATTATTTGCAATAAATATTAAAAGAAGCATTCAAACATTTTAAAATAATTTGACATTTAAGAGCCACTCAGACATCACAGTTGACATCTTGATACTTGACACGCACAGCCAAGCATTATTCCGATTTTTGTCAAATAAAATTGCCGGTTAATTATTCTATGTAGTCGCGACAAAGAGCCAGTAAATTTGGTGAAGGTGTTTTTGTGGCTAGGGGCGAAATAGTAGTAAGCTCAAGTTAGTATCACCATAAAAAAGTCATTTTTCAGAAACTGCTTATATATTTTTCATAAATTGGCAGGCTTGACGACTAATTTCGAATAAAAATAGCCTCCAAAATGGCTATAGTTGCAAGTATGAAGGTCGCAACCCGCCTTAGAAGTCTCACCTTTAGAATCAACAACTATTGTTTGACAGGTCATTGGAGAATATAATGTATGGAATGTTAGGAATTTTAGACGTTAGGAATGCTTGGAATTTGTTAAATTAGTCAAACGAGAAATGCATAGGCTGACTTTAAGAAAATTGATATTAAAGTAGTTAGGATGAACCGAAAATTCTGAAAATCAATAGGGTTCTAAGTTAGAAGTAATTATTCAAGGAAATCTGCATGTCAATCAGAACTTTCATCCTAGAGTTATCGTGCCGGCATACATACACACAGACGACCAGACGAAATTTTTTTTTTTGCATTTTCGGACTTTGTAAAGTATCACTTTCGGAGCTTGACACGTAAATACCTATGGTTTTATTTGTGAGGCTCTCTAACTTGGCTACTTTATATGAAAACATATATAATAAACTGTACAATAAATTACATTTAACCCTTTTCATAGTTTAATACATACCATTTGGACATTCAATGAATGCAAATTTTTTCTGTTTGCTTGTTTTGAATAGGGCTTACAATTGCAATGTAGGTGCAATCAATGCATCTAAGCAACCCCGGCAACCTATGTTTTCTAAAAACCTTAAAATAATACTATATAATATGTACCTTCAAAGTTGTCAAATTAAGCAAAATAAACAATGTGTAATTTGCTATAAACTTGCCTTTCTCTAAGATCAGTTATTTCTTTAAATGTGTTGGAAAAATAAACATGATTTAAAATGTCTGGATTGTTCATAGCATCCAATACTTCATGAAGGCACTTTGACACTGATGGTTGGCTAATTGTTGGGGTACGGTTTCTTTCCACATCTAACTGGTAGGATAAAGGTTTCTAAATCGGTGCATATTCTTTTAGATTAACACTACAACAAATAAGTATCTTAGTTTTGTTGCTATAGCATGAACCCTATTATACAAGGCCAAATAGGGATCAAGTATTTCTTCTAGATTCTTTACATCAATATTTCTTATTCTAAAGAGTTTAGAAAAGTTATAGACCGATAAATCAAATGAATCATCTGGGAAATACCTCTGCCTTTCCACTCTTTCTCCCATGTTTTCCAACAAGTTTACCCCAATATATAGCAATGCCATATTTGTTACAAAAGTACCTACCTACCAAAAAAAGAAACAAAGTTACTTGCATGGGTCATTTGAGCAGGTAACTCTGTCAAGCAAACAAGCCCTAAGAAATAAAAAAGTTTGTAAAAACATTCATGAAATCGTGCAAGTAAAGTTAACACTTCCTGTTTGCAAATTTTTATCTACAAAGTTATTAAAAAAGTACATACCTAGTTAGCAATTTATCAAAACAACACGACAGCAACCAAGTGGTAGTCGTTTAAAAACCGCACAACACACCACTAGAAATGTTTTGCGCATTTTCTGCAAAATACCATTTTGCTACGGTAATCACGTGCTGAACGATAATTTTTCAGTTTGAAGAAAAAATAACTAAAATTAGCATTTCTCCACTTTAACGCCCTATATCTTGAATTTAAAACTCACATCTCATATAAAGGTGGTATAAAAGCATTATATACTAAAACAATGGTTACCTACATTTTACCGGGGAAATTTTAGTGGTTTTTGTACTATTCTTAAAATGGAATATCTTCAAACAAATAAATCACCTTATACAGGGTGGCCACTTTTTTAATGGGATTGTATTAGTAATTTCCAAACCATACCAGTTAGAAAGTCGGTTAAATGGAGAAAAAGTTGCGAATCTCGAAGCGTAATCCAGCGGTGGAAATTAATCGAAAATAGCAGGCCCGGTTCTCGAGATATTTCGATAAAAGAAAATTCGATCTTTTCGGTTTTTTGATTATCGTTCATTTATTTTCATATCTACTAAAAATATTTTTAAGGTTTTTTATTTGATAGTAAATTTTCTTTGAATTGACGTTTTCATATTTTGCATCCAATGTTTCGTATTCTCCGGACCACTCTCAACTTATTTTTTTTTTAATATGGACCTGGATATTTTATAACATTATTTGAAATAACTTTTCATCCTGCATCCAGTGGTGTATTACACAATGGTATTCAATGACGGTTTTTGGGTAATATGGACCGTAATCCAAATTTTATTGGTACGGATCTGTATTGAATTTAAAATCAGTGTTAATTTTTTCAAAGTGTATAATACTGCGAAGATAAAGTGAATAATTAGAAAAAATAAATGAGAATCAATTATTCGACTATTAAAAAATATATTTTGATAAGATAAATAATTAAAAAATATTCCTGATTCCATTTTTGACAATACATACCTGCTAAATTTAGGTTCATCGTTCAGTAATTTTTGGAAGTATTGTTTCCATCTTTGCATTTGCTCGCTTTTTCGTCCTATTAAATTTTCCTCCTTATCCTTGATGTAAATATTGTTTTTTTTTATACCTTTTACTTCTTTATAGAAATGATTAATTTCATTTTTTTTGTAATTTTCTTGTATTTCTGCGACTTTTTTTTCTTGGTGACGCCTTTTCTTATTCCTGCACCGTCTTTCTTTGTTCTATATATTTTTTCCGTCTGTATCGTTCCCTGTTTGTAGGTATTTTTCTCTCAGTTTGTGTTTTTTTAATTTCTTCATCAAATTTGTTATCTAACCATACCTTTCTTTTCTTCGTTTTTTTCTTATTAATATTTTTCTCAGTTGATCGGGCGCCGAGACAATTTTATAAAAAAATTCTCTCCTTTTTACCTAAATAAATTTCTCTAAATAAAAAAGCTCTTCAAACAAAAACGTTTCCTTCTCTACTTCAATTGAATTTTCCAAAAAAAGGTCTTCTACTTGAATTGAATTTTCTAAACAAAAAAAAGGAGCCCAACCAAAAACTTCCCCCTCTTGTCTTGTGCCGAACTTCTGAAGTAAAACAAAAATCCTCGCCAAGGTTGCGGGGCTTTCCTTACACCTCTGCCGGACCCTTATGAGTCTGGGCCCCGGGAATTAGTCCCGGCTGCCCCCCCCCCACTTTATTCGGGCCTGATGTTGGCCATGTTTAAAACTGGTGTATTGTCTAGACTTCTTTCTATGTCTGCTCTATATCTTATTGATACCTCGTTTACATGTTATTCTTCTATGTTATATTTTGTGTTTATATTTCTAAAGATGTTTTGTTGTTATCCCGACAGAATGCAACTAAATATAAAATTTTTTCGGCGTTTGTCTATAATTCTTCTCGAACATAATACATTCGATAAACCTAGAGTTTCGTATGTTCGAAGAAAGGAGTCAGTCAACGATATTAATGTCTCAGTTCAAATTCGAATAAATCCAGGAGTTGGGACGAGGACTATTGCAGGTGAATGTAATTTATCAAAAATTGCTGTTAATAAGATAGTCAAGAGACGCGGATACCACATGATTACAAATACCAAGCGGTACAAAAACTATATCGAAATGATCCTGAAAGAAATTGCGATTTTGTAATTGGTTTAAACAGAAGGTATGACTTAATAACAAGTTTGCACACCTAATCCAAGAAGTGAGATATCAATATCGTTTTTCTTTGAATATGTGATGCGGTTTGTTAAATAATAAATTACTGGGACTATACTTTATTGCAGAAAAATATTAAGATATACTGCAGGACATGCTAGAGTACCATCTTAACGAAATCTGATTCCAACAAGATGGATATGGTCCACACAATTCAAGAATAGTCACGGATTATTTGAATCAGACCTTTCCTGATTTATGGATTGGAACAAGAGGTCCAGTGGCGTGGCCTGCAAGATCTGAATCCATTAGATTTTTATTTGTGGAGACGTCTCAAAAATAAAGTATATAATACACCGAATGCAACAATTGAGATGCTCCGCGAAATGATTGAAGATGCATTGGAAGATATCCAAGAAGAAGAAATAAGCAATAACATAAAAAACATGAATATCAGAATCGCCAAATGTATTGAAAAAGATGGCGGACATTTTAAACAATTACTCAATTTTATTGATATTTTCAAATAATTTGATTATGACTTACAAAGACTGTATTTCTTTTTCTTATTATCAGTAATTGCGTTTTAAAATTGTTACATTACTACTGTTGTTCTTGTTGTTGTTGATGATTTGTTTAAATTCGAAAAATTACATAAATTTTGTAAGAGAGGCGTGACATTATGTTGATTCAACTAAAGATGGCTGAAACCAAGCGTAAATTTAATAAAATTTGGATTACCATCCATATTACCCAAAAAAACGTCATTGAATGCCATTGTGTAATACACCGCTGGATGCAGGACGAAAAGTTATTTCAAATAATGTTATGAAATATCCAGGTCCATATTAAAAAAAAAATAAGTTGAGGGTGGTCTAAAGGATACGAAACGTTGGATGTAAAATATGAAAACGTCAAATCAAAGAAAATTTACTATCAAATAAAAAACCTCTTAAATATTTTTTAGTAGTTCTGAAAATAAATGAACGATAACCAAAAAACTCAAAAGTTTGAATATCCTTTTATCGAAATATCTTAAGAGCCGTGCCTGCTATTTTCGATTAATTTTCACCGTTAGATTATGCTTCTAGATAAGCAACTTTTTCTCCATTTAACCGACTTTCTAACTAGTATAGTTTGGAAATTACTAATACAATCCCATTAAAAAAGTGGCCACACTGTATATTTGGAAGCTTAGAGGTACACATATTTAAGTGGTATTATCTTTCCCAAAAATAAATTAATACGTACCTACAGGATTATGAATTAATCCTTAAAAAATAATTTTAATTATAAAAAGGACACATTTTAAATTTGACCATTGCCGATTCGCCTCCTTCTTTCTAGTCTTCATAGTCTTATCGACTAACTGACAGACATATCATCTAATTTTCGATAAACCAGCTATGCTATTATTTTGTTACTAATCTAAAAAGATAGGCTTCTGATAGGTTCACTTATCAACATGCTTTAGAAAAAAATAGCCATTTTTCTAACTTTCAAAAATTCATGTTTTCCAAACCAGACATAGAAATTGATTTAAACTTGCATATTTAACTTCTACTACAATATTTTGAAAAATAATACTGGGTTCTTTGCACGCAACTGTGTTTTTGAAAGCATATTCACAAAATTCAATCACAACTTTTATTTAAAACATTTGTTTGTTATTGAAATTTATTATAACGATAATAATAATGAATGCCCGTGAATTTAATTAAATAGATGCTGTCAAAATTGCAATAAAAAATATTTAAAGTATAATAGAATCATTATTTAAACAATTTTAATGTTTCTTCAGCTTCGACAACTGAGGCCATTAGCCTGGTGTTTTATGCAATACCCAAAACGAAATAAAAAAAAGTATAATTTCAACTAAAACTTAAATATTAGCAATTTGAATACATATTAAAAAATATTTTTGTTAATTATAAAAATGTATGCGGACATTAGTCAATCAGTAATAAACAAAACTTTTTAAAAATACCTCTACTATTGCTTCAATTTGTACAAAAATACTTACTTATTTTCCTTAAATCCTTAAAAATGGTTGATTTTGTTTTAAAAATCAATTACCTACTTATTTCTTGCAAGTATGTAGAAATCCAGATAATAAGATCTGGGGATCTAGCTGACCATGATGAATGATTCTCTCTGCCAGCCCATCTAGTCGAAAATCTGCTTAGAAATGTGCGGAACAATAAACGATTTATTAGGTACCAGTGTTTATTTAATTTTGGTTTTTAAAATATTTTTAAAAAAGTTTATTTAGAAAATACAGAGTGATTTGGGAGAAAGTGGTAATATTTAAAAGGCATATCGATGAAACCAAAATAAGCTTTTATTTGTTTCGAAGACAAGTCACTATTTTTAAAATGTCAAATTGCACAAATTTTTTGGCTGGTACCATGTGGAAACGAGGGAAACGTTACTATATCGTATTCTTAAAGCAGCAGCTTTCATTAGAGCTCGCTACGCAGTTTATAAACCCGCAAATAAGTGTATCGAAGTGGGCGGTGGTATTTTCGAAAATTTGTTGTAAGTTAATGCTATTTATTTATTTTTGTAATGTATTTTGTAACAAATTTTTGTTTACTGTATAAATTTTAAATATTTAAAACATCTTTAAAACAAATCTGACTTGAACTTATTTTGCCTATTTTGAATTCCTCGATATGTACTTAAAATATTGCCACTTCCTCCTAAATCACCTTGTATATTTAGACCTTTAGTATACGAGCACATTTCTTATTATATACGTACATATTATAAATATTTAACAAAAATACAGAATTAAAAATGTTTTATCATGCAGATATACCTACAGGTACAAAAAAATATACATAAAATAAGGTTAATAAAAAATACAATACATATTAGTAGGCAGGTAGATACTATATTATTAATAAGGCCATTATAACTGTAAATATACTACTTCATTCAGATTCTATTTAAGATACACTTTACATCTATTTTAGGACATTATCACATAACATTATTAATAAAATTTTATTTTAACTAAAATCATTTTAATATTATTTTAACACTTTCGCTTGAAATTTTGCAGTTATTTCAGGTCAAAATATAAAATTGAAAATTGTTTTGTCCTGATAGAATTACAAAGATAACTTCTAGCAAAGGAGGGTATGCTTTTCTGAGTCCCATACTTCCGATCATAAGATTTTGCACTTTTATAGATATATAAAAAAGAAACATTTTTCAAAAATTTTAACATTCAAACCATTACAGAACATCTTCAAAAAAGCTCTTTTATGGCAGAGTTTTTGAAGACAAAATATTGATAAAATAAACATTTTGGCAACAAAGCTTATGTGCGTATCCAGGATTTCGACGTAATACATAGATGGTAGCGGTAATGCAAATAAGACCACGTTACTATGGAAATACGAGTACCTAGTTAGTGTAGCAGACTGCGTGATGGACTTATCTCGAAAGTACACAGAGAAAGAAACACAGATAATGTCGAGTGTTATAGAAGCGTTTAAACTAGGCGTTGTTTTGAACATCTCAAAAGTTCTTGGTGTGATAGCAATAAAATCAGGCGCAATCAGGCGATAAAGGTAAATAATATTTTTGGTTTTTAGGTTTTGGATATTGGTGTCTAATGGTGGTGGTCTGCAAGTGGTCAGTACAAAAAAGCTCCATCAGTTTAAAATTTCTTTAAAAAAAGCCTGCATCAGGTAATGTAATGCTATACCTTAGCTACAGAGACAAAAAACATTAAAAAAAGTTAAACATTAATAATTTATTAACTGAAACAGAAATATACACGTACATTTTTAAAATAAATATGTAGATTTTTGCTCTTAAACAATATTAGACAACCTATCTTGTACTCACCTAACAAGTACCTAAACAAGAAGTACCTAAACACCATTAGAAAATCTGTGACAACATTTTCACAAAATTACAAGAAGCGGAGTGGGGTAGCGCAGTGGGTATCGCTTGAGATTTTGGATCCGGGCGATCCGGGTTCAAATTCAATCGGGTGCCAAGTTTCTTTCTAATTTTTCTGAAATTAAAAATTAAAATGCATAGCCTGATGGTAATTCCCCATTCGAGCATTCACTGTTGGCTTTTAATTAACAGCGCTGTCCCCATAGTGGAGCAGGGAGACAGTAATAAAGCCTACACACAATATGAAGGTAATAACCATAGCAATGCCAATGACACCTAAGAAAAAAGCAATTACAAGAATTATATCCTACTGGTGTACTGCAATATAATTAACAAACCAAAACAAAATCAACTTAAATAGTAGTCGAACAAGAGCAATCTCAGGCAGAAGTGCCAGAGATAACGAAACAGGCCACGGCAGTTGACCAGGCAAATATGCTATCAACATCTAAAAGGCCCAAATCCAGAAGGGTCACCTCCGAAGAGGAGATTGACCTAATGTCAGACACAGAAGTCAGATTCTTTGTCATATCCGGTCGAACGAGAGCAAGGCTAAACAACCTGGTAACATCTGGCCAAGATTTCATTGCTGCCAAATGAGGCATAATCAAGGAAAACTTTGTCAGATCCCAAGTTAAGCCACCTTAAATTTCAACTACTGAGGTCGAAAAAAAACCACAAAAAGGAAAAGATCGGAAGGACATACTCCCCCTGCAGATCGGAAAGTGGAAAAGAAGGCCAAAATTGAAGGAGTAACCTTCAAAGAGGCCCTACAAAGATCGCATGGTAAGAACCGACTTTCCAGAGGCACTTATGGAAACGGAGCAGCAAACAGCTGTCGAAGATTCAATAATAAGTGCCTACGAAGATATCTCCATGGGAGGGCCACAGGTGCATTTTGCCAAATTAACACACAGGCCGGGATACATTGTAGTACGTTGTGCAGACAGCCTTAGTGCACAATGGTTAAAGGATGTGGTGCCCACGCTTAGGCCCTGAGAGGGTGCAACCCTCGAGGCTCGGCAGGACATCTACATCCCAAAATCAAGGATATGTACAAGATACATAGCAGACGAGGGTGGAAAGAGGCTAGATGGCCAAAGAGTCCTTAACAGACTAAGGGTCAGCAACAATACCCTTAAAATCAACCTCTGGAAGGTTTTGATCCCAACTCCAATGGAGAAAGGTCAAACTTGGGCCATCTTTGTGGACGAAGGGTCATACACCGAACTCCAAAACCTGGACATATCACCATACTTTGGGATGGGACGTATAAAGTTCCATCTCAAAGAAACGGATGCAGAAAAGGAGAGGAACAGGGTAAAACCGGTCCAAAAAGGTTCCAAAATAAAGCTGGGGGCAAAAGGTCAAGGCCAAAATGGGCCAAAAACACAAGACTCCAGAAAGCCCAAAGGACGAACGTCGCCAAGGGCAAAGAAGGCAAGAAGTCCGCCAAAGACCCCTCTACCAAAAGTGCGGAAGCTCTTTCAAAAGGCCACAAAGCCTAGAGTCGGTTTTCACTATGGAGGTAGAATGTCAAAGGGCAGATTTCTCGGTGCCTTTAACGAGTCACAACGGGGCATGAAGGTCCTGCAGGCGAACGTCCACCATGCTAAGGCAGCGTTTGCCATAATATGTAGGACGTTCGACACGGAAGGCTTGGATATAGCCCTCCTGCAGGAACCTTGGCTTGTTTGTGGAAAAGTCGTGGGACTAAAACCGCAACAAGGTAAGATATTGTACAGCAAAGGAATGAAAAATTCCGCGCTTGCATAATCTACAGCAACAGGGTAAATTATACACTAATACCGGTGCTTTGTACCAGTGATTTTGTTACAGCTATGCTATCAATCCGAACGGAAGAGAGAGAAGAGCTATGTTTTATGCTCCGCCTACTTCCCAGGAGAGGAGAGAATATGCCCACCAGTAATACTAGGCAGAATCATTGCCCATCAACCTCATAATAGGATGCGATGCGAATGCACACCATACGATCTGGGGAAGCACCAATATCAATCCAAGAGGCGAGTCACTATTACAATTCATTCTAGGCCAAGTTCTAGATATGACCATGTGTTCGAGAGACACAGACATATTCGATTCCATATATAATGTCCAACTCGTACAGCAGACAGGTTTAGAAATCCGAGAGAGACGAATTGGGAAGGGTTCATAAAATCCCTCGAGGAGTTTCTCAAGGAGAAAACCACCAATGTACGAGAAACAAAAACACTCAAAAGGACAGTAGACTTGGTAAACAAGGCAATTACTGATGCCTACCAAGAAAACTGTTCCAAAAAAGAGATGAAAAATGAGAAAAAGAGTCTGGTGGAATAAACACCTAGATAGCCTGAGACGCGAGGTGCGAAGGCTATTTAACAGAGCCAAATCCACACAAGACTGGATAACTTATAAAAATAGGCTCACATAGTACAACAAGGAAGTACGCAAGGCTAAAAGAAACTCATGAAGAAAATTTTTCGAAGAGGTCTCAGAGACCACCGCCAGCGCTAGAATCCATAGAGTTATACCCAAAGACAGTACATCTAGTCAAGTGGGATTCCTCAATAAAGAGGATAATACCTGATTGCCGTTGTGTATATGTGATGACGTATAACTGTACGATAATTGAATCTGGTATGTACCGAGTGTTAAATCCTGAATTTCATCTTTCGATAAAATAAGAAAGTCTTGAAAGTCAATAAATCTGTCTACCAGCGGCCAATCAATTCTACCTTGAATTAGGCGTTCATCTCTAATTCTGTCTAATAAATTATTAGGAAGAATCAAGCGTTCCAAAACCTTGTCACAGAATGTGTCATCTTCAGGCCCACTTTCATTTATAGGCACAAAAAACGCATTGGATAAAGCACATATTACTTTAAAAATGCTTCCAAATGTTTCACATCCATAACTGTTTGGCACAACATTCCTTAGAAACCGAAACTTATTTTGAAGTCTTCCAAAAAGCGTTCAATTACCCCTCTGTTTATTGTAATAGGTCTTCATTCATTTACTTGCTGAGTAGTTAGTTGACGTTGACCGTTGGGAAGAAAAGGTGAAATAAAAACATTTAGTCCCATATTTTGGCAAAACTGCACCAAGTCTCGATAACCGCGATTATATACAATGCTACAATGTCACCTTCTTGAAAAAAATGATAAAAATCCGTCCTAATTAACAGCCATAGCGTTAAATATCGACGAATCATTGTTTTTAGCATCTTAAGCATGCGGGCCGGTAACATCAATAATATATCCATCTGGTGTTGTCACAACCGAGAATTTAACTAAATTCGAGCGTTTTGGCAAAAAATATGTCATTCGCTGAGAAACATGATCAACAGGTTTTTCGTGGTACAAGTATGTGGCGTTAACAAGAGCTACTAATGAATCGGGATTAACGTGACACAAACGATTTGAGGTAGTGGTACTGTGATAAGTAGCGTATTATTGACGAGTTATATGTTGATAACCAAGATGAAGAGAAACAAAGTGAACTGTAAGTTAAGAACATCGTGGAATATTTTGCTAATAAGATATTGTTGCTTCGGTTTCATGCCAAGCATCTTGCTTAAAACTTTTTAAGTTTGATAATTTCTGTTTTATTAGAAAAATAGCTACAATATTTTTTTTAAACTTGTCTTCTAGGTGTTAAGTTATTGCAGTTACCTACAACCGTTGCAAACTACGCTTTACTTAATCCGGTCAAGAACTTGCAATCGTCGTCATCCATATTTTCATTGTCAAAATCAAATATCTTGCTTTTTTCTTCAAGATCTACCACGCGGTCAGTGAGCAGATTAATTAAACATTCATTGTCACCATGAGTAAGCTGCCTAAGAGCAGCTCACAATTGCAATAGAGCAACAGATTCTTCAGAAAAGTAACCATTCTCAAAATGTTCCGTGCATGATCGATTCCCCAAGTTGCAAAATATCCGGTTTTGAATCAACTTGAGAACAGCTTCCCTTGAAATACGCTGCCGCCTAATAACACCGTACACGCAACAAGATCTTTGATTATTTGAAAGTTTGAGCGGTACATTTCTAATGTTTTCGACATTGCCTTCACCATTTTCAATGTCTACCTCGTCGTTGTACACATTTTCAATGATGGGAATAGGTTCTTGCTAGATATTAGGTTGTCTTATTTCATTGCCTTAGGAACAAAAAGATTTATTATCTTGCTACTGTAAACATTGCTATACTCTACCTTGTCGTCGAAACGTAGCATAGCATTGGGTGCAAATACGCGACTTTCCTCCAGGCTCTACCTAATCAATTTCTCTGCGTGCTTGAATATTCAGTAAAACTGCCGGTAGGTTTCATTGTTGGCCGCTTTTGAAGTTTATTGCTTATTGATGTACCCATCGCACCCAGAACACTTTATTTATTTATACTTTTTGTTATCAACAATAACAACAATAATCAGAAAATGCCACTTCTGACAATTATTCATTAAAATAATTAAAGCGAAGACGTTGCCACATTAAATTTATTGAAAATACTCGTTTCTAAGCATTTAAAAGATTTAGATTTTTTGTCAGAGACCCCAAAATTTCCCTATCAAAAGCATACCCTCCTTTTCTCTTTTTTACTGTCTAAAAACTCGAATTTCGTACCTACCACTTAAGTTATTTGTATACTTAGTTTAATATGATTTATGAATGTGTCAAAATATATAATAACCAATCATTTACCTTTTAAGAATTATTATTAATTCATGCATGATTTAATTCATTTTAATAAATGGTGTCTTTATAAACGGATATAACAAGTAGGTAAATGGCGAATAAGAAAAATTATAAAAGAACCCCACATTAAAAAATATAATGGTGAAATGGGTTAAAACTATGGAAAATGACAATGAAGAGGAATCACTGCAATACAAAGGAGATTAATATTGAAAAATGTTAGGCTGATCTCAACATATTAACTTTTCGAATTTGCTGACATTATTTAGGTATGTAGAATGTCAAGGATTAGCCAGTGCATGTTTTAATTAAATATATTTTTACTCTTTATAAATATTATGTTTAAACTTATTTACGATAGGGTATTATCTCATAATATAAAAGAGCATTCATTATTTATTATGATTTATAAATAAAATAAAAAATACATTTTTTAATACATAAAAAACTTAAATATATAATAAATTTAACCATGCTATTATCAAAAATAGAATGAAAGTATTAAAAATGTATTATTATAAGTATATCCAGAGGAATGAGTAATATTTTCTAAGTCTTATTTATTTATTTATTTATTAAAAAAATATAATAAACTTTTTATTGTCTTTTTCTTGTTCTGACCCTTTATATTAAACTTAGATAAGTATATCTACAAACAATTATGTTTGAAATAAACGTAAGGGACTATTAAATAATATTTTCTGAAATAAATAAATTTAATTTTGAAATTATTTATACAGTATGTCTACTAAACTTGGAATCATATGGAGGAAGTTTTATTATTAATTTTAAGAAACAAAGTTATTCTTTATAAAGAGTTATGCTTTCTTAAAATTCAATCATCGGATATTACATATTTTAAGTCGTATACGAGGTTTGTCGAGACATATCAATTTTGTGAAAGAATAAATTATCTAGGCCCTATATTTATTTTCCACAATATCAAAAATTGTTCTAAAGAAAATTTACCTAAAATTAAAAAAAAAACCGTCCAATAAATAATTACAAACATTTACCGTGGAATAGAAGTTTATGCAACAATAGTGGATATGAGGGCCATATCACACGAAGACGAATCTTCTAAATGCAATACGGACAATCCACTCGGTAAAATAACTAATTTAAAAATAGGTTCTTGATTTTTTACTAATTTATAAAATAAAATAAGCTTAAAAAAATATATAATTTAATTAGTTTTTAATCCTAGATTTACCCCGGACCTTTCGCATGGCAACTTAGTACTCTACCTTAGCTCTATCGAAATACCCGATAACTGAGAAACTAAATAAGGACATTTGGGTAGATGGATACATTATTGTGATGGAAAGACTAGGTATATAAACCACAGCAGATCTAACTACCAAATAAAGAATAAAGATTGCTAGACACCTCTTTCTGCAGATAGAGAACAAGAAACGCAGGCCAATATAAGATATAAAGCAACCCTTTTTACAGAGAAGGAGCTAAAAGTAGTCGTGGAAGAGGCTACAAATAAAAAAGCGCCTGATCCGGATAAAATCCCTATGGAGGCAGTCAAGAAAGTGGGCAGAATTGCTAAAAACCTGTAACCAGCACTTAGAAAAACAGGGAATGGGAGAAACCAAAACTAGTTACCATTAAGGAACCGGGAAAACCACTAAGATATCCATTATCCTACAGACCAACCTCCCTCCTAAATTCAATCCATAAAGTGTATAAAGAAATCCTTTATCAAATGGAGATTAGAAACGGACATCAATCGAAGGAAAGGACTATCTGAGAACCAGTTTGGGTTTCAACAAGGCAGAACAGCGGTATATGCCATTAAGGATGGTAGAGAAAGGTAACAGAAGTAGGGGGTACCTACCTGGCAATGATAATACTGGATATCAAAAACGCCTTTAACAAGGCGTCATGGGACCTAATAGAGGAAAGGCCTAAAAAGAACAAGGATGCGTATTTCCAGAATGTAGTGGAAAACTACCTAGACGACAGGGAAATAGTGGTTAACTGGAAACCGATAATAGTTACCGCGAAAGTTCCACAGAGATTGGTTTTAAATCCACGCTGTTAAACATTCCTTACGACGGGGTCTTCAGAATAGACATAGGTGAAGAAAAGAATACCGTCAGGTTCGCAGATGATCTGGCCCCACTAGTAAGAGGCAGAGACAAGGAATTGCGACATAGGGCGGAATTGGTGCTAAACATGATATAAGACCATAAGTTAGTGTTAGTACTGGAAAAGGCGAAAGTGGTAATTTTAAGAGGCCGATGTTTGCTCAAGGGAATATACTTAAGACCCGAAGACATTTAAAGCATATGGGGATAATACTTGATGGTATTGAAAGTTTTGGTAAACATACAGAAATTTCAGTAAATAAAGAGTGGGAAAATTGTTGAACTATAGAATAAGAAACAAGAGCTTTTAAGCGGTGTAATATACTCCACTCTACTGTAGGTTATCCATATGACACGAGCAGAAAACATTTAAATCTACCAGAAACGGATGGAGACGACGCAGAGAAAGACAACACAGAGACTCGCCAGAATGACATCGCTGAAGGAGATAAAAGATATCATTGGTGTGTAAATTTATTGACAGACATGCCGCTGTATCTATATGCATTCTTCAAAACCAATGGGTAGTGAGAACTTTCCATAGCTGCTATAGGAAGAAATTACAAAAAATAATTAACACGTTCACTACCGCCGGCCACTATAGTGGCCTTTCGGATCTCCTACTATGAACCGCGGCCACTATACTGGCCGTGATGTCTAACTCATTTTTAGGCAATACAAATACTAACTGGACTACGAGTGGTGGCGCGTATAGTTTCTTCGGTCTATCGCGAAATTAAAAGCGCGCTCATGGCCACTTAAGTGGCCGTTGGTTTGCTGAGGGCGGTTTTGTTTTCAGTCGAACACGTGCATTTGTTATTGCCTTTTTATTACAAAATAAAGTTTTGCTGAGTGGCTGTGTAGAAGTTGTTTTTAACTATCACTTTTGATACAAAACATGGATTCCACTGAAAAAGCAAGGTAAAAATTAATTTATTAATTTATTGGTATAAGTTTTTGAGGTTATGTATTTTTTTAGTGGGTCGAAAAAAAGAAACTCAAAGCGTCCGTTGACTCTATCTGCATTAAAAGAGTCATAAAATATGTCTAACTGTTTGGATTTGTCCGAAGATGCCGAAGATCAAGCTTTTTCAAGTGATGATTCTGTAGCTGACAGGAACTACGAACCACATGATTCTTCAAGTTCAGCGTCTCGTAACAGCGACCAAGAATTACAGAGCGATGCAGATGACAATGTGTTTAGTATTTCAAACTCTCCACAAACGAAATTATCCCAGACCTTAGACATTTCTGATAATGAGTGGACTGACACAGAAGAAGATCCCATAACATTTCCATTCACACCAAAGTCTAAGTATAGAAATTTCGGGAAATGCTTCGGCCTTACAATATTTTTAGCTGTTTTTTGATGATACCATTATTGAGATAATTGCCCGTGAAAACAGCTAGTATGTACCCGAAAAAAAAACGACTACAATGACAGGATACATGTGTTGAAAAAATGAAAAGGTTCCTTGGCCTTATGCTGCCTTACTGGTAATATCCGCTTTCCCTCTTTGAAAAAACAGTAGAGTAGTTGTATTTTCATCCCGTTTTCGGGCAAACCATGTCTCAGAATAGATTTTCGGATATTTTGAGAATGTTAAGGTTTATTGATCATTCTACTGCTAATACCGCAGATCGTCTGTTCAAAATACGACCAATTTTGGAAAAAGTACTTTTAAATATAAAATCCATTAACACTCCAGGGCAACATTTGAGCATTGATGAGGCAATGATATTATGACGAGGAAAAGTAAGTTTTCGCCAATACAAACCCAACAAGAGATAAATATGGCATCAAACTCTACGAGTTAACTACTGATAGTGGATTTATTCTAAATATAATTGTTTATGTGGGTAAGGGAACCCTGGTGGACAAAAATGAGTCTCATACTACATCGGTTGTAAGACAACTTTTGGAAAGTTATTTGGGCAAAGGTCACATACTGTATATAGAAAACTTTTATAATAGTGTCTCACTTGCCGAATTTCTACTCTCGCAAAATACTGGAATGGTTGGTACTTTGAGAGTTAACAGAAAAGGAAATCTCAAAAAATTATCAACAAGAAGCTAAAAATAGGGAAGCTATCTGGAAACGCAAAGGAAAAACTGTTGTAACTAAATGAAAAGATAATACGGACGTTAGAATAATAACCACTTATCACAAACCTCAGATAGTTAAAATTACAACAGGAAGAGGCCACGAAAAACCAAAACCACAGTGTGTTCTAGATTATAATGCCCATATGTCGGGAGTTGACAGAGCCGACCAGATGATGTAAATTTATTCCAGTCCAAGAAAGACAATAAAATGGAATGAAAAAATATTTTTTTTATTTTGTGGATATCTGCATTTGGAATGCCTGTTTCCTCTACAAAACGAAATACCAAACAAAAAAAACCCTTTTAGAGTTTCGAGAAGAAATTTTGAACAAACTTCTTAAACCAAAACAATTTTCAAAGCCATAAGCTACAAATTTCTAGTCACACCACGATTCGGCTGAGAATGTTAGAGAAAAGAATACTATGAAAAGATGCAGGTGGTGCTCGAAAAGAAATGTAAGAAAGAGGTCAAAATATTATTTCCCGCAATGTGATGATCAACCTGGATGATATGTTATGCCATATTTTGCAGAATGGCACCTTTATTTGTCTCAGAAGTAATATTTTTTATTTTGTAGAACTCAAGTTTACTTCAAAAAATAATCAATAATTCAATTTTATTTAATTTCCTTGAGACCAATATAATGGCCGTCGGTCTGCCAAAGTGTCTATGACTATTCATTGACCAGTTGCCAGTTTAGTGGTTCTAAAACAGAAGATCAAACTGAATGTGTAGCTACTTGAATCACAAAAAAAATCCTAGTGGTTCAAAAGTTATTGCAGTTGGCTTGGGATAAACACAAGCAAAATATTGGTGGTAGTGAACGTGTTAAATATTTTTTCAGATCGTATTTGTGTATTAGTAACACAGTTATAACATCTTTTAAACTTTTTATTATAACAATTTTTGATACAGTGGAAAATAAAGGTACTTTACTACATCACATATTTACATTCTTTAATCAAACTCGTGTAGGTCTGAAAATTTTAATATCTGATGATTAAATTTTAAGTTTTAGACAACGCAGAACTTTTCATGAAAAATATTTTTTTAAATCGTTAATAAAAAAATTTTCCCCTATAATTCCAACTTGAGATTGATCCTCACTATACGTTCCAGACCTACTCCGTTCCGTTAACATAAAATAATATTAAATTTAAATAAATATACATATTATACACATTTTACGTTTATTTTACATATTTTTTGTACATTTATTTAAATCTAATAATAGGGTTGGGTTGGGATTGATTACGAAGGTAAAAATAAAGAACCTTTGTAGTCAATCCAATAATAATTTACGTAAACTAAACGGAACCATTATGAACTGAATATGGAACTTATAGTCAGGATGAATCTACAAGTAGGCATACCTTAATATATAAAATCTTAGACCCCCTAATAATATGAGATCCAATCGTATGATTTGTGCATTTATGTTTTTTAATAAAAATACAATTTTTATAGATAATATTAAATATTATTGAATACTATTGAGAAATACGGTTTTGCCGGGTTGCCTAGCAAAATATTGCCGCAAATACTTTTTTTATTATTTAAGGCATATTTTTGTTAGGTATATATGATTATGGTAGAACATTTGTTTAACAAGAGTTGTTTGTGATGTTATTCTTTATAATTCTAGACGTACAAATTTCTCTAAAATGGACCGTAATGGAGAAATTTGAGAAAAAGTAAAATTATTGATTTTTGAGTATTTTCGTTATCAATGAAGATATAAAATAATGTTCTGTTTAATGTTTACCAGTAATTTATATTTTAAATACTTTTTGATCCTAAAGTACCTATTTTGAACAAAATACTAAAAAAATCTAATATTTTTCCTTTCTTTAAATTTCTCCATTACGGTCCATTTTAGAGAAATACAAATAAGCAAAATTATAGAGAATAACATGTTGAATAAATTTTTTGTATAAATATAAATAACAAAATTATATCTTAAAGTAGAAAAAAAGAGTAATATTAAAACTACTTGCAGCCATTATTTGATAGACAACCCGGTAAAGTTGTTCTCTGTCAATTATTATCTACACAAATTGTATTTTGATACGTTGAAATCGTACGGTTAGATCTTACACTATAAATATTTTTAAATATTAGATATTATTACAAATTTCAACATTTCATGGAGTCTAGGACTTTTAGAGATGTACGAATAAATAATGGCCAAGCAAGTCCATTTTTGGATACGACTTTTACAAACAAATAAAAGATACTACTCATTTTCCTCTAAATATACTTAGTTAAGGGTACATACCTAAAAGCAATAGGTTGTTAAGCGGTATATTTGTGCTTAATGACATAAAAATAACATTGAGTGAAGAAAGTGGTATTGTAACAAATATGTTATTAGATAACGAATATTTTTGGATTTAAAATTGTCTTTTTTTTTTAATAATACTAGAATCATTTGTGTAACCAATGAGAATTGTAGCATTTTTTCGAAATGTTCTTTGATATAAAATCTCTTATAATCTTTAAACTCCTTGTTCAAGGAAGTTGAATATTTAAATAATTATTATGCTTTCTATCATAGCTTCTTATTTTCCACAATGTTGTTTTATTCAGGTACCAATCCAAACTGTCTATATTTATAGTAAAATTACCTGAATATTATAGTTAGATAGTACGCTAATATTTCTAACAGAAAAATAAGTTTTTCATAATGAAATTTGTTGATCTTTGGACACGTCAAAATCATTAGACCCGACACCTCAACTGTTCTGGACACATCTGAAAACAATTCTTTATACTCGGAATCTTTACTTTGCCAACGACATATTTAGGAGGTATTTTATTCTAAGATCCCGATTTAAATCGACCTTTTCTATGCCCTTTTCCTAATTAAATATATATTTTATAAAATATAATGCGCCAGGGTTAACGCCCGATATCCGGTCCAAGCTATTTTTAATTATTATTTGATGCACAAGTTCATGAAAAGTGTGATACCACCATTTTGTGTAAAATTTTAAGGATTTTCTTATAAAGGATGAGTAGATATTATTTTCTGAATTACCATTACAAACATATTTAGGGGTTTGGTAAATGATTTAAAAAATCTTAGATATCTTTATCATTTTTTGGTTTTTAGTCAATTAAAAATATTTTGACAGTCTTTTAAAGAAAAATAAGAAATTTCTAAGGGACCTAGAATATCTCATAGATAAGAAAATTATATTTTTTTAAAAGCTTACTTACATAAAACAGATTGGAATGGACTTGTAGAAGACAAATTTCTTTTACTATTTATGGAAAAAAGTGAAAGACCAAACAGCTGAAGTAGCACCCTAGAAAAAGATTACTGAAGAGGCCCTCGAGGAAAATAAATTATCTTTCCAATTTGAACTTCAAAATGAAATTGCGGGCGGCCAAAGATATTTACCAGAACTACTAGGTGTAACAATTAACGAGAATAATCACAAAACCTTTGAAGAAAAAATCCCTTACCCTTTTAAAAGTACTTTATTTTGGCTTTAGCCGAAACCAAAGAAAGTGCCGATCAGAAAGATGGAAAAAATTCCTACAGTTGCGTCGTCTGAAGAAAGAAAAAAGGAGGCCGAAAACGAAAAAAATAAAACGATTAGAACTTGAGGAGAGGAAAAGGCAAAAAGAAGAAAATAATAAATGTCTTCTAAGAAGAAGAGTGTTCAAGTCTCATCAGAAGATGACGAAAATAAAAAATAAAGCGGATTTGGTTCTGGAATCCGAAGGAGAAGATGATTGAGATAAAGAGAGCGAAAAGGGTAAAGGCGTGACTGTAATAAAGAAAATGATACATCTACAAACAATACTTAGATGGGTCTAAATGATTATGTCGTTATACAATATGATGGAAACCTTTTTCCTGGTAAAATTGTTTTCTTTTTACCTGATGGGAAATATATGGTCTCTACCATGATAAAAAGCCGCACTTATTCATGGAAATGGCCTGAAAAAGCAGACATTCTACCATTTTGTATGAAAGATATCAAAAAAATCGCAAAACCTCACAACTTAATCGTAGGGGTGCCTTTTCAATTCCAGCGCCATGGAGGAAATTTCGGAAAACTTTTTTTTTATTTTTAAACGTGTTATTATTTTGGCAATAAATCATGTTTGCCATTTTAAGACTTTTCTTATACAGGGTGATCAACTTATACTCCAAAGTTTAATATCTCTGTTGTTTTGAGGGATACGAAAAAAATTTTAAATGCAAATTATATAGGTGAAGAGTCAAGCTCCACATTTTAAAATTATTTCGTAATATACAGGATGTTTCATAAAGTCACAGCATACCAAAGTTTTTTTTTTTTTTAGTGGAACACACATTATGTTATCACAAATTTAAATTTTGCTAATTTTTCCCATTCTGGCAATATAGGGTTTTATCAGGTTCTACATGGTACTTTTAAAGAAATGGTCACTTTTATGTGAAAATCTTAATGAAATCGTCACCCTGTATTATTTAGAATCATCAATTGAGGGTTAATATATTAAGGCCAGAATAATTTCGTAGTAGTCAAGTTTTGTTACAACTCATCATGTTTATGATATCTTTCATTTTGTATACAGGGTAACCCAAAACTAACGACCATGATTTTCTCGGTTATTTTAAATGGAACACCCCGTTTCTTATATCATTTTCATAAACTACTTAAAAACACTTTTACTTTTGTTAGGAATTCCCTATACCTAAATATTAAAGTCGTAGAGTTTTTTTTATTTTTAAAAATAAAACGATATTTTTGGTAAATACTGAAAGTTTCGTAGAGTTGGCAATTTACAGCTTGAAAAACACGTTATTTATAAATAATCCCAAAACAAAAATAAATCTACAAATTTTTTAACAAGACTATCATTAATACTAACAGCTATTAACTAAACAAAAAATTCGAAACAGTGCTTAGAACAAAATAATTACAATAACGGCGCAAAATGATTTCCCATTACATTTAAACAGAATTGTATCCGATATTCAAATGACCTCCCTACATTTCTAGCCATTGGCATACTAATGTTTTGGAAAACAACCTTAATTCTATTTTTCATGTCCTCTCTTGTATTTTAAACACCTCACATATCCCCACAGAAAAAATCAACTTTTGCTAGATCTAGCGATCTAGCTGGTCACTCAATTGGTCCTCCACTACCTATCCATCGTTCTGAAAATTGATCATCAAGTTGACCATGATTTACTGCATTATGATGTACTGAAGTCTCGTCATTTAGGTACCACATTTGCTGATGTATACGAAGAGGAACATTTTCAAGATGTATAAGCAACTGATTCTTTAAAAAGTCTAAATAAACTTCACTGTTAACTGTTTCCTTAAAAAAATATGGTTCAGTTACATTTTCACCAACAATACCAACCCAAACATTTAAAGATCATCTTGTTTCAGAAGTAATAATAAGAATTTTCTCTGGCATTATAGTGAAAATTATGTCGATTTAATAAACCATTTTTATGGAATGTCGACTCATCTCCGGAAAGTACAAAACAAAAAAAGTGTTCTGACTATGAATTTTTCTTTATGCCCAATTACAATAGTTTGTTCTTCGCCGAAAATCATCATCCAATAATTCCTGGTGTAACTGAATGTGATGTGGGTGCATATTATTGTTTGATAGTATTTTTTGCACACTTCCATAGCGTGTTTCTTGTTCCCTGGAAATTACTCGTATACTTGTATTTAAATTATCCGTAACTGCTAATTATACATTTTCCTCAGTAATAACGGTTTTTGTTTTTTTCTTTTTCTCATACGCTACATTACCTGTACGATTAAATCAATCCATGACTTTCTCAAAATTTCTTTTCTCAGGTAATCGGTGCTCTGGAAATCTTTCATGATACACCCTTACTGCGAGCAAGCTATTTTTATGACATTCTCCCAGTATCTAGATCATATTGGCTAATTCCTCCTTGTAAAAATTCAACATTCGGCAATTTTAAATGTGTATGTCGTAGTCAGATTATAAAACCCGTCGTTTTATAAATTGCCTAGACGTTTTATAAATAGCTGCCAAATTGTCAAAGATTCGCTTACCTTTTATTATTTTACTATCTGTCTAGCCAGATTATAAAATGCCTAGGCGTTTTATGAAAAGACAGTCAACAAACGGCCAGATTGTCAAATATTTAAGATAATCCTCTGTTTAAGTTAAGAAAAAGTAATAAAAACACAGTGCCAAATTGATTAAAGACCAAATGGTCCAAATCAGAAAAAAAAAATCAAAAGATGGTGGGGGAGAAAGTTTCCATAACATTTCCAAACTTGTCGAGGGGCCCGTTTAAAGCTGTGTTAAAAATTATTCTTGATATTCCAAATGGAGTAGGTATACTAGATAGGAACTAAACATGGGCTTTAAATCGACGGTTTTCTAGGGACCAACTTAACTCAATTGGTACGTAAGCTATTTTTAAGGGTTTTTAATTTGGGGGACAAGGGTTTTAAGAAAGCCACTGAAAATCTAGTAAAGTTTAAATGCTATATAGACAATTGTCTTGGTTTTAAGGGAAAAATACCACAGTAGGTGTCATTTCAATGATCTATGTTCTAATAAATAAAATATGCTTGAGAAATACGGGTTTGTTGGGTTGCCTATCAAAATATGGCCGTAAGTACTTTTAATAGTACTTTTTTCTACTTTAAGGTATGTTTCTCTTACAATTTTTTTCTAGAAGAAAATGCTTTTAATAAAAGTTGTTTGTGATGATATTCTCTATAATTTTGGTCATATAAATGATTTCTCTGAAATGGAATATAATTGAGAAATTTGAGGAAAAGTGCAAATATTTCTGTAAAAGTAAATATTGAGTGAAGTCTATCAAATCCAAAACTTATTTACAGATAAAAATTATTCAAAACATTATTTAATAACTTTAGTACCAACAAAAATACTGAAAAAATCAAATTTTGCAATTTTCCTCAAATTTCTCCATTACGATCTACGTATTAACAAGAAACCATAATCATAAATAACAAAAATATACCTTTAAGTTATATTAAAAAGCCATATTCTCTCTGTATCTGTAATGTGTGAAGGGTGGATTACCCCACGGCACTTAGGCCTCATTAGGCCCATTGTGCATCCTCCTGAGAAGATAGGCACCTCCTAACTCGTGAGCCAGCCTACAGATTTAATGTAGTTGACAACGTCGCCAAGAGGTGCTTCTCTTATATCGGCCGGTGTTAGCCGATACTCGCCGAACACAAATCTTCTAATAAATGAGAACGTCGAGCAATCGTAAAGGATATGCTCGATGGTCTTATCTTCTTGTTCGTACCCTCTGCAGAGTGCGGATTCTGACAGCCTCATGATATGGAGATGCTTTCGTACTTGGCAATGACCAGTGATTAGGCGCAGATTCTGTCTAGTCATAGTCAAGTATTTGTTTGCTGCAGTGTTGTCAGGATAACTTAAGAGCTCCCTGGCAACTCTGCAGTTTCTTGTTTTATCCCATCTTTCTTTGAATTTCACAAAGGAATGTCTTTGATTAGGTCTGTCACTACCGATTTTGTCAGGCCAATAGAAGGGCCAGGTCCAAAAAGTATTTGGTTGGCTGCTTTCTTGGCTAGTGAATCAGCAAGACGGTTACCTTTCGATGTGGCGTGACCTTTAATCCATCTTAAGGTGACCACGTTGTTGATGGGTACTTCGGTCAAAGCTTCGTGACATTCTAGTACTAACCCTGAATAAATTCGTGGTCTATTCAGATTGAGTAGTACTTGTCTGCTATCTGTATAGATGAGCATGTTCCTTCCATAGATATTGTTTCTGGTTATTTAAAAGCCATATTTTTAAAATTGTATTTGATTAAAAAATAGTGCAGAAATCACACGGTAGGATCTAAGACTATTATTGGTTCTTTTAAGCTTAGCAAGTGTTGTTTTATCTTTTTCATTTGTTCTTCAGTTTAATTTGTTCTATTATTAGAAAAATAACTTTATAGTAAAAATCGTATTTTATAAAACGACCAAAACATTTAACCCTCCAGAATGTTTAGCAGAATATAATTTTAAAAATTTGACAATCTGGCCGCGTGTTGACCGTAATTTTATAAAACACCTAGGCATTTTACAATCCGACTAGCTAGATTGGAAAATAATGAATGTTTAAGGAATTGGCCGCCTTTTGTAAAATATCTTGACATTTTATGAAACGACGGGTTTTACAATTTAGCTACGACATATACACAAACAACAAGAAGAAAATAATGAAAATTCAAATATTAATTGACAATTAGTTGACAAACATAACATTACTTAATACCTTCTGTCAAATACTGCAGTCATGGCAACTATAAAAAACTTTCATTATTTGCCAAAAATATCGTTTTATTTTTAAAAATCGAAAAAACTCCATGATTGTAACATTTAGGTACATGGAATGCTTAACAAAAGGAATCTTTTGTAAGTAGTTTATAAAAATGATATAATATAAGAGTCCATTTGAAATAACCGAAAAAATCATGGTCGTGAGTTTTGGGTTACCCTGTATACAAAATGAAAGATATCAAAAACGTGATTCGTTGCAACAAAACTAGACTATCATGAAATTATTCTTGCCTTGAGATATTAACCCTCAATTGTTGATTCTAAATAATAAAGGGTGACGATTTCATTAAGATTTTCACATAAAAGTGGCCATTTCTTTAAAAGTACCCTGTAAAATGAGCAAAATTCAACTTCGAAATAACATATAGGGTGTTCCACTACCAAATCATAACTTTGATATGCTGTGACTTTATGAAACGCCCTGTATATTACAAAATAATTTTAGAATGTGGAGCTTGACTATATCTATAATTTGTATTTAAAACTTTTGTTCGTATCCCTCATAACAACGGTTAATTAAACTCCGGAGTATAATTTGATCACCGTGTATGTAGTACCTTAGTTAAAGAACATACGTTAAAATTTCTTGAATTAATAAGTTGTTGTTACTGTCAACTACTAATATCAGTTAATATCAATTACTACATTTTTGAAAATTGTTCATGTCAATTACTACTAATTCCGAGCAATTGTAGAAAAAAATATTTCAGTGAAAGCCTATTGGTTCTTATAAGAAAATAATATAATTACTTGTCAAAGAAACGTTTATACGATACTTGTGCAAAAGGTTCAGATCCTAACGCAGTATAGATCCATATTTCAAGAAAATATAAGTAAAAACTTTCTTGAGCTATCAATTACAACTGCCTTTACCTTGGTAGAGGCAATATTAAATGCTGCTCACACATTATCTTGGTTTTAAATGGCAAATGGTCCACGAAACAGGGGTTATTTAAAATAAATTCGATTTAAATCACCCTGTATATTGAATTTTAGACAGTATTTATAGCAAATAAACTGAAAATTCCCCTAAATTCTGTCCAAAAAGGTTACATCATTGGTTACACCACTGATCTTAGATTAAAGTCGACTCGTTTCTTCTATAAATAAAAACCACTAATTACACAACTAATTTCCCTCTTTTCCAGCTTTTCTTGCGATGGTATTGTATTCGCTCGGATCGTACCACGTCGTTCACTCCCTCAAAACGAAAATGGAAAGTAAAACAAATGAAAAAGCAGCATCCATTAGCTACTGGGATACAAAGAGAAAATAACATTCGTCGTGGTCATAGGCGTGGCCAGGAATAATTTATTTACAAATTAAACGAAATATGGGGTTTGTCATGGAAGTATCATCATGAATGTTATTACAAAAAATCTGAGCTGGTATTGTTTATACTAAATAAATTATTCCCTTTTTTAAAACAGTAATATTTTTGATATGAAGCTCATATTTTAACACAAATAGACTGTCGTTTCTTTATGTCCCATCAGTTATAGCTAACATTCTGAATAATAATTCGTTAAAATTATAAGATATGTTAAAATTAGTTCAAAATCTTAAGGATTTTGAACTTTTTTTTGAGATATTGGTTGATTTAAACTGCTATTAATTAAAAAGGTATATCGATCCATTAAAAAACCAATTGCAGTGATGAGCAGCTCATACGTTACCCTTTCTGTTGATTAGGTTAGAAAAAACAGCTTTTGATTATTCCTGGTAACGCCTATGAGGATATTAGAAGCAGCGGGCAATCGGGTAAAAAACAAGAGAAAATGGCGATTGTATGGAAATCGGGGTACTTTATCGGGGGAAAACAAAAAGCCTACTCACATATTGCCGGATTGTCTGCTGCGAACATTACAGAAAAATGATGGTGAAATTATGTTCAATGTACTTTCAAATCAAAACATAGTGTGACATTTACAGTATAAATACACTCATGAACAAAATTATCCAATATTTTTTGCGTATGTTTAAATTGGAAAACTTTTAGATAATTTTGCTTATGGTAATCGGTTAAATTATCGTTTTCAGAAATTTATATTTTATAATAATGGTAGGTATTAATAGTATATTACATTACCAGTGTGGAAAGTGAAATTTTTCACACGAGTGGGAAATATTGTCGCACGAGACACAAGCCGAGTGCGACTATCACTCGAGTGTGGAAAATCACTTTACACAAAAGTGATGTACAATATTTTTCCTACGACCACAAAATAATTCCACCAAAAATTTAAAACCAGGTTATCATTACAATAATTAAAATGTATTAAAAAAAAATAATCAACAATAATCGTATTTATTCAATTTTTATATTTTCTAAACAAAAAAAAAACAAAAAACAAAAAAAATACAAAAAAACAAAAAAAAATTCTGCCCCCGCTAGGATTTGAACGCGGTCGTTCGTTTGGTCTCAAATGGCAAAGTTGATAAAGTTCGATAGTCTACCACCTGAGCTAATAGGCTATGCGTCAATTACATGATCTAATCGGTTATGTGTTTAACCAGAATAAAAAGCAAACATAACTTAGTTATTTTAAAATTATTTTAATATTAATTGTTAAAGATAAATATCAAGGATCTAATTTAGAACAATTTCAATATTTTAACAATCATATCGAATTTAGTATTAATATGGACATTACATAGATCAAAATAGAAATGATGCGTTTGACATTTTGTGACAGCTGATGCGGAAAGTAGCATATTTGTACACGGGTGGAAAGTAAATTCTTATTCATATGCATGTGATATAGGGCACTTTCCATAGGACTATATAGTGTGATATGTATCACTTTTCTAAGTGGTCGTAGGAAAATATATTTTTTAACTACCACTATATGTAATCACAAATATTCCGTATTGTTCTTCAACCATCAAAATTAGCATTTATGTACACATCTATAAAAAGTGTGAAAATATTATTCTACACTGTTTATTTAATTCATTGAAATAGTATATTTTGCAACAAGTGCAGAAAGTAACCAATTCCAAACGATGTGTAAAAATAATCACACGAGTACTGAATAGGTTTGTGGCACACTATACTTTTTTTACGACCTAAAACCCAAATATCTCATTTTTTAAAATAAATTGATAAACTTTATAAACGTTTTAAAATTAGAAATATTAAGAGGTTGTATATATGTATTATTGTTGTCACTTTTTAAATTTGTAACAGATTTGCTTTTCTTTAATCTAAATTTAATATAAATTTTAAAATGTATAATCTATTCACTTATTTTTTTTTGTTATATACAGGGGATACAATAAAAACTCGCAGGCCAGATAGTTTGGTAAGAAATAGATATTGTAGTTCTGTGAAAGCCAGTTCACAGAACACGTTCGTAGACACCACGGTAGCCTCTTCGTCCGTTGTTAAGGAAGGCTGTGACAGAAAATATTCTGCTGGGGTTCGTAAACTAGTTTTTTAAAAATCTAATATTATTAAAATTTTAACACCGGAACAAAGTTTAAAAATAAAAATATAAACACCACTAAAAATTAATAAATAAAAATAAAATATATGATATTTTAAAAAATTAAAGTATGACACCAAGTAAAATATTTTCTGTCAACTCACTTTCTCATTCCGTGACGTCACTGCGTCCTTCAAAATTGACTACATTTAAGTTTAATTTACTCCATTTTTTTAAAGGCAGCACCCAGTATAATATTTTAGCACACAATGCCTTATAAATTTGCCTATCCGGCGATACCAACATGTTAGAGAATAACGTATATACAATGTGTCCCATCAGTGCGTAATTGATTGATAGCTGTTTTATTATTGGAAATACAAAAAAAAAATAATATAAGAGTTGTATAACCATATTCAACAAATATTCCCAAATATACAGGGTGTTGACCAAACCTATACTTTTTTAAAGCAAAACACCCTGCAGGTAGTTATACATATTTAATTGTTTTCACGACGTCAACTAATTTTAATTGATTTCATTCATTTGCTATGTTATATATAAGGTTTGTCAATACCCTGTAATTATTAATTGATAGTATAACATACAGGGAATTCCATCTAAAAATTGAGAAAATCGTAACCCCACATGTTGACACATCCTATATACAACACAGCAAATGAATGAAATTGAAATTATTGTTTGACAACGTGAAAACAATTAAATATGTATAACTCTTGCAGGGTGTTTTGCTTTAAAAATGTATAGGTTTAATCAGACAATCGTTTATGGATCACCCTTTATATTTAAGAATAATTTTTAAATATGGTTATACAACTTTTATAATAATTTGCTTTTTCGTATTTCCTATAATAAAACTGCTGTCAGTTAATTACAAGCTCATGGGGCAACCTGTATATGTGTCACTGGCTAACATGTTGGTATCGGTAAATAGGTATATTTATAAGGAATTGTATGCTAAAATATTATACAGGGTGTTGCATTTGAAAAAATTAAGTAAATTTAACTTAAAATTAGCCATACTTAACACATGTTTCAAAACACTCGGTATAAAAAAATCCAGTACTATAACCACTTCCTATTCTTTAGCTTAGTGTCTTATGTCTGTATTTTTATCAATTTTAAAATCATTGTAATTCTACCTTAATTATGATAATTTAATTTAGAGTCTGCGTCATTATCTAATTTCATAAAAAAATAATTGCTTGGCAACCCTGCAATATTTGTTGATAAAATTAAAGGATTAAATACAGTATTACCCATAAAACTGAAACAAAATACAGGGTTTTCTATTAAAAAAATGTATCAGGCAAAAACGCAACATCCTGTATGTCTAAAAATATTTTTAAAATCCATATAACTTTTAGTTGAAACTTGTTTTCGTGTCTATAACACAAATTGAAATATTGGACAATTACGCACAAATGGGACAACCTGTATATAATATTCCCAGGTAACTTTCCCATCGCGCCATGTGCATACATAATATTCACAAGCAGCTCTTGATTTCAAGCCACATATCTATAAAATATGCACATGTACGGTGCATTTGTTATAGGGAATCTATTGAATAGGCGTGGAATTAACAATATTAATATATCTTTCTATTTTTTGTTACATAATTATATGTGACAAGATTTTATTTCCGTTCATAAAGAAATACACAAAGGTAAATAAATGTACTACATCCATTTTACAGGTTATATTAGGCAGAAATAAATTATTTTTCATTTTTTATAAAAAATTATTATGACAAAAAATAGTTTTCCTCACAACAGAAACAGATTTATCTTCCAGTAAAAAACTTTTCTGCATAGCTTGGCAAAAATATATAATGTGCACAAACAAAAAAATTTTGTTATTGACTACAGGACCGTCCTTTATTACCTGTTTTTATGGCGTGAATAGAATATTTGCACGCGGCCTATGTTTGTAATAATTTAATCCCGCGCCACTTGTATATATTTTATTCACGTTTCTATTGGATATTGTTGTTTACTTAAGTATTTACTTAAACTACTTTATTTTTAAAACGTAAAAGCAAACTTAAATTATTAGAAAAACTTCTTCGGCTTAGCGGACCCGACCACAAAATTCGTTTCGGCAGTTAACGTGTTTTAAATGATTTTTTATTCATTTGTTGTTTAATTTGTGTTTAATTATTAATATTTCAAAAATGCTCATTTTTCTTATTGATTGACCGAAAATGCACACGTAATTTTTATTACTAATTGAAAATGGTACTATAATTTTGAATTGATAAAAAAAGTGAAAATAAAAACTTAATATGAAAACAATTATAACTCTACAAATGACGTGAATTTTAATTCAATTTCTTTTTTTTGCAGAAACATAATATCTAAAATATTTATCAGAAATATGTCATAAGTTGCATACACACAGTATGTCTATGTAAGTTGACAGCATATAGAAAACTTTTTTATTATTTATTTTATAAAAAAAAGCTATTTTTGTATTGAGAGCGGAAAGTGCTACTTTGCCGCTTAAGACAAAAGGTTGCCGCGCGAGGCGAATCGGAGTGCGACATTTTATCGTAAGCGGCAAATTTAAGTTTTATTTAATTTTACAAACAAAAAATCTTAAAAAAAAAATAACTGGTGAGGATTAAACTCAGTAAAGGGGCTATGTACATTCGGGCCCATTCTTTATGTAAATTAACATGGGAAATCGATAAGGTTCATTTTGATACCCCCTTTGATATCACTGATATTAAGTACACTTATAGAATCCAAATTAAACTCAATCAATAAATTAGCGCAGTAGCTGCATACACTTGCTCAATGACTTGGTGCAGTAGCTCCTTCTCGATATTGGTATTTAGCAGTAATACATATGCATCTCTAATGATTATACAAACGAACATACTTTAAATTTATATATTTTGACTAATTTAAGTTGTTATTTACTTAATATATAAGTTTCATAAAAAAATAATATTTAGATATAAGCTAGTATTATTTTAATTCCAAGTTAATATTGTGTTTGACTCTCGAGTACTGCCTTTGGAGAAAATCAATATAGTTTGATTTATCGAACATGGTTATGGGTCTTATCATTCTAAAGTAATGATCCAAATATTGTAGCACGCCTAATGCTTACGCGGTTGATATTATATATGTTGTAAAGTGTTAGTAGAGACCTAAGGAGTTTAATGGTATAGCTAACCGCTGAAGAAGCTAAAGAAGAGTCACGGATGAATAGTGAAACGTTGAATGGGCGTCAGACTCTCGGTATTCTTTACCGTGTATAAGTCCTCTGTTGCCTTTTTGGCTTTGCTGCTGCACTCTCTTCAACGTCCCCGTTTTCATCACAACGACATTTTTTCCGTTTGAAACAGGCCAATAGCAGCTGATATGCACAATGCTGCCCTTATTTCACATACTTTGATTACTATACGGTGCAAGAGAGAGGTCCGACACGCCCAACATAGGGCGCGGCCATTTTGATTCCTATGCTACAGTATATAGCTAAAGAATCAGATCACTCACTCTGCGTCGGCACTTTTGATCTCAATGTTCCAGTTTATACACTGCGCAACTCGGATAATACAATATATGACAACCGCCTATAATAAAACAACAGTCTTCTGCGAATCCTGAATTTGTATCCCTGGAGTGGATGTTATTTTGGAACTTTCAACTGGTCCGAGTGAGCTAACTGATTCTTTAGCAATAAACTTTGACTCCAAAAATAATATTCACTGACACTGACAGCAGCAAGCAAAATATCAGGTGGGTTAATTATATGCTTCTGCTTCCGGAATTGTCGGTTTAGTTGTTTTAACCTGTCAGATTAAAACAAGAAAACCGCACCTATTACAAATATTGCGCCAAGATATAGGCAACACGTAATAAGGAATCAAAATGGCGGAGTTTTCTATCTCCTTTTAAAAGGCACTCAGAAAGCTGCGCAGTGCGACCATTCTCCGTATAGTAAAAGAAAATCAAAGTATGTGCCTTATTTGGAATACGATAGCCGCCATCTTGGATCGCTTAACCGTGTCGCAAGTCGAGTCGCACAACTGAAAGGTTACATGACGTCTCCCCTCCCCAATACCCTTGCCGCTATCATGAGGTAACAGTTGGCGGGTTAGATCGCTGAGTAATTTCTCCATACTCCCCCGTTTTCCGACCGAGAAACACGCTTAGGTCCTTTGGCATTGCGCAGAATTTTTCTCTTTAACGTTTTCGAGTTCTCTACCTAATGCTGTTTTTCCCGTTTGAATCGGACTAGTAATAACCGAGAAACTCGCTTAGGCGCTTTTGGCAATCGCATGATTTTTCCGTTTGGCGTTAATAGAGAGTTAATTTCCCCCGACTTCCTCGTTGGTGGCTCGACAAGTTAGTTACTAATATACCCCAACTAGAACTAGATACAATAGCTACATTTGCAGATGATACTGCCATCCTAGCGATAGGCAAAGCTCATGAAGAGGCTGCAAATAAACTACAAACATCAGTTAATCAAATAAATAAATGGACCAAAACTAAACGAAACCAATTCTGTTAATATTAATTTTACTAACAAAAATGGTCAAAGAACACCAATTAACATAAATAATGCTTAGGTATTTTATGCTAACTCGGCAAAATATCTAGGTATTACATTAGATGCAAGACTTCGCTGGAAGGTCCATGTTAAAAAGAAAAGACAAGAGATATAAAATTCAAGAAAATGTACTGGTTACTTGGTAGGCATTACAGTTTATCTACACATAACAAAATTCTATTATATAAACAAGTTCTTAAACCAATTTGGACGTATGGCATTCAGCTCTCGGGTTGTGCCAGCTACAGTAATATTCTAATAATCCAGAGATTCCAGAACAAAGTATTGAGGAACATTGTCGATGCTCCTTGGTACATTAGAAACAGCGACCTTCATCGAGACTTTTATATGGACACTGTTGACCAGACTATCACCAGATTCGCTAGGAGTCACGAACAACGGCTCCACCAACATGTCAACGTTGAGGCGATCCAGCTTCTTGACAACACGAATCTGACAAGAAGACTCAAGAGAGTGAAACCTTTTGAGTTAGCCAAGTGATTGTGCTAATAACAAAGCAATGCATTGTGCGGTTTAGTGTTACACGTAAGTTTAGTGTAATTAAGTTATCAGACCCTAAGGTATACTAGCGAGTAGAACTTTAGTTTTTAAGATTGCAACCCTAGTTAAGTTAGGTTATAACAAAATTACTCATTGATCAACTCTTGATCAGATTGTAATATCAATAAACGCCCCTTTTGCAGTGTTTTTTCACAAAAAAAAATTAATAAGATCCTCGACGCGTGACGTCACCGTAAAAGTTACCAGAATAAACCTTAGCGATTTCATATGTTAATTTACATAAGGAGTGGGTCCGAATGAACATAGCTACTTTACTGAACTCACGGCCATCAGGTTCAAGACAAACGCCCTAGGCTCTACACCAACAAGACATGTTAAATATGAGTGTTAGTTAACATTTTCTTTTAAAATACCGATTAGCTTTATAATAACAACTTTTCAAATGAAAATAGTCGTGTGCAAAAAGTAACTTTCTGCCTATATAAGGCAATAATGTCAAACTATGACAATTCGTGGAAAACGACAACTTTTCAGTTAGATTTGAATGTGCAAAAGCCTACTTTGGATAGTGATCGTAAAAAAAAATTATTCTTCATAAAAATTTGTGCATGCTATCAAATTTTATCAGTCGCTTACAAGGTTTGTCAAAAAATATGATTTGGCTCAAGATAAAATACCTTCATTTTCGACAAACCCCGTATATGACTGATAAAATTTGATATCAGATGATTGAATTTTAGGTTTTAGACCAAGCACAACTTTTTATGTAAAGTTACTTTTTTTCTAAAATTAATAGTGAAAAAAAATTCAATATGCTATGTTAGCGGCATATGAAAAACCTTTTTCCTACGACCACTTAGGAAAGTGACACATATCACACTATATAGTCCTATGGAAAGTGTCCTATATCACACGCGTATGACTAAGAATTTACTTTCCACCCAAGTGAGAATATGTTACTTTCCGCAGTAGTTGTCAAAAAATGTCAAACGCCTAATTTCTATTTTGATCTATGTAATGTCCATATTAATACTAAAATCGATATAATTGTTTAATTATTGAAATTGTTTTAAATTAGATCCTAGATATTTATCTTTAACAATTATTATTAAAATAATTTTAAAATAACTAAGATTATGTTTGCTCTTTAATTTGGGTAAATACATAACCGATTAGATCATTCAATTGACGTAAGGCCCATTAGCTCAGTTGGTTTAGACGTCGAACTTATCAACTTTGCCATTTTTTGACCGCGTTCAATCTATGGTTCAAATCCTGGCGGAGCCGAATTTTTTTTTTGTTTTTTTTTTATTTTTTATTAGTTTTTTTTGTTTAGAAAATATGAAAATTGAATAAATACGATTATTGTTGATTATTTTTTTAAATACATTTTAATTAATATAGTAATAATAACCTTGGTTTTACATTTTTTTGATATTATTTTGTAAGCTAATTTCTATTTTGATCTATGTAATATCCATATTAATACTAAAATCGATATGATTGTTAAATTATTGAAATTGTTGTAAATTAGATCCTAGATATTTATCTTTAACAATTATTATTAAAATAATTTTAAAATAATGTTTGCTCTTTATTTTGGTTAAATACATAACCGATTAGATCATTCAATTGACACAAGGGCTGTTAGCTCAGCTGGTTAGGACGTCGAACTTATCAATTTTGCCATTTTTCGACCGCGTTCAATCTATGGTTCAAATCCTGTCAAGGCAGAATTTTTTTTTTGTTTTTTTTTATTTTTTTTTATTTTTTTTTTATTTTTTTTAGTTTTTTTTGTTTAGAAAATATGAAAATTGAATAAATACGATTATTGTTGATTATTTTTTTAAATACATTTTAATTATTATAGTAATAATAACCTTGGTTTTACATTTTTTTGATGACATTATTTTGTGGTCGTAGGAAAAATATTGTACATCACTTGTGTGAAAAGTGATTTTCCACACTCGTGTGATAGTCGCACTCGGCTTGCGCCTCGTGCGACTATATTTCCCACTCGTGTGAAAAATGTCACTTTCCACACTCGTAATGTAATATACTATATTAATACTTTTAGGGAAGAAAATGTTCTTCATAAAAAAAATGTTTATGATGTAATATTTAAAATTTTAATCATTGAATATTAAATATCAGTAATATACGATTTTTGTCAAAAAATATGATTTTGCTCAAGAGTAAAGTTACCTTTACATTTGATAAACCTCGTATACAATTGATAAAATTTGATATTAGATGATTTTGATTATATATTAGATTTGAGACCATGCAACTGTTTATGAAAAATCCTTTTTGTCCTAAAATTCATAAAAAGTTTTCCACATACCACCAACTTACGTAGACACGTATACACCGTGGGGAATAAATTAATTTGTATTTTCGCCATGTTCTGAGTATACATAATCGAATATGCTCTTTTGAATTAAAATAAAATGAACTCTGTGCAACTTCCGGTTATACCGGAAGTGACCACTAACTTCGTTATTTTAAAGGGAATACCCCATATTTTTTTTTTTTTAGATTCAGCATGAAATTCTGTAAACAACGATACCACATTTGCCTATTCTAGTTATAGCCGATTTGGCGTTATTCAATTTTTTTCTACATTTTTAATCGCCGGTAGACATTTTCTTAAAGTCGTCTATCTCAGGTACTATATCTAGCAGATACTTAAAATTTTAACCAGAGGTAGTAGATGGGATGTACTTCTTGAGAATATTTAGTTATTCATTATTTGTTGTACGGGGTGTTTGCAAATTATTTTTAAAAATGAAATTTTTTAAACATAAAAAACTTTTTTATTTTAAAGGGAACACCCTATATATTTTTTAAATTTAGGATTCAGCATGAAATTCTGTAAACAATGATACCATATTTGCCTATTCTAATTATAGCGGATTTGGCGTTATTCATTTTTTTTTTAATTTTTAGTCGTCGCGGCGGTAGGCATTTTCTTAAAGTCGACTGTCTCAGGTACTATTTCTGTTGGATACTTGAAATTTTAGCCAGAAGTAGTGGATGGGATGAACTTTTAAAAACATTGCAATATACCCTTGTCCCGTTAGGCTAAAATTTGCATTATTATTTGTTACCTTTTTGATAAATGTTAATTTTAAAACACTTATAGAGATTTTTACTAGTTCAGTGAAATTTATTATCAAACGTTACTTACCTTTAAAAATTAAACAAAAATAAATGAGCACTTCTTTTTCTCTGTCGTGAATTCGGCTTTTCAAATAGACAATTTTAAGGGTAGTAATCTTTCTAGGAAATGTTGGGCACCAATAATTCTCTTTTTTATTTTTAAAAGCTAGTGAGAATTATAAATTCTAGCTTTATCAATTAAAAGAAGTTAATAAAAATTATACAGAATTTAGTGGATGAAAGAGAATTTTTGTGACCTTTAAAAAATAAGATTCAACATATATACTTATAAAAATCAATGATTTTATTAAAAAAAGAAATCTTTTCGAAAACAATTATTTACAGTAAACCAGTATCAAATTGTGATTCGTACATAAATAACTAGTCACTAGTATTTACCACTTTTTACATTGTTAGCTAACCATCCTTAATTAGCCATAGGTAGTCGAGATTTCTTCCTTCGGAAACCAACGCCTTCGAAATACAGCTATCGCTTGTCCAAATCAACGAGTTTTTATAAGATCCTCGAAAACCAACGTTCTGATTACAGCTGTTGTGTAGATTTACGGCTTGTGACGATATGGCTGGTTTTTTATGTCTTATGGCTTATGTCATATGGCTTACGGCTTATGGCTTACGGCTTATGGCTTACAGCTTATGGCTTACAGCTGATTCTATTCGTTTGCTAGACAAAAATAGATTTTGTTTTTCACGTGGTTCTGTACGATATATAAATTTGAAACATCTACTTTTTTAAAAAAAATGAACCAATCAGATAATAAAAACTAGTGACTATACATATTGTGCCGTTCTAGCAACCAGAATGAATCATAAAAATATATTTAACTTTACTATTTAAAAAGACTAATAATTAACAAAAGGTTTGAATAATATTTCTACTGAGATGTTTAATAAAGACATTATATACTTTTTTTTGCTTACCACTTGAACAGCCGATATACCACCAAAACAATTGAAAGGTAACGATAAAATGAAATTTACGAATCTAATTTGAGATAGTTTGGTTAGTGGCACTCCCACTTCAAGAAATTTCCCTTTCTTCAGAATATTGTGTGTTGGCGATAATTAAATTATACCGGATGGCACACATTTAAAATAACATTTTATAATTAGACTTTTAAAATGTTACAACATTTACAGTTTTCTGCAACAAAATATGTCGTTTAAAAAGTTTTAATATAAGGTATTATGGTAAGGTACATACTAACTAAAAACAATTTTTATTAAAAGCACATGGTTTAAAAAAATCATTTTATCAAATGTTCAAAATGCTTCCCGTTAGCTTCTAAACATTTTAACAATCTTTTTTCAACATGATTAGTTGTTGCTTTACGAATCATTTCACCATCTAACTCGTTAAAGGCATTCCGAACTCTTTGCTCTAATTCTTCTTTAGTATTAATTTGGGTAGAGTACACTAAATTTTTAATATGACCCCATAAAAAAATCAACAGGAGTTAGATCTGGCGATCTTGCAGGCCAAAGCCAAGGACCATTTGGACCTATCCATCGGTCTTCAAAGAGTGCTGTAATTTCTTGATTTACATAGTATGTTGAATGTGCTGGGGCACCATCCAACTGGTACCAAAAATTATTATTTGGTAGCTGGTTTAAAATGTCGGCAACTACTTCTCTAAGAATTCTAATGTATCTTTCTGAGGTCAGTCTTTCATTATAAATGTAATAAAAAGCTCTTCCAAAACCGATCACTGCAAACGCATTAAAAATGACATTGCTTGCGATTGATGATCCCTTTACGTGTAAATTTCGACTCGTCTGACCACAAAATTTTGTTTAAAATCTCGGGATCTTCTTGAATTCGTACCAATAACCATTCGCATAATTCAGTTCGTCTTATTTGATCACCATCTCGCAACTCATGAACTTTTCTTTGTGTATAGGGATGCCATTTATTTAGTGCTAAAATTCGTTGTATTGACCCTCGACTAATATTTAAATTATCTTGAGCCATTCTAATGGAGGCGTGAGGATACGCAGTAAAATACCCTAATACGTTAATTAGATTAACTTCTTCATCTCGGACATAATGTTGACGGTTTCTTCCCAGGTTTTGTTTAAAATTATTCAAAAAGTTAGCTTCGATTCTATCAAATTTCTGTCTGTTCATTGGTGGTAAATGAGGGTATCGTTCATTAAACATGCGGCAGGTTCTACTTTTGATTCGATTACATTCTCCATGAATGTAAAATAAATTAAGAATATCTTGGTTGGTATATTCTTCAATATTTTCCATATTTTCCATATTTTGAACGCAAAAAATACACAACTTAAATACATAGAAATATGACAATTCAGTTTGTTGACAGATTGTTGTTTAGCATATTTCTACGGCATACATACTAAGATAAAAAATTTAAATGTAAAACTATACTATATTATGTAGGTGCATGCGTAAAATTTAAATTTTCTTAAAATTGGCGAGAACAAAATGAAATAAAAATATACAGGATTTTCCATTTAAAATAAAAAAAATTTTCATGTTTAAAATATTTATTTTTTAAAATAATTTCCAAACACACAGTCGAACAAACGATGTACAAGTAAATTTAAAAAAGCAAATGTCTGCCGGCATATAAAAGTTTATAAAAAACTGAATAACGCCAAATACACTATAATTAGAATAGGCGAATAGGGTATCATTGTTTACAGAATTTCATGCTGAATCTAAAATTTAAAAAATATATAGGGTGTTCAATTTAAAATAAAAAAGTTTTTTATGTTTAAAAAATTTCATTTTTAAAAATAATTTGCAAACACCCCGTACAACAAATAATGAATAACTAAATATTCTCAAGAAGTACGTTCCATTTACTACCTCTGGTTAAAATTTTAAGTATCTGATAGATATAGTACCTGAGATAGACGACTTTAAGAAAATGTCTACCGGCGACTAAAAATGTAGAAAAAAATTGAATAACGCCAAATCCGCTATAACTAGAATAGGCAAATGGGGTATCGTTGTTTACAGAATTTCATGCTGAATCTAAAATTAAAAAAAAATATGGGGTATTCCCTTTAAAATAACGAAGTCAGTGGTCACTTCCGGTATAACCGGAAGTTGCACAGAGTTCATTTTATTTTAATTTAAAAGAGCATATTCGATTATGTATACTCAAAAAATTAAAAAAAAAATTAATTTATTCTCCATAAAGTTGTAATGCCCGCCTTACGTGGGACACGGTGTATATAAATGATATTAAATTTTTTGCAAATAATTTTTACTGATGCAAATCTAAATAAAGTATTGTGAGTAAATAAGGTAATAAAAACAATTTTTTATTACATTTTACATTTTTTTATTTGGTTCTTTGGCTGTAAGACCTTTCGGTATGTACAGGGTATTCCATTAAGAATGGGACATAGAGCAACTAAAGATTAACTAATTAAAAATAAGTCGATTAAACAAAACGGCTGTAGATAAAACATAACTCGTTTTTGAAATACAGAAAAAGTTGAAAATCAAAAATTATGAATAGCTACAATTTTTTTAATTACTCCGTTTAATTTCACTAAATTCGGCAAATGTTATTGGTGTAATAAAATACAGCAAAAAAATCAGTTAAATAAATTTTACCAGTGGCGTACGGCATGGAAAAGTAACACCTTCACCCCTTCTAAATTTTAGTCCATTGTCCAAAAACTTTTGATGTTTTTCAAATAAAGTTGAGTTAGTTTTCAAGATATTTGCACTCAAAAATGAATACACTTTAATATAATTTGAAATTCTGAGAATTTTGATTTTTTTTATCACGTTTCTTAGAATAGTACTTTATTTATTTAAAAATAAAAGAAAATTTAAAATTTTATGTCCAAATAACTTTTTGGAGGGATGCGGTATTACGTACCAATGCTGTACGTCACTGGAAAAGTTAAATTAGGTAACTAATTTTTTTGCTGATAGCGGGATATTATGACACCAAAAACGTTTGCTAAATTAGTAAAATTGTAATAAAAAAATAATAGTCAAATAATTTTTGGATTTTAAAATTTTAACACCGTATTTCGGAAACGAGTAACAATTTATCTAATCATGCTCTGTTTATTTGTCATATTTTTAATCAGAGAATCGTTAGTTGTTCTATGTTCCATTCTTAACAGATCACCATGTATAATAGGTCCATAGGTAATGATACCAAGACCTTTGTCCTTTCACTGGACACAACGCTAAACTAAAAAGTAAATATACCGATATCCCGAATCTAAATCCAAAACTTTTATTTATTTGCACATCCAAAATATTTTTCAAAGTCAAGAATCTCATATACCTATAGCGTAGAGGCTCGGTGTGATGAATTTATTATATTATAGCAATTATCGGTTAGTAATTATAGAATTATTACACCATCTGTTAAACAACAGAACTATTAAATGTGTAATATTGCTCCATATGGTGATCAAAAGGATTTTTAAATATGACTCATAAATAACATTTATCAAAATAGTTATTGTTACAAATATTGGAGTGTGCTACTGTAGCCTTCTAACTGCTGTGAGTATCTACTTTTAAGTTAAAGATTCATAGAAAATTAGGTATAAAAAAAAGGAAATTAATTATTTGTCTGATTTAGCGTGTAGCAGCCCTTAAGATAAAAATTTCTTCTGTCAATAGTATTTCTCAAGCAGTCAAGAATAATGAATGATTGAAATCGCCACCTAAAAAAGCGTTCATATAAACAAAGGAATACTAACATAATAACAGTGGATACGAGTTAAACCCAAAATTCAATTTATTACATCTATGAAACAAGTAAGTACATCGACAAATCTATGCAATCATAATTTATTTTCCCAATAAAAGTTTAAATTTGTATACCTACCTACAGCAATATAAATACATATTTATTTGCATGATAGTGTATAACTTTGAAATCTTTAAAAGAAAAGTTAACTCGGAAGGAAATGTAGTAGCCCTTACGAGGGCCCTGGTGTAAGTAATCATGATTTTCTTGCATATGCTGACATAAAGTACAAAAACTTGTTAAGTATGTTTATTTCTCTTATCGTGTGTTGATTATGATTTAACTATATTACCAGTACCTACAATAATTCTAAAAAACGACATAAGATCTTTTAGTTATCAGGAAAAACACAATTTCAATATTCAACTTCTGTGGTGAACAAATAATAAAAATCAACTAAATACACAACTTTCTTTATTTAATTACACAATTTCGACAATTAACGGATACATTTTCACTTCGTAAATAGAATCAAATAAATCAATAAGAGACTTCATCTCAAAATTGAATTTTTTATCGCCGACTGACACATGACAAAACAAAGTAAAAAGCGGCGCTATATAACACTTTATTCCTGTTGGTGGAAGAAAAAAAGACGAGTCTACGAAAGACGCAATAATAGCAATAAATATCTGGCGGGAAAGCAATACGGTGTAAAGCAGATACACCGACAAGCAGTTTATTCAAAAGAAAAAAGCAGTGGCGTACAGAAACATGTTGATACACTATTCAACGGGAAGAAGAATTGCGATGATAGTTATTACGTGGATGATTTAATAATTATTTGAATTTAGATCTGAGTTTCGTTTTGGATATTTTATAATTTTTATATCCGATTAAGACAGACATACAGACGTTTTCTATAACAAAAAATAACTTGTTTTCAATTTTTCAACCTGGATTTATATTATTAAAAAATCTGCAGTTATACTATTCTATTCGTTTTAAGTTATAATGTGCTTGCAATGAAATAGAGGTTATGTAGTAACTTAAGCTAACAACTTGAGGCTCTTACTAACTTTTGTCCATTAATTATTTGATTTTGTACCTATAGTAATATTTGTTATTGGAGGCTGCAGACGACAAATGGAGATACTATAAAGGCAACACTTGTTAAAGAAAGGTTTTATTTAATAACTTATACCTGGTAATAGTTGACACAGGCACTTTGACTGTCATGTCTTAACTGACAACTAACAATAAAAAAAATAATAAAAATATTGAAACTTAAAATTAACAAAATAATGAATAAAAGCTTATAAAAAAATAAACTCAAATATCTTTCGATCATTAGTAACTATATAGTCGTTAGGGCCTGATTCTCTTACAACTTTTGCAGGAATCTAATCACGAGTACCTTTTGAACCAAAAATTTTTGATCTGGTAATAATTTTAATAACTGCTAGATGAAACGGTTATAGTTAGTCTTTTGCTATGGTTTTTATCTTCCAAGGATTGTTTTATACCTTTCAATGAGAAATTGGGCAAGTAATGTAGTTGTTCAGTTCTGTTACACACGCTTCATTATTATTGGTCACTTTTAAGACATTTAACTTGTAAATGCCGTTCCGCCCTTAAGGGAATACGAGTATTATTATAGTGTTAGAGTCAGCGAATTAGGATATCGCCGCCACTGAGGTAGACGGTATCACGTCTGTCCGTTGCAGTAGTGTCTGTTAGAGTCAGCGAATCAGGATATCGCCGCCACTGGGGTCGACAGTACCACGTCTGCCCGTTGCAGTGTCCAGGACCAGGAGAGAACGGGGACTTGACTTTCGATCAGCCGAACGCTATGAAGTGATAGGCAATATGCCGTTAAAGACATTCTTTATTTTGTTCCTTAATTAATTACATTTGAAACATTGTTTACGAGATATTTATTAAAACGTTATAGAACCATATTAACACGTGTTTTATTAAGTGGCTATACAGGGTGTTATAGTATACAGGGTGATAAATAATTTAAAAACAATAATTTTTAAGTTAATCCTTTTAACTTCTAACATCAGAAGTGGGATCCTGTTCACGTTATCACATTTAAAACGAAGTGTCTAAAAGTGCATCAAGGATGATTTATCCGAAGAGATGTTGCACAGTTCCAAAAACAGCAGAACAACTCCAGAACAAGTGGATTTGTTCTTATTTTGGTCAGTTTTAAATTTGCACTTTTAAGAGTCATTTTCACACAGAAAATGGTAGTTTCTTATTTTGACAGCTCATTCTGTAACTCTTATACAGCTACGTTCATAAAAAAAAGGGTGCTGTATTGAAAAATTTAAATTTTAAATTTGAACTTTTACGAGTCACTTTCACACAGAAAATTGTTGGACGTTTACTTTTTAAAGCATCTTCTTTTGACAGCTTACTCTAATTTTTATACATTTTATGTTCAAAATAAAAAGGGTTGCTTCATTAGAAAAAAAAATTTTAATTTGAACTTTTAAGAGTAATTTTAACAGAGAAAATTGTAGCTTATTTTGACAGATCACTTTTTAGTTCATATGTAGCTTATATTCATAAAAAAATATTGCTTTATTGGAAAATTTTCTTTTTAAATTCGAATTTTTATGAATCATTTTCACACAAAAATTGTTGGACGTTTACTTTTTAAAGCCTCTTCTTTTGACAGCTCTTTCTAATTTTTATACATTTTAATGTTCAAATTAGAAAGGGTACTTATGTACGTGCTAATATGAGTACAGAAGGTTTAATTGTTTTAACTGAATTAATTGTTTATGGGATTCATGAAACGTACAAGAATCCGTTACTATTACAGATTTCAATTCAATTAGTGATTTATTTTCATATTTAGTCCCCATTCCAAAATGTGTATTTGGATATAAAAAAAAGAAAAAAAAAAAGAAATAAAAAATAAAATGTAAGAAACAATAATTGTTCCTCTAAAATAATTCAACACTCTCAGAATTTTAAGCGAGATAAAAATTTAAGAGTCAACCATTCATAATGATGCCGATATTGCCTTAGCTAGTAAAAAAAAAATAAACAATGTTTTTTTTTTTATTTAAGTCGGGTCACGTAACTGAAAACTGTTTTCTTAAAGACTTAAAGATAAAACACATTAAACTAATTTTGTTTCTTCAGAGCAAAGCAAGTGTGCCTATGGAAATAAACATTAATCAACCTATATGGGTTTATTAATACCGATCTTAAGTGTCCCTCTGATGTGTGAAACATATATTGAACAGTCCGGGTTAATTAACAGGAAATTTGTATTATGGGCGTTACTTGAAACAGTTTATTTCAAAATATAAGTTCGGGACAGATGTTAAAATTACGGGCAAGCCAGCTCAGTCTAGGTACACGTTTAATGTTTATGTTACTGATTATAATGATACGTAGATACGTATTATGAAGCGACAGTTACCGGATGTTTTAAAAATTTTCGTGGATTTTGGAATAAGTTTAAATCAATTAAAAGTACTTGAACAATATCGAGATCAATTATGTCAGATTATTAAAATAAAAATTACTACAATTTGTGGTTTACTTGTTTTTCTGTTTCTGCAGTAAACAAGTGTACTGTGGAAATTAATTTAATTAATAATTTTATTGCCATGTCGGCTTTTAGCAAAATTGTTTCACAGGGTTTGATTTATTTTGAGCAAGTTTTAGTAGCCTTAGGAAAAGCATGGTTTTTCCTTAATATTTGAAAATGTTTTCACAAACAAAAAATTGATTTTCTTGGATGGAAGATTTCCGCCGCAGATGGTAGATCGGAGTAGAGAAAAATAAAGGCGTTGACAAAAATTTCGTCTCCGAAAAATGTTAAACCAGTCAGGCTTTGGCCGAGCGGGTTATCATTAGTGACTGATTTGCAAGACTCAATTTTTGAAACTGAAGGTAAAGTAAATGTTTTGTTTTGACTGCTTTGATTTTTATTGTTGCAGGGATAAAATAATAAGCCTTGAAACATGGAGTCAGCATACTTCCATGTTTATTGTTATGTTTTATATCTCAAGGATGAAGTAATAAGCCTTAAAAGGTGGGGTCAGCATACACTCATCTTTAATGTTATATTTTATGTAGTAAGGACGAATAATAAGCCTTGAAAGGTGGGGTCAGCATACACCCATCTTTAGTGTTATTTTTTTGTTTCAAGGGCGAATAATATGCCTTGAAAGATGGGGTCAGCACACTCCCATGTTTATTGTTATATTTTGTCTCAAGGGCGAATAATATGCCTTGAAAGATGGAGTCAGCATACTCCCATGAAATATTTATGAATTGTTTTTTAGGATTATAAATTGAAAGATGGGGTCAGCATACTCCCATGAAATATTTATAAATTGTTTTTAGGAATAAAAATTGAAAAATGGGGTCAGCATACTCCCGCATGGATTATTTTATTTATGAAATATTTTACAAGATTACTTGAAAATGGGGTAGTCCCATGAAATGTTTTATTTATGAATTCGTTTTAGTATTACGAATTGAAAGATGGGATCAGCATACTCCCATAAAATATTTATTGTTTTTTAGGATTTTAAATTGAAGAATGGGGTTATCATACTCCCGCATAGAATATTTTATTTATGAATTATTTTTGAAAATTACAAATTGTAGGATGGGGTATTCCCATGAAGTGTTTTATTTATGAATTGTTTTTTTTTGCATTATAAATTGAAGCATGGGGTCAGCATACTTCCATGAAATATTTTATTTATAATTTGTTTTTTAAGATTACAATATCTTGAAGCTTGGGGTCATGAAAGTATATATTGGACCTTGGCATGTAGGTCACGTTTTACCTTTTTCCACAGAAAATGAACACACCACAGTGGAAATGAATACACGTTTCGAGAACGAAACACCCGTCAGTCTGGCCGTGTTAGAGTCAGCGAATTAGGATATCGCCGCCACTGAGGTAGACGGTATCACGTCTGTCCGTTGCAGTAGTGTCTGTTAGAGTCAGCGAATTAGGATATCGCCACCATTGGGGTCGACAGTACCACGTCTGCCCGTTGCAGTGTCCAGGACCAGGAGAGAGCGGGGACTTGACTTTCGACCAGCCGAATGCTATGAAGTGATAGGCAATATGCCGTTAAAGACAATCTTTATTTTGTTTCTTAATTAATTACATTTCAAACATTGTTTACGAGATATTTAATAAAACATTATAAAACCATGTTAACATGTGTTTTGTGAAGTGGCTATACAGGGTGTCATAGTATACAGGGTGATAAATCATTTTAAAACAATAATTTTGAAGTTAATTCTTTTAACTTCTAACAATAGAATTGAATCATAATCAAGATTAGTTTTAGATTGTTTGTTTTTTCTGTTATTTTTGAACTTTACTTTTTGTATTTTTCCAATGTGAGCTTTTAGTCATATTCAAAGAATAAAGGCTGATTTATAAACTTACCGATATCTACTTTCATATTTGCGCACCTATATTCTCTGTTGCTGTCACCGTTCGCTGTTGCACAGGCCTGGATAATATTGGAAATTTCCCAATGACTTCATTGTTTGGTTAATGGGACGTACTTTAAAATGCTGTATATGTTCTTTGCTTAATTTTATGTAAAGTAAACGAACACAAAGGTATTTCAAGAATACCTAAATAATAACTCAATCAAAAAAGACACTTAATGAAAACTAAAAATGATCTATAAATTATAGATATCAACGGCAACAGAAACGGGAATGGAAACGGTAATGACGACCAAAACTGAAAGTTTATAAATCGGCCTTAAAGGTCTTCCTAATTCAGCGTACTTTGAATTACAATCAACTCTAAACAGTAGTTACTAATCTTCTGCCCATAAGAAGTTCACTTAGTGAAGATAATTGTTCCTTTGTAATGACATTGTAATTTAATATTGCTAGGAATTGAACTTTGCCAAACACTTAAATTGGCATTCTTAAAAAATTAAACAGAAGCGAGACATTAAAGTAATGTTTAAAGGTCTACTATTTACACCTAAACCAGAAGATATTGTTGAGGATTTGCAAAGTCAAGGATTAAACTGTAAAGAACCTGTCAATATAATAAAGAAGAAATAAAGTTAACCAAGGATAACATTTCTAAACTAAATAAAAAATCGTTGCCGCTATTCATGCTGTCCTCCGAAAATATTGAAGATATTAAGAAAATCTTCAAAATCAAAGCAATAATTAATCTAAAAGTTAGAACAGAAACCATAAGAAAGTCAAAACCAGTTCCGCAATGCAAAAACTGCCAGCTATTTGGACATACACACAACTTTTGCAAAAGAGAATTAAGATGCGTAAAATGCGTAAGAAAACATCATACGAAGGATTATGTAAATAGTTTAGAACAACCGAAGTGCGTAAACTGCTTAATGGAACATCCTGCTTACTATAGAGGATGTGAGGTAGCTAAACCCTTTTAGATAAGGGAGGACAACACCACGAAAGCTAAAATGACGAGGCAGAGCAGACCTATAAACGCTTTTCCTAATGTCAAAAATATAACATATTATCAGGTAATAAATTCACAGGAGCAACCAACTCAAAGATCACAACCAGCTATGAATCCCACACCAAAAATTGTACAGCATACTGCACAGTCAGCCAGCCTAACAGAAAGTAGCACTCATGAATTATTATTATCCCTAATAACCAGAATAGAATCACTCTCTGACAGGCTCCAGAAGCTAGAAGGATTAAATAAACCCCAAACATATAATAAAACCACCAATGAACAAAAGAGATATTAGAATATTCACTTGGAATGCCAATGACATTCTCCAAAAACAAACAGATATACAAGTTTTTTTGGACGTACAAATAATAGATATATGTCTAATTTCTGAGATCCACCTTGCAACAGAGTTATACATTAAATTCAGAGGATACAACTTCCGTCACACTATCCATACATTAAGTGCAGCAAAAGAAGGAAGTGCGGTTATTATTAAAAATAACATTTTCCACTATCAGGAACCAGAAAATCAGGTAATTATTAGCACCATTAACATTAAGGCCGGAAAATTGCAATAGCTGCAATCTATTGCCTACCAAGATATAACTAGAAAAAAGAAAATTATCTTAATGTACTCAAAATTATTTAGGAGATGAAACTAAAATGATAAAGATGCGTACTGCTCTAGAAGATCAGATCAGAAGCTCTTCCGGTTCTCAAGATCTTGTTTAAAAGATAATTTATCAAACTTTTTGGATTGTTGATATAGACTAAAGCTTGGTGCATCACTATAACGACCTAGAAACTAAAGAGCAATCCAGAGAGTGGAAATATGTTGGATTTCACAAATAAAAAATAGCGTGTTAAAAATCGGCTGGCCAGGCTTCAGGTTTTTAGACCCAAAACGGGATAGTTATAATACATATCCAGCAGAAGAAATAACGTTGTGCAAAATTTGTGAAGAATAAGAGGAAGAGAAAACATTAATCGACGTCCTGTGCCAGTGTTAAGGCCTGGCTACATTAAAATTTCTAAAAATAGATAGAGAAAAGCTAGAAACGTCTAACTACATGTGGGAGCCAATTTCAAAGTCCAACAATATATGTGAAAGGATCACGATGGACAGAGAAAAATAATATCCAACTTCATTCAAATCTAATTTTATATAATCACGTGATCATGATATATTGAGCTGCTAATTGGATTACGGGCTAAAATTGTAGAAAACCGCTGCAGAAAATTACCAAATGTATTCTCACCAGTTGTTAAATAAATAAAATTTTATTATGAAACATTTTGTAAAACAGTATGATTACCATACCTATCATTGTGATTATTACTCAAAATTCCAACCAAAAGTTAAACTAATTTAATTTTTAATAGAAAATGATTTATATTTTAAACAAATTGGTACTAAAGAGCAGCCTCTACAAACTGAGCACACGTACGTATAATAGACGTCAAAAAATGGCTAATAACCAACACTGTTGCTAGGTACACGCTAAAGTGTACACAAATCAAAAAATTATATACTCGCGAAACGTCATATTGCTGTGGTGGGAGGTGTTGGTGTGAATGCGTCTTGTTTGTTTTTATTTACGCCGTGACTAGCACAGTAGTATTTAATAAACCTTAGAAGCAAATTTCACATACATGAACAAATAATAATAATGCCGTGACAACAAGAAAAATAAAAAACGACTTCTCGTTAGGTGGCGGCTTCGCCGCTACAAAAAATTTAAATCCATGCCTAGCTACGACCGGCGTAAACACCAACGGCCTGCACACAGCTCACCTACTCAAGACGTTTTGCGAGTATATAAATTTTTGAATTGCGTACAAGTTAGCGTATACCTAGACACTGTGAATAACCAAACGTATAGAACGTATAAAAATAGTTCAAGTGTCACGAAAAATAACGTGATATGCAACCAAACGTTATAAAATTCTGTAGAAAACAACAAAAAAATAATAGGTCAAGAAATAGTATTTTATGTACGCATAACTTCCTAACTAAAATTTCAACGTTAAATTTTCAATCAATAACGTTTTTTTATACCATACAACGTTAAATTTACGATAAAAAAAACGAGTGTGTGTTCATTGGGTGAAAGTTTTAAAGGTTAAATAGTCATCATTTAAATTAAAGGACATGACATTTTACTGTTGCCTCCTTATTATGGCGGTTTTAGTCACAGAAAATCCAAAATTAATTGAACATGTAGGTAATTAGTTTGATAAAAGATTTAATAAAATTATTAATTTACCTACATTGGACAAAAGTAATCAAAGATGTTATTGACAATGAGAATAAATATATAAGTTTAGAAACTTATATTTAACTTGTAGTGATAGTGAAAATTAGAATTATCAGAAATAATCTTTGGATATTTTTATAAATAGAGAGTTATTGCAAGTTCAGTTAAGACCTGTCACTGTGCCGCTCTTATTTTGACATCTGAGCATGCGCAGATCACTAACTTTAATAAAGATTGTGCCTGTACTTAATAAGAGAGTTATTGCAAGTTCACTTAAGGTCAGTCACTATTAGTGCTGCTCTTATTTTGACATCTAAGCATGCGCAGATGTTTATGTTCTAAAACTGACTTTATTAAGGATTGTGCCTGTCCTTAATTGTGGATGTTTAAGGGCAGCAGGTAGTGTCGACTTTATAGCTTTCGGATGTGCTCGGTGACATTCGTTTTTAATATTAAATATTTAATATAATCATCATTTAAACCTTATAAGATTAGAAATAAGTATAATGTCAAAATTTCAGGTTTGCTATAAGTCTGATTTTAGCATGGAATTTATTTGACCCTCATTACGATGTCACTATTAGTGGTTGGCTTTATAGAAATTTGCAGTATCTCTCTATTAAGGATAGGCACAATCTTTATTAAAGTTAGTGATCTGCGCATGCTCAGATGTCAAAATAAGAGCGGCACTAATAGTGACTGATCTTAAGTGAACTTGCAATAACTCTCTATTAACCTTACTACCTTTTATTATTAAAAAACTAAAAATCTATTTTGACGTTTGCATAATTGTATAGAATGACTTGCTCCTTGATTTAAGGATCCCATCTCTTATACGTATATGGATAATAAGATTGTCTGCCCTAGAGAGATAAATCTGTCGAATTACCACAATTATCATAATGCTTCAATGCGTAAAGCTTTTGAATAATTACGGTAATAAATATAACAATAAACATTTCTAATGATTGGCTTTTCTGAACTTCTTCACCAATAGTTTTTTTAATTTTTGATATTCAACATTCTTTAATGTATTCCTCTACACTATAGTCGATTGATTCCATCCTCCACAACGCAATATACTTACTCTCTATAAATAATAGTTTCTAAATTTGCTAATAATCTTGCCGACATGAGCCTGGAACGATGTCTTGTGCATGATGGATTCTCTATATTGAGATATTTTTCCACCAACGGCACCGATATAAAATACATTCATTTTTCATAGTAGTTGCACATAGTGAATTTTTATGGAATATCATTTTTAAATCCTATATTCTGTAATGATTTTTGATGAGTTATGTTCTCATGATCTAAGTTAAAAATATTCTTTCATTAACTTTTGGCAATATTATGTAAATACTTTAAGTTATCTCGATGGTAATATTCCAGAAACATTAAATAGAAAATTATTTAAATATTTAGAAAGGGCACTCTAACAACCAGTTGTATTTTACTCTTTGGTATACCGCAGAGAATCTATATTAACGCTCACCTATTCAAACTATTAATTGACGATGGTCTTTCAAGTGATCTCTTTTAGATTCATCTTAAACCATTAACTATTTATTAACTTCATATTTTACTTTTATATCGACATTTTATTCGTTATATCTTACTTCTTATATAGATTTTTTTTTAAATTTTTGCCTTATTCAACTTAAATTACTCTATTTTTTGCTCTATTGTCTGTACTGTACTATCGAGGACAAGGTTAAAGAAAAATAATAAAAGTTAGATATGTGACGGAGATTTGGAATTAAAAATAAGCTTGAGAACGTGGAGGAAGTGAAAGATACATTTAATAGAATAAAGTTAAATATTATACATAAAAGAGTAAGACAGAGTTACAGTTACACAATTACATCATTTAATCCTCCATCTTTGTATCTTCTTTTTGTTGCTTTTGTTCTTTAACTGTATTTTCTACAAAGTTTTCATCCTGAACATTTTTATTTCCCTGTTCTATAATTTCTTAAATCTATTTACTGTGTGTTATTATAACTAGTCCTACTATTACAAATTCACATACATGCAATATTTACAATATGTTACTGTCATCAAAACAAGAAAATTTCACTTACTCTTGTTGTTCTATCTATATTATATTATTTATGATGGTATATAAAATATTTCAAACTCAATTTTGAATTTTTACCCTGAATACTTAAATGCCAGCAGAGTTGAGGTACTCAGTACAAAAACGTACTTGAAATAAATAATCAGTACTTTTTTTATTTTAAGTATTTTACTCAAAGTATTTATGAACTAACAATACTTTTGGAAATGTACTTATTACATTTGAAAAAAAGTACTTGTACTTAAATTAACGCTTTCGTGGTAAGTATTACTTGTTACTTGAAAAATGGACTGGAAAATCAGAATCTACTTAAAGTTTTTTCTGAAAATACTTAAGTAATTTTTAACAGTAATTACTTAAATGGAAAATACTTAAAGTACTTTTGAAATTATTTTAAGCATATATTTACTTTAAGTATTTTAATAAAAATACTGCAACGCCAAACAAGCTAGGACTCGCATTTTATATTACTTAGACAGTAAACAGTACAGTAAAGTGGCAGTAAACACGCTCAAACAAATCAAATCTTTGCGACACATGACGTCTAACGTGTGTCGATGCCGGACTTGTAGTTTACCGATACCTGGTACTAATAATACTACTCGTAATAAGAGTAGTGTAGGGTGTACAGATACAGACAGTATCTGAAACTAAATGTGAATTAGATAGGTAAGTGAAATAATATGATACCTCTATTTTTGTTGGGTTCAGTATTATATCAATGCACAAAAAACTTGAGAAAATTAAATTGTCTGGTAAAATGACACAGCTATCTAAGTCCTTGGATTATATTTTGTTTTGAACTCTATTCGTAAACGATTCCATCGTGTTTTTACCTTGCAGTCTAAGATAGCCGTTATAGCAGCAGTAACTAATCCTAGATTTAAAATGAGATGGTTGGGTGCCTCCAAAGATACTGATGTTCAAGTAACCGCAAAAGATATTCAATCTTGGATATCAAGGAGTGCTTTGACCTTTAAAGTATCAGCTGCGCTCGAACTGACAGTCCAAGAAGACTTTAAAGACGCGTTTTAAGGTCATCATTGCCGAGGTTAATGTTTCTTTGGATACTGCTATAAGGCTCCATTCTACTGATACTTTTTAGAACCAGTTTGAATTTGAATTCCTCAAATACCTGAAAGGACCACTTTGCCAATGCTGAACGAATACAATATTGTAAAACAGTTATTTATAAAGTATAACTGTATTTTACCGTCATCTGCCCTAGTGGAACGATTTTTTTTTGCTGAAATAATTAATGCTCCTAGACGTCATGCGTTTAGTGACACCAACTTTGAAAAGTTGTTGTGTTTTTCAAAGTATTCGATATCCTAATACTAATAATATGTATTTCGGTTAGGTACCTACTTTAAAATAATGTTATTCTTGAAAAACAATACCTATGTACTTGTGTTGTTATTCTTATACTCATATTCTCATGTTATGTGTTACATGTTACGTTTATGACTTTGACTTCTTTATGTTACCCATTCCGACGATTAAAAAAGATTGAAATATAAATAGATAATTTTTTATTTACTCGTATATGAGCAACAAACAATGATTCTTGTAAGTCATGATCTCCATAGTCATGATCTCCATAGTCATGATCTCCATAGTCATGATGATATAAAAACATCTGTCACGAGTTTAAATATATAATTTATATCATCATGTCATCTTCTAACAGGTAACAATCTAAATCTCAAAATTTCAATTACTTTAATGAACCAAGTATTCATTGTATATTTTATATTGTATGTTATACACATACAAACATAATTTAATATATACTTAAAACATGACTTAAGTAATTAGTATTTCAAAAAGTCTTTAAAAGTATTTTTAACATATTTTCAGTAATTATAATTATTTCAGTATATTAAATTTTAAAGTATGTACTTGCTACTTATACTTGAATTATTTGTTTTAAGTAAAATACCTAATATTTCAAGTACTTTCGTAAAATACTTATACTTAATATTGTAAGTTGATTTGGAATTTAAATTACTTAATACTGGTTACTTAAAGTACATTTGCTAAATACTTATCACAGCTCTGAATGCCAGACACATAATATACACTGTTATTGTTCTACTGACCCAATACAACACTTTTTAACTAAAAACAACAGTTCAAAAATATAAAATTCCTACAAAAATTTGAATTCCCAATTTTAATTTCAAATTTTTCCTTTAATTTAATCTCAGGCCTCACGATGAGCGTCGCTTGATATCGAAACCTCTTTTAGTTGTCTCTGATTTCCAACCAATTGATGATCTCAATTCCGGGGTGGGTTCAAAAGATCTAAAATATTTTATAAATTATTTACAAAAATAAATTTCTTCTTGTTTTCTTTCTCTGCTATTTGTTCAATCTTTACCTCTGTCCCTCACCAGAATTTTTCCGAGATATGGCTGCTGGAATTATAAAAAGTGGGGTTTTCCCAACGTAGTGGAAAAATGGAAAATTGGTTCACTTTAAGAAGTTCGGAAGGAAAGAAAGAAGCACAACCGTCTTCTTATCGACCCGTATGCCTACTTGATTCAATGGAGAAATTAATGGAACAAATAATCTCAGCAAGATTAAATAATTAACTTAAGCAAAAAGGGGATTTGTGCAAAAGGCAATACGGATTCAGAAAGGGCATGTCTACTGTGCATGCAGTGAAGGAAGTCGTAGAGGTTGCCAAAAGGGAAATGAAAAAAAATCAAAGATCAAAATGCCTGGATGCTCTACTCACTCTGGACGTCAAAAATGCGTTTAATTCAGCTTCTTGGAACATCAGACAACTAAGAAGGCGCCAAATATCTACATACCTACGAATACTAGTTGCTAGCTACTTTACCGACCGGAAAATCGTAAATGATAGCAGCTGGAGTTCCTCAAAGATCTGTCTTGGGTCCACTACTGTAGAATATCCTATATGATGGAATATTACGTATAGAGATAATGCCACATATTAATATCATTGCCGACGCAGATGATTTAGTAGTCACAGTCACAGACAGAATGGAGGTCCTTATAATTTCGGTTAAAACAAAATGATCTTAAACTAGCACCGGAAAGAAACAGATGCGGTATTACTAATTGGTAGGAAAAAACTGAGTAGACCAATTATGTTTACAATTGAAGAAGTCCCAATTATATCAAAAAATAGTATAAAGTACCTGGGGGTCACATTAGATAAAAGCTTGTCATGTGCTGAATTTCATCAAATTACAAACTTAGTTTCTCGATATAACTCATTAATTAACTTCTGTAATCTGAAGCAGAATAATTTTGTAAAAAACTATAACAATAGAATACTGGACTTGGTTCTTTGCCCTGAAAATCTAGTTTGTGAGGTTTTTCAAAACCTACATACCCTGGTATTAATTGACAACGACCATCCTGCTTTAATTGTGAATTTGGAGATAAATTGTGAAAATGAAAAATTATTTATTACTAATAAAAATCGTTACAACAACTTTAGGAAAATGGACAACCAAAAATTTACTAACTTGTTAAATAATATACAGTGGGAACAGCTTAATCATCATCCTGATGTGAACTCGGCATGTAATAAATTTAATGAAATTATCCAGACCCTTATTGTTCAGTGTGTTCCGCTACAGTCAACTAAAACTAGAAAATATCCAATCTGGTATTCTCGTGATTTAATACTTAGCTTAAAAAAAATAACACTTTCTAAAACTGTATAAAAAACATAAACTTCTCTTTTATCTACAACATTTAGATTTAGATTTAATTGGGACTATGGGCCATGTGGCCTCCCCCACCTCGATCTTTTCAGATCTATTGTGGATATCCTTTAATCATTGTTTAGAGTACCTTGTCTAATGCGGTCTTTTGTAGTAGACTCCATAGACGGAAGTAGTTCTCCGGTATAGCTAGTTGCCCTTGGTTTTTCTTCTCCAAGTGTAAGGAATCTCAGTCTTACTAGACCTTCGCAGTAGCACAATACGTGTTCTGCCGTTTCCTCTTTTTCTTGACAGAATTGGCACAAGGCCTCTTCTGTCAGACCGATATTGAACATATGTTTGTTAAGCCTACAATGCCCTGTTAATAGACCTACTAGTATTCTAGTATTTTTCCTATTAAGGCTTAGTAGATGCTCGGTGAGTTTAGACGATGGTCCTTTTAAGAACTTTTTGGCCTGTCTCTGTCCTGGTGAGTTTTCCCACCACTCCTGAGATTTTTTAAACATCCACTGCTTTGTGCACATGTTCTGATAGTTGTTTTTGTTACACCACAGAAGGGTTCTGGGCCAATAAGAGCATTTGATGCTCCTTCTCGGGCTAGTAAATCAGCCTCTTCATTGCCTTTGTGTCCCCTGTGGCCTGGTACCCAGGCTAAGGTTAGTCTGTTTTGACTACCCAGCTCTGTTAGGGCTTCCAAACAGTCCCACACAAGCTTTGAGTGTACCTGCATGGAACTGAGTGCTTTTAACGTCGCTTGACTGTCTGAGTATATGACAATGGTTTTTCCATTTACCTTCTGTCTTAATACTTCTTTTGCGCAGTGATCTATTGCTGCTATTTATGCCTGGAATACTGTCGCATGTTTACCTTAGCTCAGTGAGATTCCTGTCTTTGGCTTGGTACTATATATACCTACTCCTGAACCTTTATGGGTTTTGGAGCCGTCTGTATACCAGGTGAGATCTGCATGAATAGGACGTCCTCCCGTCCACGCTTCCCTGTCTGGTATACTTACTTTATATTGCTTTTGAAAGCTATACTTTGGAAGCATTTCGTCTGAAGGCATTCCCATTATTTGGTCGTTCTCCAACTCTTTATATAGCTCGCTGTAGTCGCGTCCATGCAAACTGCTTATGGGCGATGAACCTTTGTGCAGTCTGTATGTGACAGACCTGGCTTCGCCTTGAATGAATATATGTAGTGGTGGTAGGTTTAGCATGACTTCTATAGCTTCTGTTGAAGTCGTTCTCATAGCTCCCGTGGTACTCAGGCATGCTTGCCTTTAAATACCATTGAGCTGTCGAATGGCTCCAGCTTGCCTAGTCTTTGGCCACCATACCACCGACCCGTAGGTTATCATCGGCCTTATGACTCTGGTATATAACCACAGGGACATTTTTGGTTGTAATCCCCAATTTTTTCCATACAACCTTCGAAATAAGTTGAAGGACGTTGTGATCTTTTGGGTGACTTTTTGCAAGTGTTGATTCCATGTTAACCTGTGCTCAAAGATGACTCCCAAGTATTTGGCCTCTTGAGCGAATGGAATCTTCACTCCTTTCAGTACTGGTGACTTTAGTCCTGTTGGTACTTCTCGTTTTGTAAAGTTAACTATTGTGGTTTTGTGAGGGTTTACTGTTAGTTCCTCCTCTCTGCACCACTCGTCGACAATGTTTAGAGCGGTTTGTGTGCGCTCCGATATTGTACCTGCGAACTTGCCTCTTACGACGATCGCCAGGTCATCGGCATACCCTATGAAGATATTAGCCTTTTTATAAGTTCATCCACTAGGACTGACCAGAGAAGGGGTGATAGTACTCCTCCCTGGAGGCAGCCCCTGCCTGCTTTAGCTGTCAATGTAGCTTCGCCTAGAGATGATGTTATTACCCTTTCTTCTAGGCTGGCTTTTATCCACTGACATAGGACTACTGGTACCCCTTTTATTGCTAATGCGTTAATTATAGATCTTGTTTGAGCATTACTAAAAGCTCCCTCAATATCTACGAAAGTTGCTACTGCCATTTCTTTATCCTCCAGGGATTTTGACAATAGCCTGTTAAGATCATTCAGGGCCAAATCGGTTGACTTTCCTGGCTGATATGCATATTGACGGTCGCTGAAAGGATTTTCTCTCAGTATTTCGTCTCGTATATATCTATCTATTAGTCTTTCTAGCGTTTTCAGCATGAATGAAGATAGACTGATTGGGCGGTACGACTTTGGCGTCATGTCATTAAACCTTCCTACTTTAGGGAGGTATATGACTTTCACCTTTTGCCACGCCTTTGGTATGTGTCGCCAGGCTATACATGCTTTAAATATGTGACACATATGTGGAATTAGAATTTCCTGTCCCTTTTGTAGTAGAATGGGATATATTCCATCTACTCCTGGGGATTTGTATGATTGAAATTTGTTTGTAGCCCATCTAATTTTGTTCGGCCTCGATATTTCTGTAGCTAGCCTCCATTCCAAAGGATTTAGCTTACGAGACCTTCTTTGAGGGCTATATGCTACTATCGGGTCTAGCAAAATTTCTGCGGCCGGAAAGTGTACTTCTGTGAGCATTGTTAACGTTTCCTCGAAGGTTTTCGTATAGGTTTCGTCATCTTTCCTGAGAAATCCTACTTGGTTTGCACTGTTTGCAGCACCCTCTTTAGCTAAGACTTTGTGGATTCTAGAGCATGTGGGTGTTTCAGATAACTCCTCACAGAACTTCCTCCATGATTGCCTTTTAGCCTTTCTTATCTCCTTGTTGTACTGCGTGAGTTTAGCCTTGTATAGGGCCCAGTCTTCGGTTGACTTGGCTTTATTAAATAGCCTTCGCACTTCGCCTCTAAGGCGTTCCAAGTGTTTATTCCACCAGACTGTTTTTGTTCTTTGCTGCCTTGTTTTCTCCGGACAGTTTTCCTCGTAAGCGGTTATAATAGCCTTACTTACTTGGTCTACTGCTCGGTCAAGGCTTTGTTCACCTGTTATTTCCACCATACCCTCTTCGAGATACTCTCCAAGTGATGTTGAATACCTTTCCCAGTTCGTCTCTCTAGGGTTATAAAAACATAAGACTAATTTGTAAAACGTGATATAACTAGCTGTTATAATAGATTCATTCAAAATTCAGAAAATAACATTAAACTAAATCCCGGCGCTTCTAGTCATATATTCAATCCAAACAAAATAAAACTAGGATTCCCGGGAAAATGTCATACATTAACGAAACCCTAACCACTCCCCAATCTATTGTGAATGCTTTTGCCAGGCACTTTTGTAGCGTGTTTAGTGATGGATCTGATCATGAGATACTTGATGATGTTGATACAATCCTAGTAATTTTCTTAATATTAGTTATATATCCCAAGATCAAATTATCAAAGCAGTTAATAAATTAAAAAATAAGTTAACCTGTGGTCCTGATAATGTTTCATCCAAACTGGTGAAAAGTTATATAGGTTTTTTGACAGTTCCACTCTTTTACATATTTAATCGTATACTACAAGAAGAGGCCTATCCAAACATTTGGAAAATATCTAGGATCTGTCCTGTTTTCAAAGCTGGTAAAGTTTCTGATATATCAAATTACAGACCAATCGCATTAATCTCAGTTTTTCCAAAATTTTTGAAATTATATTTTCTAATATATTATATTCCCACGTAAAAAATTCAATCACGGAATACCAACATGGGTTTGTGAAGCTCAGAAGTACCGCGTCAAATCTGTGTACATTTACGCAATACATATCTAGTTCTTTAGATTGTAGAAATCAAGTTGACGTCGCATACACAGATTTTAGTAAAGCGTTTGATAAGGTGTCTCACAAACAATTGCTTCTGAAACTGAAACAATTTGGTGTTTCAAAGAGTATGCAATCATTGTTAAAGTCTTTTTTAACTAATCGACAGTTATATGTTGAATACGAGAGTGCCAAATCTTTTAATTTCGTGTCAACGTCAGGGGTTCCTCAGGGCTCGAATTTGGGCCCCTTATTATTTGTTAATTTTATTATTGACATCTGTCATTGTATCAACTCTAAGAAACTTTTGTTTGCAGACGATATGAAAATTTATAGGGAAATAAAGGATACCTCAGATTGCATTGCTCTTCAAAACGACCTTGTCAACTTACATAACTGGTGTATCGTAAATAAACTATCTTCGAATACTAACAAATGCAAAGTCCTCTCCTTTTCCAGGAAAGTAAACACTGTCTTATACGACTATCAATTACATAATCTTGTTATTCCCCGGATATATAATTACAAAGATTTAGGTATCTTATTTGACAGCAAACTGACTTTTTCGGAACACATTGAAAATACGGTACAAAGTGCAACAAAAATCTTGGGTTTCGTTATTAGAAACTGTAAAAAGTTTTAATCTTTAGAAGCCATCTTCTCTGTTTATTTTTCACTAGTTCGTAGCAAACTGGAGTATTGCAGTTGTGTTTGGAATACTAACCATTTAAAGTACATAAGTGCATTAGAATCTGTCCAAAGAAAATTTTTAAAATTTATTTACTTTAAAAAACATGGCCGTTATCCTATTCGTCACTATGATTATAATTTATTGTTAGAAGAATTCAGTTTTGTGAGTCTGAGAAAAAGAAGAGAAATAGCAGATTTGAAATTCATCTATAAATTAATTAATAATTCTGTAGATTCATCTTCTCTGCTGTCTCAATTTAATTTTCATATCCCACGTATTACATCAAGGTCAAATATAACATTTCATATTCAAGTGCCAAGTTCACAACATCACTTTCACAGTCCTTTAACTACAATGTGTAGAAGTGTCAATCAGTATTCTGTTGATATATTTTTTCTAAAATTTTACCAATTTAGAGAGCAATGTTACAGATTGGTATCAAATTAGGTAATTAAAATGTAATTTAGTTAAGTTAGTATTCTCAAACTTTGTATTTTTAAATATTATATTATATACTCCTGTAATTGGGATGATAAAGCCTGTTGGATGTATTAATTAATAATAAATAAATAAATAAATAAATAAATAAATGTAAGACAGAGATCGTCTAGCAGGACATTCTCTGGCAGGCCTAAATGTGATCGTCTCTCCCTGCAGTGATGAAATAATGTTTCGATTTGCCAGCATGCTTTTGATCCAACTACAAGTTAGTTTGTCGATTCCTCTTCTTTTAATAGAAGCGAACAAAGATTGAAGAAGGGCGTTGTTAAACGCGCCTTCTATATCTAGGAAGGTACCTGGCGCAATCTCCCTGTGATTTAGGGAATGACCGATTTTGCCTACTAGATTGTGCAGGGCATAATCTGTCAATTTGCCTGCTTAGTAGGCATATTAAGAGGAGTTTAACGGGCTTGGGCGAAGGCCTCCTTCTCTAATATGTTTATCTAGAATACTCTATAATGTTTTTAGAAGAAAGAATGTTAGGCAGACTGGACGATAAGGGTTTGGTAGGGAGGTATCTACTCTACCAGCCTTGTGTATATACACGACTTTCGCCATCGTCCATCCTAGCGGGATATAGCTCCACGCCGGGCTTGTTCTAAACAGCCTCACGAGGAGGGGTAGCAGGAGTTCATGTTCTTTTTGCAAAAAAGCAGGAAACATTTCATTCTCTCCGGATGATTTGAAGGGGGAAAATTAATTCATCGCCTATTTCACGGCGTTTGGAGAGACAATTTGTGCTATAGGCGACATTGTCGACTAGATTAAATCTGTTGGCTGGCTGATGTGTTAAGAGATGCCTAATTGATTTAGGAGAAAGCCTTAATGCTACGGGGAAACTCATTCTTCTCATCCTTTTCACCCATCATACAGTTACCCGACTATGGTTATCATCTTTTCCTCTTACACTGTAGAAATGTATATCCAAGACTCTCATTTTATTTCTTTTTTCTTATTGATATTTACACGCCTACACGGGCTTTGTAGCGTAAAATTTGGTATCTTGTTTTCGAGCCTTTCCAATCTAAATATTGAAAAATATAAGAAGGGCTGAGAGGGAAACTAATTCAATCTCTAGGAGAAGGCGCATTTATCCCGACCAAAAGTAGGGAAATTAAATTTCTAGGCCAGACGTGAATAAATTTCGGTTCGTACGTTCTTGGGTTTTAGACCGATATGATCGTCACGAAAGGAGGTTTTTTCTCTAAAACATACGAAATATACTTAAGGATTCTCAAGTTTGAAATAGTAAAGAAATTTTAATGTAAAAAAACAAAAAATCAAATTACAAAATAATTCACCAAATATATTGTAAGTAGCATTTAGGTTTTAGGTATACAGTTTATGTCAAATTATTCCTGAATTAATCTTAAATGTCCTAAAATTAATTTTATCCTTTAACATCCTGTTTGATTTGTTTTTGTTTTTCTTCTATTTTGTTTACTAATAGATATTTCTTTATTTTATATATTTTTTTACTTAAATCTTTTTCTTTAATGTTAGTTTCGTCTACTGTTTCCTTTAATTTTTCTTTCAAAATTTCTTCTTTTAATTTTAATACTTTAAATGTAATATTTTGTAAATTTTCAACCTATATACTTCTGTTAACAATTTTTATTCTCATATTATTTTTATTCTCTTCTATTTTGTCAATAATGTAAAATTGGTTTTCCTCTTTATCTTTTCTTCTTTTATCTTTTACTTATTTTACCAATTCTTTTAGTTTCTTCTTTTTTTTGTCATTCAACCTAAATCTTTTATTTTCTGCCTCCTTATATAGTCCGGGATCCCACGCCCATTTTCACCCATGATTACTAATAAGCAGATTTTTTGTGAGTAGCTTCATTTTGACGAGACGCCCAACTTTTTTCCTTACAACAATTTTGGTAAGCGGTAGCTAACAGGGGTAGCGAGGGTGAAATATGTTGATTTGGCGAATTTCAAAAATTTATTACTAACTGAATTTTTCTTTGTTAATTCCCAAGATAATTATCTAAATAAACCAAGGAAATATTTGTCCTAGAAAATTCAAGGTTTTATCAAAGAGTCCCCCCTCTCCAACATGTATTATTAACAAGGACATGAAAAATATTTACTAACCAGCTTATTTTTTTTACTATTGGTTAGTTAATACTAATATGATTTAACACCCACATTGTCCTACAAATTGCGTGGTACGACATCCTGGTCCTACGCTCAAAAGTTGTAGTACTAATACTTGATGTAAAAATAATTACTATCAAGCTGAATCTTCGTGAATAGCTTCGTTTCAATGAAATCTACGAAAATTTTCGATTGTGATTTATAACTAGGGTAGCAAGGGTGAAATATGTTGATTTGACGATTCTCAAAAATTTATTACTAACTGGATTTTTCTTTGTTAATTCTCAAGGTATTTATTTAAATAAACCAAAAAAATATTTGTCCTACAAAATTTAAGGTTTTATTAAAAAGTCCCCCTCTCCATCATATAGGTCATAAAAAATAATTATTAACCAGCTGATTTTTTTTCTATTGGTTAGTTAATATTAATATAGTTTAACACCCATATTGTCCTACACATTACGTGGTACATTATGCCGGTTCCATATTTGAAATTCATGAAATTAAAGATAAAATTATTTTCTACATTTTGCTATTGGAACTGAATCAAACTATTACGCATTGTTTAGTGTATACTACGTAATCCATGCAGGAGCCGACTATACCTATAAAAGAAGAACATATTATATTTGAGAAGTACAAAAAACCTATTATTAAAGATTTTGAACATGATTTGAGAGGTGAAGAGGAATCACAATATAACGTCTTACGTAGAGACAATAACCGTCCCGCTGATTTGAGCAAATTATTAAGGAGTACCAACTTTAAAGAAAAATTTGTTGAATTTCTAATAGAAGATTGGACAAGAGATGAATTTATTATATTAATGGAAGAAAAGACTATTAAACTTAATTATGGTCAATGTTACACTTATGAGGTATCAAGTGAAAATAAAATAAAAAGAGTTATTGATTATAACCTTCCTTGTTATCATGAAGAAGCTGACACCAAAATTGTGTACCACATTTGTCAACTTAATTGTAACTTTAATATGCAGATACGTTGTACAGACTCTGATATACCAATAATAATGTTGGAAAATTTTAAGTATTTAAAGGATCAAATTCAAATAATAATCTATTTAAGCACAAGTAAAAAAAATGTACTTAAACATAAATGAAATTTATGCCAGGCTTGGAGATCAATTATCTTGTTCACTCGCCATATACTAGAATTTTACAGGAAATGATTACAATACTGCTTTCTTTCGTATTTCAGTATTCAGTATTTTAAAGAAAAATAGAAATTTTCAAGATGCTTTTTTATTAAACTTCTACGAAGTGAAGATACAGCATTAACAAATGAGGTAATTCAAATTATTGAAGAGTATGTATGTAGAGTGTACTCGTTAAAAACAAAAAATGATATCTACAGAGGAAGGTATGAGTCATTTAAAAAAGGATATAAATCAAGAAATGATAATGAAGAAGTATTAAAAAAAAGTATCGTAGGATATGATTCTTCCAGTTTACCACCAACAAAACAAGAATTGCCGCAACAAATTAAAAGGACAGTATTTATCTCCAATGTATGGTATAATGCACATTAGACTGGGCCAAAAAAATAACAATTTTTTTTTTGAAAGATATATCGAGAATATCATTCAGAATGATGAAAAAAAAAATTCCTAAAAATTTGAGCCCTTAATATTAATTTTAAGAGGTCTATCATCGCTATTTTGATTTTTAGTCATAATTTGATGTTTTACGTTAGAACTGTCAAAACATTAAGGTGAAAAAAAATCCTTTTTACTTATTCTTATGTAAAATTAAATTCTCTACAAAAAAGGCTTCATTCAAATTTTTGTCAGACGAGCCGTTTTCGAGTAATTTCGTAACTAATGAATCAATGCATATTTAAAAAAGCCCACGTCGGATTCTTAAAGGAAAATTAATGTTCTACAAAAAAGGTCTCTTAATATTTTTGCCTAAATGTAATTCTTCAAAAGTTATTTATTAGTTACGAAATTACTTGGAAACAGCTCGTCTGACGAACATTTTCAATCATACCATTTTCGTAGAGAATTTAATTTTATATCAGAATAAGTGAAACGGAATTTTTTTCACTTTAATGTTTTGACAGTTCTAACGTAAAACATCAAATTATGACAAAAAATCAAAAATAGCGATGATAGACCTCTTAAAATTAATATTAAGGGCTCAAATTTTCACGAATTTTTTTTTTATCATTCTGAATGATATTCTCGATATATCTTTCAAAAACAAAAAATAGTTATTTTTTTGGCCCAGTCTACTGCACATTTGCGGTGTCCCACCGAAAAATGGCCAGAAAATTATGGATGGACAATAATTGATAATAAATATCAATATTATTGGTTTGATGGTCTCCAAAGCCCATCTTTCGAAGAATTATCTTCTGACTTACAAGGTACTCTATTAATATTATTGTTATTTATTTATTAATTATTCGGCGATTTATTAATTGTTTTATGTTATTACAGAGTCAGACGTCATTAACGAACAAAATGAAGAAGAGGGAGATGAAGATGAGGCTGATGCTGTTGACGAAGATGATGAAGATTTTTCCGATAATTCTGATAAAGAATAATGGTTTTTTTTGTTTATATAAAAACCCAGATTTTTTTATGTACATTGGAAAATAAAGTTATTTTAATTTCAAGAAATATGTTGTCACTTTATGCTGTGTTACAAATAGGGAAACGAAAATGACAATTCTTGTAGGACTAGCAATGAGTACCTGTTACATACTAATCTATCAAATAATACTTTGGTCCTACAGTTAATAATAAAAAAAAAGTCTTTTTGCATTGGTAGCTTTTGATCGTAGGACCAGAATGTCGTACCACGTAATTTGTAGGACAATGTGGATATTCAATTATATTAATATTAACTAACCAATAGAAAAAAAAAGTCAGCTGGTTAGTAATTATTTTTCATAACCTTGTTAATTATACATGTTGGAGAGGGGGGACTCTCTGATAAAACCTTAAATTTTGTAGGACAAATATTTCTTCGGTTTATTTAAATAATTATCTTGGGAATTAACAAAGAAAAATTCAGTTAGTAATAAATTTTTGAAATTCATCAAATCAACATATTTAACCCCCGCTACTCCTGTTAGCTATTGTTTATCAAAATTGAAGTAAGGAAAAAAGTTAAGCGTCTCGTCAAAATGAAGCAACTCACAAAAAATCTGCTTGTTAGTAATCATGGGTGAAAATGGGCCTGGGATCCCGGACTAATATATTTTTATAAAATTTTTACCAATTATTTTACTGTTTTCAATCATTTTTTTATCCACTGTATCCATTTTCCTATTTATTTATTTATTTCCTGTTTTTCTTTATTTCCTTTATCATCAAGGTAAACATTCTCCGTATAGCTTCTTCATCTTTTTTTATACTGATTTTTCACTACCTATCTGCTATCGTACTCAATTCCCGTTGTTCATATATATTTATCATTTCAGGCACATCTTCTTGTCTTATTTCTTTTGTTTCTTTAAGTTTTTCTATCTATTATCCTATTCTTTTTCCCCTTCTTAGATACATTGTGACTTTATTTACTATTTCAATTTATTTTAATTGATTAAACATATCACCTAACGTGACAGTAATTAAGATGTTTTTTTTTTAATTTTATTAAAAATAAGTTTCTATGACAGTAAGTAAGACTAATCTTAGAACGATTATAAAGAAGCATAGTATTTAATAATTGAGATATTTATTCTGATAATGGATACCAGTTTGAAAAGCTTTATTTATAGAATATCTTTGCAAAAGGGTATAATAGGAAAATTTCTGTTAAATGAAAAATCTGTAATAAAATCCGGAATTCCATTAAGATACCAATTAAATCCGAACAGGAAAGTTATGCGGTTTAATTACCTCGAAACGAAAATAACTACAATCAGAAATAGAAGAATAACAATGGAACACTCAGCAAATTGCATGGTGCTTGAAAAAAAAAAAACAAACCTAAAATAACCATAAAAAAAAACAGAATTGTATGAAACTGATACAGAAAGATAATCAATTTATTTTGAATGCGGAAATATATATTATGGAATAAGTCAAAAACACAATCGCAAATTTGTTACACGAGCCTGAAAATAAAGAAAACTTCAATAGTAGGATTTTAGGAAAATGTAAACAATCCAAAAAGTTAAAGATACACTTTCACCATTTTCCTTGCTATCTAAAAATAAAATTACAGCAGTTTATGTTGCGCTATTTATATTGCTGGTTTACTAAAGAAATAACAGAACAACACGATTTATATCAAAGTTAAAAAATATTTGTGATGTTACTTAAGACTTAAGACCCAGTTGTTAATAAATTCAAAATCTTTAAGAAATATAATGTTTAAACCAAAACGTGCAAAAACGAATACATGACAAGTGACGACTCGTCTGTAAAGGCTTTAGGGCTATACCTTTCCAATAAAAGAAAAAACCATTTATAAATGCATATGTGTATTATGTTATCTATCAATATTATATTTTATAAAAAAACATATTTCAACTCGATGTGTAACCTTTATACGGTTTCTTTTGTTTCGGGTTTTCCCATTATAATCTGTTGTTCAATATATTTTTCGTTACTTAAAACTTGTGTAGTCTTTAATTTAGGTGTAGATGAAATAATATCAATTGTACTTGGAGATCGCATATACCGAACTTTTACACATAACAGGCCTACAAAAATGTCCTTTGCGCCATTTTAGACACCATTTAGAGTATTTAGACTATTGTTACGGGTTGAAAGTAATTTAAATTTAAAAGTATATTTAAGTAATTTTTGTTATGATTTTGTGCAATTTTAACTAATAAAATATAATTTTAAAAGAGAAGATCTTCTGGTACTTGCCTTAATAAATAAAACTAATTAAAATTAATTTAAACATTTATTTAATTTTTGTTATTATTACCATAACCTAGTCTCTGTATAATAATGCAGTCTTTCGAGATTCTTCTTTATTTTCCCTTTTTTTTTCCTTCAGGCCTCGTCCTAAAATAAAGGTAAATAGCTGCTTACCTATTGGTCATGATTTACTCCATTTTGTCGTAAGATCTAACTGTCTCTTTTTACTACCTCTTTCTTTTGTTTGGCTACTGAATTGGAACATGTGCTTTCCTATTTTTCGATGAATTTTTGAATTAAATTAGCCCTAAAAAAAGATTACTTCATTAGTTTTGATAAAAGTAATAAGCAGAGTTGCTAACATACTTGGTGGATAAAATATACTTGTTTTATAAAACTAATCTACTTCTAAGCCACTCACCACACATAGTAAGTTTTCTCAACCAAAATTCATGATCATTAATAAAGAAAGTAAATAATTATAATCTATTGTTTTAGGCTTTTCTGTACAGGTAGAACTCATTCTTAAGGTAACCTCTGAATTTATTTGGAGTACCTTACTGCTTAGTAGTTTCTTGCTTTGCTTTTTACCTCCTTGCATGGCTTCTGACCTTTCTGCTTAGCTTTATAGCCAAATAGCTTGCCTCCCAATATACCTGCTAAGCTTGGGATTGTAAGAAAATACCTGGAACCTCTTTAATAGAATGACAAAAATTGGTAATAAAGAATACTACTTCTAGAGACGCTACTGGACTTAATCTTAATAAAAGTAAGAACTTTCCATTGCTTAAATTATTGTCGCCAAGGGGGATACGTATTTTGAAACATATGCACAATCAGGAAATAGAAAATATATGAAAGAAAACGTCAAAATATTGTATTGTTTTAAATAAAATTTTACCCACCATATGTAAACGATTAGTACTAATTGGGCTTCAAAAATCAAGTTGTACAATTCATTATTTACTCTTTATCTTCTTCGGATCCTCTCAATATATAAACAAATTATATTACTTTTATATTTACCTAAAAATCCAACATTCTGCCAATATTTGTCGAATATTATGAACAATATGAACCCACTAGTCTTCGTTTTCTCCTGAATGGTAATAACACTACACAGTATACGTTGGTGTATGTTTGGTTGCATATTTAATTCATTAATTATTTAGCGATAAAATATTTGTGAATTCCAGAATATTTATGTATTCTTGAGGGATATTTATTTATACTTTTATCAGCAGTTTTTGTTTTAAAAGACAGCATTCTTTGAATGTATGAATGTAAAATAAAACTCTTAATTTATTTTTTTTGCATTCTAATATTGCTAATATTGCTATGAACATTTCTGGAAGATTACGTTATAAATATGGAGATACCAATATCGGCGTGGGATATAGAACATTTTATTAATGTAATAGGGATGTTTTTTGTTTTGAACTAAATGGATTGTAAGCGGAAATAAAAATGCCAGAAGAGGATATTTTAAATGTTAAATTAAAGCTAAAATATATAGATGAAACAAAGAAATTGAAGAAATTGTACCATTTGATTTAAATAAACATTATAAAAAAACTATTACAAAAACAAGGGAACCAGCAAGGAGGAGATAGCAGAGAAACGTCGAGACAAGGAGACGGCAGACAAAAGCAGACAAATGAAGACGGTAGAGAAAGGCAATGGCTGTAGAGACAAGTAGACAGGTAGAGACTTTAGAAGCAGACAAAAACTTGTGATACAGGCAGAGGTGAACAAGCAGAGAAAGAAAATAAATAAATTATCCTGATTTTATTTTTTAATCAATTTTATATCATATTTTAGATCGCTAAACCCACCTCGAAATCGAGATTTTATTTTATTGATTGGAAATATGAAACTCAAAGTAGATTTCTATATCGAGCGACGCAGATCAATGATGGGAAAAAAATAGGGCAAAAAATTTGAAATTTAGTTTAGGATAGACGAATTCAAAATTTGGTAGGAATTTTATATTTTTAAATGTATTGAACTGTTGTTTTGAGTGTTGCAGTATTGTATTTGGGTCAGTAGACCAGTAACTGCGTATAACGTGTGTTTGTTTATTTAAGTATTAAGGGTGAGTATTAAAAATTGGACTCGGAATAATATATTTATCATCAATATAAATAGTATATAGAAAGAATAGCGATATAATAACCTAATAATAAATAAGATTTTCTTACTTTGATGAGAGTAACATAGTGCATTATTGTATGTGTGTGAATTTAAAATAGTGGTACTATTAGTAATAACACAGAGTTATGATTGGGAAAACACGAGGAAATGCCAAATAAGACAGAGAGGGACTTGGAGGATAGAGCATGACTGAATAGTGAGATGGCTCACATAACATTGCACCCTCCTTAAGAGATAGTTCGTCCTGGAACTCTTACCAAACTAAACTGGAATGGTTGTATTATCTGCAACTGAATCCTCTTTTACAATTTCCAGTTGCATGGACGTAACAAGGGACTATCTTTGTTTTAGCCTGGACACTGGGCGAATGGCCGAAGACCTGTATTTGGTCTCCGGTATCTTGAAAGATTACTTTCACCATGTTCCTTATGATCCTCCAATCCAGCCGATTTCCTTCTATCTTCGGTATGGCTAGTTTCTGTACATTAGACTCCAGTATGTGTTCCCTTAGACTGAGTAATGCTTTTCATACATCCTGATAGGTGGATCGATCTCGAAAGGTGTTCTTCGTTATCTAATAGAAAAGGTAGCGCGATTCGTCTTACAGTTTCAATGCTTCCCCAGGAGCTGGTAACTGACGTTAAAGTTCTAGCAGTCTACCAAACTTCTGACGGAACACATATGCCAATCCTCTCGCGTCGTTGATGCCGGCGGAAGTACTATGGACCAGCAATTCTTTCAGAAGCGAAAGCAGATCTTGGTGTTGCTCGGTCGTAACACCATATCTAGCTTTTCCATTACCTCCATATGCACCCATAAATTGTTCAAAGACAAGATCAGGTGTTTCTTGAAGTTGGTTTACTTCTTCTTCATGGTCACCCTCAAATGGCGCCAGCATGTTGAAGCACTACCTTCGGTTTACCGTTTGGGATCTTACTTATACGGTAAATTACATTTATTTTATTCTTTATGAGGTACGGATCTTCCGAAGACCTTTGAAGCTTCGGAGAATAACTATTTTGTCTATTTGGGTTATGGAGCTAGACTTTTTCGCCTTTCTTGAAACAGCCTTGTGTTGCTTAAGTATCGTATCGCTTCTTCATTCTGTTGCTGGCGATTTGAAGATGCGAGCGGACCAATTCATGCATATCGTCCATTCTTCGTCGTAACTAGATCACATAATCTTCACCAGCTACCTCTTCTCCAGGTCGGCATCCAAACTCGATGTCGCACGGTAGTCTCATCTCACGCCCAAACAAGACCTTTGCTGGTGTTTGGCCTGTTGATTCATTGACAGCGGATCTATAAGCCATTGCAAAGAGCGAAAGATACTGATCCCAATCTCGCTGATGGTTTGAAACCACTTTTGACATATATTTGCCAATGGTCTTATTCATTCGCTCTACTATTCCATTGGAATGTGGGTGCAATGCCTGTGGTTCTGGTTTTCTTCATGCCCAGTCTGTCACAGTTTCCACGAAAAAGTTGACTTTCAAAATTTCTGCCTTGGTCACTGTGGATCTTCAAGGGCACTCCAAATCAACAGATAAACTCTTTTATCAATACATCTGCAGAAGTTGCGGCTTGTTGATTTGTAATGGCATAGACTTCCACCCACTTTGTAAAATAATCTATAACCACCAAAATTTATTTACTACGACCCTAGGTCGCGGTGAATAGGCCAGCAATATCTAAGGCGATCCTCTCAAATGGGCTGCTAACGTTGTATTGCTTCATGGGAGCCTTCCTTTTTGGTTGAGGTGGTACAGGTGGTACATTTCTTACACCAATCCTTTACATCATCGGAACTGTTAATCCACCCATGTTTTGTGACGGGCTAAACGAAGTGTTTTTTGCATTTCATGATCACAAAGTTCATCTACAAATGCTTGAAAAGCCAAACATTCAATCATGTATTCCGGAGCTGATGCGTAGGAAAATCGCACCATCTTCGCAATATCTAATTCGAATTCTTGAAAGCTCTCGTCATGTTTCTGTTTGCGATTCTTCAACTGTAATCGGTACACCTGCTCCACGTGTTCGTGGCCATATTGCATGTTCAATCTCTTTTTGAGTTGTTCAAAATAATCAGTCTCTTCCACGGGTATAGTCTGAAGGACATCTAAAGCATTTCCTCGAAGGGCGATTGTCAGATTCACTGCCTTTTCTCTCTCAGACTATTCGTTTGCTCTCGCAGCTCTCTGAAACTGTTTAAGGTTGTTGGTCCATGATATCTTTCCATCGGAGGTTGGGGCTTTAACACGAGCAGAGTTTACAGCTCCTCCCAAATTCAATTTCGACTCATAGCACTTTATCTCACCGTTCTTGGTTTGGTCTACGTGTTCCATTTCTTCTATCTTCTTTTCCATTTCTTTTATTTTCTCCTCTACAGAAGACATCTTGTTTTCCACATCAACAGAGATTTTATTTTTTAGAGAAGACATCAGAAGAAATTTCATCTTTTAATGAACAGATTTTGTTTTCCAAATCCGAAGAAATTTCGGTTTTTAAAGAACATGTCAGAAGTCACCTTTTCTTCTAAGGAAGAAATATCGGGCGAAACTTCACTTTCTAAGGAAGTAATATAATTTTTTATAGAGCAAACTTTAGTTTCCAAATATGTAATGTCCGAAGAAATATCGGTTTTTAAAGCAGATATCGAAAATTGAAGAAATTCGCATCATCCGAAAATAGGAACGTTTCCGGATCCAAACCTTCACTTTTCAGTGCTTCTTTAAGCCGTTTTGCCAGCTCTGCTTTCCTTCCTGTCGTCTCCAGATCACGATCTTCTAATTCTCGACGCAATTCAGCCACTTTTAAATCACACAGTTTTTTAGCCATTATTGTCCACTATTTATTTACACTATTCCACTTCTCGACACCAAAGTGATGTTTGTTTATTTTAAACAACAGTTTTTTTATTAATAATTTATTTATTTTATAACACTAATATTCTAATTTATATATATTTCGAATGTCTTTAAACTGTTCACTATTTATATTCACTGTCTATCTATTAATGACTTTTTGTTGATCCCCCACCAATATTTATATTCAAATTGGTGGATTCCAGAATGCTCCTCCACCAAAATAGATACATCTCGTATCTGGAATATACCAGAAACATTATCACGTTGACTCGCCATAGTCATCACATATGTTTGGTCTTAAGGGGGTTAATTATGTATGATAATCGGACAAGTTGAGCCTCAAAGGCCAAATAAGACAGAAAGAGACTTGGAGGATTAGAGCATGACTGAATAATGAGATGGCTCACATAACAATATGTTAGAGAGAATGAATATGAGGTTAAAATGAAACGCAAGGAAATATTCTAAAAAAATTAGTGATAAGTAAAGGAGAAGAATTATATTTATAAAAAGAGGTTTAGTCTTCTTTAGAGCTTTTAAAAGAAAAGTGTGCGAAGTTTGAGTATTCGTCTGAGGGGACATATATTTTTGAAAATAAGAATGGAGAGAGAAGTTATGTTTTAAAATATCTAAAAAATACAAAATATTTAATATTCAACAACAAGATTACTGATACGCTAGTTGGGATTAAATCTTATGATTTTTAAACTTTATTTATTTAATTATGTTTATTTTGTTGATCAAAATCATAGATTTTATGTAATGATTCACATAAGACACCTAGTTAATTAGTTTAAGCAGATTTCTAATGTTACATTATTCCAGATGATTGTTGTATTTTAAATCACTTTATATGCCTGAAGATGACTTTACAGGTCGAAAGCGCTTACAACCTATTATTTTTTGAGTATATTGAAGATCCTGTGATCGACAAACTTTGTGTGCTTTTTTTTGCTTTATCTACTTCGAACCAGAGGCTGGTAACTCAAATGGAAAAATATGAGGACGGTAATTTAGTACCACTCCAATTAACGGGATGGCGCTCGTATCTAAATGTCATGTCAGTTGTCAGCTTGTCAACAAAACTTCATACTTGGAAAAATTAAAATGACTGTCGAATTTAACGGTGTATTGAATTTTGATTCATCTAGATTTATTTTTCAACACCTTCCAATTTTAAGCATGTTTTCAAGAGATGGGAACATGGATTTCATCAACGAACAATGAAGCACTCCCAGATATTGGTAGTGATGCAATTTATACCACGTATTAAATATGCGGTCGTCATATTAAGGATAAACATACAATTTGTAATAAGTGTCTTAAGAAAAATGCATCTTGTACTGGCATATCAATGGTAAGCAATATTTACAAAATTGTTTTTGATTCAGTGTTAAAATAATTGGTTTGTTATTTAAATTTCTTTTTGTTTTCAGTTTTTAAATGATCATTGTTATAAAGAAAATGTTGGCCCTTCAAAATACCCTGTAGATCGATGAAATATTTGAGCCTTAGCCATTAATATCAAAATTTGATTCAATGCCATTGACATCTAACAAGAAAACACCCCAAAATCTTCAAAGGTTCAAACGTGTGTAAGTTTAATTTAAGCTCGAAAGTTAAATTCATTTATCACAGTGCTCAGATGATGAATAAGAATTTGATAACTACAGGTGCTGTATAAATAAATCAATAAAACAATATCGGATGAAGAAATGTTCCTCAACTTAACTAGTCAACTCAATAAGCATATGGCAAATTTTATCCACCCTCAAATTCGCCTTGATTGTAAGACACCAAAAGGATGATGCTTCAACTTCAGTTTTTTCAAACATACTGCCACTCTAAGTTGCAAAACTTTCATATTGGTCTTGAGCACTTAAATATGTCGAGTTTGTTACAGAAAACATTTTTGATAGGTTTGTTTTATAAATATTTAATTATTTAAATGGTATAAATGCATATTTGTTTGAGTACCTATTTCCATCTTTAAATAGACAAATTATATGATGCGGCGTCAATTTACTGTAATAAATAAAATAAATTGCATTTTTTTTCAAGTTTGAAATTAATGCAAAAATATAATGAAGAAAATCAAACAAAAAAAATAAATTGGCAAAATATTTGACTAGTTTCAAATCACAAAACAGTCAATATGGTTGTTTTATAATTTGAAACTAGTCAAATATTTTGCCAATTAATTTTTGTTTGTTTGATTTTCTTCATTATATTTTTGCGCGACTAGCAGAAAGTTAAATTTCAAAAAGCCCGCGCTAAGCGGCCATATTGAATTTTAGTACCACTCCAATTTGATAGATGGCAGCACATCGACTCAAAATATTACCACTGAGTTTCCCATCTATTCACATTAGTAATCTATGCTTCGATCCACTTTGAGATATGGATAATATTTGCAGTTTACATTTTTAACTGTTATGTTCACTATTATACACTTGCTAATTTGGGTGATTTTCTATTCAAAGCCATACCTCTATAATATACATATAAGTTCCCTATCATAGTTTTCATAAGTTTATAATTTTGCAGATACCGAAATATTTTGATTGATTACTGCATAACCTTTGGTTTTTCTTGTAGTGGTCTACTGTTAAGGTGATTACAGCACCCCTTATAATTTTCGGACAAGCATATCTCAAAAAGTTATTTTTTTTTAAAAAATTAAAATTTTGGGAAATCTAATATATTCATATACTAAAGTTTTAATTTCTTCCAGTTTCCAAGAAAAAAATCAAAGGGTTTTAAATTTTTAAATATCATAATTAAAATAAATGCATTCCTCAGCAGCCCTATTCTTAATATAATCCTAAAATTTGGGCTCTTAATCTCTTGTTAGTGATTTTTTAAAATTTGCCCAAATTAGTGGCTCAAATACCTTGGTTTTCAACTGGATAAGTGGTTAACGTTTAAGGCACACATAAAAGACAGGGTGGCTAAAAATTAGAGTATTTTAAGGTCTCTGTACCCCATCATAAGTAGACGAAGCCGGCTATCCCTGTCAAACAAACTACTTCTTTATAAAACTATATTCAGGCCGATCCTAACATATGGTTTTCCGGTGTTCTGTTCAATGGTTAATACACAATTTGCAAAACTACAAGTTGCTCAAAACAAATGTCTTGGATATGACCGCTACGCTAGAATACGAGACATACACACTACGACAAATATGCCAATGATTAAAGATTTTATCCTTAAAATAGCAGAAAACTTCTTCGCGCGATTCTACCTGATGAACTTAGGGATTGCATCATGAATATCGGTCGCTTGCTTTAATCCGTGCATTTAGCACCAAAATTTAGAGATTCGCATTTTTAATCCCGTTATCTTTGACACCGCATTCGATTGTAAAATAAATAATAAATATTGCTAGAATTTGGTTTTTTTTAGTGAACGAAAATTTTGTTCGAGTTGTTTAGGGGTTTATAATGTAACATTTTATGAACAATGTGACTAACTCCCGTTATTTTAGTATTTTTTTGCTTATACTAGATCATATTGTGCGTTTTACTTTGTTTTAAGACTTAAAATTCAAATGTCACTTTCGATTTGACCGCAAATAAGGTGAACCTTGAAATTTTAAGTAGGTCGTCCTGTATTTCATCTAATAAATTTAGCTAGCAACTATGCTTCCTTACTTCTTATGTATCTACCAAAAAGGGCTGAAAACCACCTTAAGTAAATATTCTTATAAAACTATTTTTTAAAAACAAAATTTCGTTAGCAACAATGCCTATTTACTTCTTATTTAAATTAAATGTTCAAAATTTTACCCTTTTGTAAATTTATGTAAGTAATATCAAATCAAATCAAATATATTACGTACCAGATTACAAGTTTTTTTTTATCCATGGAGGGGATCGTACCTAGGCATATATGCCTGTCTTGTGTGATCCCTTCCATAAAAAAAATACAGTAATAAATTGTTTTAAAAGTACAAAAAAAATTAAAAAGAAAAACGACTCAGTAATAGAAGTAATAGGAATCTAAAGCAAGACAGGTCCAAAAAGTGAGATAGGTTTAAAACTTTCTCCTGTAGTATAGTTAAACAGAAGTTAATGCTAAAAAATTGTAAAAAATACTTGAAAAGACACCAGAGATAATGTACGTTATTTGCAGTTTTATTTAAAATATTTCAAACATATCTGGGGAAGTTTGGATCAACTCCTTGATTTCAGTTTTAAATTTAGTTAATTTAGTTATTTGTTTCGTTGATAAAGGGAGAAGATTAAACAATTTGGGGCCGAAATAAAAGAAAGATCTTTGTGTTACCGTTTTTTGAAATAGGTCTACATTCAAATTTAAATTTGTAGTTACTCTGGTTTTTGATGAAACCTTGTGTAGTTTATCCTGATCTCTGTATACCCTTTGAAGACACTGATATGTATATAATTGTCTTAAAGTAAAAATGTTTAATTCTTGATATAGTAGTTGAGATGAATATAGTCTATCCTTTTTAAATAATATTTTAATTAATGTATTTAATGTAGTTTGCAGATTTTGTAACGTACTTTTAAAAGTACCACCCTATATCGTTATACAATACCTTAAAATTGATTCGGAAAACGAATTATAAATCATAAATAAATTGTTTTTTGAAAGAATATCTCTAATGTTATAAAATTTGGTAAACAAGACTCTTAAGCGTTTTGCAACGTATGTAACGTGTTCGTTCCATCTTATGTGCTGGTCAATCATTACACCTAAATATTTTATTGCTACTGTTTTTTCCAAGATGGGACAGTTACATCTAGTATGATTGCATTTAGAGTCATGTAGTTTAACCTCTATTTTAGGTTGATCAGTTGTAGTAGGAGAAAAAGTAATATAGTTTGTTTTTTCAATGTTTAGAGTCAATAAACTATAATCTAGATAAATTTTTATTTTTTTTAAGCAAGCTTCTGTATTTAATTTTACTTCATCCCAAGATGTCCCAGTCACTACAAGGGCAGTGTCATCAGCATAACATACAAGTTTTCCTTTAAAATGATTTATGTTGGAGATGCTATTTATGTAAATTAAAAATAGAATTGGACCCAATACTGTCCCCTGTGGTATTCCTATTTGTACTATTGAAGCGGCACTTAATGTATCCCCTATTTTTACTTTTTGGGTTCTATCTGTTAAATAATTTCTAAGTAAATCAAGTCCTGTACCTCTAATGCTATAGTTACTCATTCTGATTAAGAGATCAGAGTGAGGAACCGTATAGAAGGCTTTTGCCAGATCAACGAAAACCGCTAAGCATTTACTTGATCTATCCAAGGCGCGGATTATCGGTTCAAGTAGATTTAATGTCGCATCTTCAGTACTGGATTTTTTATGAATCCAAATTGTATTTTCGATAGAACTTTATTTTTGTCTAGGAATTTTATTAATCTGTTTTTGACAGCTTGTTCAAATATTTTTGCAAAATTATTTATAACAGATATTGGTCTATAGTTATTCATTTTGCTATGATCCCCAGATTTAAAAATAGGAGTAACTATAATAGTATGTTTCCATTGACAAGGTATTATTCCACTAGACAAAGAAAGGTTTATAATATGCGATAAGGGAGTTACTACATCTTTATGAATATATTTAATGAGTTCAGTTTCTATTTTATCAGGTCCTGCAGAACAGTTATTTTTTAAGTTAGATATTAATATTATTATTTCTGGAACCGTTACTGGTTCTAAAAAAAGAGAATTTTTTATGGCATTATCAGCTAAGAAATTGTTTGGTAATTTAATTTTTTTGATTTTATTTGTTATATTTTTACCCAAGTTTTTAAAGAAATTATTAAATAAGGTTGCCTTTTCTTTATTATTTTTAACTAAACTTCCATTTTCATTTATATCAGTATTTGAAATGTTTGAACTGTTTTTGTATCCATTTATATCATTGATTATTTTTCACGTTTTTTTACAGTCACCGTGAGCATCATTTAATTTAGTTTGATAGTAATCATTTTTAGTTTTTTTTATTAATGTATTTAATTTATTTTTATATTCTTTATATTTGGTTTCCCGTTCCATAGAAAAGTTTTTTAACAATCTCTTTTTTAATTAATCCCTCTTATAGATAGAAGTAATTAAGGCTGAAGTTATCCATGGTTTAAGTTTCCTATTTTTTTTGTTTACAGTGAATGTTTCAGTGGTTTCGTCTATATAAAGATTCAGTTTACTGAAATCTGTTTTCTGAAATATGGTATTTTATAAGACTCATATTCTTATAAAGATAAAAAATTATTAATAATATTGGTAAAGATATTAGTATAGTATAAAATAATAAATAAATCCCAGCATTTATTGAAACCCCTTAACGCGGATCTGAAGTATTAAGTCAAAAGGATCATGGCGCTTTTTGTTAAAACGTTAAAAAATATTTACCGCTAAAAAATTTTTTTTTTTATCTTTCATAACATTGGAACTTGTATTATAAGTATATAAAATTTTTCAAGATACATCGTGGCATTTTGAACTTTGAATAACTAGAACACTTTAAATTGCTAAAACACCAACAAATAAATCAAAAAACAGCTGTCAATGGTGATTGAACTCAGGCGGAGGTGAGCATTGAATGGAAAAATCGTAGCAATTCGGGTGGCGTCGTGCAATCAATGATATTCAATTGGTGAGTTTCTTGGGGTTAAAATAAACAACATGCGCAGTGTGCAATGTTATATCTTCGGTCTCTTTAATCTAAGTCTAAAATGTAATTAAAAAAATCTTGAAATATGCCTTGATTTTAAAAGTAATATTTAAAGAAGGAAAATACGCAAATTCATTTGGTGTTCCACCTCCGAGAGTTTTACCACTACCCCTTACAGATACTAAGTGTATGATGTGAGGTTTCATCTGCTCACTTCTCGCCTCTGGTAGAAGACTATTTATCTATCTTGGAGGGAACTACAGATACAGCCGTTAGGTTCACTGCTTTCTATAAGGAATTTAGGAGTAAACATGTGAAATTATAAATAATTGAAAAATTTAAATATTTTAACCTAAATAATCTGCGTATTTTATCTCGATAACAATGAAAATGTAAAAAATGCTCATATTTTTTTTTCTTAAATTAGCAGGCCTAGCGACCACTATTTCTGAAAAAAAATTACATTCAAGATGGAAGACCATGTCGCGATCTCGTTAGATGTAACAGCTATGGTCTGACACGAAATCCTCCTTAAAAAGCTCAATTACTATGGGCTTAGAGGCACTGCATTGCACCTTCTTAAATCAGAACTCAACAATCGGTTTCAAAGTGTATTTTATAATAATAGTCAGTCTTATCTAAACCCTATAAGTACAAGAGCTCCGCAAGGATCAATATCCACGCTTGTTGCACAAACTACTATAGTGCATAGACGTGCAATACAAATTCCCGCTTTTTTCATGCAAACAAGGATGGTGTAAAAAATAATAAACAAAAAATACTAAAGATTAACAATCTTTCTATCTATTATTAAAATTATTATTAAATCAAAATTATTTTTCTTATTCCTATGCAATATTAAGAAAAGGCAACACTTCCGTACAACTACGTCAACCAAAACCTCTTGACATGAACCCAATAAGCTGGCCTATTTCGCCTGAAAATAAAAATGTTGTAGCCTGACACCTTGAAAAAGCTGTGTAGTAAAGGCAGAGAGAGAAGAGAAACAAGAAGCACTTTATCAGTAGAACGTGTTTTCTAAATGAGCCAAATGAGGTTAGGATCTCTCTAAACTTATGGGGATTTCGAGAAATTGATACAAAGGAGGCAAATTTGCTTTACTAAATGAGGATTACGGCGTTATTGCTGTATTTTTATGTTTCTTTTTATATATAAGTGCGGTTTATATTGGATTTTATATGCAATGTACGAGGAGATTTATTGCAATTGTGTGAATACGAGAGGATATAAAAACTTTTTTATTCTTATTTGTTTAAAATTTTTATTAGTTCTATTTTACGTTTAAATATGCAAAAGTTTTTAATTGAATTAGTCGATTTATTTATCAACAAATATATATTTATATTTAGGAATTTTGTTTGTTTTTTAAAAATTTTTCTTTGCAAATTAAAAGTTTTTTTTCTCAAAAGGTGGCTTTGAATATATAAAACCCGGTTGTATGTTAAGTTGCAAAGGGGGAGAAGGAGAAGAAATTTAGTGAAAAGTTTTTACTAGCAAAAATAATAGCAAATACCAAAAATAATAATGTGAACCAAATCAGATGGGTACATAGGCGCCAAATCCCCGGTGCTCTGGGTGCGCGAGCACCCAGAGCAGTTTTAAACTAGGCACCCATGGCACAACGTGGACAAAAAGTGCCAATAAAGGAAATGAAGAAGCTGTTGTTGCCCGAGTTGGTATAGCGACAGGATGCCTCGATAAAATATTATCTTCGGAGCTGTATTTTTTGTGATAAAATATAAAAGATTTTTACAAAAACTTGAAGATAGCAGGAGATCAGTCTTAGGATTTTAGATTTTATCGTTATGGAAAAAGAAGAATTTGATGTTAATTAGGTGAGAATTATTTTTCATGATTACTTATATTTTTTGTGAAAGAAAACAGTAATTTCTAAAAATTATTTTTTTTCGTACCATGACCTAACAAACTTTAAAATATTTTATAAAAAGCAACTCGTTCTAACCCACTTTTTTTCCAAAATATAAAAAGCATTGCACTTTTTCATTTTCTAATTTGCTATTACAACCAAAATAAACAATTTAACAAAATATATTTTTTTAAATTTCATAAAATGGGATTAGTAGGCCGCTTTATTTTTCAATAATGTTGTTTTAAACATTTCTTAAAATAAGCTTTTGGGGGTTAGGACGCTTTCGCGCTGATAGCTTCAATTATCAAGACAAGAGCTCTGTACATATGCTATTGAGCAAATTCTTGAGGGGACAAGGGAGAACATTTAAAATTTGCTCCCGATCAAGCACAGTTAGGAGAAAAAGTTCATTTAGAGTCATAAACAGCTCTCTAGTAGGGCTGGCGAGAAACCAGGTCCTCTTTCAAAAAACGCTTGGACCCGTCAATTTTTGATTTTAGTAAAATCTTAAATGGCAAGATGGGTCTAATCATATCTTATTTTGAAGGTATTTTTACCTAGATAATAACCCCCAAGTTTTACATCGCTTCTATCTATGTTGGCCATACAGTGGTTTTCCAAAAGTACAAAACCGGTTTAACATAATTTTTACATTGTTATTAAAAAAAACGAATTCTTTTTAACAATTCTAGTTTTATTCCTGTGGCTTTCAATTATTGTTATCAGATGACATTCTTTGGTCGCCGTAAAGTGAAAAGGTTCAGTTTATTTTGCATAAAAGTGGCATATTAGTGATAATGGTTTACTGAATTGCTGAGAGGGTGCAAATAATTTCACTTTTTTTGCGAACAATGAATGTGCTAATAGAACTGCCCAACTGTTTAACAATCAACATCAAAATCGACAAGTGCATCGAAAGTATATTTTGGAGTTGGTCCAAAAATTTTGAAAAACGGGGTCAGTAGCTAACTAATAACGTAAAATGGAAAATGCTGTAGTAAATGAAGACACAGAGGTAACAATATAAGGACATGTTGTTCAAGAACCCACATTGATTACAAGACAGTTCGCGATAACACCTGGTATTAAAAGAAGTAGCTTTCAGAAGATATTGAAAAAACACAAGTTTTATCCCTACAAAATACATCTGGTAAAAAAACCTAACGAAGACGATTTTGATAGGCGATTACAATTTTGTAAAATTATGACTGAGCGGGTAATACATGATCAGAACTTTCTTTTCAACGTGTTTTTCAGACGAATGCATTTTTTTTCTAAATGGTACGGTTAATCGTCACAACTGTTGTTATTGGTCCGATTCAAATCCCAGAATATTTCATGAAGTGCATACGCAATATCCGGAAAAATTGAATGTTTGGCTGGTATTTTTGGTAACCGTATAATTGTCCCCTTTTTTACCTGGAACTTTAACCGCTGAAATGGAATTATTGGAAAACGCCATTTATCCAGCATTACTAGAATTGATTGAGAATAACGATCAGTACATAGCAAATAACTTAATGGAAGCCACTGTTCGTTAGTATTTGGATCAAACTTTTCCAGGTCAATGGATCGGAAGAAGAGGAAGTATTGAGTGGCCCCCACGGTCTCCGGATCTAAGCCCGTTAGATTTTTTCATGGGGCCACTTGTAAACTAAAATTTAAGCCACCCAACCAACATCACTGAAAAATCTGCGACAACAGATAATTGATGAATGTCATCAAATCACCCCACAGATGCTTCAAAATGTCTGAGAGAGTTTTGAACAAAACCTCTATTACTGCATGGAGGCCCAGGGTCAGCATTTTCAGCATTTCCTCAAGTAACTAGTAAGCTTTTACAGATAATAAAAATTTTTAAAAGATCATGTCTAGGAAGACAGTAGCGTTTTAAAACTCGGGGGTTAATTTATATAAAAATACCTTCAAAATAAGCTATTATGCGACCACTCTTTCGATTTAAGATTTTAGGGGTAAGTTTTACCCCCGCTAGAGGATTTCCATTCAGGGGTGAAACTAGCAAACAAATGTTTCCCCCTAAAATCAAAAATTGACGGGTCCAAGGGTTTCTTCGTAAATGACCTGGAGTGCCCAAAATTGGCTTCGTGTTGTTTTCATATGGCCACCCTCTATATATACAATAATCCATTATATGTGTATTAATAAATAATCAAAATTCCCCTTTTAAATTCATCATAGTTAATAAATGTTTTATATTGTATTTCTACTTATTTCATTGGTACTCTAGCACCGCAACACCACTAAATACCAGTGGTGGCTGCACCGAGCATATAGGGTTGCTAAATGCCAGATATCCCGATTTAGGAGGGAGCCTCCAGACTATCCAGCAATTGAACATTTGACAATACCTTTTTTTTTTTCAAGGAAACTTATATAAAATCAACATTTTAAAATAGCTATTTTAGTGCTTTTAAAAAACCGGTGATGCCTTTAAGTGCATAGAGGCCGGGCACCCAAAGCAATTTTTGAGTTCCGGCGCCTATGGATGGGTATATTTTTGAAGATCGGCCCAAGATATGAAGAAAATTATAATATTAAATAAATCTGAAGCACGAGTAGATAATTGATACTACTTATTATAAATAAATATAAATAAATATGATTTATTTTCCATAAGACAATACAATTGTATGGGATTCGTCATAATACAAGTAAATTAAATAAAAATATGATAAATGCATGAAACTAGAAAATAGAATAAAATATGTAGGACTTATAAAAGGTAGCGCAAAATCAAGTACCCTATGGAATGTTGTTATGGTTTCGTTTGTAGTTGACACCCATGGTATAAAAAATCAAAGGTAGGATATAAATAGTGTCAAAAATAGGACGGCGACGCGCATGACGTCGCGCGTAGAGTTTGTATTGGCGCGAATTTAAAAACACTGACGAAGTGTAAGAAAAAAAAACATATGCTACTTAGAAAAATTTCAAAATATATTAGAGGATAATATTTTAGAAATTTAAGGATATTATTATAGGATAGTTATGGAAAAAGTTATGAAGGAAAATAAGTGTAAATACATAGATAAAAGAAGTATTTATTTAAAGTAACAGTTTTTTCTTTTTTAATTTTTATTGATTTATTTTTATTATATATATGCGAATTAAAATTTTTAATTTTGAAGAACATTCGATTTCTAACGAATTATTTTTTATAGCCAGAATAATGAAAAGGGTATCTTCGCAACTCACAATTTCTCAATTGGGAAGTCTGAGTAAAAATTTCGAATCTAGACATGCCGAAAATTTTTACCTAATTAGGATTCGCAAATGGTGACTTATTTACCTGCATTTTATTACTTAATTGAATATATAACCACTTTTTTTATAAAAAAGATTAGATTTATATATAAGATAACAAAAAAGGATTTTAAAAAATATTTTTCTTACGACCACTTAGGAAAGTCACACATATCACACTATGGAGTGTCCTATATCACACGCGTATAAATAAGAATTTACTTTCCACCCGTGTGCGAATATGCTACTTTTCGCATCAGCTGTCACAAATGTCAAACGCAACATTTCTATTTTAATCTATGTAATGTCCATATTAATACTAAAATAGATGATTGTTAAATTGTTTAAATTATTGTAAATTAGATCCTAGATATTTATCTTTAACAAATATTATTAAAATAATTTTAAAATAACTAAGATAAGTATGTTTGATCTTTATTCTGGTTAAATACATAACCGATTAGATCATTCAGTTGACGTAAGGATCATTAGCTCAGATGGTTAGAACAACGAACTTATTAACTTTGCCATTTGAGACCGCGTTCAAATCCTGGCGGGGCCAGAATTTTTTTGTTTTTTTTATTTTTTTTATTTTTTTTTTTGTTTAGAAAATATGAAAATTGAATAATTACGAATATTGTTGATTATTTTTTTAAATAAATTTTAATTATTAGAGTATTAATAACTTGGTTTTACATTTTTTGATGACATTATTTTGTGGTCGTAGGAAAAATATTGTACATCACTTGTGTGAAAAGTGATTTTCCACACTCGTGTGATAATCGCACTCGGCTTGTGCCTCGTGCGACAATATTTCCCACTCGTGTGAAAAATGTCACTTTCCACACTCGTAATGTAATATACTATATCAGACCCGATACATGAGTCTTTTATTTAGCTGTTCAAATTGACTTCGTATAGACTATAGTTAAAAGAGAGATATAGTTTTAAATCTACCTTCCACCCATGACGAAAATCATTTAAAATGAGATAAGTTTACATTTTTTCATGTACTTTCGATCGTTAATAAATTTTAAAAGTAATTTTATTTTATGAAATTCGAGTAATTTAGTATTTGTTTATTACCGTATCTAAAGCATGTAGAGTAAATTTAATTTATTTTTACTTTTTTTAACATAATTGTCTTAAAATTTGAATAAATGCTTTATAATTTTAATTACTTGAGTTATTTCATCCTGATATCAACCCACGACCATTGACTATTGTCACGATTCATATAAATTCATATTTTTCCTAATTTTAATTAATTATTTAAATAACATCCTGTACATAAAACTTTGTTTAATTATGTCAACAATTTGTTTTAAATAGCAATAATGTGCAAGGTTGGTTATTTAATAATTATTACTATGAGAAAGTTATAAAGGTAATGTCGAGGGGATGCACGAGGTTTTTTTTCACAGGGAACGGATCCTCCCCATAGGAGGTCCCCCTTGTAGGGGATTCCCTGTAGCAGCTTCAGCTTAGACCTTCATAGTCTAATTTAAAAGTGTATTTTGTATTTTGAATAATTACATTTTTAAATAGTTAGCTAGGGGCTATGACATGTGCCCAAATATTAACGGAGTTGGTAAGTTTACGTTTTGTGTACTTATTATTATATTGAGCCTGTATTTGTGTATGTTGAGTAAAGACATTTTATATAATCGTTGTAATTACATTATACTTGTTTTGAGAACACTGTGTTTTTTCTTCAGCCCTTGTTTAAAGACGTGTTAGGTTCTTACAGCAGTAGCAGAATCCTTATACAGTTAAGGGTTGGCTACGAAGCCAAGTTTAAGGCTAAATAGTGTTTATGTGATTGAGGCCCAAATTCATATATTTTGTTATTTAACCCCCGAGACATAGATAGTCCCCTAATTATTTAAAACACGTAAATCATGATTTTTCTTTATAAAAACACGTATAACGTGACATGGTGGAGGCGCCTAACTTCATTTCCGATTTGTTTCTGATTTGTTCTTGTGTTTTGCTGTGTGTTTTTAGCATATTTTCCCGTTTGTATTTGTTATTAAATCAGAGAATCTATTTTGTTGATATTTTTTTGTCCCATTCCTTGTACTGAGTGTAGTGACTATCTTTTTGTATAATTAATAGTTTTTGTCTCTTTGAGCGCACAGTTGTTTTCAAAAAAGAAATATAAATTTTTTATTTTTTTGATCAATCGCTAAAATGCATATATTTTTATACACAAGTATGGACAAAAGATTTCTAAGTTTAATTGAAATTTACTAATATTTATTAATGTTACAAAAATATGATTTCGAATTATTTAATTTTATTAAATATAATCATTTCGCATGGATTAAATATCGTTTTGTTGTTGAAATTAATAAGTCTAAACAAAAGAATATTTTGATTTGGATTAATAATTTATTTAATAATACCTACAAGTAATTATTAACTGGGTCATCGAAATTCGATATTTTTGTAATAATGCTGTTTTTTTTTAAGTACAGATTATTTAACGGTTTTTGTTTTATTGAGTCCAATAAAAATTTCATTGTGAAAAATTTTGTTTAAAAACTTATTTTTCAAAATATCCAGTTATGAAAAAATAGATAGCTTCGTATTACTGTAGGTAATGATTTTTCTACGGTTAGAATGTAAATTGTATTTATTTGTGTTATAAATTCCTTTGACGTATCCTACTTCTAGAGGTAATAATTTTCTAAAAGAAATGTGTATTAGTTTTTTCTATCATAAAAGGTATTAGGCAAATTGTCAGTCTTTGAGTTCTGATTTTTGAATGGTAGGTATTAATCGCAATACATTTTATTTCTAAACGTTTTGATTCTTTAATTCTACTTTTATGAGTTGCCTTTCTTAATTTTTAATACCTATATCTTCGGTTTTTTTATGGACCACAGATGATTTATTTCGCAATTTCATAATTATTTTCACACAATGTGTTAGTTCTTTATAAAAATACGTATACCCTGACACTATTGTGCTTTAAAAATTTTAAATTGTAGAAACAACGGTAAACATTATAATTAATGATTTACTTGCAAATATTTAAATATGATTACAGAATATGAATGCAATTGTCAGTATCAACAATTTTGGTGTTAGAAGTATGTATAGTTCCTATTTTCTTACCCTGTATATTTTAACATCCACGTAAAGTAAAACAAAATAAAATATTTAATAAAAGCAACTGCTTGTTACAACTCTATCGTTGGCTGACAATAAAGAAACCATTTGCTGAAACAATTCAGCAATTATCATTGATGCATAAAAAAAACGTACAACGTATACAACCCTTATAAGAACATTCTAGAACTGACATTGTCTACCTACACTCTAAAACCACTAGCAATCTACTTCTATTCGCAATAATCCTGGAAGTAATTATCCTATTTTACAACCCTCGCTACAAGTTTCGAAATACACTACCACATCGATGGATCGAGTAGGCCAATGCTCGAATTAGAAATATCGGTGAAATCCCATCGACACCGTAATTGTTATTACCAACTCCCTGAACGTATTTATCGATGAAATACATTACTACAGGGCGATTTATAAATCTACCTTTAAGGTAAATGCAAAACTGTGGATGTTTGGAGAGTTATACCTGCAATAATTTATAGTATAAAAAGTGAAAGAAATCTCTCTTGAAGAAAATGCTAAAACCTGGTATCATAGTCTGAATGACTACAGCTATACTTGGGCCGAATAGAAGTGTCTTATTATCAAGTCGTTTTCGGATTACACTGATAGGGATTGCAATCCGGAAAACCGGATCCGGTAATCCGGCGGATCCGGCATTAATTTACACTTACCGGATCCGGTACAAATATACCGGATCCATTGACCGGACCGGAGATTGCATATTTTTGGATAAATAAGTAGAATTTCTTATAAAAGTTTAAAAACAAAGCATTGCATTGATCTAAGTTCTGAAAGTAGCAAATTAAAACGTCCCAACATTGATCCATCTCCTAAACCATCCACATCAAAAACTGTATCAGCTGATATTATTTCTAAGGAAGAAATACCCAAGAAAAAGTCTAAAATAATTGACAGTTATTTTAAGAAGGAAAACTCGATGGAAGAGATGATCTCCAGAATGGTCTGTAAAGATGATGTGCCCCTCAGTTTATTTTGAACATCACCAGATTTAAGATATTTGTTTTCGAAAATCGGATTTCAACTTCCTAATTTACCAAACACCATAAGATCTATAGTTTTAAATTTTGCAAATACCATTAAAGCCGATTTGATAATTGAGTTCGAATATCTTAAGAAAAAAGGAAAACAATTTTCCTTGAGTTTTGATGAATGGACCTCACAAAAAACTCACCGATATTTGAAAGTAAATATATACTACAAAGAAAAACACTTTAATCTGGGCTTGATTAGAATACACGGTTCGTGCACTGCGGAATATACTATAAATCTAATAGAAAACCGCTTAAAAAGCTTCGGATTTGATTCGGATACTGATGTGATTGGCATGAGTACTGACGGTGCAAGCGTCATGGTCAAAGTAGGTAAGCTAATGAATTGCTATCAGCAATATGGGTTACAAGTGGCCGTGGTCGATGTTTCATATAAAAAGAGAGAAGAAGACGAAGTAAGAACGCCAGCAACATCTAATGAATCAGATACGAAGGCACAACAAATGATTCTTTAGACGAACAAGGAGTTACAGTAACAATAACGGATCTTTCTAGGGCTAAAGTAATTCCTAGATACAGTGACAAGAACTCAGCCTTATTTTGGATTGCCGCACTCGTTGGAATAGTCTTCTGGCTATGATAGAAAGATTTTATAAATTGAAAGTGTGTATCGATAATAGATATAGGATCTGAAATAAAATTCAGTGATCTCGAATGGTCGAAAATAAAAGACTTGATTGACAGTTTGCAGCCATTTAAATTAGCTGTAGAGGCGTTATGCAGAAGGGATTCGACCCTATTAACTGCCTAAACAACAATAAAATTTGTTGCTCACTTGTGGCTCGGTGTTAAGCACTGATTTATCCGAGAATTAGAAAACGTCGCACTGTAGTAACAGGAATATTGATATACTTACACAATTTAAATAAATATCAAGATTTAAACCGAGCTGATAATACATTTACTATGCCAAAGAAAAAGGCATACGTATAGAAATCAAAAAAATATTGGAAAGATTTAACCAAGATAACACTAACGATTGTATGGAACTTATGGAAGAAATAGTAGAGAACTTACATTTACAATCACCGAAAAAAAAAATTAACAATGCAAGAACAATTGCAATTACAAAGCCAGCAAGAAGTGGCGTCTTATCCTATACAAACAAAAAAAAAAAAAAGATTTTGATAAAATATTAAAGAAGGAAATGACTGCATTTGAAAGTGAAGGAGTTTGAAGAGAATACTTGTCTGCTATTCATGATGATTTGCTGACAATTAAGCCGACAAGTGTAGAAGATGAGAGAGCCTTCTCGATCGCAGGCTACATTTGTAGCTCTATTAGAAGTCGATTGGCAGATGACACAATCAACACAATTTGTTTTCTAAGATCCTTTTTTCAAACCAAAAGTTGATCATTTATTTAAAAACTGAATAGTCAAAATATTCTAAAGAATAGTTGTTGTTTCATTTTCTAATTTTGAATAATAATTCTGATCTCTACTTTATCATTAAAATCTAGCTAAGAAGACTGAACCACCCCAGTTACGTTTACGTTACTTTAAAGATAGAGACATTGTTCTTTTTTTAGATTTTAATTGTTTTGACTGTTAATTTGTGATTTTATTTATTTTGACACTGATAATTAATTGTTTTTTCTTTTTAAAATTAGTTAAAATAAAGTTGATTTTGTATACGTAAGGCTACAATTTTATTTAAATCTACTACAAGATTGGCTGCGATAGTAGAGAACTAAAGTTAACACTGATAAATCCACACAAATCACGTTCACAACAAAACGCAGTGTTGGTCCACAAGTTTCCATAAACAACATGCAAATACCATTGAAAACTGAAGTTAAATATCTTGGATTACACCTAGATCAAAAGTAAACCTGTAAAACTCATATTAAAGCTGAAAAAGGACACTTGAAGCTGAAAACTCAAATGAACTGTTTAATTGGTTTTCGCTCACAGTTATCACTTGAAAACAAGGTACTTCTATATAAAGTCATACTGAAGCAAATTTGGTCATATGGTATAGAGCTATGAGGTTGTAACAAACCATCAAACACCAAAATATTACAAACGTTCCAATCCAAAACACTTAGGACGATAAGCAACCACACAATACATAACGATCTGGGAATTCCAACAGTCAATGAAGTACTCCATACCTTAGCTAACAAAAATAAACCTAGGAATAAAAATCATACAAATCCATTAATAGGTAACCTATACACTGATCCTGTGGAATGTAGAAGACTAAAACATCACTGGCTAGAAGGCCTTTTAAAATAGATAAACCCCGGAGACCCATCGATGGACGGTGCCCGCCTCATACCACCTAACAAGAAACCAATTCATTTACTTATTACTCTGTATATTCTTGAGTAGATTGTAAATTTGCAATTATGTAATAAAAAAAAATATGCAAAATTTTGCTCTCCCCAAAGTAAAGGCTTACTTGCGATATACAAATGCGAGTCGACAACCGATACCAGTAAGATTGGTATAGGTGGTATTGCTACAGCTTTAATAAAAATTATTTATGAGCTAAAATCCGTTCAAGATTATGGTAGAGCAACTACACCAGATGAGCAAAAATTTCATTTCTATGAAGAAGAAACCTGGCCGTGGTAAGTCCTTGAATAAGTTCAGTGTATACCTCATGGGTATTCACTTCAAAATTGTGATTGTACTCCGTTCCACACTGACGAAAAGAGACATAATTCCACGGATAGGCCGTTGACGGTTAATTACAAAAGAGTTTGATTTTCGATAGAGTACAGGCCCGGTTCGAAAATCAGTCATGTAAATGCTCTTAGTAGAAATCCAGTCCGAAATAAAGATGCAACTGTGCAAATGCTCATCTAACATGTGAATGTTAGCAAAGACGATTTAATATTATCCGCTAAACATGAACGTCGAACGTAGTGGCAGGGTATTTAAGATATTGACTGAACGGCCAATTACTTTTGAAGATATAAACGTCCAAAAGGAATACGTCCTCGAAGATAATCGCCTTTTTTGAATATTAAGACAAGGTAAATGATGGGTAGCGCCACAGGCAGCAAGGTGTAACATTTTATTTTGGTACTATGATACGGCTGGCTGGTCATTTCAAGGTCGATAAAATTTTTGAAGCGATTCAGAAGCTATATTGATTTCCGGCTGAGCGCAGTTATGTACGGAAATACATTTAATACTATTTATGCTATCTGTACAACAAAAAATCCTGCAGAAAAGGTACCTGGAAGTCTTTATACCATATCCGAGCAGAATATTCCAACAAGCATGCTTAATATCGACCAACTAGGACCTTTTGTTGAGAGCCGAAAGAAATACCGATATCTCATTGTCACCGTCGATGGCTTAACCAAATTCGTTTTCATGAAGACTATTAAAAATACAATTATTAACCGCGTTCTTAAGTTTTTAAATGGTATTATAAAAGAATGTGGCATTCCACGATGCTTAATCTCTGATACGAGTACAGAAAAGCTACTGCAGTAACCTAAACATCAAGCATGTACTCTGAACTACAGCTAGGTGGAACAAATGAACCGCGTTATTCCCAGTGCTATAACTTTCACTACGAAGGAAGAAGAGCGCTGGGATGACACAGTTCCAAAAATTAAATCGGATATTAATTCAACGGTTAATACAACGACCGGAAAGTCCCCTTTCGAAGTATTTTTAGGTTATCGCCCACGATGAGTTAGTGACGCATTCCTTAGCGCTGAGGTATGCAAAGACGAGCTTGTAGCATTGAGCGAGTTAAAAAAAGATGTTTCTGACCAAAATGCTGAACAGCAATCAGTTTATATAGGTTAATGATAAGAGACACGCTTAGTCATGCTTAAGAAGTCTGGAATCAAGTGCTTGTTTAAGCACCGAAAAGTAAAAATGATGGAAAAAGTAGAAACCTCAAGCCTAGATGTAAGTGACCTTATGTGATCACTAGTGTACTTAATAACGAACGGTACGTGGTAGAAGATATGCCTGAGGCAAAACGTGCTTGATTGGCTTACGGCTTAAGGCTTATAGAAATACTGAGGATTCTGATTCTTTCAATGAGAATGATATTTTTCATTAGTTCGTTTCAAATTGGAATATGTTTCTTTGATTTGGTATCCGAAGACAGAGTTGCAGAAAAACAGCATTGAACGGGTGCAACGAAAATTTTTAAAGTTTTCAAATTACAAGGTTAGGAGCATCTATCTCCCCCACGGATTTGATGAAAATTTGTTGAGTAATAGATATAATATAAACACCTTGAAGTAGTCATGATTAGCCAGTTCTAGAATAAGGTCAGAGGCAAGGTCAGAGAAAACTGATGTAATTAGTAATTATTCTAAGTACCACCTTTCACCCTTCGCGCAATTAGCAAGTACCTCCCAATTACTCTGTACATCAGGTAGTGAGTGTAATTGCCCTATATACCACGTGTAATGAGTATCGTAAGTACCTATCATTACTCCATACACATTGAAATGTAATGAGTGTAGGTACCTTGTATATATAGTAATTGCTATGAAGTGTAATGAGTTTAATTTAAGTACCTCTCGGTTATTACTATTGTAGCGTACAGAGTGTTTTGTACCTCAAATACATTCTAAATAATAGATATAATTGTTTTTCATAAATAGGGGATGAAGTCCGCACATCGTTGACTCTCAACCACCATGATTAGAGTGAGGAACCGGCCGGGCGCAAGCATACACGGCATGAATATGGAGGCATTATTAGCTTAGAAAAAGTGGGGTATTTAGTTAGCAAGTACTTCGCAATTACTCTATACCCAGTGATATTATAGGTTACATTTTTTGATTTAATATGTTTGAGATAATCGTCAACTTAAGAAGACTTTGCAGGGTGCAAGGGTCATCAGGTTTAGTCGATTGTATAAGATGTTGATTGTCGATAGAAATAGAAGTTATATAATGTTTCAGGTATTTGTAAACGGCTGAATCACCAAATTATTATATTTGGTTTTTGTTAGAAAATGATTTGGCTGAGTTAGTTGATAATAAATCGCTCTTCCAATCAGGTCTGCATTTTATTTTAGTTATAATTATTTAGGTAGTATATTTATTACATTCAATTACACCATGTGATATACCTAGACTTATCAAAGGCATTGGAAAAAATATATTATAGGACAATCTTTAAATTGTTATATTTTAATTAAGGCTCTGATACAATTATTTAAATCATATCTTACTTACAGAACTGTAAAATGTATTTTTTTTATTTATATTTAGTCAGTAATTAAATGAAGGAGATGGGATTGGTGTAGACAACTAATATACCTAGTAAAAAGGAACGGTACAAATGATAAATTTGACATTGACGTTTAGTAGAAAGGTGTGTTCGTTTAAATAGTGAGTATTTCGTTTAAAATCATATATTTATTATTAAATCTAATAAATTAACTTTAAATCTCAACTAAAACAGACGTGTATAATATATTGTTATGTTATGTTTGGAATGGGGTGTTAATACAGTGCGACATAAAAGATCTATTTTGCCCCCTTCTGTCGCTAATACACCAAAGAAATGTCTCAATGCCTATAACGAACCTTTCAATCCTATCTTTTTAAGGATTCTTAAGGATTTGGAGTGGCTTCAAGTTAGGTAAATCGTCCTCTTTTATTTGATATCCTCCTAGGTACAGTGCCCTTGGATTCTGGAGTGCTATACATTTAGTTAAAATATGAATGGAGGCTTCGTCCTCCTCCTCATGGAATCTGTACTCATTATCCTCTACTACTCTGTTTACTAAGGTGTCCTTTTAGTCGACAATGCCCGGTAAGGATCCCTGTTACAATACGTAGCCTGTTCTTGCTCAGGCAGAGGCATATGCAGGCTTCCAATTTTTTTTGTTTTTATTCACCTAGAAGTATCTTAGCCTGTCTCAGCCTCAAAAGATTGTTCCAATTATCGGTTCTTATACTGTCCAATTCTTTTTTAATATCTCCCAATATTATGTTACTGCTGATACCGCAGAACGGCTCAGATCCTACAATGGGTGTTTGAGCCCCTTTGCTTGCAAGACTATCTGTAATCTCATTACCGTGTACCCCGTTTTGTTCCCAAGTGAGAGTAACTCTATTTTTCTCGCCAAGCTAATTTAATTGTTCTGGGCATCTCCAGACCATTTTTGAGCTGATTATGAAAGAGTTCAGCGCTTTAATGGTTACTTGGCTATCGTACATGATGATAATCTCTTGTCTATGATAGTTTCTCTCGATGTTAAACTGGATACACTTCTCGATGGCGTGAATTATCGCCTGGAAGATGCTTGGGTATTTTTACTAGCTTTCGGAGTGCTTGGTTCTCGGCCCATACGCTCCTATTCCAGATCCTTCTATAATTTTGGAACCGTTCGTATACCACTAAATAACATGTCTTTCGGTTACAAGCGCGATGGATTCTTGGCTTCATTCTTTCTTGCAACCTAGCTCAGTGTTTTTAAAGTTTTTCACAAAACTGTACTTTCGTACATCCTCGGGCCTATTAACCTGTCCTGGTTCGCGTAAAGAGCCCACTGCACAAATTGCCTGCTGTTCGGGATTATTTCTATTTCATCTTCTTGTGGCTGGAACCACGAGAAGACTTAAGCGGTCCCAAGGCGATCAAGTGCCCACCGGCATTTTGGCTGACCCCAGAATTTGGTGACCATTCAGTGACAAAGTTAAACTCATTTTTGATGTAAGTGTTTACCTAATCGAGTTAATAATAGAAATGTTCCTTTTGCACAGCCTGGTGCAGGCTTCATTATATAATTTGATTCCCTCTACTTTCAGAGAATATGTGCTTGTTTAAGAGGCACTAAGCCTTTTATATTTCCTTTTATAAATTTGTTCTTTGGGCGAAACCGCCTCTTAATATGCCTAATGGGCAGTATTAGGTTTTGTTAGGTTGACCATCACAGTCCTCTTATAAATAATTTGAGAAGGCCTTTATTTCTTTTTAACCATTTAGATTACCGACTGTGATAGTCAAGCTCTACTTTTCACCTCACAAATGTTGTGAACATATGTTTTAATTTATTTCTTTTTAGATAGTTTTACTCTGTTGAACACAGCCCCCCCTTTGTTCGAACAAACGGAGTACCTTGATAACCCAGAGGGTTAGATGTAGCCGATTTACTTTTTTTTGAATAAAACCCAGTAACAGTAAAGTGTTGTTTATCATTACAGCTAGGATCCTGTAGTGTCCAGTAGAACACTGGACTATACAAGGTAAGCGTTTTACTATTATAATAATTAGTGATTCTCCACTGTCTCCAGAAGCATTGGTAAATATTACTTTGAGATACCAAATTAATCACTTTCATTAAAAACTAGTGGTTTAATTACCAATTTTCATTCATATTGGTTGATATATTTTGTGTTGGCTATTCTCTTAACAACGAGGGATCTTGGGATTTAAATTGGCCTTATTAAATTCCTGGCGCGGTATAAATTTATGAAACCCCACCTGACTGATGAGCTAGGGGTAATTACGAGTGAACTACCAGGCAATAGGCAACCAAGTTTATTTAATAGTTTTATAATCAGTAACAATTTTTAAATTAAAAGAAACTCGTAATAGGTTACAACCCCATCGTTTACACTCAATGTTTTTGCATACCATAAGGGCTTTTGGGGCCTTATTTACTACTTCCTTCTCATGTGTGTTCCAGAGAAGTTTGTTGTCCAGGGTTATGCCTAGATATTTGACTTTATTTTTGTAATTTATATCTATTGGATAGGATATAGCCTCCTAAAAAAGGTTCCGAAAATTTGGCCGATTTGGGCAAATAATATGGCGGACCGGATGTTATTTAACGTAACCTCTATTTCCATTTGTCATCACATTTGTCATTTAATTGTGTCAACAAGCTACGATGAGATGTTTTTATTGTGGAAAACAAAGTAAAAAGAGTATGAAATAAACAATAAACGTTCATTCCTGAAGACAAAATATGCTTCACGTTTTCATTTTTATATTTTCTTTAATAAAATATCAAATCATGTATGAAATTTCCCGAAGGACATCGCCCGCAAAAGGAATAGAAGAAGAATAAGAAGAAAAACTAATCGAATTATAGGTTAGGTATGTCAAATTATCCCAAATTTCAGTTCTGTGAACCCACCATAATTTGCTCAAATCGGCCAGCATTGTTGCACTTCCGGTCTCCTTGGTGGAACGATTTTTTAGTATGTTAAATATAGCCTATATCCTATCCAGTAAAATAATACAGATCAGTGACCCCGTCTAATTAAGCGGTTTTGAGATTAAGTTTTCTTTTCTTTGAAAAGGCTCTTAGTGTTGTTTTTGTAGGTTTTATACTAAGTCCCACTTCACAGCACTATCTTTTGGTATGTTTTAGTTCTCGTTGGACTATATCACACAGGATATTTCTAAACTTGTCTCTAGAAAATATGACTGTCGTCGGCACAACCTTGACAGGGTATGCCGAGATCAGTCAATCTGCATAAAAGTTCGTCCTTGTGACATCCTATGGTTGTGCAGAAAAAGATGGTATCCTGCCCTATCTGTGTCTCTGCAATTCTCGTAGATAACAGCTGAGCCATCCATCTGGATGTGATGTTATCTAATTCTCTGTATTCAAGTTCTCTTTTTAACAGATTCGTGTGGCGTGCTGTCAAAAGCTCCTTCTACGTCTATGAAGGCACACATGACCGTTTCTTTGTTTGTCAGTGCATCCTGGATTACGTTATTCAACTGTACCAGGGCAGTTTCTGTAGATCTTTCTGCTCGGTACGCGTGTTGGTTGTGGTGTAGTGGCACACTCTCGAGGACTTCCGTTCTGATATCATTATCATCAGCTTCTTCATTGTTTTTCATGCAAATGATATGAGGCTGATTGGTCAAAAGAATTTAGGATGCGTGGTATCATTTTCTCTACTTTTGGAATAAAGGTGACTCTAACCCTTTTCCATGTTTTTGGTATATATGCCAGCTCCAGACTGCTCTGGGATAGCCGGATTATATGTGGATATAGTATTTGTTCCTGTGCCCGCTGAAGCAGGGCAGGAAATAGTCCATCCACACCTGGAGACTTAAATGGTTTAAAAGTATTTACAGCCCACTTTAACAGATTTCTGCTGTATATGTGTTTGGCCATTACAGCGGCCTCTCTTGGGGGCCTGCTTACCTTAGTTGTGTCCCTTATTAGAAAGGGTGTGCTTCCAGGAAAGTGAGTTTCGAGTAAGAGGCGAGCTTTTTTCCTCATCAGTCTCCGTGAAGCTTCCATTTGGTTTCTTTAATGCCATAACTGTATCAACTCTGCCTTTTGTCAGGGCCCTGTGCAGTCTCGCTGTCGCAGGAGTATAGTTAATATCCTCGCAGAATTTTTTGAAGCTATTACGTTTAGCTTTCCTGATTTCTTTGTTGTAGGTAGTAAGGGCTTCGGTGTAGCTCTGCCAATTTTCGCTGTTTGTGGCCCTATTACAGAGCTTCCGCACTTCGGATCGTAAGTTTGACCAATGACGGTTCCAGCAAGGAGCATCCCTACTAGTTCTATTTCTTTGAATGGTGCAGCTTAATTTATATGCCTCAAGTATTGCTCCATTATTATGTTATTATAAGTCTTAGAAAATAACCTGAATATTGTAATTTTATTTTATTGTAATATTAATTATATTTTATTATTATATTTATTATATTTTACATTTATGTCAACTATCTTTTATTTAAATAAATAGAGCAGATTGTCCTTTTCGCAGACTGGTTTCATTTTATTCAATACTTATTTTATAAACGTTTTATATCATTGTTTATCTTATTATTCTATTGTCAAGTACAGAGGGCGCTGTACTTTTTATTTCAGAACCCAGTTATAATGTAACTTTTGCAGCCTTTTATTTTTATAGTTGGCTGTATGTTTTATCTCCAACCAATTTGGTTTTTAAAACAAACACATGACAAGAGAACAAGTACACAGGATAGTAGATATGATCAAAGAAAAATGTATAGGCTCAAATATGTATTTTCATGTGACCCAAGCATTTGACAAGGTTTTGTACTCAAGTCTGATAAAGAAACTTTAAAAAATGTTTTCTAAAAACTATTTCCACATTATTAAATTATATTTATTGAGAAGAATATCTAAGAAGGAAATCCTATCAGTTTGACAAAATATTCTTCCCACTTAGCGGTTGAAATATTTTTGCAAAAAGTTATCGATTGTGTACCCAAATATTTTAAAATACCTTTAATATTACTACTGAATATATTATATTTTTTCTGATTTAGTAAAATAACATGAGTAACCCTATATAAGAGATATTATAAAGCAATGCTGGAATGAGAGCATCCCCTATGCAAACCGAGGCGTCGTATATCTCCCACCACCCGCCGAGAGACTCGTTTATAGCGCATCTAGCTTTCCTAGGCTAACTTGATTAAGTGATCTCAATTAGCCTGTCAACATTTCTAAAATGTTATTGCAATAATTGAGTGATTGCAATTTAGGTTAGCAATTCTCGGATATGAATGTTCTGGATTCTAAATTCGAGGAAGAGACAGTTACAGGATGTTTAGTTGATAGGCCAGTTTATACGCCCTGACTGCGTTGTAACGTTCCTAAAGTTTTTATTTAAAAGTAACAGATTTATAATTGAATTACATGCAAATATATTTCTAGAAAAATTTTACGTTGAGATGCTTATCAGATTTCTTTATTACCGAATATCCTTAGATATCTTAGTTATATACAAAAATCCTTGAGTTACTAAAATATACTTCTTTATTAAAAAGTCAAGGTAACTACAATAGGAGAACTTTCAAATAGAATTTGGGAACAAAGTTTGTTTTGAATTATATTTATATCTACAATGTTTTCTTTAAATTTTCTATCGTTAGAAAAGTTACCTCTGAAGTTGGCCACGTTGTTAGAGTTGTCTCTGCTCGAAGAATGCAAACGTTATTAAAAATTAAAATTTCTAACATAAAAAATTATCAGAATTAAATTGACAATAGGATCACAAATTTAATTAAAACTTCTTATCCAAATAGTCTGAAAATTAGATAGGATAGGATTACATGTTAAATGGCAGTAGTAAATTTTTTGTTGCATAACTTAATTTTATTGTTTATTGTTTACATTATACAAATAAGGATATATTACAAATGTAAATTTTTTTATTTATAATAAGGTAGTTTTTATTGTTGATTATGTAGCTTAGAATTCGTTTACTTTAAACATCCACGTAGTGGTATATAAGGAAGTGGTTCCGAAATATAACCATACATAAAACGACTTACCTATAAGAAAGTTTAAGCTTGATTATACTGGGTATTTCAAAATGGTATGTTAAAAAATTCTTCCTCAGATAGATTACCAAAAAATAAGTGGATTTGACTATATTTACCTATATCAAAAATGTCTCCCAACAAAGTTTAATGTTTTTTCTTTTTTTTTGTAAAAAGTTTGCTGTTGGCATTTTTTTGTAGATTGTAGATTTGAAGGTTCATTATTCTAAGGACAAAAAAAAATTAAAACGACCCCCTTGAAAAAGTTAGGATTAGGTACCTTTTAAACTCCGAGGTTTTTTGACATAAAGTAACTTGCTTTATCGTTGATACCGCACTTAAATCAGTTTTAAGAGACTGATAGTCCGCAATGAGATTAGCGTAAATTTTTGTATCGCCTGCGTAGAAAGAGCAACGGCTTTTTATGTGTACAGAAATATCGGTAGTACAAGGTAGAAAAAGTAGGGGACCAAGAACTGATCCTTGAGGCACTCCACTGATAACGGATTTGGTTTGAAAGAAACTATAAGCAACTCTTACGCGAAACTGTCTAGAGGTTAAGAAGTCCGTTTCCCAATCTATTAAGTTGCCTCGGATTCACAGGTGTTTAATCTTTTTGAGAAGTCGGTGCTTTGGAACTCTATCAAAGACTTTAAAAAAAATCCAGGTATATAACATCTGTACGAAGACCAGCATCTAAGTCTTTTGTTCAGTCATTGACAGACTGCAGGAGGTTAGTTAAGGTAGATCGTCCTCTGATAAATCCATGTTGTTGGGTGGGAAGTACACGTTCGTTTACGAGAATGTCAGTTATCGTGTCACATATTATGGACTCCATTACTTTACAAACTATTGGTACCAGGCTTATCGGTCTATAGTTACTTGGATCAAGCGTATTGCCCTTTTTGAATATGACGCAGTCTTCCTTACAGATGGCAGAATGTGAAAATTAAAGAAGGAGGTCATTATACCGGAAATGGGATAACAGAGAATGTCAGCACAAGATTTTAACAGAAAAGAGGAGATACCATCTAAGCCTGGCGAGGAGTTGGACTTAAGCATTTTAAGTTTGTCTTTTATTATTTCTGGGCCAAACGATACGTTGGAAATAGAGGCCTGTGTTTTGTTTTGTGAAATATCCAGAAGTGGTGATGTCAGATCTTCAAGGGTGAAGACATTTCAGGAGGTGTTAGAAAGAAGTTTAGCAGATTAATTATTGTTGGTACACTTATCTTCGTTTTCTTTTCGTAGAAAAGGTACGGACACTTTGGATGTCAGATTTGTTCTAACATATTTATAAAACTTTTTGCTATCAGTGCAGATAGCGATGTACTCCTGATAGTTATGCTTTGCTTTAATAACTGCTGACTTTAGTTGATTGGATAATAGTCGATGAGCAGAGAAATCGTTCATATTGGTGGTTCGCTTAAATTTTTTTCTTAGGCGTTTCTTATGTTTTACCATAGACAGCCGTTTATTATTTATCCAGGGTTTGAGATTTGTTCTTCTATTTATTTTGGTTTTAGTATGATTACACAATCATTAACCATATTTTGAAAGATATTCTACATGCAGCTCGGATCATTATTTTCAGGGTCTAGATGGGAAAAAACTTTAGCAAAGTTTTGTGTGATTGGATGTGCAAGAAGAGAATGATTGAAATTGTAAACGACACGTTATGACTGCATGATCAGATATTCCAACTGGTGGTAAATACACCGGTGGGGTTAAGAATTGTTTATCATTGGTAAATAGTAGTTGATCGAGGGTTAAAGGTTTCTGATTTATTCTAAATCTCGTGGGTTGGGTTATTAGTTAAACAAAACTAGAATTGTGGATAAATTCCATGAACTGATTGGTAACATTCTGCGTGTTAGGTATAGAAGTTATTGGCCATTTAATGACTGGAAAATTGAAATCACCTGCTATAATCAGATTTTCAGAACCACTTAGAATATCGAGTTTGTCTAACAGAGCCGCGTCCGTAGCAACATGTGTGTCTGGCAGACGGTAAATAAAGGCAAACGGGCTTCCATCAATTGAGTTGTTGCAGCTGCAAACAAAGAGATACAATACGAGGAACTGAGATATCTACGGATGAGATTGTAAGTTCCTATAATGTGAAAGGTTAAAATAAACTTACTTTTTTTGTTTTCTATCTCGGACTTTTTTATTTTTTCAGTTTATTCATTTTTTTCTTATTTTGTATATCTGTATTTTTCTGTATTTTTCTGTATTTTTCTGTATTTTTCTATATTTTTCTGTATTTTTCTGTATTTTTCTGTATTTTTCTGTATTTTTCTGTATTTTTCTGTATTTTTCTATATTTTTCTGTATTTTTCTGTATTTTTCTGTATTTTTATGTATTTTTATATATTTTTATGTATTTTTATGTATTTTTATGTATTTTTCTGTATTTTTCTGTATTTTTCTGTATTTTTCTGTATTTTTCTGTATTTTTCTGTATTTTTCTGTATTTTTCTGTATTTTTCTGTATTTTTCTGTATTTTTCTGTATTTTTCTGTATTTTTCTGTATTTTTCTGTATTTTTCTGTATTTTTCTGTATTTTTCTGTATTTTTCTGTATTTTTCTGTATTTTTCTGTATTTTTCTGTATTTTTCTGTATTTTTCTGTATTTTTCTGTATTTTTCTGTATTTTTTTGTATTTTTTTGTATTTTTTTGTATTTTTCTGTATTTTTCTGTATTTTTCTGTATTTTTCTGTATTTTTCTGTATTTTTCTGTATTTTTCTGTATTTTTCTGTATTTTTCTGTATTTTTCTGTATTTTTCTGTATTTTTCTGTATTTTTCTGTATTTTTCTGTATTTTTCTGTATTTTTCTGTATTTTTCTGTATTTTTCTGTATTTTTCTGTATTTTTCTGTATTTTTCTGTATTTTTCTGTATTTTTCTGTATTTTTCTGTATTTTTCTGTATTTTTCTGTATTTTTCTGTATTTTTCTGTATTTTGCTGTATTTTTCTGTATTTTTCTGTATTTTTCTGTATTTTTCTGTATTTTTCTGTATTTTTCTGTATTTTTCTGTATTTTTCTGTATTTTTCTGTATTTTTCTGTATTTTTCTGTATTTTTCTGTATTTTTCTGTATTTTTCTGTATTTTTCTGTATTTTTCTGTATTTTTCTGTATTTTTCTGTATTTTTCTGTATTTTTCTGTATTTTTCTGTATTTTTCTGTATTTTTCTGTATTTTTCTGTATTTTTCTGTATTTTTCTGTATTTTTCTGTATTTTTCTGTATTTTTCTGTATTTTTCTGTATTTTTCTGTATTTTTCTGTATTTTTCTGTATTTTTCTGTATTTTTCTGTATTTTTCTGTATTTTTCTGTATTTTTCTGTATTTTTCTGTATTTTTCTGTATTTTTCTGTATTTTTCTGTATTTTTCTGTATTTTTCTGTATTTTTCTGTATTTTTCTGTATTTTTCTGTATTTTTATGTATTTTTTTGTATTTTTCTGTATTTTTCTGTATTTTTCTGTATTTTTCTGTATTTTTCTGTATTTTTCTGTATTTTTCTGTATTTTTCTGTATTTTTCTGTATTTTTCTGTATTTTTCTGTATTTTTCTGTATTTTTCTGTATTTTTCTGTATTTTTCTGTATTTTTCTGTATTTTTCTGTATTTTTCTGTATTTTTCTGTATTTTTCTGTATTTTTCTGTATTTTTCTGTATTTTTCTGTATTTTTCTGTATTTTTCTGTATTTTTCTGTATTTTTCTGTATTTTTCTGTATTTTTCTGTATTTTTCTGTATTTTTCTGTATTTTTCTGTATTTTTCTGTATTTTTCTGTATTTTTCTGTATATTTTCTTTTTTCTTTCTTTTTTTTTTTTTCTTTTGTAACGTTGTATTCATTTTAATTGTTGTAGATCCTACCTAGTCCTTTAAATTTTCACTAGTAATACCACTAGAGGTCAAATTATTTCCGGAAATTTTTTCGAGCTCATGAAAATTTTCTAAAAATATTCATGAGCGAGAAAAAAATTCCTGATATTAATTTGACCTCGCGTGGTATTCGGTAAGAAAATTCCACGCCGAATTATGGTTGAAAATTAAATATTTTTAAAATTTATTTTTCGTTTCTCAACAATGCAAATTATTTTCTCCAAGTCACCAGTGAAACATAAAAGGTGTTGTCGCCTTGATTGTTGAGTTGTCATGGTAACTAAGTGAGACCCTAACCTCGAATATAATTTCAGTTTTGAAGTTGTCAAGCGGCCCGACGTAAAAAAATGTTTCGCTGCAATTATTTAGGCCTTCAAATTGCTTATTTCTACTCATTGTAGTTGCATGGGAATACCATTTGAAAATAGAAAATAGTATATTCTTTAATTTTACGTAAGTTTTGAATAACTACAAGAGGTAGAAAATTGTTTTTCTTAACATGCGTTATGAGCGGTTTAAAATGGTATGAAATTCATAACCAGCGTCAGCAAGCATCAATCGTAGGAGGCTGTGATCATTGTATTTTGACAGTTCAAAACATTAAATAACTCGCGTTTTGTTGCGATAAAGAATATTGCACAGCAAGTAAAACCAACAAAATTACCTATTTGTTTAAAAATGAATCGATTTGAAAATCATACGCTATGCAAAATATGCATGAAATTGTCTGATGTAATGATCAATCATTGCACCATGACTTACTTACTCGGATTAATAGAGGATTGTGGCTCCAACTTGAAAAACGAAAATTTGTTCCGAATTGTCCACGAATATTTGCACCTAAACTACGCAAAATTCAAAGTGCTGAATGGGAAAAAGGTGAATAAATTAGTGTCTAAATATTATATATATTTTATTAGACATAGACACATAATTCAAAGCATCCAAAGTCCTGCATTTTCGCCATTAAGAAGAAAAGAAGTGGCCGAAGAATATAGAAAACACCTTAGCATTGTAACTAAAATGTATCAAAACTAAACCTATTATGTGAACAAATAAAAACCAGTCTGTCAAAAATGGTCTGTTATTGTAAACGTCAAAAAATTTCCAGTATAATTCGCTGTTGGGTACCCCACGAGAAAAAAAATTTCACTAAAATACCTCCGTTGCCATGGTGATCTGTCAAAAACAGGTATTTTGATTGGTTCAAAATTACAGGTGTGGAATTTTCTATTTTATACAAAGTGAAAAGTGGAACCAGAATTTGATTAAACGTATATGCAATGGTTATGGAATGAAAATGGAACACTTTTATAAAATATATATGGAATGGAAACGTATAGTGAGAATTAACCTTGAACCTTTAGGTGGGGCTGCAATCATTTCGGATTCCCAAAAAGAAGCAAACAAATAATAAAAGGTATCACAAATTATGGTTTGCTTGTTGAACGTAATTTTCAGACTTAAAATTTGTGTTTCTTGAACTGTTTAAATTACGTTGGTTCAATATTATAATTCTCTCGAATGGTTTTGTTGACTATCAATAATTTGCGTCTACATGCGCACAATAGTAATAAAATAGTGCAGTGTATTTTCTCTTGTTGAGCTAAATCGGGGAGTTCCGCGAGTTAAAAAGACCATAATCAAAATAGGAAAATAGCGGGTTGTCCTCCTTCTAGAGTCTGGATGGCGCGACGTCGATGGCCGTGTTCGTATTTGCTGACACAAAAGAGTAATATGAATAAGAAAAGGAGAAAATCACCGAGTACATCGTCTGGCTGCTGGAATTCTTCCATTTTTCCATATATCTCCCGTTTTTCTCCAAATAACACTCCCACATCACGTACGAACATCTGACGGATATCATGCGGATGTGTTTATACAAATTTTTGCGCTATACGTCCATTCTCATTTTACTATATTATGTATATGTGAGGAAAGTTCTGTAACGTTTCAGTTTCTTTTTAAGAGTTTTATTTTGTACACAAATACCTGAATTAATTTAACATAAAACAGTCAGCGGTATACTATAAATCTAAAATAATGACGTGTTTTCCTACATACGTACCACGACAGCTATTTAGCCACCATTAACTGTTCTAAAATATTATATCTGTGCCGTAATTTTAAAAATTACTAGGGTAAACAAAACAGTTGTTGGCAACTGAGTAGTGATTGGTACCTTCCACCAAAATTATTCTTTAACCAAACTATATATAATTTTATGTGTCTTGTGATTTTTTTTAAAAAAAAATCTGGCATCATTTTCTTACTTGAATATTATAGTTGTCTATGCTCCGCTTAAATTAGTATATAAATGGCCGCTAACGAGTGAAGTGGTGCTTACGGATTACTTCAAATATTAGGTAAGTACTGTCATTTGCTTAAGAGCAATCCAGTCCCTTCTGACGTCACACCGCACGAATCTCACGACCTGCCCTTAAAGTATTTGGAACCTTGTTCGCTACATAAATTTGGCAATGTTGTGTCGTACGCTGAAGGGTCCGATTACAATTCAGGTATAATTCGTTGGCTATCGCCGCCTACTGGGGGTTAGTGGCTTGTTAATATACGAATGTAGGAATACTATTTTTAAACCAAACAACTCAAATATTTTTTATTTATTGATAGTTATAGATGATATACAGGGTGTCCCGAAATTAGACTGTCATATTTTAACAGCGTAATCTACATCCTAAAATAGTAGTAAAAGTTTATATAAACATAGGTCTGAAAACTTTTCTTTACCACACTTTTGTAAATATTTTCTAAACGTTTAAAGATAATTAGGTAAAATTTGTTACAAATACTTACCTTTTTACGTTTCATTTATTGGACTAAACCCCAGGTATTGATCATCTTCTTAGGTGGGTAAATTAGGGGGAGCTTAGGGTAAAATTGCCGTGTGTGTCTGTGTGTGTCTGTGTGTCTATATCCACCATAACTCATGAACCGATACACAGAAAAACACTAAATTTTAAACTTAAGTTTTATTTAGGCCTGACGTGAAATAATTAGATTTTGGACAAAGTCGGAACATCTGGGGGGGTACTTTTTGGGAGGCCGTTTTTATATTTTATTGAATATATCTGTTATTTATGTTTGGAGAAGAAAATTATTCAAATAAAAGTTACTTCTAATATTATTATCTATAATTTTTGCTTCATGTCAAAATTTCCTGAAATAGTCCGTATTCGAGAAATTTGACAAAATGTGCAAAATTCTAAACTAAACTAAAAGTTGTTTGCGATTTCGATCTCTATAATTTTTGTTTATACATGATTTTTCTAAAATGGACCGTAATGGAAAAATTGTAGGAAAAATGCTAAATTTAAATTTTTCAGTATGTTCGTTTTCAATGAATAACTATAGAAAAATGTTTCGAGGTAGATAGATGTATGTGGAAAATGTATATATTTAGTTTATCCTCTAAAAATTTATAGAGGCACTGCAATAAGTTGTACAAAATAACCAGAAAAAGCCTATAATAACTAGATAGGAAAGTCATGTGTTGGACACATCAGATTTTTTGACTATAAAATTTGGAAAACCAATATTTTCTGTATAATAAAGCTACATTTGTTGCATCTCGCTAGGTCGCACCATTTTCAAGAGAAAAGCATGTTACCTTATTCGAAAGTGTAAACAATAATTAGTAGGTCTGTAGAATTAGAAATTTTATTTTTTTTTTTTAACTTTGAAAAACCGGTAACTAAAGAAATTTTAGAAAATATTTCATCTGGACTTCACTTGTAACACCCTGTATCTCGAAAACGAAAAGTTTTCGAACCTATGTTTATATAAACTTTTACTCCTATTTTTAACCGACTTCATAAAAGGAGGAGGGAGGTTCTCAATTCGCGCAATATTTTTTTTTATGTATATTCAGCGATAATTCTTTAACACGGTGTACGATTTCAATGATTCTTTTTTTTGTTAGAAAGGGGGTACTTCAGGGGTGGTTCCATATAAATTTGGTTAAAATCTAATAATTGGGCCCATGAGAAAATTCTCTAACTCTTAATTTTTTATGTATGTTTAGCGATAATGCTTTACCACCTTGTCCGATTTATATGATTCTTTTTTTGGTAGTAAGGGGGTACCTCAGGGGTGATCCTAAATAAATTTGGTTAAGATGTGGTGACGGCATCTGCACGTTTTTGAATTCGGTTTTTTTTTTTATTTTTAATTTCTAATACTTGTAGGATGTAGATTACGCTGTTAAAATATGACCGTCTAATTTCGGGACACCCTGTATATTGGAAATTCGAAATAATAGTTATGACGTAGCGGTGTTTTTCTAATTGTAATCGGACCTTAGGTATATGGATACGGAAAGTGATGAATTGGAGATAGGTAAATTGTATTTATTGTATTAAAGGAACAACAAATATAAGTACAATTAAATAAGTATATTAATATAACAATTTTTTAAAGTCTGTATTAACAAAAATTATTTTCACATAGATTATTAAATTAAAAAAATAACTATTAAAACACGAAATGTTAATTTTTTCTCTTTTACAACACAAAATAAAATTTTCTCTTGGCAGCAGGTGGTTTTTGTGACGCGACAATTATGATGCTTTTTATCTCATGAATTAAAGTTAATTCTCTTTCAATCTTAAGGTGTTCATACCCCTTATAATTTTCGGACAAGAATATCTTAAAATATTTAAATTTTGGCAAAATAAATTAGGCAATAATATCTATAATATGCATATATTTTAATGTTTTAATTCCTTCCAGTTTCCAAAAAAAACTAAAAGGGCTTTAATTTTGAAATATAATGAAAATAAATGCATTCCTTGACAGCACTATTCTTAATATAATCCCCAAATTTAAGCCCCTAATGTCTTGTTAATGATTTCTTAAAATTCGCCAAAATTAGTGGCTAAAACGCTTCGTTAAGCGCTATCTTCTGGTGTAAACTGGTGTAAATTATTGCAAGAAACGAATAATGACAGAGTGTACGATACGATAGTTACAAGCCCGTTACACTGTTTTCCACTCAATTTATTAAAAAAAAAATAATAATAATAAATTAGGGTGTTAATTTTTTTTCTCTGAAGCTATTGGTTTTGGGAAAAAATTCAAGAATAAAAAAAATTAAATAAATCAAGGATTTCATAAAAGTTCATCTCGAAAAAAAGTTTTGATATGAAATAAAGTAAGTGTTGCTAATTTCACCCCCCTATAATGTAACAGAAATATTGAAAAAATACCCGTGTTTAGTCCTTTGCGATTACAGAATTTCAAGTTTCTAGCTTTACTGAAATTTTAGAAAAAAAAAATAAAAACTCAATTTTAGTCACCACTTTTTAAGGGTGATATCTCGAAAAGGGGTGGGCTGAGGAAATTTTGTTATAGGAAAGACCCATCTTAATTTCATACGAGAAATTAGTTCCTGAATTTTGTCGCATGTATTTATAAACACCCTGTATATTACACATTTTTTTAAGCGTGCAAATTTCTTGACAATCTCTTTTCCCTAATTGGCACATATGTCGTATTTTTCTAGGATTTACTAACTCTGGCAGCAAACAAATAAAATAGAAATTTGTCAGCTGTGCATTTTTGCCTTCCAGAATTGTTCGTTTCATAAATTAACTAAAAACTAAATTAAACAAAAACCTAACAACGCCTCAACAACAAACTAAGACGATCACAATAATTTCGCACCTCTTCAAAAACAACTACCTATTTTTCGACACAGGAATTAACAAATTTAACTAAACAGCAGCTACCCTTTTAACCACGGGCTTCAAAGACTAGCAGCGTTGCCATATTCACTGGTATCATTGTTTTAATAGAATTGGTATCGGAATGAAAACTATGTTAATCTTCGGTCCTGTTTAAAATTGGTAATATTTTTGAAAAAAAGATATTTAGAAAATAGTTAAGATATTTGTTATAGAATGCCGGTAAAGAGCCAAAAAATTAAATTTGTTAAAAAGTTGAAATTTTTGTTGTTTTTCTTTAAAAATATAAGTTTTTCGCGGTTTAGCGAAATTCTTGGTTCATTTTCACAACGATTGGCCTGAACCATTTTTTTTACAATTTTTGTTAACTGCCTCAAATGTAAAATTGATTTTTGGCGGAGGAGCGCCCGTCATGTTTGCTCTTAAGATTCTGTGTACCCTACAATGTTTGTTCGCTTTTTGGAAATATATTTATTATTTTTCTCATGTAATGGTGTTAAGAAATCTTTAATTACATATCCAAAATAAGTTTCAACGTATTTTAAAAGGGCAGGAACATCTATTTTGTAAGTGCCAATTATTGAAACCGGATTATAGTAAATAAGTAATCATTGGCGTAGGGTGCCAATAATTAACATTTTCCTTTTAACTGATCCAAGTGTAATTAACAATATAAATAATTATTACACATGAATTATTTATTTACCTTTAAACAGTAGTTGGCATACTAGTGCCAATGTATAATGTTGGAGGATGCCAATTACTGTTTAATGTTATCTGTATACTACACATTTCTATTTTTTTTCAATAAGATTCCTAAAATAACCGAATGACAAAAATATACAAAAGAACTTCTCCAAAAGGTTTTAGTAGAAATTAGAAGAGAAGCCTCCAATAAAGTTATTTCAAGAATTACAATATTCCTAGAGCTACCATTTAATTTAGATTAAGTCAAAATAACAACACGTGCAACTCCAGTTTTAAATAATATTGAAGAAAACTTATTGGTGAAGTGGGTGAATGACTCTTGCAAAAAATGATTTCATCTGAAATATTACTGTATTAAGCTTTTAAATATGTTACAATGTACTATCAATGATAAAAACAAGTTTATAGATCATGAACTGCTAGTTAAAATGCATAAAGAAAAAAATAACCTAAAATCATATATCAATGTCTTACAACAAAATAAAGTAAGTACAAGTACCCAGTAAAACCCAATATTCCTACCATTTATGTAAAACCAAAAGAACCTTAATATTCTAAAAAAACGAAAATGGATTTAAAAAACATATACCAGGTAGCATATATGGAGGCAGCATCATAGAGACAGACTTATAAGTATTCAATGTTAAGCGATGTTGCAAACATATTGTGAAATTTTAGGTTGTTTATTTTGATTAGAACTTGGTTCATAAACGTAGAAATTGCCAGTGCCGTAGTTTTATTGGGAAAACAAAAAGTAACAATTGATTTTTTGTATTAAAAAGACATTTCAGATTATTTAAATACACGTTTGGAGTTGTGGTCCACTACATACGTTAGAATGTGACACATTACAATGCAAAACACATAAATGATACAGATAATTGTATATTATAAATTAAATTAAAAAATACAAGTAAGAAGAAAAAAGTTAAAATTAAGTCAAATAAGTGTATTTGTACAGATTGCCTTAAATGTATTAAGAGAAATGACTATAACTTTAAGATCCAATTGATTTATTACCCTCAACGTGCTTTCAATAGGTAAATGCATGCCATAGTTTGTATTGTGAAATGGAACATGCAACATATTTAATTGCCTAAGGACTCTATTGGGAATATTGAAAGAAATAATTTCGTAGAGTTCCAGACATATGACTAGACCATTTAAATAGATAAAATTCAAATTTGATATAAGTCTCCTGTACTTAAGTCGGCTCCTATTCATTTAATTTAAATTCCTAGTATAATTGTGATCGGTTACTCGAATATTTAATTTGAAGGCACAGTATCTTAGAAATTTATTTTGTATTCTTTCCACTTCTAGATAGTATACATGATATTGTGGCGACCAAATTATAGAAGCATACTTCAACTGAGGTACAACCAATGTTTGATAAACTCTTTTTATGGCTTCTAGAAAAAAAATCAGAACAGTTAACCCAAAGCATTGGCATGATTTTATTGAGATTGAATTAATATGTTCAATAAATCTTAATTGTTCATCTAAAATAACTCTTAAATCGTTGACTGAGTTAACCCGAGATAGTGGCTTTTAATTTATGTAATATTGTGAGTTGCATTTTTTGTTCCCTTTAAAAAAGCTTATAAAGCAACATTTATTAACATTTAACTATAGGTTATTATGGTCGCACCATTTAACTAAGTTGTCGAGATCATTCTGAATAATGGCTTGATCGTTAGATGAGTAAATTGGTCTATATAACTTTAGGTCATCCGCGAACATTAAGAACTCACAATGTTTAAAGCATTCTATTATATCGTTATTAAATATATTAAATAAAAGTGGTGAACACGGAGAGCCCTGTGGTACACTTGAAGAAATCCTAATTAATCTTGATCTATTACTACCAATTTTAACTTGCTGACTTCGACCTGTCAAAAAAATTTTAAGTTATTTCACCAGCTGAGATGGTATACCAAATGGCTCTAGTTTCGATAACAATATTTCATGATCAACCCTGTCAAACGCTTTAGCAAAATCTGTGTAAACAGAGTCAACTTGCCCTTTAGCTTCTAAAACATTTAATGTATTTTGTTCGTATAACAATAAATTTGTAACTGTAGATTTTTTTGGACAGAAGCTGTGCTGGTTATTAATCAAAAGTTCCTTGCAGTAAAAATTAAGCTGTCCATTAGGTAAAGAAGATTAAATACTTATGCTTCTATAATTATTTATATTAGTTGTTCTCCTGATTTAAAAATCAGGACCACAAAACTGTGTTTCAAGATATTTAGGAAAATACCTGTATATATATAGATTGCTTAAATAAAATGTAAATAGCCGATGTAAGAGAAAAAAAATTAGTATTTTAGAAATCCCACAGGAGTTTACACTTTCATTAATAAAAACCAGATGCTAAAAATCTTATTTTTTTTAAACACATTGATTTATTTTTACTATATTTATTCTCATAAAAAGACTGAAACCGTGGATTACTAATGACATAATTTATTCAATAAAACACAGAGACAAATTAAAGACCAGTAATAAAAACAAAAATATTAAGGATTTATAACAGAAATATAAAATATCTAAATAACACCCAAAAAATTTAAGGAGTGATTCTATGATGAAAATTAATGTGAGTATTTGGCATAAAATTTTTTGAAAAAAACCCTCCCCGGAAAAGTTACACCCCTTCGAAAATTAAAAAAAAAATGGTTTTTCTTTTTTATTTTCCCTGTATATCAAGCTAAAGACACGAAACTTGGTAAACATTATCTGTCAATAAAAGTACACTATTTTAAATTTTTTCAACCCTGAAGTATGCTTAGAAGGGGTTGAAATAATCAACCCCTAAGATATTTTTTCTTACAACTTTTTTTTTGATGAAAATTTTTTCTTTAAAAAAGTATGACTGAACAGCCCAATTCATTGACTAACTTTTTTATCTCTATATGCAAGTTTTTTTCAAAAACTTAAGCATTTATGAGAAAAAAATAAATTAGCTCATGTAAAATAGCATTTTATTAAACAACAGTCAACCAAATTATGATTCTTAAGACTTCTACAACTAAAAACAAAAGTGAACAAACAATGAACAAAAACATGTCGAATATCGACAATACAATTATAATAAATGTTGAAAATGACCGCCTTCAGCTTCAATACAAGCATCTACCCTTTTCCTCATAGAATTGCGTATACGATGAAATATTCCTGGAGAATTTCTTATAGTTTCACACCCTGCTACAATGCGGTTTCGCAGATCATCGATATTTTCAACTGGTTTTGTGTATATCAAAGATTTCAGATATCCCCTTATGCAAAAATCCAAAGGATTAAGGTCAGGGGAGCGGGCTGGCCAGTTTACAGGTCCTCCTCGATCTATCCATTGATTGGCATACACCTCATCTAGGTGAGTTCTTGCACGTATACTAAAATGAGCTGGTGCACCATCGTGCATAAACCATAAAAGTTGCCTAATTTGAATGGGAACCTCTTCAAGAAGAACATGTAATTCTTCAAGGAGATGACAATATGCTTCACTATTTATTCGTAGCGGAAGAAAATGGGGACCAATTAAATGATTATCAATAATTCCGAGCCACACGTTTAATGAAAATTGATACTGATGATTTCCTTCAAAAAAGCCATGAGGATTTTCGTCAGCCCAAAGGTGATTGTTGTGAAAATTTCTAATACAGTCTCTTGAGAAACTCCCCTCGTCAGTAAATAAAATATTACCTAAGAACTGTGGTACTTGGCCAATTATATTAATAAGCCACTGACAAAAAATCACACGGGATAAAAAATCTCGAATCATTAACGCCTGCACCTGTTGAAGATGATAGGGATACAACATTTGTTCTTTTAAAATTTTAAAAACAACGGAATGGCTTACATGTAGGACACGAGCTATTCTCCTGGTACTAGTTTCTGGGAATTCTTCAATTGAATTAAATACGGCTTCTTCTACAGCTGCAGTTCTAACTTCTCTAGTACGACCAGAATCATAACTTCTTTTTTCAAAATTACCACGTTCCCGCAAGCGTCGGTGAATAGTTGTAAACGTAGTGTGATGGGGTAGTCTACGCTGTAGGTACTGTTCAGCATAAAGTCTTTGCGCTTCCAATGAATTACTGTTAGCACGACCGTATGTAAAATGCATATCTGCCATTTCCAAATTCGAATATGCATTCATATTTTCAATCAACTAATATTTCCTACAATACACAATCATAAAACTTGTGAAACAATAAGATGGGTAACAGAAAATGACACTACACAATCCTGGTATCAGTATTAATGTTTTTATGAAAAGCACAGGCCACTAGACTTGACGCAAAATACACTCGCGTTAGCTCATCTTTTTGAAAATGCATTGCATTAGATTTTATTTCTCGTAAATGCTCAAGTTTTCGAAAACACTTGTATAGTTAAAAAAGTTAGTCAATGAATTGGGCTTTTCAGTCATACTTTTTTAAAGAAAAAATTTTCATCTAAAAAAAAGTTGTGAGAAAAAATATCTTAGGGGTTGATTATTTCAACTCCTTCTAAGCATACTTCAGGGTTGAAAAAATTTCAAAAAATGTACTTTTATTGACAGATAATGTTTATCAAGTTTCATGTCTTTAGCTTGATATACAGGGAAAATAAAAAAAGAAAAATCAATATTTTTTTTTTAATTTTCGAAGGGGTGTAACTTTTCCGGCGAGGGTTTTTTCAAAAAATTTTATACCAAACACTCACATTAATTTTCATCACAGAATCACCCCTTTAATTTTTTCGGTCTTATTTAGATATAAGATATAAATAAACTAAACAAGCTTACGCAGACATCAAAGAATAGCTATTATAAAAATAAAATTATTTACAATGTTAATAATACTAAAAAATATATTTTTATAATATCGGAGGCAACTAATGAAAATAAAAAATTAAACTAATAATAATAAACTAAATGAAAACAACAAGTCATTTAATAGTGATAGTGAAATAGCAAACGGTTGCAATAACTACTTTGTAAATATAGGACTTAATATGGCGGCAAAAATATTACAAATATCAATGTAAGTTACACAAATTTAATAAATTCTATGACTTAGCGCAATGTTGAATATAATTCAATAAGCAGTATCACAAGATAAAAAAGATATCACTTTAAATAAGTCAGTTTGTGCATTTTAATTATTTTTTCGAAAATGAAGGAGTTCTTGAGGAAAAATCTTCTATAGATGGACTGACTTGTGATACATTTTGAAATACATCTACACATCTTTCGACTCTTTTTGTGAAAAAGGCTTATGTTGGAAAAATATCTATTAACAAAGAGAAGATGAATGATCTTGTCAAACTAATGTAGTATCTTCCGGAATGAGAAGACGTACTTCAATTTTATAAAGATAACTATAACTGGCCAACTGTTGATACAGAAAGTTTAATACTGTTTTTGAATATTATGCTGTCATAGAAAGGAAACAGATGATAAAAATTAAAAATGAAATACCCCAGGGTACAGACCTTGGACCACTGTTGTATAAAACATATAATAATTCTTAATTAAAATTAAACATAAATGGAATCTCTGTCTCTTATGCTTACGATAACGTCTTAATCTTTAAAGCGGAAAACTGTCAAATTCTTTAAAATAAAATAATTAAAGACTTTGAACATATTAAATGTTGGTTTGACTCTATCAAATTAATCTTAAATACAGATAAAACCTTTTATATACCATTCTCATTGAATGAGGCCAACAAACCAAATTTTAAGTGTATCAAGATAAATAATGATGATACTATTCCTAAAAAACAAACGCTATTAATATTTTTAGGCATTACAGTAGACAAAAATCTGAAATAAACTAATCATATTCAAGATCTAACATAATTAGACGTTTAATACATAAATTTCATATAATATGCAGGATTTTACTACAAAAAATTTTATTTTAAATTTACAAATCTTTGAGAGAATAACTCTTGAGGTATGGTAACATTAAATATTTCCGAAACAGTTAGGTATAGAGCATATTACATAAAATATATCTACAATTTTCTGAAGAAAATCAAAAATTTTAAAATATACAGGGTGTAAAATAAATGAGGGTGTATTTGAAATAGGAAAGTAGGTTTTGGCCACTGTTACAAGATAAAGAGTTTTTGTTAACTAAAAATACCAATCGAGGTGTCTGAGCATTTTTCCAAACACGCCCTCATTTATTCAATACCGAATTTATTCCATTTGGCTGACCCATACTGTATCCAAAAATAGGCAATGCTTACATGGATTATTATAAATTGTAAAATTTGTAAGATACTCTTTAATTTGATAGATATATTGTTTTAGCATATATCCATTAATGTTGCATGGCAATTTATTTTGGAGTTTTTATATTGTTCATGACACATACAAATATTAAATCACTTGGGTGCAATATAGTTTTTATAAGACGTATATATTATTTAAGATTCTGAAAGTTTAATTAATTTCTTTAATAAATTTAATAAATTTAATAAATTTAATAAATTTAATAAATTTAATAAATTTAATAAATTTAATAAATTTAATAAATTTAATAAATTTAATAAATTTAATAAATTTAATAAATTTAATAAATTTAATAATAAATTTAATAAATTTAATAAATTTAATAAATTTAATAAATTTAATAAATTTAATAAATTTAATAAATTTAATAAATTTAATAAATTTAATAAATTTAATAAATTTAATAAATTTAATAAATTTAATAAATTTAATAAATTTAATAAATTTAATAAATTTAATAAATTTAATAAATTTAATAAATTTAATAAATTTAATAAATTTAATAAATTTAATAAATTTAATAAATTTAATAAATTTAATAAATTTAATAAATTTAATAAATTTAATAAATTTAATAAATTTAATAAATTTAATAAATTTAATAAATTTAATAAATTTAATAAATTTAATAAATTTAATAAATTTAATAAATTTAATAAATTTAATAAATTTAATAAATTTAATAAATTTAATAAATTTAATAAATTTAATAAATTTAATAAATTTAATAAATTTAATAAATTTAATAAATTTAATAAATTTAATAAATTTAATAAATTTAATAAATTTAATAAATTTAATAAATTTAATAAATTTAATAAATTTAATAAATTTAATAAATTTAATAAATTTAATAAATTTAATAAATTTAATAAATTTAATAAATTTAATAAATTTAATAAATTTAATAAATTTAATAAATTTAATAAATTTAATAAATTTAATAAATTTTAAATTTAATAAATTTAATAAATTTAATAAATTTAATAAATTTAATAAATTTAATAAATTTAATAAATTTAATAAATTTAATAAATTTAATAAATTTAATAAATTTAATAAATTTAATAAATTTAATAAATTTAATAAATTTAATAAATTTAATAAATTTAATAAATTTAATAAATTTAATAAAATTTAATAAATTTAATAAATTTAATAAATTTAATAAATTTAATAAATTTAATAAATTTAATAAATTTAATAAATTTAATAAATTTAATAAATTTAATAAATTTAATAAATTTAATAAATTTAATAAATTTAATAAATTTAATAAATTTAATAAATTTAATAAATTTAATAAATTTAATAAATTTAATAAATTTAATAAATTTAATAAATTTAATAAATTTAATAAATTTAATAAATTTAATAAATTTAATAAATTTAATAAATTTAATAAATTTAATAAATTTAATAAATTTAATAAATTTAATAAATTTAATAAATTTAATAAATTTAATAAATTTAATAAATTTAATAAATTTAATAAATTTAATAAATTTAATAAATTTAATAAATTTAATAAATTTAATAAATTTAATAAATTTAATAAATTTAATAAATTTAATAAATTTAATAAATTTAATAAATTTAATAAATTTAATAAATTTAATAAATTTAATAAATTTAATAAATTTAATAAATTTAATAAATTTAATAAATTTAATAAATTTAATAAATTTAATAAATTTAATAAATTTAATAAATTTAATAAATTTAATAAATTTAATAAATTTAATAAATTTAATAAATTTAATAAATTTAATAAATTTAATAAATTTAATAAATTTAATAAATTTAATAAATTTAATAAATTTAATAAATTTAATAAATTTAATAAATTTAATAAATTTAATAAATTTAATAAATTTAATAAATTTAATAAATTTAATAAATTTAATAAATTTAATAAATTTAATAAATTTAATAAATTTAATAAATTTAATAAATTTAATAAATTTAATAAATTTAATAAATTTAATAAATTTAATAAATTTAATAAATTTAATAAATTTAATAAATTTAATAAATTTAATAAATTTAATAAATTTAATAAATTTAATAAATTTAATAAATTTAATAAATTTAATAAATTTAATAAATTTAATAAATTTAATAAATTTAATAAATTTAATAAATTTAATAAATTTAATAAATTTAATAAATTTAATAAATTTAATAAATTTAATAAATTTAATAAATTTAATAAATTTAATAAATTTAATAAATTTAATAAATTTAATAAATTTAATAAATTTAATAAATTTAATAAATTTAATAAATTTAATAAATTTAATAAATTTAATAAATTTAATAAATTTAATAAATTTAATAAATTTAATAAATTTAATAAATTTAATAAATTTAATAAATTTAATAAATTTAATAAATTTAATAAATTTAATAAATTTAATAAATTTAATAAATTTAATAAATTTAATAAATTTAATAAATTTAATAAATTTAATAAATTTAATAAATTTAATAAATTTAATAAATTTAATAAATTTAATAAATTTAATAAATTTAATAAATTTAATAAATTTAATAAATTTAATAAATTTAATAAATTTAATAAATTTAATAAATTTAATAAATTTAATAAATTTAATAAATTTAATAAATTTAATAAATTTAATAAATTTAATAAATTTAATAAATTTAATAAATTTAATAAATTTAATAAATTTAATAAATTTAATAAATTTAATAAATTTAATAAATTTAATAAATTTAATAAATTTAATAAATTTAATAAATTTAATAAATTTAATAAATTAATAAATTTAAAATTTAATAAATTTAATAAATTTAATAAATTTAATAAATTTAATAAATTTAATAAATTTAATAAATTTAATAAATTTAATAAATTTAATAAATTTAATAAATTTAATAAATTTAATAAATTTAATAAATTTAATAAATTTAATAAATTTAATAAATTTAATAAATTTAATAAATTTAATAAATTTAATTTAAATTTAATAAATTTAATAAATTTAATAAATTTAATAAATTTAATAAATTTAATAAATTTAATAAATTTAATAAATTTAATAAATTTAATAAATTTAATAAATTTAATAAATTTAATAAATTTAATAAATTTAATAAATTTAATAAATTTAATAAATTTAATAAATTTAATAAATTTAATAAATTTAATAAATTTAATAAATTTAATAAATTTAATAAATTTAATAAATTTAATAAATTTAATAAATTTAATAAATTTAATAAATTTAATAAATTTAATAAATTTAATAAATTTAATAAATTTAATAAATTTAATAAATTTAATAAATTTAATAAATTTAATAAATTTAATAAATTTAATAAATTTAATAAATTTAATAAATTTAATAAATTTAATAAATTTAATAAATTTAATAAATTTAATAAATTTAATAAATTTAATAAATTTAATAAATTTAATAAATTTAATAAATTTAATAAATTTAATAAATTTAATAAATTTAATAAATTTAATAAATTTAATAAATTTAATAAATTTATTAAATTTATGTTTTATATTTCCACAATTTTCAGAAAAGAAGATGTTGAAAATGAAGCAATTCAAACAGCTCCTGCTTTATTTTGATTTACACGTATGTATCAACATAAGTAAAGTCTGAAGAACAATTTTTTAAATCAGCAAAAATTTAAATATAGGTAAGTAAATATTTACAACTGAACATAATTTATTATTCTTTACCATCCTAGTGCTGTAAAGTTTTCTAAACCAGGCGAGTTCATTTCGACATTCAAGAGAATGACGCAAAGTTGAATGTGCAACTTTGTTTATTTTTAGTCTAAATAATATTTGACGATATAATACTTTTTTATGGATGAAGACGATATAATATTATGGATATTTATTTCAAAAACTTTTTATCGTTAGAAATAATGTGTATAAAAGAATTAGGTTAATCAGTGATTTTCAACTTACCCTGAAATTCTTTTCTAGCCGCCGATACTGACGTCACAATATTGGCCACGTGTCCCAGCACCGTAGCGAAGAGCAACAGTCCGAACAACAGCTGAAATATAACGAAAACATATTCCCCCTTATTCCTAGGTCTCGGTAAATCACCGATAGTGGTCAAAGCGAGCGTGCACCAATAGTAACTCTGCAAATAAGCTTTCACATAGTCTGTACTTTCTGAATCACTGTACACCCAGTTTTTAGAACCAAACCCGTCGTTTTTTAAGATTATGTGGAAGAGGCAGCCGTTCCAGTGGAAGATCACCAGGAGGTAGTGGATGAGGCTGCTGGATCTGAAGAGGTTCGGGTAGTTGGTGTGACGTTCTGTCCTGTCCATGAAGGCCCAGAACCGGTAGATCTTCACCTTAAAGACAAATTTACAAGATTTAGAAAGATTCAATTTTTAATGCTGATGTATTTTAGATACAAATAATAAATTTAACCATTTTTGAAGGAAATAATATCAGCTTCCAAAATGGGGAAATGGTTCTTGTTTGTGACCCGTTTTTATAATTCGTAGATATAGATAAAACATGCTTTTACCAGACGAAATGACCGCAGTATGGAGTTGAATCCCACCGAGAGATACAGGAAATCCAGTGGTAGGAGGCACAGGCAGTCAATGTAGAATGTGGTGGAGTTCATGTAATGGTGACGGAGCTTCGTGGAGTCCGTTTGGAGTACGCCGTCTTCGAGATATCCTGTCCGAAAGTGAAACATTATGTCCACCAAGTAGAGGAAGTCTGCGAAGTAGTCCAAACAAAACCACACCAATAGCGTATTACCTGGAAAAATATAAATTTAAAAATATAATAGTACATAACTAAGTTAAAGTAAAAGGCGCGTACAATACTACAGAGCTTTCCAAGTTGGTTAGTTGGTTAAAAAATACTAAACACTAAGTGTAGAGTACCACAGTTACGATATAATTTTTATTTATTTTTGGTTTAATCAATATTATGGATTTAAAAAATAAGACGTCCTGGGAAGACTTTATTGATTTATACAGAGAAAATAGATGCCTATGGGATGTGAAATCAAAAGATTATGCAAAAAAATGAAAAGAAATTCCAGTTTAAAAAATTTATGGAATTGTTACCAGAAGCATCACAAGAAAAGATGAAAAAGAAAATAAACAATATAAGAAAATCCTGCTGCTAAATATCTTAGTGTTGCAACCAATATTTTTTCAGCAGATATTGCGTTTCTCATAATTGTATCTTGCTTCGTAATTTTATTTCAAACTAAATCCATCAAACACGTAAAGGCATCAGAATCCATTCTTAAATAGTTTTTAAAATCAAAAGGTTCTTCTTTTTTTCAGCACTTTTAACAACCTCATATGTGAATATTTCTTTCTCTCTAGCAACCACTTTTTACACCATTTTCGCTTTTTGATTTCTTTTTGTTCATCATCTTCATCTCTCAGCAATACCGCAGCTACAAGCACGGCAGCTTTCTTCTTTGAAATTCTTGGCATAACGGTAGCCCTTCTCGACGAAAACTGAATAATCTGAACTGCGGCAGTACAATGTATTGCATCGTGTGTACAAAAAATGGCTGTACTGCAAGCCGTACGATTTTCTTTACGATCTGCAGTTCAACGCGCAGTACGATAAATCGTTACGTGTGTAGGGCGTTTACGGAATACATTTTAGTGAAACATCCCATGACAACCAAAAAGCGTCCACTTTCGGGTTACGCCGGATCTTCATCCCAAATCTGGCTCAAAGATATTTAAATTGGAAATAAAAATGTTATTACCAGTTGCTGCAGGCCTGAGGGACTGCCATCTAGGACACATTAAATACAATTGAGGTATTGATATGGAGCATTATTGCAAATTCAATACTGACCACATTTGGAAAATGGATAATATTTCATTCTTAGTTGGTTAGTGTTGTCTAAGAGCAAAAGAAAGCTGTTGAGAGAGTCTTTGTTCATGACTTCTAGTAAACTTAGTAATACTGTCTTTGACATATTCCATTTATAGGTTGCGGTGAAGATAAGACTTGTGGCAGTACAGGGGTTCAGCTACTTAGCGGTTGAGTGCCAACTGAGCGCATCTCCGAGTACTGTATAGAAGAATGCCAGGATTTCTCTGGTTGGTGGTAGAAAGAAGTAGAGTGAGAAAGCATAAAAACCCTCCAACTCACCCAATCGAAGGAGTAAGGTAACGTGCCAAGGGATGAATTGTCCCAGACGTAGAAGCACCAGCAAACGCCCCCCTGAGAAAACTTGGCAAAACCCTCTTTTATCTAGCGTTGCTGGTGCATGCAGGGCTCTGCGTCGGTCAAACTTTTTCCCTAGCTACTCGCAAGAACTATATGGATATTATAACACAATAACCCAAAGAGACTCACCTCCGATAAAGTAGACTGGATAATAATATACAGCTATCGCGCAGGAAGCTGGACAGCGACGATCACTTCTAAAGAAGAAGGTTGGGCAATAAAGTTCAGCCCCCATACAGTAGGCTGAGCGACGCATATTATTTAAAAAAGAAGTATGTACACCGTAATTTACCTCTCAATTAATAGGACCAGAAAGGGCAAGATGATCTCTGAGTCTGAAGAAAAAAGAGAGATAAGGTGCAGACTGACAGTGCTAGATCAACCGCCACCCTAACCAAAGCCAATATTTTAAACTAACCAAAAGTGATTTAATCAAGTCCACAGACAGGGACGCTAGTTTAACTGCCAAGAGAGGCCAGGAATACGATGCAACTTGGGACAAAAAAAGGCCGCGATTCGATAAATTTTCCAAAACAACACTTTAAAACGTAAAAAACAGGACCACAAAGTTCTGCCTGAGATAAGCTACCATAATACAGCTATAAACTAACTGAAAGTATCTTTAATAATTAGGGATAACCCTTATGGTAAGACAAAAGAGATATCCTTCTGAAATAGACACTAATGAGGAAGCTGGAAAAAACAATTTTTTTATGCCTCGTTCAGCAAAACCAAGCCACCCACATTCTGGTCTTGGATGCACTCTGGTGAAATCATCAAAGTAACGTGCGACGATGACCTGACCTTGGAATAGCTGAAAAGCAAGGTACCAACCTTAAAACTATGAGAAGGAGCAACACTTGGACGAGCTCCCCAAACTTACCAAAGCCTCTTTCTCGATCCTTAGAGAAACGTAAGCTAACCTTGACGAGAAGGACGTTATGCTTAAGCAACTTAAGGGATAAAACCGAAACTTGCATGTGAAGAAATAGTTCACTTTCCACCATGAAACCAAAAAAGATTCCGAGGCCAATATCTTTGTCTTCGTAATCCAAGAAGACATGGGAATCCTAAAACGCAAATCAATGAGGGTATGTTATGCGTTTACCTCACTAACTATAAGGCCCAGTGAAAAAGTCTTTGCAAAGGACCCTCTTCCCCTCCAAGTAAAGCCAACAGTGAAGGCCGTCGAACCAGAAAAAATAGCAACCGATGATCTCCAGCAAGAAAACTCCGAAAAGCCATACGAGATCATCCCCTCCCCACTTTCAGAGGAAACTATGGTCGAATAAATATCCACCTCGCTGCTCAAACTCAACGAACGACCGGGAAGCAAGTAAAGAGGTGACAATCATACAATGTAACTTTCAGCACATTAAAAAAACATCCTGATGGGTCCCTGGACGAGAAGCGAGTGTCCCTGTCCTATATTGTTTATTGTTTCTCTTCTTCTTAAACCTTCTGCTGTTAGGAAATATTCTTGGGTAGTTCTAATTATGGACAAATCTGTGTCTGGCTGAATGGTAATGTGCCTATGGCAAAAAAAAACTTGCAGCACAAAAAGGTGGCTACGGCAACATTATGCCATAGCCTTAATAAGCTGCAAGATACAATAGCCCTAATCCAGGAATTCTAAATAATAAAAATCAAAATTGTAGGTTTTAAAAATCTAAATGATTTAGTTTTAAGCTTTTCCAGCAATCAACAACCTATGAGAGCCATTTACATTCATAGAAAATATAAAGTACACTGAATAGCGCACCTTCACACCTCCGATTTAAATGCGGTAAGGATGGAATACGCCATCAAAAGGAAAAGGTAAACGTTTATCCTGGCATCTTCATGCCTCTCCTCTGACGTAACCACGTCCCCACATGGTAAAGAGATATAGAATCTGATTGAATACTGCCTGGACCAGAAGTATGAGCTGATAATAGGTTGCGACTTACATTCTCATTTCTTCAGTTAGGGCAGTAAGGATAACACAGTTAGAAGTAATTCATATTATGATTATATAATCATCAAAAATTTTTGTATTTTAAATAAAGGTACTACAACAATATTTTTAAATTCTCAGAGGCAAACACTAATAGATATCACTTTATTCACAACTAATATCTATATAAAATTCAATTAATCTTGATGTTGCCGACCTCCACACTATATTGGAACTCTAGGAATACGGACAGAGCAACCTATACCCACTTTCTCCAAGAAGCTCTAAGAGAGGTGGAGGCCGAAACACCAAGCAATAACAATGTTTTGGAAAAATACTCGAACACTATAAAAAAAAATAATAAACAAGGCCTATAAGAAATCGTGTCTTCTGAGGCTGGTCCATCACAATCAGACGACTATTGCAAGCATCACCTCAGAAAAATGGCTAGGAAATTCCTTCAATAAGACAAGAATCAAAAAAACTCAAGAGAATACCAAAAATTGTTAGAGAAATACAGATATGCATGGAGATCATACTGCAAATAAATCGAAAAATTCCCGCATACAGCGAGGCTTCAAAAGGTTCTCTCAATAGATTCACAATGCAGCATTGGTATACTAATCATAGACGATGGCATGAAAACTGCAAAATTCAAAGATAGCATCAAACTTCTACTGTCAACGCACTTCCCTGAAACTAATTTACCCAACCTGTGCCATTAAAATTTTTCTAAATCAACTTTGATAAAGATTTAATCTATATCCGATATTAATTTTGTCGGATTCATATGTCACATCATACCATCCAGTTACAGATTAATGATTTCGCATCTTTAATGAATTAGTTCAGAATCAGTCAATTCAAACTGATCAATCGCGACTTTTTCTTCAAAAACGAATTTGTTATCTGTATTGGAGAACTGAAATCCATGGTTCCATTCGAACAGAAATAAACCAATTATATATTTAGGAGGATTATTCACAAATTACTTGTTTTAAATGTTTATTTAATTTTTTTATAGTTACATTAAACTTTGTTATTTATGCGGTTAAAGATTGAATGAACGATGCAACTTTACATTTCCCGTTATAGCTGTATCACCCCTATATCAAATGACCTACTTTCCATCCAAGAGCAATCATCCTAAATGCTCGCCTAATTTGTAATAATGAATTATTAACTTAATGATAATTAATGATCTATACACCCCGAGGTTGACATTCAATTTCAATTAAAAACCTTGAAATGTTGGATTTGTTGTCATACAATTTTGTTAGTATCATCATCATCATCATTGCGATGGTTATAAAACTTTGTGTAGAAATTTAATTTTTTTACTGTTTTAAACGTATTTTGTGGATAATACTATAATTGTAAATAATCTAGAAAGGAGGGTATGCTTTTTTTGGTCCCATGCTCCCGATCATAAAATTTTGCACACTTATAGATATACATATAAAAAAGAAACATTTTCCGAAAATTTTAACATTTAAACCATTCCGAGACATCTTCAAAAAAGCTCTTCTATGGCGGGGTTTTTGAAGATAAAATAAACATTTTGGCAACAAAACTTATGTGTTTAGGGTTAACTGTGTTCAGAAAGGCCATGCTAAATACCAACATTAAAGAGGCCTTTATTAAATACTATCTAATTATTTAAATTAAAGCAAGAACAAACTTCTTAAAGTGGTCTAGCAATAGCCACGTAATTTAAATTATTTGTCATATCCCTTGACGGATAACAAATTACAGGCTGATGCCTTCCGTATGACAAAAACCATATTACAGAGCAGTTATGTTCAATCAATTCTACCTTGATTTAGGCATTCATCTCTAATTATGTCTAATAAATTATAAGGGAGAATCAAACATTCCAAAACCTTGTCACAGAATGTGTCATCTTCAGGCCCACTATCATTTATATGCACAAAAAACGCATTGGATAAAGCACATATTACTTTAAAAATGCTTCCAAATGTTTCACATCCGTAACTCTTTGGCACAACATTTCTTAGAAACCGAAACTTATTTTGAAGTCTTCCAAAAACCGCTTCAATTACCCATCTGACTAGTGTAATGTCTTGATTCATTTGCTTGCTGAGTAGTTAGTTGACGTTGGCCGTTGGAAAGAAAAGGTGGTATAAAAATATTTAGTCCCATATGTTTGCAAACCTGCGTAACACTGGCGACAGCGGTGGGATACAAAGTAAAAGTTCATGGTAGATACTAGATCCACTGAGTACAGAGCAGGCATGGATACTTCAGGCACATCATCATGGTTTTTAAAGATGAAAGAGGAAAAGGAAAGGCATAGGAAGGAAAAAAAAGAGAAAAAGGAAAGACCTAGGAAGGAAGAAGAGGAGGAAAAGAACAGACGTAGAAAGAAAAAAGAAGGAAAAGGAAAAGCGAGAAGAGGAAAAGGAAAGGCGTAGGAAGGAAGAATAGGAGGAAAAGGAAAGGCCAGATGAGAAGAAGGAAAGACGCAGGATGAATGAAGAAAAAGAGAAGGAAGGCAGGCATAGAAAAGCGGAGGTGAAGATTATAAATGGCTTAATACAAAACCTTCAAGCAAGAGGTTAGTCAGCTTAAAATTAGAGTAGATCTGTTAGAACAACAACAAGAGCATCTAAAAGCTAATTTACAACAGCAGCAAGAGCATTTAAAAACTAATTTAGAACTAGATATTTTAAAACAACAGGAAAAGGCAGGAAGAGTTCGAAAGGCAAATTAGAATTAAACTGGTTGAGTTAGAAAGAATTCGTAGCCAAGCTTCGATAAGCAACAGAGAAATTGGAAACACTACCTCGTCTTCATCCATAACCGAACCAAGCCACATTCGAATCCCAGTTTCACAAAACTATACTAGCAAGATCCTTAAGCCACCCACGTTTGACGATTAAAAGACATGAGTAACATATCGACTTCAATTTGAAGCTGCAGCTAGAGCCAATGGCTGGACCGAGAAAGAGATGGTGGCTTCATTGATAGTGTCACTACGAGGTCAGGCAGTAATCGTTTTACAGTTACTTCCTCAAGAGGAACCCAGTTATTCATCTCTAGTTCAAGATTTGGAGACAAGATATGGCCAGCAAAGCTAGCTAAAAAATCGTAGTCAGAAACATAATGAGAGTCCACAGAAAATCGGCACTGGCATAAGAAGATTGATTCATCTGGTTTATCCACAGGCGCCCAAAGATATCCAAGAACAAATCGGAAAAGAGGCATTCATAGATGGATTACAAGATGCGGAAATGCGGCAAGTCCTACGTCTACAACGTCCACAAGACGCTGAGGGAGAAACTAATTGCAGCCCAGGAATATGAAGCGGTAAAACTCCTATCCAGATCTTATCGCGCAAAAGTGAGTAAAATTGTTACATGTTGATTTTAGTTTTAGAATAATTAAATAGGTATGGCATTTAAAACACATTCTTAGTATAAAGAATACTAACTTTTAATAAAATATTGATTTGTCTTGAATAAGAACCTTTGGTAATTTAACGGATACAGGTATTTAAAATATATCCTTAATCCACATCATTTTTAAAAAGGCATTGCTTTGTTTTTGAATAAAACTTTTAATATGATTCAATTCATTGAACTTGTTGTCTTACCTTTTGCTTTTAAGATCCTGATGGTTTTATGAGCAGAAAACGTGTAGCATCATGACCTGCGAGTATGCTGCTAGTATGTGGTAGTTATTTCACTTAGTTTTCACCCCTTTTAAATCACTATTTAGTTGTATTTTACGTTTGTTTACATTTTATTTCAATGATGTTTTGACATTAATTATTATATCCGAAATTCGGGTTATCTTCTTCTTTCTAGGAAATACCTGTCGTCTAGTTTGTACGGTCCGATAGCCAATTCTTGTTCCGTGGTACGAATTTGACAGATAACATTAATGCGATATTTGGTGTTGTGCTATTTGAAATCAATACCATTGATTGTCCATGACGGCATGTTATATTAGGGTACTTTTCTAGGAAAATTGGGTTTAATACTTAACTATAGTTAGGAATAATATTTTATTAGGATGTTAAATACACACATAAATACATTTGGGGTTGAATTAGATTACTTTAGATAAGTTTTCTGGTAACTTGTGGCGATCACCGGAAGTGTGATTTCCAAAATATGCATTGTCATATCCTACTTGTTGAAGCCATCTTGACTTCTGACAAAGGGGTTAAATACGCCGTAGCCATGAGGTTCGTGGTGAATTATTTTTCGTCTGCTTGCTGGGTAAGGTACCGGGGGTACGTGTTTGAGTTTGACTGTTCGCCTGGGTCGTCGCGAAGCCCGTGTATAATACCGAAACGTTCGTCGCCGATAGTGATCGGATTACAAATCACGTGGCACAATCGCACAAGGGTAGGTACCCTAAACCATTTTTGGGAGTCTTACGACCGCGGTGAGCGAAGTCTGCTAACGGCCCGCACTACCGACTTCCTACATCAGATCTCCAGAGGGTTGTTGTCAACGACCTCGTTTGATTTCGTCCACAGTCGCTGTGCTGTACCAGTGTTCCGGAAAATTCCAGACGCATCAGGGTGATGCGCTGTGATTGTTACGTAGTCCAGTTTTTAATCATTTGATGTCCTGCAGTCCTACAAGTTCTAAGCCAGTTTCCTGTCCGGGGTAATCGTAACCAACACCAGTGGTGGAGAGTTCCATCGCTTAATGGGTTTCTACCAGAAATCAGGTATCTGAAAGTCTGTAAACCAAGGTATGAAAGACCTTCAGTCTAATAAGTAATAACTACAGAGAATCTAATAAATTTATATTTTGATTTATCATTTAACTTTTATTTATAAGAATAATTCTTTAATCGTATTAATTGTGCTTAAACTTAACCTGTTGTAAACCTTAGTGATCACGGGGTAATATTAATTGTGTCTTTTACTCTAATAATTTAAAATTCAGAGAATTTCTCTTTAACTTTAGTCATTTTTCTTGTCATTTTAAATCATTTTGTATCATAAAAAAAGCTCTAGGTAAATGTATACCTATCTATTTGATCTATGAAATTTTGTAAATACCCGTATTCTTTTTAATAGTAAATGCCATAATACCGACTCTGGCGTTTTATTTATTTAACTTTTAAGATAAACAGTATTACTAACTATTTAATGACCCACACCTTTTGTCCCGACAGCTAGCCGAAGTGGTCTTCTTCTCTAAGCTCTAGGAGAACACTATAACCTTTTTTTTGTAACGGTTTTTCTAAATTCTAAATAATAATATACAAAATTTAGGAGGTTACCAACTAACACCGATTTTTGAGTTATAGTAAACAAACCCCGTTATAAAATTAAATCCCCAAATCTTAAATAGCCAAAATGGAAGCAGGAGATGCTTTAATTGCGGAAAAATCGGGCATTTTTAAAGAACCTGTAGAATCAGCGAATAAGACCGGAAAATCATATAGATCAATCTTTACAAGCCTATCACTAAGACCAACAATAATTAAACACAGCAGCTATGCGTCTCGAAGAAGCCAATTACCCACACAAAGCCGGTTTTCTAACAATAATCAGGAAGTAGATTATCGAAGAGGTCTCCATAGCAACGCAGACATTCTCTTCGGGCAACCCCGTTTAGAGAAACAATGCTGGTGTGGTAAAAGGTTCGAAGAACGAGAAGAACTGGTTGATAAAGTTACTCTTCAGGCAACCACTATCAAGCTAGAGGGCGACGAAGAAGAAATCAGCCTTGAAAGTCTAAGATAGGGACAGAAGAAAGAAAATGATTTGAAGGTTGTCCGAGAATGGCTCAAAAATAAAGTCACACCTACTTGGGAAGAGATAGCCAAATACAGTAGAACTATAAAAGGCTAATGGACCCAGTGGGATTTCCTGTCTTTTTACGATGGCCTATTGCACCGGAAGTGGGAGAGCCCCAAGGGAGTACATGTAGTCCGCCAAGTGATACTGCCGAGCTTCATAGCAATAGTTTAGGAGGACACTTTGATAATAAAAGGACACTGGCACGAGTTCTGTAAAGATTTTATTGAGTGAATTGCCGATGGGATGTAGTGGATTGGTGTAAAAAATGTGATATATGCAATGGCAGGACAAAGGTCTATGGATTTGCTCGGGAACGACTGAAAGCCCACACCAATAACGTAGAAGCTAGAATTGACAGGCGTGCCACAGATACATATTTTGAGAGGGTCGACAAGGTATGACTGTGCAATCCCAAGCAGCGAGTAGGACTTTGTCAGAAATTGCAACGGAACTGGGAAGGCCCCTACTCCGTCCTTAAGGAAAATCAACGAACTGATCTGCCGCATTCAACTGTCAGCGGGAAGTAAAACCAACGTAGTTCACATTGAAAAGATAGCTTCATACCATGGTCCATATCCTGCCCATTAGTTTCAACTAGGTCCCAGTAATTAAGTTTTTTGGGGTGAACTAGAGAGGAGGGAGCAATGTTACGCAGCACCCTGCAGTAGCCTGCGGCTCTTATAGGAACCGTACGAATAGAAAAGTAGTTGAATGTTATTTATCGCCCTACAGTGTGTTGCGGTCGTCATAAGTAAAAGTACAAGTAAAAGAAGATGGAATAGTCCAGAAATGTCTGGAAATATCATTACCCGTTAAGAATATTATAGAGTCTAGACGACAGTTCGAGAAGCTATATAGGGATGATCCTGACGTCAGATTTCAGTTTTATGATAGACGTTACATGCTAATATTATCATTTATATAATTTTTGTTAAAGTTGAGTTAAAATAAATTGTGATACCAGAAAACCTGCGTAACAATATGTCATTCGCTGAGAAAGATGATCAACAGGTTTTTCGTGGTACAAGTATGTGGCATCAAGAACTATCAACGAATCAGTATTAACGTGACACAAACGATTTGAGGTAGTGGACTACTGTGATAAGTAGCGTATTCTTGACGAGTTATATGTTGGTAACCAAGATGAAGAGGAACAAAGTGAACTGTAAGTTAGTTAAGAACATCGTGGGATATTTTGCTAATAAGATATTGTTGCTTTGGTTTCATGCCAAACATTTTGCTTAAAACTTTTTGAGTTGGATCAATTCTCAGTTTTATTATAAAAATAGCTACGCAATTTTTTTTTGAAATTTCTCTTCTAGGTGTCAAGTTATTGCAGTTACTTACAACCGTTGCAAACTGCGCATTACTTACGAGGTTATGATGGACAAGTAATAATATTTTTAACAGACAAGTTATTTGTGAGCAGCTTGTTATTTCTGTGTTGTTCGAAGTTAACTCACTTTATATGAAGTGTTCTTGTCAGCACCCTATATATTGTTTTATAGAAGTTTGTGGTTGTCACTAATTTTATCTTTTGAAGTTGTCATATATTTTTACATAAAATAAAGTATTTACCAATATTCGTTAAATTAATAAAAGTATCATCCATATTAACGAAATAGGCTATCGCCGGGTAGGTTATTCGCGATTCAAGCTAAGTGATACGCCCTCTGGAGGAAATTTGTAGAAGGTCCGTATAAGTAGGATATCGTTCAGTGTTGCCAGAAGTAGCAAAACTTCGCTACGTCGTCGGATTTTAGCTTTTGAAGAAGTGGATAAGACCTTTTATTTAAAAATCAAAATTTGTGTGTGGTAATATGTAATCATACTCTATATTTATTTAAGGATTTTTTTATAAAACCGATTTATTATATTGATTTTTTTTTAAATTTCAGTTCATTTATTAATTTTGTTTTAAAATCAGTTGATCATTTGGCAACATTGGCGTTCATGTTCATTGTTTACATTTTAATTTGTATCAATTACAATTCGAGTTTTTTCTTACTTTTTAGCTTTAAATTTGTTTATTTCTTATAGTATGTGATAGTGTTTATATTACAAATGAAATCTGCGAAAACGTCCCCAGAAAATTGCAATCTATATGGTGTTAATGTCAAAATCAAAACTGAAGTATTCAATATTTTCCAAGTGCAAGTCGTAAAATTTAGTTTTTTACGATAAATGAATATCTACAAATTCACAATATTGAAATTTTACAAAACTTTGTTTAGAATCAAACTGTAATCTGATTTGTGACGGTTTTATTACCATTTACATGTATACAAAGTACTACATGATTCACTTCATAATATAAGAATAAGTCTAGTAAGATTTTTAAATAAGTTCATCAATAATAAACGTGTGGTACCTGAAATGTCCTTTAAACCACATAATAAAACATGTCCTGGGTTTAGTGAATACATATTTCTAGATGTTCTTGTAGCAACCAATAGGTGAATATTTCCAACAAATAAGTCATACACATGATAAATATTATATTTATAACGAAAGCACGAGACTTAAACTTAAATTAACACTAAATGAAACTCAAAAACACTATTACAATGAGAATATTATCTAAAAACAGTTAAAACAATCACAAATACAAAACCCGCCCAAAACAAAAACATGTAAATAAACAAACATCCTACTTATAAGTGACAAATGACAGGCGCGCGAAAATTAATTTGAATCGCCAATAGCTCTATTTAAATCATTTGGCGACCGTGACAGGACTGGAAGATATTTTTTGAACATTTAATTTGTAAATCATCTCATGGAGAAGCTTCTAAAAGCGCAATGTTGCTGTTGTTTTTTTGAGATCTGAATCTACAAAAGGAATTTGTGTTCAGCTAGTTCAAGCAAAGAGTAGAGTATCACCAATAAAAACTATTTCGATACCAAGATTGGAATTACTCGCTGCAACTATAGGTGCAAGATTATTGTCATCCTCCATTAAGATTCTAAAAAGAAAAGATATCAGAATTTTTTGTTGGACTGACTCTACTACTGTTATTTCTTAGATTAAGAGAGAAGACAATTGGAAAACTTTTGTTAAAAATCGGATTGAGGAAATTCGTAAGTTGACAAAACCAGATTGTTGGTATCATGTCCCTGGACAATCTAATATTGCAGATCTTCCTTCAAGAGGTTGTTCAGTACAGCAACTACTTCAATCTCTTTAGTGGGAGGGTCCTATATGGTTGAAGAAGAATCGAGTTGATTGGCCAGTACAAGAGTATGAAACAAATGAAGATTTTCTTTCAGATGAAAAAAGTAAGAGTACTATTTCTATGTTTGTAAACAAAGAAATTGATTTTACATGGTACTATAATTATTTTTCGAAATACCAGCAAATTTTAAGACTCGTTGCATGGACAAAGCGCTTTATCTTTGTTTAAATCCAAAAAATCGAAAAATAGCAGAACTTTCAGTAGATGAAATCAATGAAGCCGAAATTCTGGTTTTAAAGCTAATTCAAAAAGAATGCTTCGAAGGTTTGAAAGACAATAGAATATCATCTTTATCGCCATTTCAAGACGAAAACGACATAATGAGACTTACTACGAAGATTTCAGAGAGAAAAGACCTCGAAGATTTTTGTTATCCCATTCTGTTACCGGCAAAACATCCAGATTAATCCATTATTATCACGTCCGAGCATGTGATGTAGGTGTTCAAGGCTTGTTAAGAAACTTAAGAGAAAGATTTTGGATTCTTGGAGGAAGGAGACCCCTTAAAGATGTTGTTTCCAAATGCATCATATGCCGAAAGTTTGATGCAACAAGGCTTGTTTCTCCATCAGTTCCTTTACCTGAAGATCGTGTCAGAGAAGCTGCAGTTTTTGAAGTAACTGGCATAGATTTGGCTGGGCCTCTTTTCTTAAGAACAAACGAAAAGGTCTGGATTTGCATTTTTACGTGCGCTGTATATCGTGCAGTGCACTTAGAATTAGTAGTATCTTTATCAACTGAAAGTTTTTTACAAGCTTTTAGAAGGTTTATTGCCAGAAGAGGAAGACCATCCACGGTATACAGTGACAATGGGACTAATTTTACAGGTGCCGAAAATGCGTTTGCTTGTGTTGATTGGGTAGAAGTTTCGAATTTCAGCACAATCGAACGAATTAAATGGAAATTTAATCCTCCTACAGCACCTTGGTGGGGAGGATGGTAGGAGAGATTGATAAAAATATTAAAACAAATTCTACGCAACATTTTAGGTAAAGCTTGTCTTACAATCGAGGAAATTTCATCAATTTTATGCGAATGCGAAGCCGTAATAAATTCACGACCCTTAACGTATCTCTCAGAGGATGCTAATGATTTATATACTTTGTCACCATCTATGTTTTTGCAAGAAATCCGACAGATTGGTGTTCCAGATATTAATGCTGTGGAAGCAAAGGACTTGAGGAAAATATATAAATACAGACAGCGACTCTCAGAAGAATTGAAAAGACGTTTTAGAAGTGAATATTTAGGTAATCTGAAGATGAAAAAGAGAAAATCAATTGCACATAATCTAAAAGTTGGAGATTTAGTTTTAATAGAAAACGATGCAGTAAAAAGGACCGAATGGATATTAGGAAGAGTGGAAACCATTTTTCCTGGTAAAGATGGTAATGTTCGAGTCGTGCAATTGAAACCTTCGTCTGGACAACTTTTAAGACCTATTCAAAGATTGTATTTATTAGAGATGCACGAAGAAATACAGAGTAGAAATGCGATTGAACATAAAAATAAGAATACCTCACAGGAATCTCATGATTCTGAAGATACTTCACAAATTTCTATAGAAGACAAAAATAAAGAAAAGGTTATATATTCAAGATATGGTAGGAAGATACAACCACCTCAAAGACTCGGTATATGATTTATTATTAAGTAATTTATATTTTCAGAAAATTCCTTAAGGTGGGAGAAGTGTTTATAAAATAACAGACCTGTTAAAAATAACACAAGTTGTCAATCATAACCCCCTTAATCCGGTTAAGCACTTGCAATCGTCGTCATCCATATTTTCATTGTCAAAATCGAATATATTGCTTTTTTCAACGCGATCAGTAAGCAGATTAAATAACATTCATTGTTTTGAATCCATAACTTGAGAACAACTTTCCTTGAAATACGCTGCCGTCTAATAACACCGCACACGCAACAAGATCTTAGATCAGGGATGGGGAAACTTTTTCCTCCGCGTGCCAATATTTACTAACGAAATATATGGCGGGCCAAGTTGTTGATTTTTTGGCTATATTATTTATTGAAATAAAAATTATGATATGTATTTTCTGAAACACTAATTTATTGTGCAAAATTACAAAATATTAATACAAGAAAGAAATTGCAATTAAATTAAACTTTTAAGTTGTCTGCGAAGTAGAAGGATGAGGAGCGCTGGTCTTTGTAGGGACATGTGACATGTGGAACTGTTTTTGTTTCTGCATGATGTCATCATAAGCCGGCTCCATTTGTGATGCTGAAATTTTTAACAGTGAAAAAAGGTGGTCATCCGAAAGCCTATTACGAAGACAATTTTTTCTTAGTTTCATTATTGAGAACGTTTGTTCGCACAAATAGCTTGTACCAAACATAGCCATTATTTTTTGAGCGTGGGCAACTATATTTGGGTATTGTGTCCTGGATATGGACTTATAAAATTCCAATTTGTTGGTGTTGAGAAATAGTTGCTTCAGATGGGTATTGCATTGCATCTCAATTAGTTCAAGTTGGAGGTTAGCGGGTGTTTCATCAACGTTAACATTAAAAGGCATCGAAAAAATATTTAGTGACTGCTCAATTCTCTTAAAATCTTGAAATCGCTTCTCAAATTCCTCGTGCAGTTTCTTCAGTTGTTGAGCGAACCTATTTAACTTGTCGTCTGAGACAGGTGATATGCTGCTCAGTTTGGGAAAATGGGTAAGTTCATTTTTCTCTACACAACTGCAAAACAATTTAAGCTGCAATTTGAAGGCTTTTAAATGTCCCCAAAGCTCATCTAAGAATTGATTCTTTCCCTGAAGCTTCGTATTTAATTTATTTAGGTGTGACAGCAAATCTGTGAAAAATGCGAAATCAGGAAGCCAATTTTCGTCAGCCATGATCTTAAAGTCGTCCCATTTACCTTGCTCCGTCAGAAAGTCTTAAATCTCCTTTCTTAAGTTCCACACTCTCTCAAATGCATTACCACAGCTTAACCATCTCACTTTAGTATGGTAAAGGATATCAGAGAACTCGCTTTCGGTGGATTTTAGAAATTCTTGGAATTGTCGATGCATCAAACCCCGTGAACGTATTGTGTTGATAAGTTTAACAACCACACTCAAAACGGGTTGTATGTCAATAGCTGCTTTACACAACACATCCTGGTGTATTAAACAATGCAGAAATAATACATTATTATTAGGATTTTCTTTGCAAAATATACCCATAAACCCCAAATGGCTTCCCACCATATTGGGTGCTCCATCCGTGGTTATGTTACATAATTTATCCATAGGCAAGTTAAACTTTGAAATACCCTCAAAACAAGAATCGTAAATAATTTTTCCAGTTGTTTTTCCTTTCAAGGATTGTAAGCATGCTAATTCTTCGGTTATGTTGAACTCTGAATCAATTGCTCTAATAAAAATCAGCAATTGGGCAGTATCGTTCATGTCTGTGCTCTCATCCATGGTTAGGGAAAAGTATTCAAATTTGTTACAATTCATTTCTAGCTGTGACGATAATTGTTTAGCGATGGCGTCAATTCGATCAGTTATCGTTCTCCGTGATAAAGCTAAAGATTGAAACTCTTTACTTTTTTCTGGACAAATAATGTTGCTTACAGCCACCATGCAATCTTTTACAAATTCACCATCCGATAATGTTCTGTTACTTTTAGCAATTTTGTAAGCTACAACATAACTTGCCAGTGTTGCAGCCTTCTGAGTAACAGATTGCTTTGTGAACATGTTCTGCTGTCCACGTAACTTCTCTTTTTGCCTTTCAACAAAAGACTTTTTCTCTGCTTCCGTCATAGATAAATATTTTGCACTTGCATGTTTTTTTGAGAAGTGTCGAGACAAATTAAAATCTTTAAAAACTGCAACTGTTTCATTACAAATGAGGCAAACTGGTTTGTCTTTAAATTCTGTGAAGAAATATTTCCATGACCATTCTTCTTTAAAAACTCGACACTCAGAATCGACTTTTCGTTTTTTGGTCGTCATTTTGCTGCTGTAACAAAACAATAAAGCCAACATCAATACATCGCCCAAACATATTTTATAATCAAATCATTTCAAGACACAAAAAGTGATGACAAAGTACGTGATAACATCTTACCTTGCTGATTTAAAAATGTCACCGTCTGTTAGCTGATTGTTGTAGTTTCGTAAGTAAGAAAATACGGCGTACGAACATGCGATTTGAAGTAAGACAAAACTTTGACTGCGGCGGCGGTCGGACCGCGCGCGCCCAGTCGATAGCTTCATTTTCGGTTTTCGTTTACCGCCCGTGCTCGTGAAATAATACACGTGATTGTTTTATGCGAGACGCGCTCTGTCAATAAGAATGAAATATGAAATTTCTACAATATGAAAAATTCACTTGATTTTTTGTTTAATGTTCACGACAGTCACGGGCCGGATTTCAACGCTTCGCAGGCCGGAGATGGCCCGCGGGCCGTAGTTTCCCCATCCCTGTCTTAGATTATTTGGCAGTTTGAGCAGTACATTTCTAATGTTTTTGCCATTTCCTTCACTATTTTCAATATCTCGTCGTTGTACATATTTTCGATGATGGGAATAGGATCTTGTTGGATATTAGGTTGTTTTATTTCATTGCCTTAACAATAAAAACAAACTAAATTTATTAAGTTGCTACTATAAACATTGCTTTACTCTACCTTGTCGTCGAAACATATCATAGCATTGGGTGCAAATGCGCGAGTTTCCTTCAGGCTCTACCCATTCAATTTCTTTGCGTACTCGAATATTCAGTAGAAACTGCCAGTAGGTTTTATTTTTGGCCGCATTTAAAGTACTTTTTTTATTGATGTACCCATCGCACCAAAGACACTTTATTGGGGCCATATAAAATTATCGAATATAGATACTTAAAGTGTAAAAATAAAAAGGTATTCTAACTAATTAAATAATTAACGAATTTAACAGAAAATGATGCAATAAAAGAATATTCTAGTTAAATAATAAACGAACTGAACAGAAAACGATTTACACTTTTTGTTATCAACAATAACAAGAAAATTTCACTTTTGACAATTAGTCGTTAAAATAATTAAAACGAAACGTTGCCACATTGAATTTATTGACATTACTCGTTTCTAAACATTTAAAAGATTTAATTTTTTTGTCAGATACCGCCCATATTTCCCTATCAAAAGCATACCCTCCTTTTAAAGTAATTATCTGAACAATTTTGACTATCTTAATACTGAATACTCCGTGCTGAACTTATGATTCTTGGCAATTTCAGTGTCTACCACAAAATGTTGCTCGAGTCAATTAGGACTGAGCCCGAGGGAAGTATAACGAAGACATTTGCAATTAGTCAAATATTGACTAAATTTGTAGATATACCTAACCGCACTTTTCACATGTCTCAAGTGAATTCTAGAAATGTCAATATAACCAATTTCCTATTTTCAGAAAATTCAGTTCCACGGAATCTATCAATTCAATTCTATTAACTGTATTAAATTAACTAGATATTTATTTTCATCGAAAACTTTTCCTCTCATTTTGGTATTTTACGCCCACAAATAAAAAATAATTTGAAAATATTTAGTTAATGGATATTTCTATAATTATTTGAATTTAAAACCTTTTTATACGTATAAAAAATTATTAAATTTAACTTACCGTCTATTTCTCTGAAGGCAAATCGGTAAATAATGACCCAAAAATTGTAAAGGAACGCTAACGAGACAACCATCGACCAATAGTAACACAGCCTTCCAGCGGGGTCGAAAACGAATGACCAGTTCTGTGATCCTGCCCGTAACCTCGAACTGTACGAGTCCACTCTTCGGAATCCGTAACGACTGTAACAAGAAGAAAACGAAATTAAAAAAAAATACGAAAAATATAAATGTAAGTTGGGGATATATTTAATGTTTTGGAAATTCGGAAATACTTTTTTAAATTTTCCTACAAAATTATGAAATTGTATCCGCATACTTTGTGGGTAAAAAAGAAACTAATTAAAAATTTAAATGTGTCGAGCTGAATTTGAACTAGCTGGTATCTTGACTGCTTGACTGTCAGGTCAATATATTCTCAAAAATTTATATTAAAAGTTAGTAATTTTATTTTATAAACCATATGACTTAAAAAACGAGATAAATAACGAGATAATAGAGAAAACATTTATTGATCATCCTATATTGTTAAATATCTTCATTTAAATGCGTATTTTTTCGCATAACTTTCATTCTGAGTTTATTAAAAAGTATAAAAATTATATAAACCTAAATTAAATTTAATTCATCTCTTTTTTTTTTTAGTCACACTTAGTTTAGTTTAATAATAATCACACTCTATATTTATCATTTACAGTAATGAAATACATAACTACAATACAAGATCTGTTAATAATTTTTATATTTTCTAGCTATAGCAACAAAATCTATTTTTATATGTTGATTGCGTAAATTTAATGCTTTGTCTAGTGAAATTAAAACGAGTACCTACCTCTCTACCTCAGTTATAAAAATGTTTAATACAATTTATTTCCAGTACTTAAATTAACTTTGTAACTTTGTTACTCTGTATGTTTACTTTTTATATACTTTAATATGTATTTATTTTATTTTAACTTTAGTACTAAACGTCTTACTTTTATTACTAATTTTATCAAGATTTTATCAAGATTTTATTTTATTTTATTTATTCAACTGAATTTGTGCAGACAGACGATAATATGTAATATTTTTTAAAAAACTACTATGTATTAGGACTTCCTATATTAAATAAAGATTCTTACTTCTTACTCTTCTTAAATTAATTCTTAACTTATTATGTCAACTAATACTATCATATTTTATTTGTTGTTAACTGAATTTTCTATACTATAAATTTGTAAATTGATTTTTAATCATTTTGTTCTAGATTTTACATTATAAATTTCCAAGTTTTTATTTGTATTCTACATTTCTGTTTGTCAATGTATTCTTGTTAACGGTTCTAAAGCACACCCCTGAACTATATTTATCATCATATGTACTGCGGTTGCGCGGTCAAAGAATAGGCAACTCAGAACATCGTCTTTCTTTCTTTCTTTCTTTCTTTCTTTCTTTCTTTCTTTCTTTCTTTCTTTCTTTCTTTCTTTCTTTCTTTCTTTCTTTCTTTCTTTCTTTCTTTCTTTCTTTCTTTCTTTCTTTCTTTCTTTCTTTCTTTCTTTCTTTCTTTCTTTCTTTCTTTCTTTCTTTCTTTCTTTCTTTCTTTCTTTCTTTCTTTCTTTCTTTCTTTCTTTCTTTCTTTCTTTCTTTCTTTCTTTCTTATTTACCCTTTACTCTTCGACTAGGTGCCTTGTACGGGTTCATGGTCATAAAATGGACTGTGAGCAATACTGCCTGTACAGAAATGACAATCATTTTATAACAGATATTTTATGATCTACTTTGTATGAATAATATATAACGTACTACTGTATAAGAACATCAATATATTTCATTATTCAATCTATAATTTGAATTACCTAAGTTAATAATCCCACATAAAATAAAAATGATGCTCCAATTACATAAATAAACCAACTCTGGTTAATTCCATACAGCACAAATATGTCCATTGGATGTCAATTCAAAATAGGTACAATTTTGGATATCTGGACGTCCAAAAATAAGTTTTTTCTTGACTTCTGACATCTAATGGACGTCCAGTGAAGTATACAAACAGAACACTTACTTTTGAGCATTCAGAGGACGTCCAATTCTTGATTATATTTGGAAGTTGAATAATGGACATTCAAAAACGTTCATTCCTGGATTATAGTCTACTTTTTTGACACAAACGCAACTCACCAAACACTATATTATGTTTTTTTTTTTATTAAAAATCAGTTGATGTGAGTAGTGATCGAACTCACGACACGTCCATTATCGTTCTAGGCTTTCAACTACTAGACAATGTCGGCCAAAGAGTCACTTGAAAACTTTTTACTCGATATTGTGACAGGCTTCTGGTTCACCTACAGTGAATCAGCGAGTCTGTGTGGCGCTATGATGGTGATTCCCGAATAGGTGTTGCTCAGGCGCCAGTTTTGGTATCACAGTTTACTCTACGACCCTGTAGTACACCAGAGTATACTCAAGGTAAACTCAGTGGAGGTAAAAATATTTCCAGGTGGTCACAGATAATTAGGTAGGCACTAAACTAGAATAAAAAAAATAAAACACTTATCTCCTTTATACCTCGTACCCTACGTTACCCTGAAAGAAAACGGTTAAGAACCAGCAATAAGAGAAACGCAGGAATAGATAATAAAATATATATTTACAGAAAAAAAATACAACGGTGGTAGTGCACGGTTTTGGTACGGCGGTAAACGGAAAATTAAGTAAAACGAATAATTACAAGAAAGTAATTACGGCTACCTATATACAGAAAAAAAATTATTTAAAATAAATTATTACAATTGAAGCTAGTTAAATAATAATGGCTCTTGGTATTCGGAAGATTTATTAAAAATAAATTATTACAATTGAAAACTAATTAAATATTAATGGGTCCCTGTATTCGGAAAATTGATTAAAAATAAATTATTACAATTAAAAACTAATTAAATATTAATGGCTCCCTGTATTCGGAAAATTGATTAAAAATAAATTATTACAATTGAAAACTAATTAAATATTAATGGCTCCCTGTATTCGGAAAATTAATTAAAAATAAATTATTACAATTGAAAAATAATTAAATTATTGGGAAATAATTATGGTTCGCCAGCACAGGAGGCTAATCGGTCCGGGAATTATGAAACTCTCTGTATACGGAAAATTAATTTTAAAAATAAATTAATTAAATATGACGGTAATCAAATGTAAGAAAATAAATGAAATTAAAGTTTTTGGAACGCCTCTGTATCTTAGTCCCAAGCGATCGACGCTGGGAATTTTCGTCAAACGAGAATGATATGATTTACGCGGTGTTTGGACGACGAAGGCGATGGTTATAGAAAAGATTATTTTGAGATTTGCCAAAGCCGATCAAAACGGTGTGTGAATTAATTATGATAAAAAACGTCGGGCTTCGTTCAATAATTAGTTGTTGACGGCAAATGGAATGATTCAAATATAATTGAATGAATAAATAAAAAGAAAAAGAAACTTACTTGAAAAATACTGGGCGCTTCTTAAAAGAGGTTGGATATAGTCGTCGAAATTGAGAGCACTCACAGTCTAGCCTATATCCAGCCTCAAGTACAAAATTGCGAACGGTTTCCCACTAAGGGATGAAATGAAACATTTTTCACTTGTCGGACGGGGACACCCAACTAATTTTAAATAAAAAATAATTTTCGGTTTCCTACCTTAGAAAAATAAACGGGGTTGTTCAGTAGTCCAACATTATCACGGTCACTATATAACTGAGTTCTTCACTAGTCGGTGGAGAAGAAAGAAGAGCTTACGGCAGCCGGCAATCAAAGAGAACAATTATCAGTTATAACCTAATTTATGCTTTTTCCCTAGGCAAGGTTGAAGACCGGTAAGCCAGAGTGGGAGATATCACCACTACAGCCGACTGTTTACATTTTAAAAATAAAAAAAATGTCCTACTAGTAACTTGACAAATGCAAGTAGATAATTCATACGAAATCGACTCTAAAAAATGCCCATTCGGATTTCGGCAAATATAGAAATATTTTAACTTACGAGGGTACTCGCAATTGTTGAAAAACGGGAATTCCTGGTAAACAGAAATACGGGATCTTCTACATGTCCTCAGGCGGGAATTAATTAAAATAAACATTTTTAAAATTAATTAAAAATAAAATTTAGTAACTTCGTCACAATATGCATTATAAGAGAAAATGATTTCAAACTTCCGCTGAGAATATGAAATGCAATAGATTCAATTTGTCAATTTTTAATGACCAATTATATTAACAGAAAAGTGTATATAAATCTATTATCTGGTAGGCTAACTAAATTATGACCTGAGATGGACATCCACTGGACATCAAAATGCTATTAAACTTAAAACAGACGTCCTCTGGGTATCGATATGTAGCTGCCAAATTAATGATTATAAACGGACGTACACTGGATGTCCAAATACGGATATAGACGTTCTGACCCTGAAATGGATCTAAAGTGGACGTCCATTAGACTATGTGTGCTGTCTGAGATGTGGTTTAACCGATATCCAAAAAAGCTTCCGCTTGATAATAAGACACCTGCAAGCAGTTAAAAACCTAGGTAATATAAAACTTTCTTTCTTTGTGAAAAAATCTGTTAATATAGATATAAACTTCGACTCATATCAATTCATGGACCTATTTCACTCGCGCTCGCATAAGTCCGTTTAAAGTAATCTCTCTCCACGACAAACTTGACCAAACCACACCATTTATTCAAACAAATTACAAGAGTATTATCACACACTCTAAGAATCAACGTGACTGAGACATTTTTCAACGAGAGAACTATTCGAAACTATAAGCTAGCAAGAACAAAATCAATCTCCGCGCCAAACAGTCGCAATTGTAACATTATAGTCCAGGATCCGTAAGTAGGGTCGACCTTCACCCATCTGTTTAATAGAAAAAACTTATTTTTTATTAAATAAAATATGTTTTTAAATATACTGCAAATGGGTTGCCTAAGAAAATACGGCCATGGCCATTTTTTACTTTCCTTTCTGTGTACAGATAAGGAAAGTATAAAAATCATGATAAAAGTTGTTTATGATGTCATTATCTATTATTTTGTTTCTATACATGATTTTCCTAAAATGGACCTAATTCGAAATATTTGAGGAAAAGTGCAAATTTCGAATTTTGAAGACAACTCAAAAATAGATGAAGAGAAAAACACCAAATTTTAAATTTAAGCTTTAATATATCCTGCGGTGAGCCGATTAAAGTTTGGGCATAGTTGAAGCATCTGGGAAATACTTTACAGGGTGTCGTTTTTTTTACTTTAAGAAAAAGAATACTCTGGACCGTATTTTCTTAGGCAACCCATTTTCGCTATATTTATAAATATATTTTATGAAATAAAAAAAAAACTTTCATTCATTAAACAGATGGGTGAAGGTCGACCTTACTTCGGATCTTAGACTATTAAAACAAATATAGAAATATCTTTTAAACCAGGATACTTAAAACTTAATTATATGCAAAAGTATCACTCAATTTTTATATAGTTATTCAATACAAACTTTATAAAGTTAAAATAAATTAGCTTACACAGTGTTCTTAACCTTTCAGTATTCGGGGTTCAATTTTCAATACCAATTTTTATAGCGTCCCCGCTACCTTTATTTTTTATATAATAATGCAATACGTTGAAAATGTTGACTTAAATTCCTTAAGTGCAGCGTATTGAAAGTGTCCTAGACTCTAGTCCCAATATAAAACCTAATTACAGACCTTCAAAATTACCAAGAATAGGTGTATTTATTAAAATTTGGCAAGGCCGCTTTGGTACATCTCATATAGGTAAATTATAAAGCTAGAATCGGTAACGGTATAGTATTTCCAAAGTCAGTTGGAATAGTGAAAAACATAACTAGCTTACAAAGAGTACTCCGTTTATATATTTCGCTAATGCTAAAGCTAAATAGTATTGGGCTAAATAAATACGGGTCTAGCCTTGTATTACTAGTGACACTTTATCATTTGACAAAGCAGTAGACCAGCTGTATTTTCGCATTATCTTGCCTATGTTATCATCACAATATTATTGAGACGCTAGGTAATAAATCTTTTTGACAAACAATTGTTGTTCATTTCAAATTTCAGTAACGCGTGTTTGGGTTTTTTGATAGTTTCTTGTTTTTCAGATAAACATTTTAGGATTTTAAGTGAATTTAATAATTGCGTCAAAAATCAGTTTATCTGATTGAAGTAAAAGTAAAGAAATATTGAGTGGAAACTTATTTAAATCTGTGACAGTTTTAATATGGTATTTTGGAGACCGTTTGAGGCAAATAGTGAAATGTCACAGGATAATGAGATAATTGACTGTGATTCAGAGAAAACTGAAGAAAGTGATTGGTAATTTAAAAATAAAGATTTGCATGTTCAAACACAAAGACTTGTTTTAAATATTTTTGAATGTTTGAAAAGAAAAAATTGTGAAAAATCCGACAACTTTATAATAAGAATATGTGAACTAATTAAATTGAAACGAACAACTTTTTATCGTATTATTTCAAAAGGAGATGTAACTGACCATTTTGTACAACGAGAGAGAGTTAATCAAAAGCTTGCGAAAATTGATAAAAGTGGAAAGGAATTTATACGTAAGACAATTTATAATATGTATCAAGAAAATCAAGCTCCTACTTTAGAGTGTATTCAAAGAAAATGATTAGATTATTTCGACTATAATTACAAGTCCCTAGAAACATTGCGTCAAATTTTAATAGATTGTGGATTTAGACATAGGAAATTGGACAAACGAATGGTGATAATGGAATCACAACGAATTGTTAGACTTCGCCAGGATTATTTACGCAAAATTAAAAATTTTCGTGATAGTAATCGACATATCGTATACCTGGATGAAACGTGGTTTGATAGTCATGATGTCGTTAATTATGGATGGATGGATGGACTCCAAAAATTGTTTGCAAACGCCTTTCTCTAGTGGAAAAAGAATAATTATTTTGCACGAAGGAAGTATAAATAGTTTTTTCCCTAATGCTTTGTTATTATCAGCTAAACAAATTAAAAATTCCTGTGCTGATTATGATATGATATGATATGATATGACAGCGCAATTATTTGAAAAATGGTTTAAAGAACAGCTATTACCTAATATTCCTAAGGAAACCGTTATCGTTATAGACAATGCCTCTTATCATTCGCGTCAAACGAGAACAATTCCTAACCGAAGAACTAAAAAAAGTGATGTTTTGGAATTTATGAAAGAAAAAAACTTAGCCGTCTCAAAAATCTGACAATTAAAGTTTTACTAGAGATTATAGAAAAACAGAATTTTGAAAAGGAGTATTATATAGATGAACTTTGTAATGCAAGGTCATACTCTGCTTCGCCTACCTCCCTATTATTGCATATTTAATCCGATAGAATTAATATGGGCATACATTAAAGGTCAATTACTAAAGATAAATCAATCCCCCGAATTTAAGCAAACAAGTTGTTGAACGTATAAAGTTGCTTTTGAATGATGAACATAGTGATATTTCGAAAAACAGCATATCACATGTAGTTTCTAAAAAACAGGAATATGTTCTTCTGCCACCTATACAGCCAGTTATAATTGACCTCAATAGTTTATCCGACGATGAATTCCCTGATGATGACTAGGGCTACTTTTTTTGTAAATTTCTGTTTATTGATTTATTTTTGAAATTAGTTTGACTAGTTCCAATTTCTGTTTATTTTTTTTTTGTTTTTGGTGTGTAAATACCTACATTCCTTGCCATAAGTAGTTTTATTTATACTTGTCAGTTTGCTGAATGAAATGTTTAAATGTTATATGTCTAAAAATTTTTCAAACACAATAAACTTTTCTGGTTTAATCGGTGAATTTGTATAGCACTACATATGTTTCGGTAAAATTCTGCTAGTCACAATTATTTTTAAAAACGTTGAGGGACAATCAGTTTTATATACGAACCATGGTGTAGGTGAATTTAAAGTAGCAATAATAATTTGTTTAACAAAATTAATAGGTAGGTAAATAAAAAGAAAAAATTAAAAACTACCAGTGATATTATAGTAAAATTTAAATTAGTTTTTAAAAATAACCGTGAAGTAAATAAAAACTTTAATTGACCGATTATATTAAAAATTTTATGTGATTTTAAAAAATTCTACTATGGTCAGAAAATTAGCCTCTTTATATACAGACCTGGCAAGATTAAATCTACGGGTTTACTTCACCTGTAATGAACTAAATTAAACTTAGCTTTCTCACATGCTCGAGAAAAAGCGATATAAAACGATGTTATAAGCCAATGTGCGAAATGAGAATAACAGCGAGAAGATCAAGAAAATCAGTGAACGAAACGATAATTTATAACAGTGTATAATAAGACGAATCAAGAACTGAGACGCGAGAACCAAACCTGTCTGCTGCACCCGTCTTCTCCTAGAATACTAATCCTTTCTCTCTTTGTCCTTCTACGAAACGATTCAAATCGATTCAATACTTTTATTTTAAAATCATTAAAACCTTATTTTACATACCTAATCTAAAAAATATGCCTACGCCTATGTTATGCGGCTAAATTAATAGAATTTTTTTACCAGTTGTTTTTATACTGTTCCAACTGACTTTAGAAAAACTATACCGTATGCATTTTTACGTTTTCTAGACCGTGAACGCTACTGGTTGCGCCAACAAGCTAGGAAATGTACTCGGACCATAGGCTCCGTTCCCTAGGCAGTGGCCGCAACGCCACGTGCCTTATTATTTCACGCGTTTTTTGCACGCTGATGCTTTGCCTTGCTATGTTTATTCAGTTGCACAGTTGCTATGGTGCCAGTGAGTCCTCCACGTGAAAGTTTGAAGTGTTATTTCGCATATTTTGTTTGTAATGCTGTGGTGCCAGTGAGTCGTCCACGTGAAAGTTAGAAGTGTTATTTCGCGTATTTTGTTTGTAATGCGAAAGTAGGCTTGTCAATATGAATCAAGGCGGGAAAGAGACTGTTATTGAAGCTGTCAAAACATTTGATTGTAATATCAGAATAATTACCATCGACCAAAATAAAGTTATTCTGAGAACCAACATCGAAAGAGATATTACTGCAAAAAAATTGGATTAAAACATTTTCTAAAGCTACTTGCACAGAGTGGATTGTAAACAGAACTTATTCTAAAATTAAAAAAAAATACAGTATCGAAAAGATTGAGCTTGTCAGCACAGTGCTAAAAATAAGGAAAGAAAAACAAGCAGCGTTAGGGAAAGAAACAGAAACTGCGACGCCAAAATCTTTATCAAGGTTAAAAATGAACAAAAATAAAAAAATTCAAGATGCAGGAATCCGTTGCTTAAGGAGGGTCTAAACGCTATTGTAGAAGTAAGTTTGTTTAAATTTATAATAATATAACAACAATATTATTTTAATAACTTTAGGTGCATTTTACGCATAGCCACAGAGTTACGGTAGCAGAAGCTTATAGCTATCTAAGAGTAAGCTCGTCTACAAAAGATCAATTTTTCAAGTACTTCAGTGAAGGATTGACTCTTAGCGAAGCCAAAAATTTCCATAAGTCTACATTAATGGCCACCACTTCAAGTGATAAAATATGTGAGACTCTCGCCAATGCCCAAGTAAATCCTATGGAACGCTCTATTTATCATTTGTATGAACAATGGAGGTAAGTATTTCTTTTAAAATTTGTTTCCAGATACAACTTTCATGCATACTTAACTCTTATTTGTAGAAAAGAAAATTATGGAGAAAGAACAAGCAAAAGCATTATTGAAATGCTGGTGGAGAAGAAAACACATTTTGAAGAGAATGGAATCAAGATGTTTGTATGCGAAGAGCCGTTTTGCTGTGTTGTGGTAACACCCTTAATGCACAGAGCCCACAGTATGCATTTTTCCAGTGAAATCGTTTTTGTTGACAGCAGTTAATCATGTGATCAAATGGGTAATTCAATAACATTTTTTTGGTGCAACTAAAGTCGGCGGTGTACCTCTCGGCTGTATGATCTACAGGAAGTGTATGAATTTTGTTTTTCAAAAATTAAGGGATGTCCCGGGATCTAATGGGTGCGCTGGTAAAGAATCACCATCCGTTTTTATGACAGATGATTCACCTGCAGAAATAAATGAGCTTCATACTATATTTCCTAAGTCAACTACTTTACTTTGCACTTTTCATGTAATGCAAGCTGTGTGGCGCTGGCTTTGGAACCAGAAACATGAAATTGAGAATGCAGATCGACGGCCCCTCATGCAACAATTTCGCAATATTCTTTATGCAAAAAATATAATTGACTGAAGTTTATTGGAAGAGCAAATATACAGTAACAAGGTGTCAGCAAAGTATAAATTATTTTTGAACTATTTTGAAGAAATGTGGAAAAGAAATTTAGAATGGTGCCACTGCTTTCGTACTGGTATGACAACTAGGGGCCACAATACCAATAACATAGTGGAAGTCTCTCTATACGTATATTTAAAGATCTAGTCCTCAAGAGATGTAAGGTCTTTAATTCTGTATGTTTGGTTGATTTTATTACTTATTCTATGGAACAATTTCACCAACAAAAATTAATCTGTTCTGCAAATTAAGGAAGACTTACACTTCAAATTTATTTCAAGAAATTTGCAAATAAATGTACCAAATTAACCGTTACTTAAGCAAACGATTTAGAATATACTGTTAATTCAGCGTTAGACGAACATAAGTAGTACACTGTTAACATTCAAACAGAGCAATGTGATTGTCCCTTAGATTAAAGAGACCGAAGATGTAACATTGCACACTGCGCATGTTATCTATTTTAACCCAAAGTAACCCACCAATTGAAAATCATTGTTGCACGACGCCACCCGAATTGCTCCGATTTTTCCATTCAGCGATCACCTCCACCTGAGTTTAATCACCATTGACAGCTATTTTTTGATTTATTTGTTGGTATTTTAGCAATTTAAAGTGTTCTAGTTATTCAATTTCAAGTTCAAAATGTCACGATGTATCTTGAAAAATTGTATGTACTTATAATACAAGTACCAATGTTATGAATATATTCGTTTTCAGCGGTAAATATTTATTAACGTTTTGACATAAAGCGCCATGGATTCTCTGGGCTGAATACTTCAGATCCGCATTAAGGGATTTCAAAAAATATGAAGCATCAGAAATCAGATTTCATATTACTTAAATAAATTTACAAAAGGGTAAAATTTTGAACATTTAATTTAAATAAATTGTAAATAGGCATTATTGCTAACGAAATTTTGTATTTAAAAAGTAGTTTTATAAGAATGTTTTCTAAAGGTAGTTTTAGCCCTTTTTGGTAGATAAATAAGAGGTAAAGAATCATAGTTGCTAGCTAAATTTTATTTTTATAAGGTATTTTTATAAGAATATTAGATGAAATACAGGATGACCTACTTAAAATTTCAAGGTTCATCTTATTTGCGGTCAAATCGAAAGTGACACTTGAATCTTCAGTCTTAAAACAAAGTAACACGCCCCATATGATCTAGTATAAGCAAAAAAAATACTAAAGTTACAGGAGTTAGGTCCGATTCCACCGTTGTGTTAAAAGGAGATTAAAATGACAGTGTTAATGTAAAAATGTCATTTTAAACTTCGTTTAATAACACAACGGTGGAATCGACCCTTAGTCACATTAATAAAATGTTACATTACAAACCTCTAAACAACTCGAACAAAATTTTCGTTTACTAAAAAAAAATCCAACATTTAGCAATATTTATTATTTATTATACAATCGAATGCGGTTTCAAAGATACCGGGATCAAAAAATCCGACTCTAAATTTTGGAGCTAAATGCTCAGATAAAAGCAAGCGACCGATAGGGTTTACAAAAATAATTGATTTATCGATAATTCTGATATTTTTTAATGAAAATCGATTTATCCGCTGTTTTTAATAAATTATTTTCGTTTTTTTAAGATAATGTATTAATCGATTTTAAAGGAAATACAAAAAAGTAGATTTATTCAAAATAATCGATTTATCGTTTAATCGGTTTTTTAATTATTTGATTATTTTCGATTTTATATGAAAATAATCGATTGAATATAATCGGTTATTTTATATAATCGATATTTTGGTTATTTTTTTAAAATTATCGATTTATTGGTTAATCAGCTTTTTAATAATCAATTATTTTCGATAATCGAATAATCAATTTTAAAGGAAATATGAAAAAAAAGATTTTTAGAAAATTATCGATAATTCGTTTTATTTTTTGGAAAATCGATTTATCATAGAATCGGCTTCTTAATTAATTGGTTATTTTCGATTCGGCGATTATTTTGGAATTATCGATTATTTTCGGTATTTCAAAGATAATCGAATTATCGATTTTGAAGGAAATACAATAAAATAGATTATTGATAATAATCGATTTATCATAGAATCGGCTTCTTCATTAATTGGTTATTTTCAATTAGGCAATTATTTTGGAATTATCGATTATTTTCGGTATTTCAAAGATAATCGAATTATCGATTTTAAAGGAAATACATTAAAAATAGATTATTAATAATAATCGATTTATCGAAAATAATCGATTATTTAAAATAATCGATTATTCTGTTTTTTTAAATCGATTTATCAATTAATCGATTATTTTTTATTAATCGATTACTTTCGATTTTCCAAAGATTATCGAATAATCTGTTTCCATGGACGAAAAAAAAATGGTTTATTTAAAAATAATCGATTATTTAAAATAAAAGATAATTCTATTTTTATTATATTTTGTAAACACTGATTTATCGGTTAATTGGCTTTTTAATTATTCGATTATTTTTGATTTTTCAAAGATAAGTAGTCGATTTTAAAGGAAATCACAAAAAATATATTGTTTAAAAATAATCGATTAATCAAAAATAATCGATTATTTTCAATGATCGATAATTTATTTCGATAATCACTCATCCCTAGCGACCAAATGACTTTTAATAGATTTAAATTTTAAAATATTATCTGATTTTAGACATATGTATTTCTAGAGTTTTATGTGACTCATACTTTATAATAATTAATATTCCTAAAGAAAGAAGTCTTAATATACTTTTTTCTGAGGTTACAATACAAAACAGCATTTTCTCATTTTGACTAATTTTTAATAATATGTAATAGCCGTAGAAAAAATATAATGTTCAACTCATAAGGGTAGATTTGCAGTATTAGCCTACGCACATGCTATTTTTATACTACTCGTAGACAATGAGTAACATTTTTTGCTTTATTAACAATATATTCTATTTCAACATTTTACTGTACTCTCTTGCAGAAAAGTCCGTAGTAAACAAACGCTAATGAAATATTCTATAAAAGGTCTTCCCTTTACATAAAATGTCGTGGCATCTGTTTGATATTAAAAAATCACGTTAATTTTATTTCATAATACAAAATTCGATTAAACACCTTTTAAATAAATCTAATAATTCATTATGATGCTAATAAACAAAGTACGGTCATTGTCACAGAGTTCGGGTCGCCGCGTGTCGCCGCCCAGTTCGCCCACTCCGTTAACCCTTCTTTGGAAATTGGCAACATTTGCGCAGGTTAAAAACCGGTGTATGTTATATCTTTGGTTTTTTTTATCTAAGGATTGTCCAGATGAAGCAGGGGGCAAATCAAATTCTCACCTCTAAGTAAAGTTGAAAGTAACTACTTGCTGATTAAACTATAGGGCTATCGTTCGTTTATCTGTCAAATAAACCTACATGAAACTCAGAGGTGAAAAGATCGGCCCTAAGTATAAATAAATTAGGTTATAAAATATATTAGTGTAAATAGTGAATATAAATTAAATTCTTAAACTATTTAAAATAAATAGCCTAATTAAATATACTCTTCCTCGCGTAATGATCGTTAGCATATTTCTGGTGTAATTCTATTATACGCCTTCGTTAAAATAGTTTACGCCTGTACCGCAGGCAATATTAAAGATATATTACACGCACACGTTATCTGAAACACAATCGCCTCTTTGTCTCCACGTTCCGATACAAATCTCTTTGATCTTTCCATGAGCTTCTTCTCTTACGCCACGCTTTCGAATGATTCTCTAATGAAATCGAAACTTCCTATCGTTATGTGATAGGGACAATATACTAAGTATACAGAGTGGCCCAAAAATCTGGAAACGGCCAATTATCTCGTAAATTGCTAGTCCTAATTGTACAAAATTTGGGATACACCTATTAGGGGATAAGGAGATTCCAGATTTGATATTTGCAATGTTGCCAGATTTGCCGTTTCTCTTATATTATTATCTTATATTATATAAAAATGTTTTCCATATGGTTCCAACTTAAGTAGACACACTGTATAACACTTATGATTTTATGTAGTCTGGAAGGTCTTAAATAAATAAAACAATCATGGAGAAATGTGGTAGACGCATTCTACCATCGATTAGGGTACTGTCAACTCACAAATGGAGCACATTTTGAACACTTGATAATGTAACCATTCTGTTAAAAATGTTATATTATTTCAATTTTTACGTTTTATTGTAGTTGAAAATAGTTTGTATCAAAAAATTCATTTAGACAATAATTAGGTGTTGCCAGACTTACTTTATTTATTTAAGACCTTCCAGGCTACATAAAATCATAAGTGTTACATATGGTTGAACTCGTATTGAATACGAGATTGCAATAAGGACTGAATATACAGGATGATGAATTTGAAAAACCAAATTGACTAATAATTTAAGAAAAACGGCAAATCTGGCAACATTGCAAATATTAAATCTGGAATCTCCGTATTCCCTAATAGGTCCAAATTTTGTACAATTAATATTAGCAATTTACGAGATAATTGGCCGTTTCCAGACTTTTGGGCCACACCGTATATAGTTATATAGATTGATCATCCATATGATTCGTAATCCTCAAAATTTTATCTACACAATGCAAGGATCAACACTAGAAAAAGTGTCAAAAATGACCGACTTGGGAATAGTTTTTCAAAATAATTTCAAATTTGACGAGCATATCCATAACATTACCAAAGAAGCTAACAAATTGTTAGGATTTTTAAAACGCACGACTAGGGACTTTACAGAAACACACTTAATTAAAAATGTATTTTTTGCTCTTGTTCGTAGTAAATTAGAATATGCATCCACTGTATGGGACCCTACACAACAAAATTTAAAACAAATTTTGGAAACTATTCAAAATAAATTTGTCAAATATTTATACTTTACAAGTCCAGGATTTGTTTCATTTGGACCTATTAGAAAAGAGTTTGAAATTGAAAAATTGGAACATAGACGCTCTATAATCAACCTTGTCTTTTTACATAAATTAATAAATGGATATTTGGACAGTCAATATTTATTGAGTCAAATAAAAATCAATGTTCCAATAGCAGGTATTCGTCCCCGTCAATTAACTTTTCGTGCGGATAATCATGGTCCAGTAGAAAAAATTTTTCTTTTGTTTAATGTACACTCCAAAGGCATTTTTTGCGGTATTTTTGATGTAGAAAGGAACTTAACAAAATTGTTGGGCTCGATTAAAGAGACATAACCTTGTAGGATTTCCGTGGCCTTGGTGTGGGGTTTTGCAGACGCTCTGATTATTCCTGAATATTTCTGATTATTTAAGTAGTTTTGTTCTTTAATGAACTTTGTTAAAATTTTGTAGTAGCGAGGTTTGTTTATCATAATTTCATTTATATATTTAATTAGATATTATGTATTTTTGTGGATTTCTATTTTCGCTGTATTTGTAATTAGGCTCATGCCTGTTTGTTTCTGGAATAAATAAATATGTAAAAGAGACAACGAAAAGCAGGTTACACTGGGGGAAATAATTTATGACTTTACTAATTTATAAAATTGAATAAACTTGAAAAACAATTAAGAATAGTGTTTGTAGAATGAAAAAGCCTACTTTTTTATGTAGTCTACGCGTAGAATAGATGTGAGTGTAGAAAAAATATTAGTGACATCAAAGCTACATGAAATATAAGAAGAAACAAATTAATACCTATTAACTGATATGACTTTGCGATTTTACCAAAATTTTATTATAGGGGTTTTATTAGTTTTTGATTCCTTTTATGACCCACTGTATAAATGGCGAATTTATCTTGGCAATTGTTTCTAATATGAAATATCCAAGCACACTTCTGGTAGTAGGTATTCCACTTTCAGTGTTTACCTTTAGTGAAAGAAAAAATATAAACATGTAGGAAAAGTATTAATTTCTCTTTCTATATAGCCACTTTTCAAAAATATGATTCAATTTAGATAGTAAATTATACACGCGCTGATCGGACGGGTGTGAACACAGCCCCCGCAATTTTAGCGATTTTAATAGCGAAAAAGTAGTTTGAACGCGGAAAAATTATTTGACAAAAAGTTTTCCGAAACCATAGTAAATAAATTTAAATAATCAAACCATAAATATATGAACCTGCAAATAGACATTTGTGGAGATGATCAAGATATTTTGTAAAATAAAAGTCATACCTAATTTTAATTGAATTTAACAGAAAAAGAAATGAAAGTAATATATTAACAATATTAAATTATACAAACGTGCTTTGCTCAAAAGAGAAATAATGACATATTAACAATATTTTACCAACTCATTTGATGAATCAAACCCTACAAACTTACAATTTATAAAATAAAACACATTTTCTTTTAAATTATATTTGGCCAGAAGTAAAATTAATGATACTTGAACTAACAAGAAACTGCATAGTTGCCAGGGAGCTCTTAAGTTATCTTGACAACACTGCAGCAAACAAATACTTGACTATGACTAGACAGAATCTGCGCCTACTCACAGGCATTCTGAGTGGTCATTGCCAAGTACGGAAGCAAACAAAAAGATGAGACTATCGAGCATATCCTTTACGATTGCTCGACGCTCTCATTTATTAGAAAATTTGTGTTCGGCGAGTATCGGCTAACACCGGTCGATATAAAAGAAGCACCTTTTGGCTAAGTTGTCAACTACATTAAATCTGTAGGCTGGCTCACGAGTTACAAGGTGCCTATCATCGTAGGAGGGTGCACAATGGGCCTAATGAGGCCTAAGTGCCGTGTGGGTAATCCACCCTCCACACGTTACAGATACGGAATGATACTTGAAATTGGGAGAAAAGGGAGCATTATTATTTAGAAAATGTACAGACAATATACAACAAAAATACTTTACACTTACATCTGCAGCTGTAAGAGGTGATACAGTAGATATGTATTTTAATCAAACAATATCTGACTAGTCAGAAAGCTCATCTTCTCAGTCATTAGAATCTAGATTAGAACCCGTATATTTCTTTAAATCTTTTATATGCCGTTTGTTGGCTTTAGAACTATCCTGATTCTCTTATGTATACACTAGTTTAGAAATCTTTTTCTTTACAACTGATAAAATATACTTAGGAGCAAGCTTAGCTCCTAAGTTTGTTTCAACGCCAAACCTTGTCTCCTTCAGAAAAAGAAACATCTCTTTTTTTTTAATTATAAATCTTAGAATTTCCCTAATATTAAAAAAAAATCTTCCTTTAATCCTGTCAGATTACCAGCATAAGATGTACGATCTCCAAAGAGTATTTCAATATCTCCTGAGGACTCCTTGCTAAATTTATAAAAATTTCCAGAAACAGGAACATGTCAACCAAAGACTAGAAATGAAGGGGAATATGCCGTAACTTCATGCTTGGCAGTGTTGATAGCTTGACAAATTATATTTAATTATATATCCTAATCATGCTCGTCTATATAGCTACGCACTGCTGTCTTTACAAAAATACAACAAAAATACACTGAGATGAATAAACGAGGCTATACCAAATTATCCTAACTTCATATTTTTCACACATACTCCTAAAAATTTTGCTAACAAACTGGAAACCATTATCTACAATGACATACTCAGGCACACCAAACATGAAAAATACATCATTCTCCAAAATTTTAATTGTCAGTGTTAAGAGCCTTCTTTAGAGGAAACAAACTATATTTCAAAAACCAAACCGAAATTTCCAGAATTCATCTATTACCTTTTTTTGACATTGGTAAAAGTCCCATTAGATCGAGAATTATTATTTGGAAAGGCCATTGTGCTATTTTTTCTTTTCTCATAACTCCAATACGTCCCATGTTTGTTACCTTTTGTGAGTTGCATACATGATACCGACGGACAAACTTCATAACATATTTGCGCATCTTAGGCCAGAAATACCTTTCTTGTATCATATTTAAAGTTTTGTAAAATTCTAAATGTGCACATAGAGGAATATCATCACAAGAACCTATTACATTAGATCTCTGAGGCTTTGGTACGACAATCTGAAAGGTTTGACTGTAGGGGTGGAATAAATTTGATTTGTAGATAAAATCATCTTTGACTTTCAATTGTGGATATTTATCAGATTGTTCTATTATCCTTGTTCTAAGATCATCGTACCAGGGATCTATACGATCTTTGTCTAATTCAAAATAGGCAACGTTCATTGCGGAGTCCTTTGGAACTCTTCTAGACAATGCATCGGGAACGACGTTATTAGAGCCCTTACGATGTATTAAATTAAAAGTATGTTGACCCAGTCTTACCTTTGGAGTCTACCAGAAGGATTCTGAAGATTATTTAACCATATTAAAGACTATGAATCTGTTTCAACAGAAAAACGAAACGAAACTTCTCAACACAAAAAATTACTGCCAATAACTCGTTTTCAACCATAGAGTAGTTACGCTCTGGCCTCGTCAGAGTGCGACTAGCATATGCTATGACTCTTCCTTCATCATTTATCCTTTGTATCAGACCTAAACCTGTATTATTTGCATCAGTTTGTATAATAAATTACTGAGAAAAGTCCAGTTGAGCTAATATGGAAACTGATATTAAAAGTTATTTGACCCTTGACGATTTTGCGTCTGTTCATTCAAAAGTATAGTGCTACGTTGTCCCAAAGTTTGGAGCTGTAATGCAGCTCTTCTCACTAGAGATAAGGGTGGCTAGCTCTATTCATTTTATTTATAATAATCGGAGATATAGGGTCGTGGAAAGATACACAAAAGTATGGTTTAACCTTTTAATACATCAGCAACTAGTCTGCTCAATTATTATCTGTTTAATTATCAAAGTGGAACAAATCCAGCAAATGTATTTATTATAAACTTAAAATGACTTCGTTGCCCGGTTGGTACCAATCGTTCACAGTTAGGTAAGTACGAAGTGTAACTTTTAAAGTTAAACAATCTTGCAAATATAAAACGTAATAATTTAAGAGTCGTCTTAAAAAAATCGCATTTTTGCAAGTTTGTTATTAAGTTAGCCTCTTTTAATTTGTCTTTAATTTTCTTCAACAACTAAACATATTCCTCATAGGTAGAACCTAAAACCCAAAAGGGACAGGGACCGAAAATTAAGTTTTTTTACAAGATGCAGGATCCAAAGGGATCTGCCAAAAGGCTCGCTTTGGATCTATAGAGGAGATATATTTCGCATCCCTAAGTAAAGCTAAAATTCTTTCAATATTTGGTAGGGGATAACTGTCATACTGAGTCACGGCGTTAAGGGGTTTGCCATCGAAGCAAAAACGATATTCTCCGTTGGATTTCTTTACAACAGAACACGGGAACAATAAGGGCTGTTACTTTTTTTTCTCCTTCATCTAGTTCTTTATTTATTATGTCTTGCATATAAGGTGATAATGGAAACAGCTTCTTCCTGAAGGGGCAAGAGTCGCCAGTATCTATAGCTAAAGTTAATTTATCTGTACGTCCTATCCTATCTGTACCGTCGATTTCATCAAAAGACCTAATTACCTCCTGTGCCTGAACTCTCTCAAAGTCTGAAAAGTCACTTAGAGAATACAATTCTAGGCTATTAATCTCAATATCAGTATCAAAAGTTTCTTAAGTTACTAAATTATTTATATGTAATTTCCAAGTATGATCCCTATAATCCATTTTCAAATTAAAAGCTCTAGCAAAATCGCAACCCAAAATGAAACCTTGTGGTATACTGGGTAACACTAATGCCTTAATAACTCTAAATTCACCAACTATATTGATAGGTAAATCAACTACACCTTTTGTCTTTCTCTTGGTACTATCCACTGTGAAAATATTTTTCTGACCACTAGAATTATCAATATTATCAAAATTATCAATTACTATAATTGTTGCTTTCAAACGTGATTCGCTCATTATAGAGTGTTCGGTAGTCACATTCCGAACATCCACTAGTTTTTTGACTTTTATTTAGGACAATTAGCTAGGTTCACTTCAGGTCTCCCACATTTATAACAAAATATATTCTTCATAGCCTTACATGACATGAACAAATGGTTGGGAAACCCACAGTTCCAAGAAACTACTGTTTTATTAGCTTTATTATTTGTGTTACTCTTATTGGAATTATTACTACTTGAAGAATCACTAGTACTTGGTAAGCTATTGTCTGTAGATCCATAATATGGTTTTTTAAAAGATCTTAAGAAAAAATTCTTATTTTTATTACTCTTATTTCTAAAACTAACAAATTCCTAACGAAAAATGTTGCCAAACCAGTTTCTCGTATCTCATATTTATTGTCAAATATAATTAAAGAAAACTAATTATTATATAAAATAAAAGGAATGCAATGATAAAATATTAAATTATATTTCTGCCTCGTCTCGTAAATAAGATATATGTCGCCCCCTGTATATGCTTCGATTCGACCACATAGTTGAAAGCTGGAACTATTTGATATATTCCCTTCTCCACCAATCCCCTCATCTCAACACTTTGCTTCAGTCTTTGTTTATGTGTCGTAAAGATCACATCTACATTGAAAATTCAAAAACAAAGTGTACCGATGACTAAACCTAATATTAATAAACATTCAAAAAAAAAAGTCGAATAAGCATTCTCCGGGTTAAGAACGTGTTGTATAGATATGGTTTAGCAAGAAATTCATCGATTGAATCTACAAAGTTTTTTGTTTTGTTAAGCAATTCTCCCGTCACATCAACAATAAAGTTATTGTGTCATTGAAAACGGTAATTGCCTTAATGCCGCAAATTAATACGTATTTTATTTGTACGATTTTTTCACTGCTAAATAGTTAGGTATTGAACGAAAATTTTTAGTTTTTTTTTTATGATACCTACTGGTAAAAGTTCGTTTTCTTCTTTACCATTTTAAATACAAGTGTGTAGTAATTTCTTTACGAAAGTAGTTGTCATTGGCCTTTTTTTATAGTCTTAAGGTAAAGACATTTTTAAATGAAAATAGATATACATTGAAACTTGATATCTAGTTACTTGAAATATTTGTTTTTTGCAGTAGATAATGTATACATATACTACTGTTGCTTATAGGTATAACAAAACTGTTTTCTGACGACAGTTTTATTTTTATCCTTTATTCAATAATTGAATGATTAATGACATCGTTGGACTCACTGTAATTGATAATAAATTTATATCGTTTACTGTTTGTGATAATAGTAGGAATTGAAATTTTAATTTAACTTATGACTTTATAATCGAATATTTTCCTACACTGTTTGTGATAACAGTAAATAATAACAGGTTACTCTCTGTAATGACAGTAGATATTTTCAGGTAATTTTTTCTGATAACAGTAGGTAAAAGTAGGTTACTTTTTGTAATAATAGTAGATTATTAAGATTTTAACTTAACTGATGACATTATAAATGAATATTTACACTGTTTGTGATAACAGTATATAATAGCAGTTTATTGTTTGTAATAATAGTATAAATTGAGATTTTAACTTGACTGATGACATTATGTATCGAATATTTTTCTGCACTGTTTGTGATAACAGTAAATAATAGCAGGTTTACTGTCTGTGATGACAGTATATATTTTCAGGTTACTGTTTGTGATAACAGTAGAAATCAACGACTGACTGTGATAACAGTAGATATCAATGGCTGACTATTTGTGATAACAGTAGATATCAATGGCTGACTGTTTGTGATAACAGTAGATATCAATGGCTGACTTTTTGTGATAACAGTGATATCAATGTGATTCCTGGACTGTTTGTGATGACAGTTAATAGTATAACGAATATTTACATATTATTGTTTTTGACAAGAGTAGATACAGAATTTTGCTGTTTGTGATAACAGTATTTGGTTACAATAAAAGAATATTTTCTAAGAGTATTTAAAATATTTCTTGATTATGTTATTAAAGAATATTCTGATTGTGACATTGGACATTTATGATTTAGAAGCCATACTTATATCCGTTTATGACATCAGACTATTATCATTTTCATCGTGTAAGTATATATCCTCTACTGCTTCATCAAGTTATGGCATCGGATAATTATGAATTACATCCTCTTTTTTTAATCTGATTGTGATATCAGTTTATTTAAATTACCAGATCGGATATATTTTTACAATCCAAATTATCTTGGACTGCGCCATTGAATCAGATTGGATAGGATCGGATAATCAAGAGGTATATCCTAATTTTCAGACTGATTGTGACATCAAACATTCAATATGTAAGTATGTTAGGCTATATTCCGGTTACAAAATGGGATATAATTTATACGTAGTAATAAAATTAAAATAAGTATACACTTTTGACTGCATTATAAAGTTATGGTCTGATCCTAACATCGGATAATCACGAGTTACATCCTCATTTTAATTTGATTGTGAAATCAGATATTCAATATTTATTTTGAGCTATTTTCGGACTACGATATCGGATATAATTTATGTATGTTTATAAAATAAAAAGCAAGTACCTATACAACCTATAATTCGTCATCAAGTTACAGTCCGATCATGACATTTAATAATCATGAGTTATATCCTAATATCAACCTGATTGTGACATCAGATAATGACTATTTGTTTTAAGTTACATCGCGACTAAGACATCGAAATTATTTTTTATATATATTTATGAGATCCATAGTAAGAGTACATCCTTAACTGCTTCATCGGATAATCATGAGTTACATCTTCTTTTTAATCTGATTGTGACATTAGCTTCTCATTACGTATATTGAGCTACATTCCGATTAGTACATGGGATAGAATTTTAATTTCGTCTTGGCTTAGTAGCTATCCTATACCCTTTATAAAGAGGCATAGACAGACGATTATTCCTACACAATCTAAATGGCCGGTTTTCGAGCTTAATATTATAGAAAATGTGTTGTTAGTGTTTAAAGATGGGTGCTTTCCAGAAAGCAGAGCCATGTGAGGACCAATTTTTATTCAAAAGGTTTTTTAGACGGGTTGAGCCGTTTTTTCTTAAATTAAAAATGTTTCATTAGAACAAAACATTTCAAAATAGAAGTTTATAAAGTAATATCGGCCATGTTGTTTCCTAGCAAAGGTGGACTTAAGGGACGCCCATCATTTAGTACTAATTAATCTCACAAAAAATAAATAAATATTTAAATATAAGAACTCTTTGTACGAGTACAAATTGTCTGTTTTTTGGGTAAGTGTTGCCCCATTTGTATTTACTAAACTGATGAAGCCACTAATTTATTTCCTATGAAGGAGAGTTTTTTTATATGACGGATACATAGATGTTTTTTGTTAATAGGCAATTCATATGAGACAGTATGTATTAAGTTTTTTCGGAAACTATTGGATTTCTAGAAAAATTAGCTTTTTATACTTGTTTTCTTACATAAAATTATAAAATAATTTTCAGTACAAGAAAGATTATAGAGAATTTTATAAATTGTTTAGGGACATTACAAAAACAATAATGAAAATATGAAAATATTTTTTTATAACATTAATCCTTAAAAATAATGCAAATAAAGTAAATAAACCAAAAAGAAAAAATTTCTACCAAAATTAACAGATGTATACTTCAGGGTTAATTAAGACAGTGTACCTCTGGAGGGACAAATACACTGAAAGGGTTAAATATTTACAAATTTTCATGAGTGTTTCATCACCTTTAACTTTGATAACGGCAATAATTCATTAAAACATTGTATTTACAAGTTCTTGAAAATCTTTCTAGATTACCCATTTACTTTAATTCTGGCAGTGATCTTGTGGGTGCTGTACGCCTCTGCTTAAAAATTATCACCCCATATACAAAAAAGCATCTTTATTAAATGAACAAGAAACTAAAAAAAAAATAAGCATTATTAAAAACTACAAAAAGTGCATCATTTGAAAATCCATATTCAAGCTCCAGATTTGTAAAATTAAAAAAATTCCAAATACACATTTAACTTGTTCGATTATTTATTGAATAAAAGGTCTGTTCCAACAACGATCAGAAACAAATCACTGGGTAGTACACAATTTTGCAGTCTCAATAAACCACTGTGCAGAATCCTGATGTCAGTAACTCATTTCTGAGTATTGTTGGAACAAACCTAAAGTAAATCGAAACCACTTAAAAACAAGCACAACATTTATACTCGAGCATAATTTTTAATTCCTATAAAAATTTTTAATTACTGAATATTTTGTTCTAGTTATATTAAAATTTAAAAGTTCTTACTCTTCATTATAATTATATTTTTAATTTTCCCTATATACCTACATCTATCTAACATTTTACAAATTTGATGCCTAATTAAAGATTTCATCTAGCATTGCAAAACTTGAAACGTTTTTCACATTTGTATAAATCTTCTACATCTGTCATATTAGGATAACAAGATTGTATATAGACAGGCAGTTATATTTTGGAGTTGAAGTTTGTATAGCCAATAACTTGTTTGATTTTCATTGTGTTTCTAACTCTAATTTAAGAGAAAATCCTATGTGATAAAAAATGCAGAAAGAACTAAGCGACCTACATTTTTTAGAATATTTGATAAAGCATAGTAGTAACTGCCAGTTAAAACTTTGTTTCTAGTATTTAGTTTAGGTAACAGAGACAACGCTTGGAACAGAAAATACATACTTTTGTTAATTCAGAATTTTTAAATGTTGTTTTATATTATAAATCTTTCTAGGTATCCTATATCATTTTTTTTATAATTTTCAATCAAAACTAAAAATTAATACTTGAACGAATATAGCCGAAAAAACAATATTAACCCGACTATAATTTTGGAAATTGCTATCTCTAACTTTCCTCCGATCCCTGTAATAGTAAAGAAGTCGTTGTAAGCTGAAACAGCCTCTATTTTGTCCTACTTAATATTCAAGACGGTCGTTCTTGATTACAGGGACCTGAGGAAATTCTACTATTTATTCTTCCAGCCGCAAAGTATATAGTAAATTACCCTTTGTGTCTGCCACCCCTTAAAAACTTCGTCGCCATTATTAGGAACAGTTTCAGGATCACTATTTTATCTCTTAGTAACTGCCGGTATCCAGCTCATAAATAATTGGGTAGAACAATGGAATAATATTATGCGTAATTTGTCTTGGACTTGGACATAGTAATTTATGAACTTTCACTTTTGGTTTATTACGGGTTGATGAACTAGATTAAAAATAGTTTTTGGTTGCTTTTGAAACAGATTTATTTTCTTTTAAGAAAAAAATAGTGCGGAATATTTTCTATTAAGTGATGAGAGTAGATATATTTCAAATAAATAAGCACAACTGGATTATAAACAGATGAGTAGTTAAATAAATAAATTATTATTTTATATAAATTTAAGTGATTTTAGGTAGTTTGAAAAGCAATCAAAAATCGAAGATAATCTAAAGATTTAAAGGCTTCTCTTGTAAAGCAATGAATTAAGTTTAGTAATTGCCGTAACAACCTACAGTAAGATGTAGTTTATTTCTAGAAATAAATAGTCAATAAATTTTATAAAATCAAAGCATAAAAAATATCATTAGGTATACCTAAATATGGTTAGTATTTAAATATTATTTTTAGCTGTTTTTCCAGGTCTTCTGGCTGTTAACCAGGAGTTGAGTCTCCAGTTGTTTTAAACTCAAAGAAATGGACTGATTGGATTCCTCCACTAGCTTTATTTGGTGTCTTTAAGTTATTCGGTGTCTAGGAACCTGCGGGTTCCAGACTAGATATAATAAAATCAAAAAAATGAAACTTCAGATTAAAATTTGAATGGAAATGAGATTGTAAATCAGCATAAGAGTGAAAGTAAAAGTCTTCATAAGAGGCCTAAAAATATATTGCCAAAAATAGAACGATAAAAAGTTTAATACTATTCTTTTTTTCATAGTGGTTATTCCTTAAAAACTCACCTTGGATGATGGGTGGCCACGAAGGGGGCTTCAACTGAAGAAAGTTAATATAAAAAAAGGTGAAAAACTCTAAATATTCGGAAATTTTATCCCCAATGTAAAGATTATTGTTTAGTATTAACACAAAATCTTTTAGACCACTAAATATGAGATTTTCTGAAAATAATCCACAAAATGCGAGCACGCTTCTTTCTCAGAAAATGTGCTTAATGCAAAAAGAATTTAAAAGAAGAGACAAGTAAGAATATGACAATTCTTAGACAATGTTATATTTGTTGACAATATTTGAATATTTCTAATTATCATTTTCTTTTATTTTAGAAATAGGACATCAGTGTATGGAAGTCACCGGGATGAATTGAAATATTTGGGAATTCTCCGGATTTACTGCAAGCAACTTTCATAACCTTAATTCACAGACACTGATCAAATGTTACAACTGGTAAGGGTATGTTGAGTTTTTTGCTTCCGAACATATAAACTCCAGTGTGGTATAAACACAGCTGTTAGTTGCTGGATTCATATCAATCATGGGTTAAAATGTTGTAAATACTTCCCCTGGGTGCTCGTCACTGATAACGACATTCCATCCAGGATGCGGCATCTTCAACAACTTACTGGTGTTGCACAAAAGACCTAATAGATTCTGTTTCATGTCATTTAAAATCAGTTCTTCTAATATAATTTTGTTCATGTTGGATTTAAGAGACTAATAGAATCTAGTTTCTATTTTTGCTTCTGCAGATTAATTAGCAGCATTAAGCCGGATTTGGCAACAAGGGATCTTCCTCTCTGATAACGAATTAGACGTTGTAACAGGTGGTCCGGATTTGCACATGATAATTCCCATTCCATGGAAAGTGTTTTGACCATCGATGGTGGCAATGTTGTGGTCCACATTATCAGCTATCCACTGACAGAAATGACCTGGTAGAACTTGAAAATGTGGTGTCTTGTCTATTATTGTAGATTGCAAATACTTTAGTACTTCATCATATGGTATGGAAAACCCTAGTCTGTAAAGCTCGTCTACAAGTAACCGAGAACCAAAATCGCGATAAAGCTGGACCCCAACACCAAGGAGGATTGGACTTATAAGCGATCTTGTCTTGAAGCTTGCACCAAAGCCTGTCCAATGGAAATATTCTTCAAATCGCTTGCCTTAGGACCAATGATAATATCCAAGAAATGTTGCAAAACTGATTGCAACAACTTTTAATTTTCCTGTTCAGATGCAATCTCTGATTATGAAGGATAGTGTTTTGTTGTAGATGATTATTATCAACTACATTGGTGTCAATCAAACAATCAAACTATTGTTTGATTTCTGTTTTGATCTGTTTTGCTGCTGCTTCAATCAGATGATATTTCTCTGATTCAGGGTCTTCTAATTTTTCTTCTTCCGGTAATCCAAAATAATATCAGCCACTGTTTCATCCATAGTTATCATATTCGGCAATCCATACTTCAAGGAAACGATGATATTCCCAAAAAAATGTTCTTTAAGCTTTTGCAGCATGTGGCGTTCACTATATGGTTCACTACCAACTGGTAGAAAGTCTTTCATTTTAGTAACCAGCTGCTGGGCACAAACCGGCTCATCATTTTCTTTAAACCACTTACATACTTCCAAAAAAGCATCTATCTTGTCTTTATCCATAGGACGACTAAGAGGTTTGTAACGTAATTCATCTTTGGAATTATCTTGGTACTTTTTTGGGATCGGGTCACCCTTTCGAAAATTTACTCTGCATGCCTGGTGGTAAATGGCATCTGCTGCTGACAAGTCATTAACTAATAGAAAACGGGATTGAATCTTTGCTGACCATAATTCATTTCTGGAGTTACACGCCTTCATAACTGATTTTTAAAACATTACTATATGGACCTGTATAACCCCAGATTTATCCTGTTTCTCACGATCAGTAACAAAGCGACCACAAAATAAACATTGTTCTGTGAATAAAAATGTTGGTATATTTGACTGGAGTACTCGCCTGCAACTACTTTGTGCTTCATCCTGAGTGGATAACTTTAATTTTGCATCATTCTGGATATTATTAGGATTTGTATATACACGGCGGCATTCAACATGGACTCTGACGGGATCATCAGGAAATAGTTCAAATAACTCATGGATATTGTCTTTTCGAATTTTACTTCCACGTATAATTCCTTGTATACCTTCGGCAGATAACTTAACGAACTTTGAAGTTTCGTCTTCTTTTTCAGAGCACAAGATACAGTTTATATCTGCCATGTTAAGTTTCTTAGGATTTGTCACAATTTGGGAAAGTCACCTAAAAAAAAATAGTATATTGTGCAACAAGTGCAGAAAGTTTCTGCACGAGTGGCACACTATACTTTTTCTACGACCACAATGACTTAAAACACAAATTAATATATTTTTTAATAATTGGATGATCTTTATTAACGATTTAAAATTAGAAATATAAAGAGGTGGTTAATATGTATTATTGTTATCACTCTTTAAATGTGTACTTAATATAGTTTCTTTTTCATATTTTTCGTTTCTCCTGTTTGTGCCCCAAATAAAATAAAACAAATTATTACCACTATTCATTTTGTTTAATAATTCACTAAACTATATAAACGTATTTGAATTTTCTTAAATTTCAATTACAAATTTATTTATTATAAAAATTAATATTAACCACATTAAAGTTTGAAATATTAAGAGGTGGTAAATCATGACCTAGGATGGTTTTTTCATATAATGTTTCTGAAATAGATATTCTGCTAGTAGAAGCTTCAGGTTCTTCACTCCTATTTTCTACAGAATGTAGAATTGAATTTGCGATATCCATTTTATGTGATAAACTGTCATCGATGTATCCTTCCGCGATTGTAGTTGACTTCCATCCGCCGTGTCTTTTAAGCTTTGTTATATCTGCTCCAGAATTAACTAGAATTGTTGCGGACGAACGGCGAAAACAGTGGCTCGTATAATTTTTGTGATCTGGTAACTTCAAATATTCAGCAATTTCTTGTGCCATATTTCCAAATTTATTGATTCCTACTGGTTGCACTGTGCGTTTGCCCTTTTGATAATTCGTAAAAAAATAATCGTGAGGTATATTTGAAGGACGAAGAGTGTTATATTTTTTAAATATTGCATAAAAATCTCCAGTAACCGTAAACTTTCTAGGAACTTTAGTTTTTTTCTTTGTTATACTGACTAAAACAGCAGAGCCCATGTCTTGTACGTCACACGTTTTTAAATTTTTTAATTCTTCTCTTCTACGTGCTCCCATTATTCCCAAAATTAGAGCTGTCTGTAAAATAAAATTTAACATGAAAAAATATTAATCTGTCATATTATTAAGTATTAACCTTTATAAGTAGATAAACATCATCGGAAGCTTCATTTAAAAATTGGTTGATTTGTTCAGGTGTAAGTATTTTTGACTTTTTTGCTACATATCCTTCATACTTTCTTTTCAGAAACGAGCACAATTTTTGATAGCGTGAAATATCTACATTTTGCCTTATTGACAATGTAGTTCTCAACATCGAGTAAATTGACCATAATGTAGAAGATTTAAAAGATTTTGATTGCTCCCCATAAGCCATTAAAATAGTTTCTGAAAAAGAGTTCACCTTATTTTGTAGTCGCCAATCCATAAATCTTGAATAAGTTGTATTTTTTCGCCGATGTTTGAGGCAATAAGTCTTCTGTAATGTTATTCGCTATTTCTTTAATATGTGGTGGAGTATTATAATTATTATCACTACTATTACTATCACTGTCCATTTTATTATTAATAGTTTTCAAAAGTATCGAAATAATATAAATTAAATCGGGTAACCCGATTTAAATTTTTGTTGTATTATCCCCTTTATATAGGCAACCAACATTACATAAATTATAAATTATTTTAAGTTTTTTTCTAAATTAACTGAATTTTGTAGTATTCGACGAAATATTTAGTTAAATAGATATGTCCTTAAAACATAATATTGTGTTTTTTCATTCATACTAAAGGTTATACGACAATTTATTCGATGCACTAAAGAGTGTGGAATTACTGTGTGGAATAATATTTCCACACTAATTATGAATGTGTAAGGAATTGCCTACTTTGACCCTTAAAAAACAATTCGGAATTTACAATTTTCTGTAGTGGTCGTCGAAAAAAGAATTTAAATATTTTTACATACCGTATAGACTTAGTTTTTTCCATACTATTTTGTTATTCATTTTTATTCTTTTTAATCCATAATCTGTTCTTTTTCAGCATAAAATTTCCCGTTATTTGATACCACATACGATTTTTCATGAATTTTGAAAAAAATTCAAGATGGCCAAATTCTGCTGCTTCATTTGGTTGGAAGGTATTTTTTTAGTGCGCTGCGATTCTTTTAACTTTTTGTATGGTATTTTTAATCCAGCTGTCATCTTTATTTCTAATTGAAGTGTTCTGCACAGTAATTTTTTCAATCGCTTCGAGGCTTTCAATAGAGAATAATCAGTGGCTTTATCATTTGTTAACTCACTAAAGTATTTATTAATAGATTCATTTTTAATTCATTTTGTCTTTTTAATTACTAGGTGGCGTTGTTAAGTTTGGTTTTATTTGATGGAGCTTTGGTCTGATGTCATTTCCTCCTTAGCTTTCTTTTTGCAGAGATTAGGGTCCCTTATTTCTTTGGAATAGTTAGTTCTGCTGTATGTTGGACACAAGCAGCTCTACTTCTTTATTAGTTTAAGAGCACTTTCCGTTTGGATAAGGGTGTAACTAAGAGTGAGAAGAATGGGCGAATAATCTGAATTCATGTCCCATGCCTCATCAACTTGTATGTAGTTTGCTAAAATATTTCGTACAACAAAAGAGTCTAAAGTCGGGTATTTTATTTGTATCTGTAGGCCAATAAATTGGTTTGCCAGTTGAATGCGACTCACACTTTAGCTGTGTTGTTGCTGCTTTTAGGTTTTTATCCTTAGTTTTGTTAGTCTGGAGCCCCAGTGGGTGTGTTTTGCATTGAGGTCCCCTCCAATGATAAATCTAGGTTCTTGAATATTGAGAAAGTCTAGGTATTATTCTTTTTTAACGTTAAAAAGGTAATATACTTACACTTACTAATACTTAGTACGTATATAAATAAAAGCAAAAGGTTATTTGTATAATTAAAAATATAGTTGTCACTAATATTTTCTTGCAGTGCCGGCTCGTGTCCAAAATATTGGGGTTCACAATGACAGAATATAAATCTCAGTACAGATTTAGTTAAAAAACTTTTAGGGTTTATACCGTTCTAAAACATTGAAAGCTTTTTACTTAAATCTGTATCGAGTTCTATATTTTCGCGTGTCGTTGTAAACCCCCAATATTTTGATTACAAGCCGCCAATGTTTGTTTTTATTTTATTTGAGTTTTCTTTATTAAGAACCTAAAAAGTTCATCGTTTTATGCTAAGATGTGTTACCTAGGTAAGTTGTTTCTCTTCTCGACAGTAACATCCCCTTTTAGATTACAAAAAGTGTATTTTAATTAATGGTACTGTTATTGCCCCCCCATATTGTTTTAGGAAGAGCGTTTTATGAAAGGTATAGTCTACTGAACTTGATATATAATACAAATATTAAAATGAATGCTTGCACATCAAATAATAAAAATCTGATGTGTCCAACACATGATTTTTCTATCTAGTTATTATAGGCTTTGTCCGGTTATTTTGTACAACCTATTGCAGCACCTCTATAAATGTTTAGAGGATAAAATAAATATATACATTTTCCATATACATTTAACTCGAAACATTTTTCTGTAGATATTCATTTGAAAACGATAATATTTTGAAATTTAAATTTAGCACTTTTCCTCCAATTTTTCCATTACGATCCATTTCAGAAAAATCTTGTAAAAAACAAAAATTTCTCGAATACGGACCATTTTAGAAAAATTCGGCATAAAACAAAAATTATAGAAAATAATATTAGAAGTAACTTTTATTTAAACAATTTTTATAAAAAAATTATTTTTTTACATTTTGTCAAATTTCTCGAATACGGACCATTTTAGGATAATTTTGTACAAACAAAAATTATAGGTAATAATATTGTAAGTAACTTTTATTTGAAGAAATTTTTTCTCCAAACGTAAATAACAGATATATTTCATAAAATATAAAAACGGCCTCCCAAAGAGTACCCCCACCAGATGTTCCGACTTTGTTCAAAATCTATTCGTTTCACCTCAGGCCGAAATAAAACATAGATTTAAAAGTCAATGTTTTTTACTTTATCCGTTTTTGAGTTTTCTTCAAAATTCGAAATTTACATATTTTCTCAAATATCTCGAATACGGTTTATTTTAGAAAAATTATGTACTAAATAAAAATTATAGAGAATTATATTACAAACAACTTTTATTTGAACAATTTTTATAAAAAAAATATTTTTTTACATTTGGCCAAATTTCTCGAATACGGACCATTTTAGAAAAATTTTGAATAAAACAAAAATTATAGACAATAATATTTTAAGTAACTTTTATTTGAAGAATTTTCTTCTTCAAACGTAAATAACATATATATTCCATAAAATAAAGAATGACTATCTATAAAGTACCCCCCAGATAAGTGTGTTACGTGTTTCCTGGGCTGGGTTCCCAGACACGTGCATGAAAATTGGATCTCTTACAGACAGGGTTATAGATATTATTTATTGGGCGTTGAAAATTATATTTAATTATCTGGGAGATTATATTTAATAAATGGAATTAATAAATTATTAAAGTTCCTGGGTGCAGTAGGTTACAGTACTTGTAAAAGTAATCTTGTTTTATAGCCCCTGCAATATGTAGCATTAACCAAGTCTTCTTTTGCCGTACGCAGTTTGAGCTTTTCTGTTCGATTCTACTACCTAAAAATATTTTTACACCGTTTACAGTTAATTAATTTGAATCATTAAATTATACGAAAACAACTGCTGTTCGCCCTTATTTTTCTTTCCACCGATTGTTCATTCTACGGTGTACAATAATTCCGATCTAATTGAAATGTAAATCCCCGAATCGTGTTGAAAAACAAATGAACTCGCTTCTTGTCTATCTGTTTTTCAATACGCATCGACACCATACCTAAAATAACAGCTGTGTTGATCAGAACTACCGTCGATAAACAGAGACGGGGCCTGTGCAAAACTAATTACGAAAAGAATTGATGAAACCAGAGCAATATGCCAGTGATGCTCAAAAGTTTTATTAAACAGAGGTGTTTCGTATACAAGCTCTTTGGACAATATTTTTTTTAAATATGCCGTTAATTACTAGGGTTACCAACCGACGCCAGAGTCACCTTAAAATTTTAAAAACCTTGCCTATTGTTAGAAGTTAAAAGAATTACCTTCAAAATTATTGTTTTTAAATTATTTATCACCCTGTATACTATAACACCCTGTATAGCCACTTCATAAAACACGTGTTAACATGGTTTTATAATGTTTTATTAAATATCTCGTAAACAATGTTTAAAATGTAATTAATTAAAGAACAAAATAAAAAATATCTTTAACGGCATATTGCCTATCACTTCAGAGCGTTCGGCTAGTCGAAAGTCATGTCGCCGCTCTCGGCACTCTCTCCTGGTCCTGGACACTGAAACGGGTAGACCATGGAGGAAGGGTAGACGTGGTATTGTCGACCCCAGTGACGGCGATATCCTAATTCGCTGACTCTAACAGGGCAGACGTGGTACCGTCGACCCCAGTGGCGGCGATATCCTAATTCGCTGACTCTAACACTATAATACTTGTATTTAAGCTTAGGCCTATTTCGATAGATGTTTTTTGTTCGAATCGTTTAACTTGACAGTTTGTGCGAGGAGGGAAATAATTTTGTTAAGCATTTAAGGTAATCCAAAGATTACAAAATTAATAACTAACAACATTAAAATAAAAAGGACCTAATAGGTCTTAAAAAGCTCGAACTAGTATCATCTCCGAAGTATCACCGAAAGGTTTTATTCAGTACTTTAAGGATGCTTTAAAACTGTAAAATAAAACTACAATTACAACCAATTAGTTTTAAAAGGAGCCTTAAGGTTGTAATAAATACTGTCACGATTCGTATAAATTCATATTTTTCCTAATTTTAATTAATTATTTAAATAACATCCTGTACATAAAACTTTGTTAAATTATATCAATAATTTGTTTTAAATAGCAATAATGTGCAAGGTTGGTTATTTAATAATTATTAAACATTAGTTTTAATAACAATAAACTATGAGAAAGTTATAAAGGTAATGTCGAGGGGATGCACGAGGCTTTTTTCCACAGGGAACGGATCCTCCCCATAGGAGGTCCCCCTTGTAGGAGATTCCCTGTAGCAGCTCCAGCTTAGACCTTCATAGTCTAATTTAAAAGTCTATTTTGTATGTTGAAAAATTGCGTTTTAATAGTCGGGCAAGAGTTGTGACGTGTGCCCCAAATATTGATGAGTTGGTAAGTCTACGTTTTATGTATTGTGTACTTATTATTACTTATTATTATATTGAGCCTGTATTTGTGTATGTCGAGTTAAGACATATTTTGTATAATCGTTGTAATTTTAATATTATATTTGTTTTGAGAAAATATTGTGTTTCCTTCAGCTCTTTTACAGAGACGTGTCAGGTTCTAACACCAAGAGTGAAACCCTTATACAGTTAAGGGCTACGAAGCCAAGTTTAAGGCTAAATAGTGTTAATGTGATTCTTATATTTTGTTATATAACCCCTGGGACATAGATAGTCCCACAATTATTTAAAACACGTAAATCGTGACATTTGTTTTATAAAAAACACGCATAACGTGACATGTTGGAGGCGCCTAGCTTCATTCCAGAGGTTTTCTTCTTCATAAGAACCCTCAAGTACCAATTTTTTTTTTCGGGCGTATTATAAAATATTCTGATGTGTTCTTGTTTTTAGCTGTGCGTTTTTAGCACATTTCCCCATTTGTATTTGGTATTAGATTAGAGAATCTATTTTACTGATATTTTTTTGTCCCATTCATTCCTTGTATTGAGTATAGTGACTAGATTTTTATATAATTAATAGTTTTGTCTCTTTGGGCGCACAGTGGTTTTCAAAAAAAAAAAAAAAAAAGAATATAGATTTTTTATTTTTTTTTTATCAATCGCCAAAATGCATATATTTTTATAGACAAGTATGGACAAAATATTCCTAAGTTTAATTGAAATTTACTAATATTTATTTATGTTACAAAAATATGGTTATTATATAATTTTATTAAATATAAGTAGGTCATGTATAATTATTTCGCATGGATTAAATATCGTTTTGTTGTTGATGTTAATAATTCTAAACAAAAGAATATTTTTATTTAGATTAATAATTTATTTAATAATACCTACAAGTAATTATTAACTGGGTCATCGAAACTCGATATTTTTGTAATAATGCTGTTTATTATTTTTCCAATAAAATTTTCATTTCGAAAAATTATGTTTAAAAACCTATTTTTTCAAATATTTAGTTATGAAAAAAGAAATAGCTTTGTATTACTGTAGGTAATGATTTTTTCTACGGTTAGAATGAAAATTGTATTTATTTGTGTTATAAATTCCTTTGACGTTTCCTACTTCTAGAGGTAATAATTTTCTAAAAGAAATGTGTATTAGTTTTTTCTATCATAAAAGGTATTAGACAAATTGTCAGTCTTTGAGTTTTCATTTTTGAATGGTGTTAATCGCAATACATTTTATTTCTAAACGTTTTGATTCTTTAATTCTACTTTTATGAGTTGCCTTTCTTAATTTTTGATACCTATATCTTCGATTTTTTTATGGACCACGGATGATCTATTTCGCAATTTCATAATTATTTTCATACAATGTGTTAGTTCGTTTTTATTTAACATCTCTTTAACTTTTTTTGTTTCGTTCTTCTCTCAAATTTCTGTTATGGACTTTCGATTTTTTTTTTAAATTTGGAATTACAATATAGTTATTTAAATCGAAAAGATATTTGCTGTTTATATAATTTATTAATTGATAAGAGATTAAATTATATTTTTCTTCTGTGTCCGAAATATGCAATTTTAAAAGAGTGAGAGTTATCTACAGGTAATTTTTCTTTTGGAACTAACCCGTAATGTGTTTCATGAAATTTAGGAGATTGTCGATGACAGGTTTAGGTCTTGATTTGTATAGGCAATAATATTAAATATTGCGTTGTTGGTCGTCCGTTAGATTAGACTTTGTAGAATGATTTAAATTAAATGCTGAGAGTATTTGAAAATAATTTTAGAGAGCTATACCTTGACTTTTAAAATATAATGAATGTACCTAAATGTTATCCGATGAATATTTTTTTTTACAAAATAACTGATTTGTTCTAAACTAATTTTTGGTAAAGTTGCGTATATTCTGGATTTTTTTTATGAATTTAGATACCTTCAAATAGGGGTATTTTTGGAATAGGACTTTCTAAAAATGTGTTGATAGGATAGGTCTGATTTTCTTTTCATGGTTTTTAAACCTATGTAGAGTTTTTTATGTATCAGATACTACAGTAATAGAGTGTTCTTTAAAATTGATAAGTATTTTCTAGTTTTTTAATTTTATTTATATCATGTATGTCTACATCGACACTAAGGGTTTCGATATCTTCAACATATGAAAACAGAAAGGTACTTTATAAACAAAAAAAAATAAATAAATAAACTCTACTTTTTATATAGGTTTATGAGGGTTGATTAGTTATAAATATTAGTACCTAGATTGACATGTTTTTTATGCTGATAGATAAGTTATCAACTACTCAATTGGAAAATTGGACAGACTTACTTAAAAGCTTAAAAATGGTCCTGGATAAATGAAAAACAACTGGAAAATTTTGAAGAGGCTATGTTGAAGAGTAAGACCACAAAATTTAAAGTTGGAAACCCAGCAAGAGTCGAAATTAACTGCAGGACAAATTTGAAACGCATCCTATGAGCTGTATAGATAAAAAAGGCAAGTAACATCATTTTATAAAAGTCAGAATGACAGTTGAATGAATCTAGTATGTTCAAACTCATTGCCACTAAATGAAATGGAAGGTTATAGAGACCAATAAGGGTCACAGATAAGTATATAAATTTAAAATATGTAGGAAATAGGGTCAAATTGGAAAATTGATTTAAAACAAGTTGTTAATTTTGTTATGACCCACAGTATAGACCCGAGAATACCGATCAAGGAGAAGCGACAGCTTGGTGTTTTCAGTGTACCGTTTTGTAACGCGCATGTGCGAAACTAAGTTGTGTATCACTCAAAATTATGTTATGTGTCAAAGTCAGTCCAAGTTGTGTTTAGTACGTGAGCAATGTTAAGTGATATTTTTTGGTGTTTGTTTTGTGTAGTAATGAGATGAAGATTTTTACACATTTAGGTATTCTAATACAGATATAAAATGTGCCAAAAAAGTTATTAGGAAACTAAGAATTTTATCACATGCATAAATATTAATTATAATGATTTAATCATTTTTGACATTTTATTTTTCATTTGTAGGTATTGCATTTTGTGAAATATATGTTTTTCTTCTTATAAATAAATTTAATAAACAATGAACTGCAGATTTTGTTTATTTTATTTTAAAATTATATTTAAAAAACTATAATAAATTCGCGTGTTTCAATTAAGATTGGTCAAAGTGGGCGAAATCCCTTTATTATGGCTAAATTGTAAGTTACAATTATGTCAATATAAAGATGTTTTGCCCATTCATATTTACATTTATTGAATGAATCATACTGGAGTTGATTTTGGAAATATTGGTGCATACTTAAATAAGTACATTTCTAAAAATTCGTCTATGCACACATAGTCCAATGGACGTCCACTTTAGATCTATTTGAGAGTCAGTACGTCCATATCCGGGCATCCAGTGTACGTCCATTTATGCTAATTAAATTGGCAGCTGAATATCGATACCCAGAGAACGTCTCTTTTTGGACTTAATTTTAAGTTTAGTAGTATTTTGACGTCCATCTTAGGTCATTATTTATTAAGCCTACCAGATAATACCCATCTATATGTACTTCTTTTTTTTTAATATAACTGGTCATTAAAAATTGACAAATTGAATCTATTGCATTTCATTCTATCAGCGGAAGTTTGAAATCTTATTCAATTATAACTGTATCTAGTAAAAAGTTTTTAAGTGGTTCCTTGGTCAAGCTCGTCTAGCGATTAAAAGCGTAAAACGATAATGGATGTGTCGTGAGTTCGATTCCTGCTCAGGTCAAGGAATTTTTAATAAAAATAAATAAATGGTGTATAGCGGTTTGCGAAAATAATAAACACATTATTAATAATATAAAATAGTGTTTAGTGAGTTGCGGTTCTGTAAAAAAAAAAATGGGGATGTGGTCTGAACGGAAATATAATCTTGGACGTTTTTTGAATGTCCAGTATTCGACGTCCAAATATATTCCAGAATTGGACGTCCTCTGAATGGTCAAAAGTGTGCCATTTGTATACTTCACTGAACGTCCATTGGATGTCGGAAGTCCAAAAAACTAATTTTTGGACTTCTAGACATCCAAAATTGTATATCAAATGGACGTCCAATGGACATATTTGTATTGTCTTGGTGATAGCCAGGCCAGGTATTTAACTCTAAATACATAAACCTTAAATGACATCTCGTTTAACTTGGCGAGAAAACATTTGTTTCTACAGAAATGAGTGATAAACTTGAAAGTTCTTTTAATATAATATAAGTCTAGAAATTCTAAAAATATGTAAGTATTTTTTAAACCTAAAAGCTTTGAAAATATATACACATTGCAAATATTTAGTCAAACCTCTCAAACTTAATGTCTTTTTAATTGTTACCTAATTTTTTTTGGCACCCTTAATTTTATTTACCTTATTTTTACTTAAGGAAAAGGTAATTTAATTTAAATATGGGGCTTTTATTACATTATTAACAATAAATAAACCAAATATTGAACAAATTTTATAGATAAATTATAAAATAATAAACGTCTTTTACTTTTATAACAAATAATTAATTATTACATAATGAATTATATTTTTGTGTCGAAATTTCACCATTGCTATTAACCCTAACTACTTTAATGTAATTAATTCACATTGCAACATTTGCGCATGGACTATAACAATAATTTCAGATAATTTGCCAAACTATTTCGCTCAGTGTAGAAAATAAGCATGTTTTCTCAGCGTGCTAAGTTGTGTATCAATCAAAGTCATGCTGTGAAAAAGGTACATCCGATATCAAAGGCACCGACAGCTACTGTCGCTTCTCCTTGATCGGTATTCTCGGGTATAGACATAAAGTCTCAAAAGGAGACTGAAATTGCCGAATTAAGGCATAGAAGAGATACCATGTGTACAAAGTTGTGAACATTTATAGTGATTTTTATAAAAAATATGAGATAATGGAGAAATAATGTGTAGCTTGAAAATAAGCTAATAAGTTGGTGAAAAAATCACCGTGGTTTTGTACATTTGTACGTACATTTATGGGACAGGAGAATTTGGAAGATGACTGTAGTACAGTTGAAAATTCACCTTTCCCCAAATATATTAAAAACTACACAGAAAAATATGAGTGCAATGTACGATTGAAGTGAATTATTTCTCTGCATGTATGTAATTCAATGCCCGTCATCGGCATATAGCCGGGGGAGTAGTTGTTTTCCCTACAGATATGGTCACTTTGTAATTTTGTTTGTACGATAATTCATATCGGATATTTAAATGGGGAGGAATACTTGGAAGAATGAATGAGAGTTGTATGAGTTTTCCTAAACCCTGGTAAATATTAAATAAATGTGTCGTAAACATAAAATGCCTACCTATAAAAAAAATAATTAATTACCCTAACAAACAGCTGAATGACGAGCAAATTTTTATGAGTGTACTAAGTGGTAATGAGTTTGTTAATAAAATCTATTAAAATCAAGTCTACCAACAAGCAATAGAGCACTAACTCTTATAATATTTGTTTGCATAAACAAAAAGCCTGACAGCTCAACAACATTTAAATTATAAATATAATAAAGTCAAATTTTAATAAGTAAATAGATACTTATTCATTATTCTTCTAAGTAATTCCTGCATAAAAGAAGCATAACAAACAACATTTTTCAATTCACTTTTATATAAATAATATCAAATCCATTTTTTCTTAAATTTTTATTATAGTGCAGTTTTTTTTTGTATTGTAGAATAATATCAGCATATTATTAGTAAATGAAGGTATTCTTAAGCTAATAATAACAAGATAGAAGGGCCAATATAGTAATATAATAAATTTAAATTTTCTCGACAAGCACAATTAAATACATATTATTTTTATATTAAATTTTTAAATTAAATTTTAGTTATATTGTAATATTATAAGTTATGTACTGCCTTTCCCATTTCTTTGTTCCATGTATCGGGCGACACCACACAACGAAGATTTTGGATGGACCGTGGCACCTACCCCAGACTCGAGGATGATGAATTCGGGCCAGTACCTAAACTTCTGTCATAGACGATAATAGTCCTCTCCACCAGCCATATCACATAGTAGTCCCACAGTTATTTAAAACACGTAAATCGTGACATTTGTTTTATAAAAAACACGCATAACGTGACAATACGCCTTCAGCATAAAAGGGCCCACTCTGAAAGAGGTCAACAAAACCAAAAATAAAAACCACCATAAAACTATATTACCTTGAACAACTGATTTTAAAGCTGCTGTGAAGACCCTTTTAAAATCACTTTAAATACATTTTAAACACACGCGGTTTTGAAGTGGACTTAATAATGTTAGTTACATGTATACTTTTAAAGATAATCTTATTGTTAACATATGAAAAAAGTTTTTTAAAACTATATACATAATTCATTAAGCAAATAAAAGCAAGTTATATTTGAAGATGATAATATAGTTGTAAAATGACCTTCCTAGAGTGAACACCACGTTTCAGTGAGCTCCGATGTTTTCAAAAATTTAGTGGTACTTTCAATAGAAATAAAGGTTAATTAGTAAAAACTCGTTCATAAAGTGACATATTGTGTTGAATTAGTGAATTTCAAGCCATAACTGCAATTAATAAGGTATTTTTTTAAAAAACATTTAAGTAATATCGGTGTTGCCATGTCTCCAACTGCTAACACACGAGCTAACAGTGCATCTAATCATTTTGACGATACTCAATTAGAAAGCATGATTACAAAAATATCTTCAAAATTGCTTAACAAAATTAACGACAAATTGGAAAAAATGATAAATAGGTTTGATACCATAGATGATACGTTAAAGTCCCTCAATGCTAGATTAAGTCATTTAGAAGATGTAGAACAAAATAATGTGAAGCAAATAATTTCAATTAATGAAAAATTAGATGAGCTAAATCAAAAATCAAGAATGAATAGTCTACGTCTAGTTGGTATAAAAGAAGAAACAAATGAAAATTTACTTAGCAAAGTGCTACATTTGCTCAATGATGGATTAAAAATCAAATGTAATACTTTTGAAATAAATAGAGTTTTTAGAATTGGGAAATTTTCACAAAACGATAAGAAGCCACGTTCTGTGATAGTAGATTTTGTTTCAAACATGAAGCGTAATGAAATATACAAAGCCAAAACTAACCTCAAGGGAACAGGTATTTTTATCAATGAAGACTTGACAGATTTTCGCTTTAAACTACTCCAAGCAGCGAGAAAAAAATTTGGCATCAAGGATGCTTGGTCTCAAAATTGCAGAATTTTCGTAAAGCGAGGCAACAATGTAGAAATCATCCATCAAGAACGTGATATTTACCAGTAGTATGAAGCAGAAATCGATAACCAGACAAAAAACACAAGAGATAAACATTTTTAGTTTCAGTTTTCAGTTTTCAGTTTTTATCACGGACTTTATGAAGCCCGGTCTACATCGAAGATTTTAATTTTGATCAATTTTATCTGATCATTATCTATGGATGGTCAAAATTAACTTTTGATTTTTAGGTAGACATTATTTGTTTTCTTTTTATTCTAATTGTAATTTTATTTTTATATCAGGTATTTGTTCTGATTATAATTTGTTAATAGGATTAGTTATAGTATCTACACCATATTATAGGGGGAAAATTTACTTTCTACTTTTGCATACATATATTTTATATTTATATACAATCTGTCCTGTAAATGGTTTTAGTTTTTATTGGGTGAAAATTCTATTCTTTACAGTCGTTATATAATTATTTACTTTTCTTGATATACTTGTTTTCTATTTTATATTAAAAAAAAAAACACTAAATAAATTATACTTATAATAATTAATTGAGCTCACTGAAGTTATAAAACATGAATAAAATTAATGTGTATTTTCAGAATTGTAGAGGTTTAAACAGTAAAACCAACGATTTTCTTAGAAGTTCGTTAGATCATAACTTCGACATCATTCTAGCTGTGGAAACATGGTTGCAACAAGGGGTGAATGATGGCGAAATTATAGATACAAATATGTATCACTTAGTAAGAGCAAATAGAGATCTAGAACTTACAAATAAGGTAAGAGGTGGGGGTGTTTTTCTTGCTTTAACCAAAAAGTATAAACTAATTAAAACTGTTAAAAAATGTAGTAATTTTGAAGCATTAGCCGTACATTTTAAAATAGGTAACAAAAAATGTACTTTTATAGTTTTATATATACCTCCAAATAGTTTAAATCATGTTTATGAATCACTTTTTAACTTTGTACAGGAACAGACAGTTGATATTGAGAGTACATACATATTTGGAGATTTCAATATTAATGATATTACAGGGACTGACTTTAGTTTCAACAGAGCTCTAAACCAAAAATTAAACATCTTATATCAATTCTTAAATTTTAATACCTTCACATTTTTTAATAATGTTAAAAATGTTCAAGATAAAACTCTTGACTTGGCAATTTGTTCCGAAAATAATAAACAGTACTGTAATGTAGTTAGAGATTCTACTCCATTCGTTAAAGAAGATTTATACCATCCGAGTCTTGACATAATAATTAAATATACCAAAACCGAAAAATCATACAATCATACAACGCAAAAAATTACCGAAAATCGATACAATTTTAAAAAAGCAAACTTTGAAAGTCTTGCGTTTAAGGTGCGGGATACGGATTGGACAGCAGTTTTGTTGGAATCAAATGTAAACGCAGCTCTAGACACCTTCTATAAAATATGGAATGCTATTTTATCACAGTGTGTTCCTAAGTTTAAAAAATTCGAATATTATAATAAATTTCCAATCTGGTTTACGAAAGAAATAAAGGAAGCATTGACAGAAAAATGTAAGTATAGGAAGCTACAAAATATATCAAATTTTTATAAAGAAAAATATTTAGAAATGAAAAGACATGCTAAAGCACTTGTAAAAAAAGAAGAGAGTAGGTACCTCAAAGAATTGCAAGAAAATGTGGGTGTTGATATTAGTTGTTTTTGGAATTATGTTAATAATAGAAGAGAAAACTGCACAGTTAATAGTAATTTTATTTATCAAGGAAATATAGTGGAAGATCAAAAAACCGCAGATGTTTTTGCGGAATTTTTCTCTTCTATATATGACATTAATAAAGCTGATTACAAGTTAGATTTTAATAACGAAGTGAATAATATTTGCGATTCTTTTTTAATTAAAAACATTTCTGATGTTGATTTTGATAATGCGGTCAAAAAATTAAAGCCGAAAAAAGCTGAGGGTACGGATGGTATTCCACCATATGTTTTAAAAGGTTGTAGTGAATGGCTAAGAAAGCCCCTTACTTATATTTTTAATTTAATTCTCAACACAAAAGTATTTCCAGTGCAATGGAAAACTGCTGTCACTACACCGATTTATAAGTCTGGTGGAAAATCAAATGTAGAAAATTACCGGCCTATTTCGATAATGTGTGCCCCATCTAAACTATTTGAACAGATAATATATACCAAATTATATAAATACGTAGAAAAATACATAGTATCTCAGCAACACGGTTTTATGTCAAATAAATCTATAAATACTAATTTGTTCATTTTTGGAAATCAAGCATTCGAAACTTTGGGAGCTAAATCTCAAATGGATACAATTTTTACAGATTTTCGAAAAGCATTTGATCGTGTAAATCATGATGTACTTCTAAAAAAACTAGTAAAATTTGGGTTGTCTGAACACTTTATAGAATTAATAAAATGCTATTTAGAAAACAGAAAGTTTGTAGTTAGACATAATGGAAATGTTTCTGGAAAATATCATGCAAATTCCGGAGTACCGCAGGGCTCTAATCTTGGACCTCTATTATTTAATATATTCATTAATGATCTTTCTTCTGTTCTTAAGCACGCTGAGTGTCTTCTATTTGCAGATGACCTCAAAATTTACAGTAGAATAAACTCAGTTCGAGATTGTGTTATGCTACAAAAAGATATACATAGGGTTTATGAATGGAGTGTGATTAACAAACTGAATTTTAACATCAGTAAATGTAAAGTGATGAGTATAACTCGTTCCAGGGAAGCAATTTTATTCGAATATGAGAAGGGAGGGGATACCTTGGTAAGATGCATAGAAACTAAAGACCTTGGTGTAACCTACAACAACGTCTTTTCATTTGCTACACACGTAAAAAATATAGTTTCCGCAGCAAATAAGATATTGGGATTCGTAATAAGACAAACAGCAAATTTTACAAACATTAACATCATAAAGCTATTATATTTTACTCTAGTAAGACCTAAATTGGACTTCGCATCAACTCTTTGGTTTTCTGAGTACACAAGTTGCTTAAAAACAGTAGAGAAAATTCAAAATAAATTTCTTCGATATTTATGTTACAAAAAATATCGTATTTGGCCTGACTACAATACAGTTAGATCAAGTCATCTCAGAAATGAATTTAAAATATTATCATTGGAACAAAGAAGAACTTTATCTGCTGTAATGTTCCTGTACAAAGTTATCAACGGTAACATTAATAGTCCAGAAATCCTCTCACTAGTTTCATTCAATGTTCCCGGACGGCGAACACGCACAATGTTAATGTTTCATATACCACATATACTTCTAACAGTTAGGGCACCTCTTGTAACTATTTTGAAATTAATCAATAACTACAACTTATTGGTGGATATAGATTGGTCTCTACCTCAAAACATATTTTACAATCGTATATTGAGTCACATTTTAAATATTTCCATATAATTGTATTAAGCCACATTTCAAAAATGTCTATAAAAAACTTTAACAACTCTGGTGAACTGTTTAAACCTTAAAACAATTCTTAGATAAAATAAAATAAATGTTAAATAGGATAATACGTATCGATTTGTATTAACCATGTAATAAGGCCTTTGTCTGTTTGGTTAAAAATAAATAAATAAATTAATAAATAAATAAATAAATAAATATGGTGACGCTCTAACCATGAACTATAAAATAATAAAAAGTAAGGTAGTCATTTCGGAATGTCAGGGTAGAAATATATACTGCGCACTCAATAGTGTCTGTAGGTCAACTGTATGCTCTGAGGATAAAATATTTTCATTCTTTTCACCAATTTAAAAAAAGGGAACACTTCATTTTACACTGACATAGAAAATTAACAGCGCTCGCTTTCGACCTGCCAACTACAGTCCATTTCTAGAATTTTATGAACAGAAGGAAATTTAAAATGTGGCCATTTCCGATTCGTCTTCTTATCTCTAGTCTTCATACGTATTACATAGATTTTAGCTTTCATTATGTTCCTGTAAAGTACATAAATATTCGTGTTGTTCTTAATTGCCGACTGATGAATTTTCTGGTTTTGTCTTTTGGATAACTTGGCATCTAATACCATTTCCAAAGAGCCCTATCACTGATAAGTCGATTTAATCCAGTTTCAGTGAATGTTGCTAAAACATTTCACATACTTAAACATGGGACAATAATATTTAAGTTTGCCGGTTAGTATCTAGGCTCAAAAATCTTAAAAACCATCCCTGAAGCACATTTGATTCTCTTAAGGTCATTAGGCAATTCACATTGTAGACACGTGACGTCTTGCTTTGAAAACAACTAAACGAAACGTAAATGCAATAAAAGTCCACCAAATGTTCTACGCTGTCAAGGCAGACTAGTTCTGTCCCTAGACGGCGCAAGCAGTGTTGCCAGTCCAGTACAATTGTACTAGATCTAGTACATTATTTAAGAATCTGGTACTCTAGTATACTCGAAGCAAAATCTAGTACTTTTACTTTTTTCAGTCCCTTTCCACTTGACGTGTAAAATAATAAATCTATGGTTGGGTTCTTTCTTGTTTGTGTTCGTTCTCGATAAAAGCTTTTTTTGTTCTTCTGAACTAAACCATCATAATTCGAAAAATATGGTACAATTTATAAAATATGGTTAATTTTTATAGAATCTGGTTAATTTTTATAGAATCTGGTACATTTCTCAGACAAATCTGGTACATTTCTCAGACAAATCTGGTACATTTCTCAGACAAATCTGGTACATAACAAAAATATAATTTGGCAACACTGGGCGCAAGACATTATTCTATGTGCGAAGTTTTGCACCGCATTATTTAACGGTTTTAGAATCGAAGGACGAGTTATAAGCAATAGATGCAAAGTAATTTTGGGATTTTTTTTAAGATTTGCAAAAAAGAAAAGTATCTTGACCATAGCCTGAATTTTTATTTGGAAACAGTTTTCAAAATGGTAATTTGTTGCTGCATGCTAAAATTAGTTGCTTTCAAAAAAAGTTATGTTGTTTTTAAGTTCCAGATGTTGATTGTGTATTTACAGATTTGGATATTGATCAAACAACTCTTCTTGAGAGAAGGGCAACTGTTTTTTCAGCAAAGAATTTATAGTCGTTTGGTTAGAGGAAACTAAAATTTTATTGAGGAACATCTAGAGAACCTTAGATATTGCAATTACATCATTGTCTTTAATAAAAATAATCAAGTCATCATAGTAGAGACGTGGTTTTATGGTTTATTTATATTTTTGGCTTAGATAAAAGAGACCGGAGATGTAACATTGCACATTGCGCATGTTGTCTATTCCAAACCTAAGTAACCCACCAATTAAAAATCATTGTGTTTCAATTTGAAAATGCCACGATGTATGGTAAAAAATTGTATATACTAATAATATGTGTCAATGTTATGAAAAATAAGAAATATATTCGTTTTCAGCGGTAAATATTTGTTGACGTTTTGACATAAAGTCGCCATGATTCTTTGAGCTAAATACTTCAGATCCGCATTAAGGGGTTTCAATAAATATTTAATCTAAATAAGAAGTCAATAGGCATTGTTACTAACGAAATTTTGTTTTTAAAAAGTAGTTTTATAAGAATATTTACTAAAAGTGGTTTTTAGCCCTTTATTAGATATTTTTACAAGAATATTAAATGAAATACAGGTTCACCTACTTAAAATTTCAAGGTTTATTTTATTTGCGGTTAAATCAGAAGTGACATTTGAATCTTAAAACAAAGTAAAACGCGCAATATGACCTAGTATAAGCAGAAAATACTGAAGTTACGGAAATTAGTCATATTATTAGTAAAATGTTACATTATAAACCCCTAAACATCGAAAAATATCTTCGTTTGATAACAGGATCAATAAATCCGAATCTCTAAATTTTGGAGCTAAATGCTCTGATAAAAGCATGCGACCGATAGGGGTTACAAAAATAATCGATTTATCGTTTTCATGAAAATCGATTTATCCGTTATAATTAATCGATTATCTTTAATAGATTATTTTTGATTAATCGAACATTTCTAATAAATTTTTTTCGTTTTTTTAGGTAATAGAATAATAGATTATAAAGGAATTACAAAAAGAGAGTAGATTTATTCAAAATATTCGATTTATTGAAAATAATCGATTTTTTAGAAAAATCGATTTATTGTTTAATAGACTTTTTAAATTAATCGATTATTTTTGATTAATCGATTATTTTCGATTTTTCAAAGGTATTCAAATTATTTGTTTTAAAATACAAAAAATAGATTAAATAAAAATAATCGATTGATCGAATATAATCGGTTATATTATATAATCGATATTTCGGTTATTTTTTAGAATTATTGATTTATCGGTAAATCAGCTTATTATTAATCAATTATTTTCGATTTTTCAAAGAAAATTAAATAATCAGTTTTAAAAGGAATATAAAAAAAGAAAAGGATTATTTATAAATAATCAATAATTATTCAGTTTTTTTTTTGGAAAATCGATTTATCGTAGAATCTTCTTAATTAATTGGTTATTTTCCGTTAATCGATTATTTTCGATGTTTCAAAAATGATCGAATAATTGATTTTAAAGGAAATAATCCTTTTTTTTTTTTGAAAAATCTATTTATCGATTATTCGATTTTTTAATTAATCGATTATTTTTGATTAATCGATTATTTTAGATTTTTCAAAGATTATCGAATAATGTTTCAATGGAAATACGACAAAAAAATTGAAATTAAAAATAATCGATTATTTAAAATAAACGATAATTCGTTTATTATTTTTTGTAAACACTGATTTATCGGTTAATTGGCTTTTTAATTAATCTATTTTTTTGATTTTTTAAAGATAATCAAGTAGTCATTTTTAAAGGAAATACGAACAAAAATAGATAGTTTGAAAATAATCGATTGATCGAAAATAATCGATTATTATTAATGATCAATAATTTATTTCGATAATCACCCACTCCTAGCGACCAAATGACTTTTAATAGGTTTAAATTTTAAAATGTTATCTGGTTTCAGACATATACATTTCTAGAGTTGTATGTGACGCATCCTCTATATTAATTAATATTCCTAAAGAAACAAGCTTTAATATACCTTTTTCTGAGGTTATAATACAAAACAGCATTTTCTCATTTTGACTAAATTTTAATATTATGTGATAGTCGTAGAAAAAATATAATGTTCAACTCACAAGGTTTGATTTGCAGTATTCGCCTGCGCACATGCTTTTTTATAATACTCTTAGACAATGAGTACCATTTCTTACTCGATTAACAATATTCTATTTCAACATTTTACTGTAGTCTCTTACAGAAAAGTCCATAGTAAATAATAGCTAACGAAATATTCTATTAAAGGTCTTCTCTTTACATAAAATGTCGTGGCATCTGTTTGATATTAAAAAATTACGTTAAATTTATTTCATAATACAAAATTCCATTAAACGTATATTTTAAATAAATCTAATAGTTCATTATGATGCTAATAAACAAAGTCCGGACCCTGTCACAGAGTTCGAGTCCCTGACCAGTTCCCCCACTTCGTTAACCTTTCTTTAGAAATTGGCAACATTTGCGCAGGTTAAACACCGGTGTATGTTATATCTCTGGTCTCTTTTATCTAAGATTTTTGGTAATGTCATTGATGGCGATAAGAAATAAACTTGGATTATCATTTAAAAAGCTTTGAAAAAAGTCTCACTTTTCAGGGTCATAAACTTAGGACCATTATATTACTTATAGATTGATACTGATGAATTTAAAGAAAATTGGAATACTAGTTAGTTACGCTACTTTTTCTACAAACTTTATGTGTTTATTTTTTAAAATGTACGTCAAAATTATCGTATTGATCGTCTTAAAATATAAAAACCATTTATTTCTAATTTCGTGAGTCGATTTTATTTCAGGCAACTCTGTTTTATTTCCTTCAAGTACTTCGCCCTGTATGAACAAGGGTTTTCTATTTTCACGTTGCACACGTACTTGGTGCATATTAAACAACGCGAAATTACTCGGTATGTTACATTGTCGGGAATAATCCACAGGTTAGAGAAGCAGGATTGCGAATAAGCTGAACTTCAATGCGGATGCAAATCGTCTTTTTGGCGCGGAATGTTCTTCCACATTGCACTTTTGTTGTTTCTTAATGTTGTAAAAGGAAAATTTAAATGAAATGCACTCTTGCATACGATTTTTCGATTTTTAGGTTTAACGAAAAATGTTCGAGATTAAAAGCGATTTGCATTTTTATAAAGAAAACATGGTTGTATATTTTAAATTTGTAAAAATACATTAAAGAAGTACATTTTTATTCCTAAAGCTTAAGCACAAATACTAAACTTATATATTATATTACGATAGAAAATCATATTCCTGCTACAAGTTATAAAAGCTATTAAAAGAAAGGTTTTAAAATCGAGCAGATCCCGTCATCACATCCTAACCAAATTTATAGGAGATCACCCCAGAGAAATCATAGAAATCGGACAAACTGGTAAATAATTACCGCTAAACATACATGAAGAGTTTGGGGATTTATTCAAGGATTTAATTATTAGATGTCAACCAAATTTACATGGGACCACCCCTGAAGTATTTCCTATCTAACTAAAAAAGAATCGTTAAAATCAGACACCGTGTTAAGAGAATTACCGCTGAACATACATAAAAAATTAAGAGTTTGAGGATTTTATCATGGATCCAATTATTAGATTTTGACCAAATTTATATGGACCCACCCCTAAAGTACGTCCATTCTAACAAAAAAAGGAACATACTAAAAAAAAATCATACGACGAATTAAGAACCTCCTTCTTTTTTGAAGTCTGTTAAAAATAGCCATGAATACCTATTGGTTGTTTTGTATATTATTCAGCTAGTTTACGAGCTGTACAAAATTTACGAGGCTCTTGGAGAGAGGTACAATCAAATGGCTGCAGACATTAAATATTTACATAAAAATAATATAGAAGACCAATATAATTATAAAATTTAAGCAGAAATTGAAATCTACCGTCCATAAAAACGCGTCTCTGGTCCTGACATCGCAAAATAGTGTGTCTAGAAGCATGCGTAGTATGCATGACTTATCCCTATAGTGTTGCAAAGTATATTAAAGATACCTAACACAAAAGAATTTCAAATTATTTTATTTTTAAATCATGATTTAAACAGTTTTTATCTTCCAAACTTATAAACTTATAAATATTTTAAATAATTAACTAATAATATTTATGTTTAATTACAGTCCCAAAAATATATACAAATACGATATTAATGTTCAACAAGCGATTCACCTACAAATTCAATATTGACCTGACAATACCACTTAAATCCAGTATTTTAAGGCTATATGACGCTGCTTTTACAGGACTGTTTGTGATATTTTGGCTTATATTTGTGGTTTATTATTTAATTACACGCGGTGAGAGTGGTATTTTATTTTTAGTCTGACGATAGTCTAATTTATTTATAGTTTATTGATTTAAAACTCACTATTAACAATTTATTTTTGACGTACTAATTAATTTAAATAATACTTAGATACTAACTAACAATTCTAATTTATTTCTTACACTTTAACTTGTCATGACAATGTTCTATATTAAACTGTCCATATACAACTGACTTCCGTCTTCACACTCGCGATATTTGTATCAAGCCAACTCTGTTACCAGAATACTCTAGAAGTTGTGGAATGTCCTAGACTTCCACCTCTATGACTCAACGTCACGTACCTACCACTTGTTCTGGTATATTCAAGAGGCATCTGATTGTCTCTATATTGCCAGCGCACTCAGGGCCGACTAGAGGGGGGGGGGTAGCCGGGACTAATTCCCGGGGCCCGGACTCAAATGGTGGCCCGGCAACGGTATAAAGGGGACCTGACAACTAATTTTTTTTTGTTTTGTATGAGAAATTCGACAAACGACGAGAGGGGGAAGTTTTTGGTTGAGGACCTTGTTTTTTTAGAAACTTTAATTGAAGTAGAGGAGGAAAAGTTTTTGCTTGAGAATCTTTTTTTTGCAATTGAAGCAGAGGAAGAATTGAGGATATTTTTTAGAAACTCAATTCAACTAGAAGAGGAAAAGTTTTTGTTTGAAGAGCTGTTTTTTGTCACGGGGCTTGATCTAGAGAATTGTCCTGGGGCCCGGCCTGGCTCTAGGCGACCCTAAGCGCTCTGCTAGACTCCATATCGCGGGAGTAAACAACAGACAGGGTAGGCTTTCGCGCGACATTAGTTTTGTGTAGTTTTAAGTTAAATCCTAGTGTAAGGTGAGTTTAGGGTTCTGCGTGATTACAGACGGTGATTTGTGGGATGTAGCGGGATGTAGGTGGCAGCTAGGTATTGTGAAGGAAAACGGCACTAAATAGCACTAAATGTGAATTTAATAGGCAATACCATTGCGCAATATTACTAACTGAATGACACTAACTTACAAAAAAAAAAGAATAAAACATTTAGGATTTAGGAAACAATGATAATTAACTTTTTAAAATGTCAGTTAACGTCTTTCGTTCACACCATGACAGTCATGGCGATTCTCTCTCTCTCTCTCTCTATCTCTCTCTCGCTCTCGCTCTCGCTCTCGCTCTCTCTCTCTCTCTCTCTCCATAGTTTAAGGTTTTTCCAGTGAGTGGCGCATCTGTACAACACTACTCAGGGACGGCTCGAAGAGTATGCACGTTAAATCAGGTACAAAAAAAGACATTTTTACATTGGCTAATAAAAATGTAATCAATGTATTTAGAAGCTGTTATATTGTTATATTTATTACAAGATTTGTGCCTAGAAATTTAAACCTACCTAAGAATTATAATTAAGTAAATGGAGAGAGCTGTATATTTATATACAGGCAGTCCAGCGACGGGGAGACATTATCGGTATCTGACAAAACAATGAATGATTTTTTGTGAAAAATTGTTAAAAATAGTGAACAGGCTATGATCTTGCCATCTAAAATATTCTGACAGTTCTGTTATCTCCGTATTTGTTTTAAATGAGATGCCACTTCTATTATTCCTCACACCGATGGGACATGAAATGTTGCTTATTTCGAATATACACCTTTACAAAACACTCATGAGGTCAGAGACCATGTTTCAGTCGGGTATAATTTAAAATACAAAATGTTTAAATGAACCCTAATAAATTTCAACTTTATTTAACATTTATTGCATCACTGGGCCGATTTGGCATCGGGTACATATTCAAATGTAGAAAGGGAAAATTAACCCTATTAAATTGTACCTTTACTAAATAATTGTGACGTCACTGGTAGAGTTAGCATGGTATACTTTCAAATGCGGGTTTCAAGGCATTTTAAAACATAAACCCGATATCAACGAACTTAGAAATTCTTCTGTCACTCGATATTTTCCTCTTCGCTTTTTGGCTGGCACAACAATTATTTACATTTCTTCATTCCTTACCCCGTTCAAACCAGTACGGTTTAAAGAAATTTTAAAAGCCTACTTTAAAAATATAAATTTAATGATTTTCTCATGTATCCCATCACTAAACAAAAAAATCATTATAAGTGAGATAACTACCAAATTAGTAATTTACAAGTTCATTCTTATTATCTATAAAATAGGTTTGCAATGTGCTGATGTGAAATGTTATCATCGACTAAAAACTTTAAATAACTGTATTAAATTGATCGAAAACAATCGATAAATTGGTTTAGATTTTAGACTATATATAATGTTTCTAGTAAGCAGCAACTAACTTTTACTATGGAACCAAAAGACCCTTTTAAAAGGGTTCAAAATTAAAATAAAATATGTACCAAATACTAAGTAAATGTAGTAGTATTTTTTAATTTCGAATCTTGAAAGATACAACCATCTTTGGATAATTTAAATGAAAAGGTTTTCCGCCTAATTGTAAATATTGACTGATAGTCTCGACTGACAAAATGTAAAAAAATATCGAATATAATATTCCTGGGCAAAATGCAACTGTCCCCTATTTTGCATACCCTAGATTAAATTTACTTATAGCAAATGATACTAAATCAAATAAGATGTCAGATCACAAGCAAAATCTCGTGACTATAGCACTAGTGATTTCCGAAAATTAACTAATTCATATTTATGCCATATCTTTCTTAATAAGGACTTTTAAAACCATATTTACCTTCTTTGAATTTTTTTCATCGGTTTTTATATAGAATCGTCTCTAAAAATGTATGACTAAAACATCATGTGAACTATTTGTTCGATCAATAAAAAACTTGCACTGGTATTGCCGTATTGCCCGATCCAGCACCTTCATACGCATGAGATCCGACACACTATTTTCTTCTTATGGTTTCATTTTTAATATATGGAATTGGCTTTCTATACTATTTTTAACAAATTCTGATACAGAGTACGTAAAAATAATGTTAAAAAAATAAATTAAAGTAAAACAAAAGTAAATTCTTTAAAATGAGGCCATTTGAGACAAGTTATAAATATCATAATAACAGATAACACAGAAAGACAGCTACCCACTCCCCCAAATAGACGACATACTAAACACTCTATCAGGTATAAAATGGTTTTCCACGCTAGACTTGAAGAGCGGATACTGGCAAGTGGAAGTATATCCTGGCGATCGAGACAAAACTGCTTTTTCAACTGGCAGCGGATTATACAGACTCCAGGTTCTCCCGTTTGGTCTCTGTATTGCCCCAGCTACCTTCTAACGTCTAATGGAAATGGTTCTGAAAGGATTAACCTGGAAAACTTGTATATTATATTTCGATGGCATAATGATCATGTCAAAACCTTTTGATGAACATCTACTCTGCGACTACTAAATTTAAGTGAAGTATTTGACAGATTAAGAAATGTCAACCTAAGGCTTAATCACAATAAATGTTCACTGTTCCAAGCGGAAGCCTATTATTTGGGACACATCGTTTTTGTAAAAGGAATCAAAACTGACCCGGAGAAAATTGCAGCTATCAGAGATTGGCCAAAACCAAGAAACGAAAGGGAAATTAGAAGTTTTCTTGGACTTTGCTCATATTACCCAAAATTCGTCAAAGACTTTGGTCAAATTGCTAAACCCCTGCATCGACTAACTGAAAACAGTAGTCTATTTGACTGGACGCCCTATTGTCAAAATGCCTTCGCCGAGTTAAAAAAACGATTGACCACGGCACCCATCCTAGCGTACCCTCGGGAAAAAGGACATTTTATTTTAGACTGCGACGCATCTCAACACGGCGTGGTCGCCGTGCTCCCAAGAACAGGAGGGAGAAGAAAAAGTAATTACGTACTTTAGTAAAACCTTAGAAAAAGCTGAGAAGAATTATTGCGTCACAAGAAAAGAACATTTAGCTATTGTCAAAGACCTCGAACACTTCCACACTTACCTTTTTAACAGAAGTTTTATTACTAGAAGTGACCATAGCGCAACAATACAACTTCAAGATAGTGCATCGAAGAGGACGTATCCATAGCAACGCAGACATTCTTTCCAGGCGACCGTGTTTAGAACGACAATGCCGGTACTGTAAAAGGCTTGAAAAACGGGAGGAGCTGGTTGAAGAAGTTAGTCTTCAGGCGACCACTATCAAGTCAAAGGATGACGAAGACGGAATCACCCTTGAAAGCCTAAGAAAGACTCGAAAGAAAAACAATGACTTGAAGGCTGTCCGAGAATGGCTTAAAAATGGAGTCAGATCTACATAACAGGAGATAGCTAAATATAGTGGAACCGTTAAAGGGTACTGGACTCAGTGGGATTCCCTGTATCTTCACGATGGCCTATTGCAACGGAAATGGGAAAGCCCCGATTAAGTACTTGTGGTCCGCCAAGTAATACTGCCGAAATCACAGGTCAAAAGTGTGTTGGAAGAGCTTCATAGCAGCCGTTCAGGAGGATACTTTGGTACTAAAAGGACACTTGCACGAGTTCGGGAAATATTTTATTGGGTTAATTGCCGACGGGATGTAGAGGATTGGTGTAAGGAATGTGACCTTTGTAATGGCAGAAAAGAGCCCAAAACAAGAAGTCGAGGTAAAATGGCACAGTACCTTTCTGGAGAGCCTTTCGAACGAATCGTCATAGATTGTAACGGACTAAAATGATTAAATCTCTATTTTTAATTTATTTTAATAATTTAAATATAAATTGGAATAAAAATGGCGTTTCTTATCTGTTTCGATATTTGAGGATATCTATTTTGATATTTTTATTATATTCTTCTATTATTAATAGGTGTCGATAGTTGTTCCGTTTCAGTAGAAAATAAACAGTAGCTATCTCCTATGTTTTTGCCAATTAAAAAAAAAAGATTTTGTATTGTTCGTAAGTCGAAATAAATTAATTTGGTATTAGAAAAATACTTACTGTTGACAGTGGATACTGTAATATATTTTTTTGTGATTTATTTGTAAATCTTACACCCTTGGTGGATAAAACTCATAAATGTTCTCGTAATCAATCTTGTATGCATTTTGGCACGTTAGGTGCATTATTGTGGTGTTTTAAGATTGAAATCTTCTGTGAAAGGATTAAATTGCATAAACATGCATAAATTATTTTGTAAATCAAATTTATTATTACAGGGTAATTTTTTTATACTGTAGGGTCCAAGTATACGGTACGAGTATACGAACTAAATACTTATACAATGCAAGTAACGACCCAATCAGGCATAGGGTCCCGTTAAAAGATCCAGAAATTGGCAGTTTCACGTCATCTTCACCGGTTCACCAGATTACGTCATTATTAGAATTTTTCGGTAAGTTACACTATTTGAATTGGAGTTCATCATCGTCGTTATATTGTCACGAAGCTATTGTCGTGATTGAGTCACTTTAAATAATGACTATATGTGCTACCTGACTTGGGGAAATAAAAGATTACGAGAACAATTAACAATTTATTTATCAGTAATAGTAATTAATAAACAATATACAATAAGGGCCTTACTATACCTATACATCTAAATGGCGACGAGGGCACGTCACGTCACTTCTTCGCTGGGATGAGAGACAATGATGAGACTCAAACTAAGAGTCTTGGAGGAGACTCCGGCAAGAGTCTCGGATGAGACTCCGACCAAGAGTATCATTATTGTTGACCTAGCCGATTTTTATATTAATCGGTTAAGGTCAGTACGTGTCTAGTTTAATGTTATATTTATATTTATTAAGGACGTACTTATGTATTGCATCTAATGTTTATTAAAATATTATATAAAATATTATGCTAAATTACTTAACTTAACGAATGTATATTAAAATAGAAAATGTATATTTTATATATAGGGTGATATTTGTTTAGCGTGACATGCCCCCCGACGACCAAAGCCTCGACCCGAGCTTTATCCTTAAAACTACCCTGAAAGAAAAATATTTTATACAGCTAAACAAAATATAACTAAAAACAATATCTCCTCAAAAGTTATTGACCATACACATTTTTATTTTGAGAGTCCGCACACCTTAACTCGGAGTCACAAGACCTCTGGAATTTCTGGTTTTCTAGTATACAGCTTGTCTTATTGTATGACCACGTCCAGACGAATACGAACAGAAAAATACAGATAAGAAATATTTTAATAATATATCGTCTATTTTATTTTATTTTATTTTATGTAGCGCAATGGTTTGGTTTTGAATTTACATGAACATTAACTTACGACTTAAAAAACTTTATTTAAAACTTTATTATTTTTCCTTTTATCTAAAATTTGGCTAGTTTACATCTGTGAACTCAACGTGTACACGTTGGGGGGTTTAAAACTCACATTTTGGACATAAAATAATAATTTGTTTTAATGTTATTTTATTAATATTTTTGTGGCATCTCTGGACTGACAATTTCCGGTGTCAGTTTATAATAAAATATTCTAGAGATATATTGTGGATAACGGTATTTTATTTTATGTTTCCTCTTTTTATTGCTAATTAGGTATTAAGCTTCACTTTAAAGTACAGTGTAATTGGGGCTTTAGATTTGTTTTGCGGTATTTCGGGTGTGGAACTTTACTAGATCAAGGGGCTTTCCAGTTCGAGTCTTGGTCGAGCTAGTGGCGCCTTATAAATATTTTCAGGACTCACCCCAAGCCAGGTATCCCTTTAATTTTGCTCGTGCACTCACTTCCGTAGCCCGTTTTAGCACGTAGCAAGATATCCTCAGACTACTTCCCTTAACAGAAAAGGAAAACAAATACTTATTGGTTGTTATGGACTATTTTTCAAAGTGGCCCAAAATAGTGACTATTCCTAATCAGGAAGCGACGACAGTAGCGGAAGCCTTTATGACAAACGTGCCGCAAAATACTTAAATCGGTCATTTTGAAAAGAGGTCACATCTACTTTTTTAACATTTTCACTTTTTGGCGATTTTATATTCAGCATGCCTAGAGGCGTCAATTCAAGATGAAAACGGGTAATCTTTCAAAACTCTTACCGCCTATTCACACACACAAAAATCAGTTCATTTTGAAAACGGGATATCTCTCCAACCCCTTCTCAAAATGAATCGTGCTTTGTCCCCCACCACCAACGTTTAATTAGGTATTATGGATATTTTAGACATGTTTAGAGACTGTTTACGTGTCGCGTGACAAAATGCCATCTAGTAGGAGAATATGAAGACCTAATAGTTTCTTCATCTATAAGCAATAAATTTGACGTTAAACATGTTACTCACGTAGATGTAGCTAGTTTCAAACAATGGTGGCCAGATTTCTTTAAGAAGAAAATGTTGTCTACACGAAGTCTGGCAAACAAGTTCCAAAAGAAGACAAGGTTAATTTCACTATCAACTCCTTCTACGAGTTCAGCTTTAACTCAGAAAATTTGGGTGTCATCTTTGCGAAACCATACATTGGCAGCTTTGTTGAGGAACGTTTCCTTCTTTTAAAAACTCTTCAAAGAAGCATTCCGACAATAATGGTGCCCGATCCTCAGAATTTGCCTGCCTATCAAGGCAAAATTCCGATAAATGTTAAGAAAATTGATGATATAAAGAAGCTTCAGCAATATATTCCAGAAAAATACAAGGAATTTTACACCACTATCTGCGAATGGCCTACTGCCTCCGCTATAGAAACGGAGGAAAATTAAAGAAGATCTTATTTTTTGTATTAAAATGTATTTTATACCACTTTGTTGTTTAAAATAAACAATATTTATATTCTATTTTGATTTTAAATACTTGAAAACGGGCCATCTCTTTCTTAAAAAATGTCAATTTTTAGCCTCTTTTAAAATACAAATCATGTTTTTTAATAATTCGTGGTCATAAAAGTTCATGTTTAAAAAAAATTTATTTTCAAATAGTATTAAAGATTAAAGGTTTTTTATATCTCCTGTAAAATTTTAAAAAGTGGATGTGACCCCTTTTCAAAATGACCGATTCACTTCCAATATATGCGTAAAAAATTGAAAAATATGCAGAGCATATGCAATAAGAGTAATTTGTTATTTGATCGAAATAGTTTATTATTTTTTTTATTTTACAATACCTAATAAAATACTTAATAATTATTTAATTATTAACTAATTTTATTTACAAATCAACATTATTATAAAACGTGTGAACAATTAGATGTTTTTCTAAATTATCTGTATTAAATGATTGTCTCCTATCAGTAAGTATGTAGTTGTACAAAGAAAAACTCCTTTCGACATCTACAGAAGTAATAGGTGCAAACTTAAATTTTCCTGAAATATCTGGATGAATCGTATTAATATCTTCAAAGTTACCAGAATAAATATTAGCAAGGTTTCTTAAAACAATAAATCCTTCATTTTTTAAAATTGCATTTAAAAATTTATGAAAAATCGTCTTTCCAATATTGCCCTGGACATTTTTACACTCTGATTCAAACGTCTTAATTAAATTTACAAAAGTCACCAAAGGTAAATTTTTTTGTTCTAAATCTAATATAATTTTGGATACAAATGCATAATTTTTTAAAAACACTAATTGCTTTGGTAATATGTGATTTTGAAACAACTTCTTTGTATTAGATATTCCCTTAGATGAATCATCAAAATAAAATATGATTTCTTTAATTTTTTCATAATTATCTGCGCAAAAAAAGGCAGCTTTAAGCCAGGTACTTCACCGAGTAATCACAGGTTCCGGTGGCATCTGTAATTCACGAAATTTTTTTTGTACTATTGAGTTCTTAGAGGAGCTTTAAGAAATATTTTTTTTTACATTACTAAATAAATCATTTATTAAAGGAAAGTTAGACCTAATTTCTTCTGCAACTCTGTTAAGGCCATGAGTCAAACATGTAACATGAATTAAGTTTTCATAAAACATTTTTAAATTTTGTGCGGCTTTTACCATATGTTACAGACACAACCAATCGCTCCGGAAAGCCGATTGATTTTATATAAGTTACCGACGTAACTTTAGGATTCCGTCGGTAACTTATACAAGCAACAAGTGGTATATTTGCTCCTATACAATAGGTATCGAAAAAAACTCTTGATATATTAGCGAGGATAGATAATGTTTATTTTTGTATAAGTTGAAAAATAAGATTTAACATTTATTTTTTGAGCCTATGAAAATGGTTAATTATTACAGTCTAAAGAAAATATATGTTTCGAGAAATAAACTCTAAATAAAATATATAATATAGATAAACGCTCTACTTTTTCCTTTTGTTATCACCTAATCCTAGATTTTTCTCGACACAGTCCTTTGAATTGTGGTGCACTTTTTTCTGCTTTCCGGAAATCCCGCTGGTAAGTCTTCTACTTCCAGTTACCTAAAATAGTTATTTTTATGTTTGACATGCTCATTCTTTGATATAAAAAATTATAGGTCATAAAGTCATTTTGTTTTGAGAATTTCTTGATAAATAATTTTAGATATCCACGAAATATGGTCCATATACATTGTTTTTTGCAGGTATGTAAAATAATTCAAATTGAAATTGGTAAACTTTACATTTTATAATGTTTAAATAAAGTGTACTTCTTACCTTGGTTTTCCTTCTACTAACAGAAGTTGGCTGAACGGAGATTTTCATCCCTTTTATCTTATTGGTGCACCTATATTTACAGTATTCAACTTTTGATACTTGAACGCTGTAAATAAACCAGATACCAAAGAATTTTCTGTTCTAGCGTACTTTTTGTTATTGGTTAAAAATGATTGAATAGCTGGATGGAATACTACAGGATTCTCTTCTAATTTGTTTAGAATTGTTTCACTAAACTCATTTCATTGTCTCTTTAAATTAAGTATTTTCTCACTGGTAGTAATGAAATACACATTTTTATACTTTAATAACACCACTGCTCGCAGTCGTTGCCAATCGTTAAGTTACAGACATAAACTAAGAATTACGTCGGCAACTTATTATTACGTGTTCGGCATCGTTCGGAAATCCGATTGTCTCTTTGTGTCGGTAACATATGAATATGCGTACGGGGCAGCATCGGACAACAGCAAAAAACATTTTTCTGTTGGAACGGCTTTCGGAAGAAAAAAGGAAGACAATTCTGTCTCGATAAAACGAGTTATTGTCTCAAGTTATTTGTTTTATCTAATTGCTTTAAAGCGATTAGATATAGACCAATTTGCATTTCTTCGCGTAATGAACATATCATTAAATGGGCTATATATCGACCACAAGAGTCTATTGTTTCATCCACAATAATGTAGAAATGGTTTCCAACGGTAATCACACGAATTTTTTCAGGAGTCTTAATGTACAAACTGTCAACACTACGTTTGCGTAATATACTTTGCTCTGGAATATTAAATTTACAGTATTTTTGTAAAAATATTCGAAAATTTGGATTATTTAATAGTATTAAAGGAATATTCCAAGTCACTAAAGCTTTGCATAAATCTTCATTAAAAATAGCTTGTTCACTTCTAGACGATCCAGATTCTAAATATTGTTTCAAGGTAAGTTGACTTTGTCTGCGAGTGTCTTTAGATTTCTGCTTTGCTATATGTGAGGGTGTTTTCGCGTGTTGGTCGATTTGAAACTTTTTTTTACATGGAATCTAAAACAAATAAATTCCTGTTGATATGTTGAAGTTTTAATTAAATTAAATAAATGCGTACGTTGTAAAGTTGCCCTACTTTTTTTTTAAATGTGAGTTGAAATAATATTTTACTGTCGTTCGATTTACCATTGTGAAAGGTCAAAATAAAATATAAAATAAAAAAGTACTTACAATTTTAGAACATGTTTTTCAAAACACCTGGTTATCACCTTCTAAAACAAAATCTGAATAAGATTTTACTCACGACTCAATTAATTTTTCCATTTTTCCCACTGGTTAACACAACACAATAATAAAGACTGAAATGAAATTGAAAGTAAACTGAGTCATTTAAAAATTTGAAGATATTAATACAACTACCTGAAAAGATATTTAGAAAAATTTGTTGGTTTAAGGAGGTGTTTATAATTTAGGGCGTTTCGAAATTCGTCTCAGTTATCAGGTAAACATAGAAAAGGTGTACGATATTCGTCTCATACCATTTAAAGGGTCGATTTTGGCACTACGAAATTCATCTCACTAATCCGATCAGATTTTAATTATTCCACAACCATATTTTAATATATTAAATTTGTACATATTTGGTAGAATCTTTGCTTTGGTATAATTAGAAAAGAAAATAGAATTTATATTTAGTGATTTCTAAAATTTAACCTTAGTTATTTTGATAAATAATACACATGTCAGATGCTAATCAGAAATAAAGAATTAATAATTTATTCTTCATAAAAGGGATGGAATTCTAATTTCTTAAAGGTAAAATAAATCAAATCTAAATCGATTTACATAAATTTGCGTTATAAATGACGACAGAATGGATGAAATAATTTCATTGATAGGGTAATAAGTTGTTAAATAAATTTAAATATCTTGATTTTTAAAAAATCTGTTTATTTAATACTTAGTGGTAATTCATAGAGATAGTAAGTTATTCAATTTTACAACAATTTGAAATCAATCATAGAAGTGACTTTAAAATTAAATAAAAAAAATAAAATAAAAGTAAAATAAAAAAATAAAAACAAAATAAAATAATACTATAAATAAAATAAAATAGTGAAGTAAAATAAAAAAAAATTATAAAATTAACAATATATAAAAGATTAGAAATTTAAAAAAAAAACTTACTTGAACTCACCTGGGTTCAAAACAATCTTGTGCTCTGGAAATAAAACTCACCTCAAGAGGAGTTAAATAAAGGCTAGCCGAAGGTAAATATAACACTATACGAGTATTTTTTTTAATGTTATGTTAAAATAATTAATTTTATTATACATAGGGTTAAAAAAATAACGTTACAATATATTTTGTTTTTTATTTGAATTTAAAAGTATTTGAATATTTAAAATATAAATAAAAAACAAGTCGACAATGATTTCAATTCATTTATTTACGAAGAACTATGTTTATATACATTTTATACAAAATTATACACATTTATGGGTTATGACCATATACGTTTGAGACTACTTTAACAAAATGCAACGTAGTTATTTTTTGGCACTTTAACTCGGACAACATTTTTTTTAAAAAATCTTGTCGACGTCTAGTAGCCGAGTTCTTAGATTTATAAGAACTAGCAATACTATTACATTTTATATACACTTCGGTTTGAAATTGTAATAAAACATCCATAAAATAAAAAATTGTTGGCGAACTATAATTAAAAGAATTGTTTAAGTGAGAGTGAAAAGACTCACATGCGTTTGTAGTTTTATTTAAATCAGAGAGGCGTCAGCCCAAATGTGGGGTGGAAAAGTCGCTTCTTCAGAAATAAAATGTTCTACTAAATAATCTGTAAATGCCGTTAACCTGTCATCATTTGGTTTAATTTCCAGTAAATCAAAAACAAAAAAATCGCTTATTCGATTTGGATTTAAGAACACCAACCCGAAACAATAACGAAGCCACTTTCCCACCTCACTATTTGTGTTTTTATATTCACAACTTAATCCTAATTTTTGTATTTTGCGCCACCAACACTGGGTAAGATGAAATCGACAGCCACTAACCGTTACGTTATCCCACACTTTATGAAAAGCATTATTAGTGGCAATTTCAAAATCAACTACTATTCTTTCAGGATTGAAACATAAGCCATTAAGGGAGCATAAATGCTTAATTTTTTCAAAACAATGCCTATTTATCTCCTCCAATTTGTTTTTTAATAAATTAAAAACGAGAGGTATATAATGTCCATTTAAGTAACCATGTATGGTGAATAATTGAGTAAAAAATTTAGTGCAGTATTGGAATGTTCCATCCATGTATACGGTTTGCGACTGACATAAAAATTGCAAATTTCTTTGGCAACTTAAAATTATAATACCTTGTTCAAAATTATTTTCTAGCACAAAGTTTTCTTTTCTTGAAGTTTTGTACAAATGTTCATTTAAATAACTGTGAACATCCTGGGCAGATCGAGGTAAAGCAAGCAATGTTTTGCGCTTACTATTGTACATATTTTACTAAATACACTTCAAATCGCGGCATGTTAATGTTTTAGACATATTATTTGCCGCTAACTCCTTGTGCATTATTTTTGCTGGTCTTTCTGTAAGATCCTCTTCTGCTTTTCTTTTGCACGCAACACTTAGAACTTGTTTTGCAACGTTTTCTTCAGGCTCGTGGTTATGTTGACTTTTTACCGTCGTTACGAGAAAGCTGCCAGGTTCTCCCACGGTGTACACATATACATGACATTTTGGCCGTTTAATGCACCTCCAAACAATTTTATTTGTGGTACGGCGAACTTATAATTTTCATGTACAATTTGAGTTTTTCCACGTTCACTTACGATTTCTTTTACAAACAACATTTTAAATTTTGCGACAGGTATACAACATACACTAAGGACAAATAGTAAATAAATATAGAATGTACTATTAATAATTCATCGACACCTGAAATGTACTAACTAAATAAAAATAACACCTACTTAATCCCTTGACGATCTAATAACAATCAAAAACCTGATTACCCAATTACTAATATTATTCACTTCTACTGTTCCTTGAAAATTGTTCACAGTTGGCCTCTAATTACCCATTAAGCATCCGTTAACTAATAAAACTGTATTAACAATTTCATTTTACATTATACCAGGTAATCCCTAATCCATTTATAAACTGCAATCGTTAGAACGTTAACATTTTGAAATAATATCAAAAAATAATTTAATAATATCATATATTAATAGTTTTATAGTTTAAAACTAATAGTAAAATGTCACAGATGGTCAGGCACTTAGATTAAAACAGGTATGCCTATTTGCAAAGCCCAAGAGCCATTAAAAGGACTGTGTGGCGAATTTCGTATACCCTTAAATTTTACCTGAGAAGTTTGTCGGTCTAGGTAATAAAATTGAGACGAATTTCGTACCGCCCATAATTTAATCCTCTCGAGTACCTACACCATTAACCGTAATTTATTACAGGGAAAAGTTAATCCTTCAACATTTTAGGAAATCGACCTGTAAAGGCATTTCACAAAATATTATTTTGGGTCCAAAACTCTTATGTCCAGCCAATTAGTACGTCAGATATATTCCAAAAAATTAACAAAATGTCAATATATGCATTCAAAATCAAAAATTGTATATATATGCAACATATGCAAAATATGGCGTTTTGCATATATTCCTAGCTCTAATGATGATTATTGGAAGGGAGATGAAACTTCCCCACGATCTTCTACCTAAAATTTACTTATTCTGTATTTTGATATGTTGAAAAAATGCTTAAAACTAATATAGTAGTCTTACAAAACAATTACCATTTCAAATGGGGTTGTTTTATCTATACCTATCTATACCTATAAAATTTTTCAAGACTGAAAATTTATTTTCTTATGAAGCATGATGTTGTATGAGGAGACGATTTTTTCCGTAAAATTAATAATAACCATTTTACTTAGAAACGCTGTATACTGTTAATTCTATGTCCTGCGAGACATCACCTTCAGTCAACTACATGCAGAACATACCGTGAGTCTGTATCGTGTTCCAATACCAACAATACTTTAAATATAAATAAAGAAAAAATCTCTAAACGTATTACATACTTTAGTATTTATTGTATAAAGCTTTTAAATTATAAAATATTTACTAAATAAAATTCAGTCTTCTTCATCAACCTCAGCTTCAAAATCCCATAATTTACAAAAAGTACAACTGATCCCACGGTAATTATGATTATAATTTATTAAACCTCCGGCAACGACAAAACATAATAAGTATAAACAGAGCATTGTAAGCTTTGGGATAAATTTTCCTAGAATCACTGGTCGAACATAATCAGCTACACATGCTTCTAGCCCCCTAGAATCATAATATAAATGATTAATCAATAGTGGTATCGATATTTGTTCCATATTTATTTTGCAACTTAAAATTTTGGACTTAATTCTTTAAATATTTATATAGGAATAGTTCCTACACCTTAAAAATGTACAAAATTAGTCTCCAGTACGCTTTAAGTACGTCGGAAATTTGAAAAATTTTTGATACTACTAAAAAGTACATATTCCAAATAGTGAGTTTCTAAAAAAGAAATTGCGGATAACTGGCTATTAATCGAAAAAATTGAACTCAAAGTTGCAATTTTATAGGTTAAATGGGTTTTTATTCTATTACCCAAAGGTGGTAATTTCGAAGTTTTATCACTAGTATATTAAAGTAACTTACTTTTTCTAATATTTTAAGTGCAATTGAAAATGAAAAATAAGGTCATTTGTTAAATTTATTCTGTTTAATCTGCTTTTAACTATGTAATTTATAATTTCCTTCCATCTTTTGTTAAAGCCTTTAGTTGAAGTTGACACATTGTCATAAACCTATAGCACGCACATACTTTGATTTTCTTTTACTATACGGAGAATGGTCGCACTGCGCAGCTTTCTGAGTGCCTTATAAAAGGAGATAGAAAACTCCGCCATTTTGAACCCTTATTACGTCTTGCCTACATCTTGGCGCAATATTTTTAATAGGTGCGTTTTAATCATCCGCTTCTGCTTCGGAATTGTCGGTTTTCTTGTTTTAATCTGACAGGTTAGAACGACTGAACCGACAATTCCGGAAGCAGAAGCGGATGATTAAAACGCACCTGATATTTTGCTTGCTGCTGTCAGTGTCAGTGAATATTATTTTTGGAGTCACAGTTTATTGCTAAAGAATCAGTTAGCTCACTCGGACCAGTTGAAAGTTCCAAAATAACATCCACTCCAGGGATGCAAATTCAGGATACGCAGAAGACTGCTATTTTATTATAGGCGGTTGTTATATATTGTATTATCTGAGTTGCGCAGTGTTTAAACTGGAACATTGAGATAAAAAGTGCCGACGCAGAGTGAGCGATCTGATTCTTTAGTTATAAACTGTGTCATAGGGTTCAAAATGGCCGCGCCCTATGTTGGGCGTGTCGGACCTCTCTCTTGCCCCGTATAGTAATCAAAGTATGTGATAGCACGGCATAAGAAACAATCGGCAGGCTCACTTGCCGCTGGTCGCATACAAATATTAACTAAGAAAATTTGACCTTGGCGACGCCATTCGGGGGTCTTAGTCAGGGTCGGATTAAAGCGTATTTAAAGATTTTGTAATATAACCTTCTCCTTTTTCGAAGTCGCTTAAAAATAAGGTATTGATAGGCAGGATCGTATTAAAACAAAAAAGTAAAAATTTACGTAAAATATATTTTAATTTAACTTATAAGAACAGCATTAAGAAAGACAATATGCCAAATAATTAGCTTGTTTTTATTAATAATCTTAAAATGTCTATTATAAAGTAATATATGAGTAGCCTTAAATATAACTTAATAACATATATTTCTGGAAATCGGGGAAACGAGCGTCAAATGTTATTTCGGAATTAATTAAATCTAAAAAAAATTACAAACGCCGGATTTAGTAATAAATAATTCAAAATTGTTTTTAAAAATTATTTCAATTTTTGTTATTAAACATACAAAACTATTATTTGACATTTTTAAATTGCCAAAAATATCTTCATTTGCCTTTTTTAGTATGCTTTATAATAACAATACATAAAGCTTGTATCCAAGTCTTCGTGTGGTAAAGCATATTGTGTACCTACATACATTGCAATTGTGAATTTTAAGAAATTTTTTTATTAAAAATCCGCATATATAATAAAATTTTCTTAAAAAATATTAATATTTTGTGAATGCAGTTCATTTATATGCTTGTTTATATTTACATTTTCGACAATATTACCACCATTACACGCGATTTTGGAAAATGGCTCATCCTTACTAGTCCTACGAATTTCAAGCAGCCTTGCAAGTAAAGCATCCCCACCTGTTTCGCAGTTTTCAGTTCCAGAATGTAATAAATTTAAACATGTTTACCTTCAGCGACATATGGAATAGTTTTGTGCAATTAATACTCAGTCGGTAATATAGAAAGATGTAATGCTATTTTAGTTTGAAAATTGGCGGCCTTTTGAATTTACTTCGACAAAATACCTATAAGAATTTTACATTTTTAATAGCACTGCTTTAGACACATGATTTTGATTGTATGTGACTCATTACTAATTTTTAATTTACTACTTATAATTTCTTTAATGGCTAATTAAGATTTGCTTGCTTTTTGTAATGAAAATACTTTAGATTTATCAAGATTATAAAGCTTTGTTATTCGCATATCTAGAATAATTATTATCAAAATGAATATCAGTATCAAATTTTGTTAAGCATTTCAATATTTTGGAATAACACAATTACGATTAATATTAATTTTTTTTTTTTTTTTCAGAAAAAGTCATTCCTTGCAAAAAATTCTGCTTGTCAAAAAAATTACAAGAAACAGTTTCCTTTTAAAGTTATGAAGGAAAACCGACAGGAAAACTGTGACTTTTCTTCGTAAAATCAATAGGTAATACAGATTTTTTCTTTTTGTCAATTTTAAGTTTCTTCATTTATTAAGAACATGTACAGAATTTTTTTATAATGACTTTTTCCTTAAAATAAAAATAAAGATTTTTCCATTTTGTCAACTCCATACGGGGGATGTTTAAAATATAACATTTTACTTTACATCTTAATAATATACCTATATAAGTAAATATAAATTGACGCTAAACTTTACGTGACGTAAACTAGGCACCTACCTGCATCTTACTAATAGGTTTATAACTGACAAACTGACCCATAACCTAGGATTTTTTTTAAAAGTATACCATATATACCTACTTAATAGGATCTTTAAGAAACCGAAAAATCTTTTAAAACAGTTTATTCATATAGTTTTTTGCTGCACAATTTTGCCCAGACATAGTAAAACACTTAAAAGTTAACAAATTAATACTGGGAAACAACTACTATATAAAAAGTGTCAAAAAATATCTATAATTCTAAAAAAAATAACAATAAATACATAATACACACATTATAAACAGAATAAATTTAAGACACACGCTACTGATTCCGAGCTGCTGCAACTTGTTTGGTTTTGTCGATATAAACGACGACAGTGACGCCACTGGGTTTATTGAGAGGTTGGACCCCAAAATGGCGGTGTTCGCGTAGATGTGCGTGTAGCGTTGCCGCCAAGACAAGTTAGCCTGCCGATTGTTTCTTATGCCTTGCCTATAGTTTCTAATTTGCAACGTTGCCACATTGAAATTTTATTTTGCCAACTAATGTTGCTGTTAAAAAATTGTGGGTAAATATCGGGAAGATGCCCTTTTCTTAAAAATTCATTTTTTTTTTTAAACTTATAGTGTAGGCTTTAGAAAGGAGAGGACTTTTTAAATATACCAGCGTAAAATAAATAAATTAATTTTTTTTTATATTTTTTAAATATTAGGTACTTATGAGAAAAATTTATGTAAACTTATTCTTGAATTAGGCATATTTGTCATTCTTCGTCATTACAAATACGCGGTGTTGCCAATTGTCCAAATAAAATCAAAGAATAAGAAATTAAAAACTACCTTATTTTTGGTATATTTCCAAACCCCTTAATAAGCACTACTTCTATAATTTATTTCATTGTTCTTCCTAAAAAACTTTTTTAAATTCTAATTTCCAGTCACACTCGATTTATTTAACCATTTTAATTGAATTGTTGTAGTACATATTAATTAAATATTAGATCATCTATAAAATAATAAACAATGTACTTTTCGAAAAAGTTTTAAACGTAATTACTTTGTGTTCTCCAGTTTTTTTAAAACAAGGGAATTTATTTTTTTGACAAATAATGCTTGCCAGCCAGGCAAATTCAACGACTACTATCAACTAATAAGGATCCCCGAATTCGTTGAATTTCTGCTGGGTTAGCTGTGACGTCACTCGGAGGATACTTTCAGCTGCATCCTATTTAAAACGTATATCGGTACACCCGACTTTTTAATTACGATGTTTAATATTTTTTATGTTTAAAATAAAAAGTATTTTAGATAATCAAAAGATTATTGGACCCAGAGAGATTATTAAACACATCTGAAAATTATAAATAAAAAAAAATAGATAAGTAGTAGGTAATAAATTTAAATACAATGGTCATGTGACCTAAAGTATATTTTAATCAACAAATATTTGAGAAATTTTAAATGTGGTATAAGTCGAAATTTATATACAGAATCTACAAAAAGTAACGTAACTTACCAATATTTAGTTTCCACTACAGAAAATAGCGAGAGAAGCGAGTGCGCCCGGCCTACGATTTTACATCTACACATTAAGAGCACACTACGCTTGTCCCACTTGCATCCTCAGAACTACAGGAAACGAAACGAATACAGCCTTTTCACATCTATCTAGCTTCACTCGCTGTCTTCTCTAGTAGTTAGGATATTAGTGGAGCGAGCGTAGATAGTATAGATAGAAAAAGGGCGCGCCCGGCCGACGTTTCGAAATTCGCGCGAATTTCGAAACGTCGGCCGGGCGCGCTCGCTTCGCTCGCTCTCTTCTGTAGTGGTTAGGGGGTAGGTGAGACGAATATATCGTGCTCTTATAGTATAGTTCGAAAAAGGCCACGCCCGGCCGACGTTTCGAAATTCGCGCGAATTTCGAAACGTCGACCGGGCGCGCTCGCTTCGCTCGCTCTCTTCTGAAGTGATGAGGAGGTAAGTGGGACAAGTATATCGTGCTCTTATGGTGTAGTTTGAAAAAGGTCGCGCCCAGCTGACATTTCGAAATTCGCGCGAATTTCGAAACTTCAGGCGGGCGCGTTTGCTTCGCTCGCTCTCTTATCTAGTGGTTAGGAGGTGGGTAGAACGAGTGTAGCGTGCCTTTATGGTTTAGGTGGAAAAACGGTGCGCCTGGCCGACGTACGAATTTCGAAACGTCGACCGGGCGTGCTCGCTTCGCTCGGTTTTCTCTAGTGGTTATGAAGTGGACGAGACGAGCGTAGCATGTTCTTATTGTATACGTTCCTTGCATTTGGATAAGAAAAATCAATGGTAACTAGTAACACCTGAGAACTACTTCCTAGTCTATGGAATCTACTACAAAAATCCGAATTAGACAAGGTACTCTAAACAACGATTCCAGGATATCCACAATAGATCTGAGAAGGTCTAATGGTATACGTCTAAAGAAGACATAGGTGAATTTCGAAACATCGGTCAAACGCGCTCGCTTCTAAGGTAGTTAAGATGTGGGAGAACGAGCGTGCTTTTAAGGCATAGGTGTGTCAGGCTACTTTTGAATTTTTTGAATTTCGATATTTGGTTGCCTAATTTTGGTCAGCACAGTAGCTCTCTTATTAACTTGATTTATTTCACCAAACTTTGATTTAAAGCTTTTTTATAAATCTATCAGGATAAAGATTAGTAAGTCACGTTACTTTTTTTACACTCTGTATGTAAATTTAAATTTATACTTTAACATTTCAAATTTCTTAAATATTTGTTATTTAGAAAATGTGTTTAGATAATATGGCGATAGTATTTAAATATATTAACTACTACTTACCTTTTATTTACTCCTATAATTTTCAGATATGTTTCATTATCTCTCTGGGTTAAATGATCTTTGAATATCTAAAGTACTTTTTATTTTAAAAATAGTAAAAGTTGAACGTCGTATATATAAAAAAAAAAGATTAGAGGTGTTTAATTGTGTCTATATGCTTTAAGTATAAGTTCGAATTTAGAGGTACGTTTTAAATGGGATGCAGCTGTAAGTACCCATTGAATGACGTTACGGCTAACCCAGCAGCAATTGAACTAATTCGGCTATCCTCTTTAGTTAATAGTAGTCGTTGGTTTAGGCTGGCTGGCGTTATTTTTCAAACAAATAAATTTCCTTGCTTCAAAAAAGTTTATAAACTTTTGAGTAACACAAAGTAAGTTCAAAAGTTTTTAAAAAGTACATTGTTTAATACTTTATAGATTTTGTAATATTAAAATTTAATTATTATAATATATTACAACGATTCAATCAAAATGGATAAATAAATCGTAGGATGTGACTGGAAATTAGAAGTTTAAAAAAGAACAATGAAATAAATTAAGAGAAGTAGTTCTTTTTAAAGTGTTTGGAAATGTGCCAAAACTGAGGTACTTTTGTATATTTCTTTTTGATTGATATTAATTTTGCCACTTGGCAACAACGCACATTTGTAGTGACAGCATATATAATTATAAGAAAACCAAAGACATTTCTTTGAAGAAAACGTTTACATAAATGATCATCACAAGGCCTTAATATAAAAAAAGTTGATTTATGGGATTTCCGGTGGTTTATTTAAAAAGTACTCCTTCTCAAAGTCTAAAATGTAATTTATTTGAAAAAAATTGGGTTTTTAACAGAAGGACATCTTCCCAATATATACTCATTTTGTAGTGGTATAGCTTAAAATAAAAAGACGAGGTCTTGTTACTAACTGAATATCTTGGCAACCCTGCTATGAAAGTCGCAAATTCTTAGGTTAGAAACATCAAAATTTTGTAACTTTAATTCAATTTTTCTTAGAAAATAGTGGATTATCCGCAATTTTTTTTTAATTAATTTATTATATAAAATGGGTACTTTTTAGTGTTTAAATTTGTTTTTCCAAATTCCGACGTACTTAAAGCGTAACGAATCCCAAAATTAAACAACTAAAACTATGATTACCAAAACATGTGTGTAACTATCAGGAGGCAAACACCATCATCAACCAATTTTACCCCAGGATTAAGGAACATATATGGAATTAGTCCTATTAAACTAATTGATACCACTTTTTCTATAAACCACATTTTACTGTGATCCTCGCTCATGTCTTTTTTTAAAATCTGGTCAATTTTTGGCTTTGAAAGTAGGGGTTTCTTATTTTCTTTCCACAATGGATTCAACCATCTTTTCGTTTGGATTATGACTGCAGGTTTATACATTTTGCTAATAACTAAAAAATAACCACATCATTGAATTTATAAGTAAAAGTTTTCTTAAAAAGTGTACATTCCTAGCAATTATTTGACTTCTTTTTTGGGATGGTTGGATTAGAATAATGGTAATAATAGGTTTACCTAATGATCTGGAAGTGTTTCTTAAAATCATTGCCAATGCCATTGGTTTTTAATTTATTTTACTTTTCACAAGCTATATAATAAACATCAAATTATTAAAACATCTGTCAATGTCTGCCGAGTAGGCTGTTTATTTAGAGACGGTATTAAACATAGTATCAACTTGGAAAATATAAAGATAACTAACTTTTTAAGGCTCGTACATATTGTACCTTCATGGAAAAGTCGTAAAGCTTTTCATTCAAATCAAATCAAACCACTTATCAGGCTAGTCACATACTTTGATTACTATACGAGGCAAGAGAGAGGTCCGATACGCCCAACATAGGGCGTGGCCATTTTAAACCCCGTGACACAGTTTACAGCTAAAGAATCAGATCGCTCACTCTGCGTCGGCACTTTGGATCTCAATGTTTCAGTTTATACACTGTGCAACTCGGATAATACAATATATGACAACCGCTTATAATAAAACAGCAGTCTTCTGCGTATCCTGAATTTGTATCCCTGGAGTGGATGTTATTTTGGAACTTTCAACTGGTCCGAGTGAGCTAACTGATTCTTTAGCAATAAACTGTGACTTCAAAAATAATATTCACTGACACTGACAGCAGCAAGCAAAATATCAGGTGCGTTTTAATCAACCGCTTTTGCTTCCGGAATTGTCGGAAGCGGATGATTAAAACGCACCACAGACATCGATAAAGGAGATAGGAAATCTTATTTTCATCAGGCACGTAGAATTGAAGGCGGCCATCTTTACAAAAAAAGCGACCTACGCACTTGCGCATTGATTGAATATTGAAGTGTACAGGATAGGACTAATACATTTAAACATAATTCGAAAATATTAAGGATTTACTTACACAGTAGAACTAATAACCTTAAACACTCGTTATAGAATTTTAATTTTCTTTTTTTGTGGATTTTAAGAGATTTCTAAAAATAAAAAACATCATAGTCTTTTTTGAAACTTTATTTTAAATTAAATAAAAACATAGAATATATTTAAAATACAATTTTATATGAAATTAATACAACAATCTAAGGCCGTCATACATTTTGTAGCAAATAAATCTGGAATCACGTGATTTAAACAAAACTTTCATATTAAAAACTGTAATTTTGTATGTAATTATTACATGGGATTGCTCAGATCTTTAAAGTATTTCATTTTATATAAAAACTACAAAACTAAGGAATTCAAAAATATTTGTAATATCGTTCCACAATACTATGACATGCACTTGAGCATACATTAAGAATCATCAATCAAAATAAATAAGAGATTATGGGCATATTCCTACTAATGAATAGAGTAAATTTAAAACTAGGTATTAAAAGAAGCATGTAGTCAAACATTTGATTAAAAAGGGGAAATAAATCCAAACTTTAACGTTTTCCTTCAAAAAACAACTACTTCTTTGGCTAATTCCGCAGCAGACATTGAATTATATCCAAAGAAAACAACAAAGTTAAAACATTCATATTTCAATATTCAAACTTTGTTCTTGCTTACCATAGATAACGTTATTCTTGGACCGGTTTTGTCCTTATTAGGACTCATCAGCAAGAAATAGACATTCTCGATTTCGGTCACTAAAGGAATCTGAAAAGGCGGTAAATTCACCCGCTTACATAGTCGGAGGTTGTGAGAGAATAAGTAGTAACAAAGCTTCGATTTTGCCAAGTGCGAAGGGTTTTACTTTTTTATCTTGTGTAATAAATACTACAGTAACTATATGTTAATATTGGGTTATTAAACATAAAACATTTATATTACATTAGAAAATGGCACTAATAAATTATAAATAAAAAAAAGCTATTTAATAAAAGTTAATGAGGAACAAAAAATACAAAGAGTTTTTTAAATTTTCATTGGGGTTTGAACAATGTCTTTAATGTTTTTATTAATCTTGATATGTGATTTTCCTATAAGGGTAGATACTCTTTAGATAATTATAATTATTGATTTCTCGAAACAAGTTTTTATTTTAAACTAATTGAAAATGAACATTTTTTAGCAGGTAATTGATTATGTGATTAAAAATACTTTTTTTTTAAGATAATTCGACAGTTTTACACTAGTACTTACAGCCGAAACTGTTTTATATTACCCTATTTTGTCCTAAAAAATAATTTTCAATCATTTTTATTAGCTGTTGCGCTAGAAAGTGTATCTTGGCCAGCAGAATATTTTATCTTTTTTTTTGCAATATAAACAATATTTTCTGAAATATCTAACAACTTAATTACATTCTGTATAATACAATACAATAATTTAACTTTTCCATCCTGGCTCCAGGAAAAAGGTATGGAACACAATGCCATTGAATAGAGAGAAATAAAATAATACGAATGAGTGTGGACCGCAACAGCCCATGCTTGCCATCGAAAGGGTATGGTAAAATCAATTACTATCTTTATCGCTCTCACATCCAAATACAATTAAGCGTCTCATCTTTATTCCGCCTGATGCGTCGGCTTAAGATACCGTACATTTTTTGACTATATTTAAATAAATAAATAATGTTTATTGAGCAACTATAAATGCATTAGTGTCTCAATTGGTCCTCATTATAACAGAAAAAATGTTCACAAAATAATTATTTTAAATTAAATCATTGTCTTGAAATAAGAACTTGCCTAATAGTCTTAACAAAATGATTAAAATTCAAATTATTAAGTTCTGAATTTAACAATAATGGTGCTACGTATCTAAAACAACCTTGGAATTTTGAAGTTCTATGCATTGGGGTTGTAAAAGTGTTCACTCTTAAGTTTACATTGTGTAAAGTTGATCTTTTTAGTAAGATATCGTGGAATTTTAAACATTAAAAAAAGATATTTTACGCTTTCCTAAATTTTATATTTATTTAACCTGCGAATGTACGGAGAAACATGATTTCTATAAGGAATATTACAAGTACATCTTATACAAGAATTTTGAATCTTCTGAAGTTTCTCTCAGTTATATTTAGTAAGAGTAGTAATAAACTATAAGCACTGTTGTTGTACTTTTTAGTGTCATTTGTAAAATGTTGATGGGGTCCTAAAGAGTACAATAGCCATTAAGATTCTTAATGTCATGGTACAGAAGTAATCGTAGTCTATATGAATGGACTATTTTTACAGATAAAGGATTATTGTTCTATCCATACCTAGCCCTAGAAATAAAATGTAATTGCATCATACAATTAAACTAATACTATTCCATATACTGCAGAAAAATAGCTCTAAGTGATCTGTACTAAGTTTATATATTAACAGTTTACATATTTGTCATATAAACCTATTACAAACTTTATAAAACAAAGTCTAGAACACCACTATTCTTCTTCGGTCACTGAATAACATAACTGCTGTCAAAGGTTTTAAGTTTCTTTATACATTCTGTTGCAGCTTATATTTCAGACATCCATATAGTCTTCGTTTTTTGAGACAAAGGCATTTTCCATTCAAATCTGAAAAGATTTCGAGAATTTAGTAAATAGAACAGTTTCTCAAATTTCCTTATACAATTAATAGTAATGTTACTTAGTATTTGTAATTTCTAAATTCGTTAAGTGTACAAACCTTCATGTCTTTCTCCAATCTATATGGGGCACTCTTAATTTGCTACCCAAACGTAAACCTTCTGTTTGTTAAATATAATGCAACAATTTTATATAATTAAAATCAATAATTTCGCCATTAGTTTCGACAATTTTAGTAAGGTTATCCCAGTTATTCCAAGCCAACTTAAGTATGTGACATGCATCTAAAATTATAAAAAAATGTACTTTTATCTATGGTGAATGCAAGAAATATGGAGTCGCAGTGTCAATATCAAAGTTGTATAGGTTTACACCAAATGTTATCCATCAAATGATAATTAGGTGATGATAACTCCATATTCATGCAATTTTAGAAGAGCCTATAACGCCACATTTCTTCTTTCATTACCATCTAAACCGTTAATAAAAAATAACCAACTGGCAACATCTATAATTCCTCGTTAGATTCTGAATTAATAATATTCGTTCAAGCTGAAGGTTGTAAATTTCTAAAAATAATAGGGATAATTAACAATTTTTTATCACTTTCTTAAAAAGTATAAAAAGAAACAAATTGATAATTGTATGTATATATTTACCTCATAACACTAATGTTATAAAAATCTTCAATTTTAGGCATATTTATGGAAGGTATTGCATTATTTTTTTATTGTATCTATTCGTTTTGAAACGATTAAATCATCTTTATTACAATGGGAGGAACAAATAGCGTTAGTTGCACTTATATTTTCCAATAGCTATCAACCAAGAAGCATACGCCTTTTCCTCAATCTAAAAAAATTATAGTAATATCAACGTTAGAGTTACAGTTTGTTATTATTGTACTATGATATTTCGTTTTCTAGAAAATAAAACTGTGGTGAAGAATACGGTTCTGGTAGAAATGATGTCTTACTTGTGGAATGTAATGTTTTCTGAATCCTCGTTGTTTAAACAACCAAAAACAAAGCAAGTCTTTCCCATTTTATTAATTGTCTATAGTAAAAACTTCTAAAATTCTTTTAAATTCACTAAAATAGCGAATTTCCAAAGAATCCAAGAATAGTTGACATAAATGACACTTCTGTCAAAACACTACAACAACTGCGCATGTGCGTTGTACGCTTAAATTGCCATCATGGCGGCCTACATGGTGTGATTATTTTAAAACACCGGGGAAAACGGCCTTTTCCTATCTCCTCTATCCAAATCTGTGAAACGCACCTATTAAAAATATTGCGCCAAGATGTAGGCAACACGTAATAAGGGTTTAAAATGGCGGAGTTTTCTATCTCCTTTTAAAAGGCACTAAGAAAGCTGCGCAGTGCGACCATTCTCCGTATAGTAAAAGAAAATCAAAGTATGTGAGGCTAGTCAACTTTAAACAATATTAAAATTTTTCAAAACAATTAGCTTAAAAAATAGTAAACACTTAATTATATACATAAGATTACTTATATTATTAAAAGAAACATACAATTTAAAATTTAGAAAATGACTTGGTTAACAGATTATAATGCCTTCATTTCGTAGTTCAAGAATTGAGGAACTCATCAATATTGTAAAATGTGTTATTGTAGAGGAAGTTAATAATTTTATTCTTTATGCTGTTCCTTGGGCCGATTAAGTCAATAAGCGTTTTCATTTTTTTGAAACATTTAACCCCTATACAATTGTGAGAAATCTGACTCATTCTCAGTCTTGAGAAAGGTACATGAATGTCATCTTTATGGCAGGTATTATATAAGTGAATTCCATTGGTTAAGGTGAACTGGTTCTTATTATCATAGATATACAGTATAAATTGTAAAATATATAAAGAGTGCATTGGTTAGAATTTCATATTTCTTAAATATATTTTGGCAGCTTGCTAATGGATAAGGTCTATCCATACATCTTTTAATTTTCTTCTGCATGATGAATGCTCTATCTATATTTAAGGAGGAACCCCACACCAACAAGCCATACTGTAACTGAGATTGTACCAGTCCGAAATATCCCTAAGACTTCTCAAAATAAAGCAGGTGCTACTCAGCTTTGAGCATAGCTTATTAATATGAAGCTCCCCGTTAGCTTAGGATCAAGAGTTACACCTAGAAATTTCATTGATTGAGTACTTTCTATTGATTTTCCAGAAAGTTTATTCAGCAAATCTTCGTCGGCACTAAAATTTTTAGGTAGAAATCTCATATATAAGGTATTCTTGCAATTTAACTGAAGGTCATTTTCCTCACAATATCACTAATATTCCATTGTGACGTTATTTCTATTTTCTACTAGAGTACTGACACATTTCTCATGTTTCACATCTGTTTGAAATGTCGTTTATAAAAATTATAAAGAATATTGGCCCAAGCAATGTGCCTTGAGGAATGCCTAATGCATTACTCTTGTATTCAGATGAAGCCCCATCAATAGCTGTTATCTGCCACCGATCCGCCAAATATGAGACTACCCAGTCATCTTATGCTGTGGTCTATTGAGTTAAAGGCACGGGTAAGGTCATAAAAAATACCTATAATATGCTGTTTCCGGTTAAGTTCTTCATACATATAGTTTATGCATTCTTGTATTGCTGTGTTAGTTGATTTATTAGCTCTAAACCCATGTTGGCTGTCGGAAATTATTTTAAAATTTTCGAGATACTTTACTAGTCTAGTGAAAAAGGCTGCTTCAGAAAGTTGAGCTTTTTGACTCTGTGGATATATAGAGCGGTAAGTTTTAGGGTCTGTAGACTAGCTTTTTGTTTATAGATTTGGATGCATTTAGATTCTTTAAGATTCGGAAAAATTCCGGTAGTGAGTGATAAGTTTATTAGGTATGTAAGTGATACATATTATATATTTAGCAACCGTAGCCAGAACTCTGCTATTTATATTGTCTATACCAGCGGAAGGTTTAGTAGTGGTTTTTTCAATAAATTATTACCTCTTCTGGGACTACTGGTGTAAGAATACTAGCGTTTCCCCCTGGTTTTGGACAAGTACCAGCTAATCCTACAAAATATTTATTTAATACATTACTTTTTTCTAGAGGATTTGTTATTTTGTTTCCATTAATTTCTAGTTCGGGTATAGAGGAACTACAGTGTACCGCACCTGTTTCATTTTTGATTATGTTCCAGCTATCTTTCATAACATCTACAGAATTTTTTATTATTTCATAATTTTTATTCTTTTGCTAATATTTAACAGTATATTTATAGATTGTTTAAATTCTTTGTACCTAGAAGTATAGAATGGACTGTTTAATAGTTTTTTAATTTTCCTCATTTCACATAATTGGTCATGCATACTTTTTATTCCATTTTTTTTTTTATTTTTATTTTTGCCTTGGTTTTTTTCATAGGGAAAGAAAAATTGTAATGGTATAAAAGTTTATCATAAAACAAACTGAATTTATCATGGAAAGTTTGATGTTCATTCATACAATCCTTCCCATTTCTTATTAGATGGTAGAATGTTTGAGTATTTCTGTCACTATAGTTTCTTTTACATGTAAATTTATTCATTAATAAATGGTTCTTATTAGAATTTTTGCGAGGGCCAATCACTTTGTTCAGATAGTAGATAGTAATAGATATTGTATCACCAATTACCTTGGTGTGAAACCCTGAAAAAGCAAATAATTTTAAAGTGACAATTGAAATCGGGCGTTCAGTGGAATTCTGTGATCCTAAAACTTTAAATAAGTATGGCATAGGTATTGCTAATTTGGATTATTTTTAATGGAAACGTTTACTGAAATTTGTTCTGACTAGAAACGTTTGAGTCACCTTTATAGAGAGCGAATTTCAAGGCCATTCACGAGGAGAATGCTTGTTTATATTTCACGGCTCGACTGTAGAGAGCTTAGAGCATTACATTAGGTAGAGAGTCGTAAAGTGCTTAAAATGTCACTTGTCAAATCAAACCACATACTTTGATTACTATACGAAGCAAAAGAGAGGTTCGACACTCCCAACATAGGGCGCGGCCATTTTGAACCCTGTGACACAGTTTACAGCTAAAGAATCAGATCGCTCACTCTGCGCCGGCACTTTTGATCTCAATGTTTCAGTTTATACACTGTGCAACTCGGATAATACAATATATGACAACCGCCTATAATAAAACAGCAGTCTTCTGCGTATCCTGAATTTGTATTGTATTTTGGAACTTTCAACTGGTCCGAGTGAGCTAACTGATTCTTTAGCAATAAATTGTGACTTCAAAAATAATATTCACTGACACTGACAGCAGCAAGCAAAATATCAGGTGCGTTTTAATCATCCGCTTCTGCTTCCGGAATTGTTTGTTTAGTCGTTTTAACCTGTCAGATTAAAACAAGAAAACCGACAATTCCGAAGCAGAAGCGGATGATTAAAACGCACCTATTAAAAATATTGCGCCAAGATGTAGGCAACACGTAATAAGGGTTCAAAATGGCGGAGTTTTCTATCTCCTTTTAAAAGGCACTTAGAAAGCTGCGCAGTGCGACCATTCTTCGTATAGTAAAAGAAAATCAAAGCCTTTTAAAAGGAGATAGAAAACTCGCTTCGGAATTGTCGGTTTTCTTGTTTTAATCTGACAGGTTAAAACGACTAAACCGACAATTCCGGAAGCAGAAGCGGATAATTAAAACGCACCTGTTATTTTGCTTGCTGCTATCAGTGTCAGTAAATATTATTTTTGGAGTCACAGTTTATTGCTAAAGAATCAGTTAGCTCACTCAGACCAGTTGAAAGTTACAAAATAACATCCACTCCAGGGATACAAATTCAGGATACGCAGAAGACTGCTGTTTTATTATAAGCGGTTGTCATATATTGTATTATCCGAGTTGCACAGTGTATAAACTGAAACATTGAAACATTGAGATCCAAAGTGCCGACGATTCTTTAGCTGTAAACTGTGTCACAGGGTTCAAAATGGCCGCGCCCTATGTTGGGCGTGTCGGACCTCTCTCTTGCCTCGTATAGTAATCAAAGTATGTGGGTAAGGAGAGAAGATGACATAACTAACATTATAATGATAAGAAAATGGCGTTCTAAGTAGGTCCGGACACGCAGTAATTTTGATATTTAATTCAATGAATATTTACGTGATGTATCCTTCGAGCATATATGCTCGAAGGATATATCAAATACAAATTCAATCACAAAAGAAAATTTGTATCAATATGTATGTGAAGTTTTCTAATTTGAAGATATTTACAAAAGCAGTTGGGAATTCCACAATTATTAGAGATAACACTTAAAAATAAAATAGATATGTCTACTTAAAATATTCTATATTGTTTTATAATAATTCCCATTGGCCTTGTAAATATGTTTCAGATTCCAGGGTTGGTGTAAGTAGTAAACAGTTTAATGCAGTAAGTAATTATTGTATGTTAAAAGAGTATCATAATATTATGTGTTATGAACAAAAATTCAAAAATAGGTTTATAGACCTTTTATTTATAGTGTGTTTTACAAAGCTGGATTTATATGGGATATTTTTTATTATTATGATTGGAAAAAATTTAGGTTTTTTTAGAATCTTAAAAGTTGAGCGGGAATGGCATGAATTATTTTATTATCATTTTTTTGAAAAACAGCCAAAGTACCAACGGTGGTAGTAGTAGAACTAGTAGACTAGTAGAAAAGGTTCTTTTTCACTCGAGCGGCGAACAGGAATAGGGAACTCAAAGTATCTGGACGAGAAAAAGGAGAAGTACCATACGTAAAAGTTAAAAGACGAAAGATGCAATAAAGCTGTCATCCTAGGGTTACGCAAATCAAAAAAATAAATGACATTTTGGAAGACCTCGAAAGCCAGGAATTAAAGCCAATAAAAAACCAAAGGATGACGTCGAAAATGGACATGCACCCACTGCCACTGTTTTGCTGTTGTTCCTAATCGACACACAGCTCATTGAAAAGGCCGCCGTGATGAAGGTTATAAGATGCCTTAACCTTGTGGTTCGCATGGAAGCACTGCATACGTATATTTCACCTCACAGTGTTACCGATGCCAAGGATTTCACCACACACAGTCTGGGTGCTACTGTGCTGCAAAGAAGGATATCGAGCAGAGCAATGTGCATGATCGACAATCAGGGAAGCCAAGGCCACTTGTGCCAATTGTGATAGAGAGCATTTTGCCAACTACCGTGGAAGTGTAAAATACCAAAAACATAGAGCAACGAGACAACAAAAACAACCACAGACACAAATTACAAAACCTACACTAAGAATATTTCATACGCAAATACCACAAAACAGGTCATCAGACAAGTAATGGACCAAAAACAGAAGGAAGAATGAAACGACGCAGTACTTAAAGAACTGTTGCAAATCCTCATGTGACATCAAGGAATTAAACAATGAATACACCACTTATAATGATAATATAAGGATAATCCGAATAAATAAGAATATTCTATTTAAATTGATTAACAGAGGGGACCTTGATGTCATAGCACTACAGGAAACGAAGTTAGGCAGGTAAACTTTTGTAACTCTGGCTATAACGTATATAGAAACAATCTTAGAATAAATTTAGGAGGCACAGCGATTCTTAAGCGGGAGATATTACAATCGCACCCCCCAAAAGGTCCCATATTAGGAGAACTTAACGCAAAATCAGCCGACTTAAATAGCAGGATACGCAATCCCTCTGGACGTGCGCTGAAAGCCTACTTTGCTAACAACCCAGGATGCAACTTGATCCAACCAACCACCACCACCACGAGGACTGCCAGAAGTTATCGACATCGCTATTGTAAGAGATTGTACATTTCCTTTACAAACGTTTTCTCTAAACGAGGGTTTCGGTAGTCAAGTTCTGTACTACTTTATCTGAGTGAAGGAGAGCAAGACGACTCTCCGAAGAAGGTGTCGAAAACAAACTGGATGCAGTTCAAGAAAATACTTGGAAATGTACCGATACTTGAAGACAAGGAGGCAGTGGACCGAGCACTAGAGCACGTGGTAATGATCATCCAGCAAGCATTGCAAACCAGCTCGAGGGAACTCGAAGTTACTAAGGCCAGCAGATTTAAAAACATCGGCTAAGGCATCAAGGACCTTATACAAGAAAACCGACATGCATTCATACGAGCAAATAGAACCAGACTCTCGAGAGACAAAATTCGAAGACCAAACATCTCACAGAGACTGTGAGAAGAACTAAAACAACACAGCGATGACCAACAATCTGGACTCTGGACATTCCAGAAAATACTACTATGCGACAAACAAAAAGTATCCACACTATACGGAACGCAATGACTAGCCCACACCGCTGAGGACAAAGTTGAAGTATTCGTCTCCTCCTTGGGGAATGAATGCCATAAACACTGAACACGACGATGAAGGCATAAACTTTGAATCGAAGTAGACGATCTGTGGGAATACGACTACCATAATGATGAAGTTGATGTGCAAAACGTCGCCTTGACATCTGCAGATGAGGTAAGTGCCATAATACGTTTTGTTTCAGCTAAGAAAGTACCTGGATGTGATCATATACCGAACAGAGCACTGAAGCTCTTAATAAACAAACATTAAATAACTGAACATGATTTATTTTTAAGATTAAAATAACCAAAGAAGGTTGACAGCTGTGTGCATGTAGTATAGATTCAAAAGAAAAGACTTGTATTTCGTGCAAAACTTTTTAATTAATAAATGCAAAGCACTTTCGGCATTGTGCCATTATCAGTGCTTATCTACAAAAATTGTGGATGTAAACTTACAATTCATAAATATGTGTATAGATAAAATCTGAGTGACTTTTAAGTCAAAAGTTAAAAAATATATATAGGGTGATTTTGAACAAATTAACAATTAACAGATAACAAACAGAGTGACATAACCCAGTGTTGGGAATAGTGAGTGTGGAATAAGCCCCTAAAAAATCATATCTGGACAGGAATTCTTATGTGCGAACTCAACACGTTACGTGTTGAATAGAGCGAGAGAATTTACATAAGAATCGCATTCTGTCGAACGAAGATAGAGGCTTCTCAACATGTGTCGTATTGGAAGATGAGAATCCCACTGCTGATCTCCAGAAGCAAGTTAGCTTGTGTGGAACTAAGGAATTATACCACCTTCACTATTCGCATTGAGTACAGTTTGAAAACAAGTTAAAAAATTTGTTTAAAATTTAAAAAAAAATTACAAATAGAGAGGGTGACTATGGAAAATATATTGAAATTTAAATTTAGAATACAATAGTTAATATGAAAAAGGTTAAAGGCAGAAGGCCAAAGGAAAAAAACTGAAAGTTTTTTTTTCCTGTACATTATAATAATTGTAAAAAAGTTTACGTTCTGTCCACAAACAAGCATATCCACCAAGTTTATAGTCATCCTTGTTCCAAAATTAAATATTTCTGGAGATTCACAACTTGCTAAATCATAATTATTACAATTGGTAATTAAGTGTAAAGGTTAAAGAAAAGGTCCTTTATTTCTCACAAGTCAATTTATTGGCGACCGGTTTCGAAGTTGTCACTTCATCATCAGGCACACCTAAATGGAATGTCAAGGAGTCAGTTGTAATAAAAACAATTATAAAAGCATGAACGGACTTTAACATATACAAAATAACAGAAAAAACACAAAAGAAAGTTAAACAATAACCTTGACTCACCTTGACTAATTCCATAAAGGAAGCGCTACAAAAAGTTTAACAGAACGAGTTAAAAAAGTCATGTGTAATAAGTATTTTTTTAAAAAATTTTAATGTAGGTTAGGTTAAACCACCAGATGTCTTTTTGAATAAAATAATTAATTAAAACACATTTAAGACAATTATTAACTAAACAACACAAAATAGTTTTACAAGCACAAACAGTTTAAAAAATTTTTAAGGAAATAATGTTAATTACTGAAAGTAAAAAGTAAAAAAGTAAAAATTATCAGACTGTCAAGACATCTATCTAGATTTTTAACGAATCAATGCAGTAAACTGTAAATTTTAAATTAGCGGATAAATAGTGTACTAACGGAGGTGTTATTTACTGAAAGTGAGTATAGGTGGCGATGACAAAATTTATTGAAAGTAAAATATATTAAACTGAGAATGAGAAAGCAAAAAATTTTTTTAATACTAACAAGAAAATTAGAACACTAAACAAGAAAATATGAAAATTCATATGTAAAAAGGGAAATTTGAAGCAGATAATCAAAAGAAAATTACTGTTACAGGAAACGGAAAATAGGTTGACAGTACGAATGTCAAAAAAGAAAAGTCAAATTTTGGCGTATGACAACCACGTGGGAGAATTTGAATAAGCTAAAAAAAAAAAATTTGCTTTCTCATTCTCAGTTTAATATATTTTACTTTCAATAAATTTTGTCATCGCCACCTATACTCACTTTCAGTAAATAACACCTCCGTTAGTACACTATTTATCCGCTAATTTAAAATTTACAGTTTACTGCATTGATTCGTTAAAAATCTAGATAGATGTCTTGACAGTCTGATAATTTTTACTTTTTTACTTTTTACTTTCAGTAATTAACATTATTTCCTTAAAAATTTTTTAAACTGTTTGTGTTTGTAAAACTATTTTGTGTTGTTTAGTTAATAATTGTCTTAAATGTGTTTTAATTAATTATTTTATTCAAAAAGACATCTGGTGGTTTAACCTAACCTACATTAAAAATTTTTTAAAAAATACTTATTACACATGACTTTTTTAACTCGTTCTGTTAAACTTTTTGTAGCGCTTCCTTTATGGAATTAGTCAAGGTGAGTCAAGGTTATTGTTTAACTTTCTTTTGTGTTTTTTCTGTTCTTTTGTATATGTTAAAGTCCGTTCATGCTTTTATAATTGTTTTTATTACAACTGACTCTTTGACATTCCATTTAGGTGTGCCTGATGATGAAGTGACAACTTCGAAACCGGTCGCCAATAAATTGACTTGTGAGAAATAAAGGACCTTTTCTTTAACCTTAACACTTAATCCCTACTACTCACATATGGCTACCCTCACTCCAAAACAATTGGTAATATTTTCAATTTTAAATTGATTTATACAATAATTTTTATTAATGTTTAACCGACTGTTTCCATGTGACAGTGGTGACAAGCGACAACTAAAGACGTTTACCTGCCAAATGTCAAGAAAGGAGGTGCGTTCACCTCAGTGTGAAACAAGTTTCCCCAAGTGTGATTCGAGTGATTGGAGGTGGTTAAAGGAAATCAAAATTTGTTAGTATTGAGTTTAAAGAAAATTTTTTAAAATCTTATTTATTTGTTAGTTAAATTTTAGTTTAAATAAATGTATAATATAAATTGATCTTTTTAATAATCCTTTTAATGTCAAGACAAAACATAAATATCACTCGCGAGATTCTGATGTGCCAGCCCGGGCTTTGCAGAACTTTTTTCAGAGAACCCAAGATGGTACAACTGAACCCGCGGTCCCTAAAGGTGAATTTGATGTTTAGTTTTTATTTATTTTCTATTATTTCATTTCTATCTAACGTAAAAAATAGTTCTTTAATTTTCATTTGATGTTATGTTATGTCACATATTGTTAACATAAGAACATTGACAACTTCGCTGAAAGAACCAATTTGCGCACCTCGTATCGGTAATCTGGCGTTTATCGGCTATGTTTGTAATTGGCTAAACAACAGTCGTATGTTTGAGGGGTTTGGGATCGTTAAAGAACACAGTTCGTTGAAGTAACTCTATTTAACTAGCCCCTTGACCACCGCATGATAAGTACGTGTTCGACTGCTATTGCTCAGCTCAGTGATCCGATTTTAAATGTTTCCCTACCCTCTAGCTCAATGTGCTGTGGTCAAGGGGCTATTGTCTTTACGCATACCTTGCGTTTAGGTTGAATAGAGAGTAAGTAGAATATTTTCTGCCAACTTGCTTTTTTATTCGATGACGTCCCTTCGTCCACACCAACTAGGATGAAGCCACCGTAGTGTCTTCTAACCGTAGCTATAAGCATTTTTTTTACCCACAGAAAAATTGAAATTGAGATGTTATTCACTAATCTGAAGTAGACGAACATGTATTGACATTGTTTTGACCTTCAAGATTTCGCGTTATGCAAACAGAGGTTAAAATAAGTTTGACTGCATGATTTTAATCGTTGATTTATTTAATGTTTGGATTATAATACTATTAAAAAAAAGATTAGTTTTTTACAACCATATATTCATGTAGAATTTAGTACCATTATTCGAATTAGTAACTTACCTCTCAGTGCCATTACAACTGCTATTACTATTAAGGTGATTCGACGAGGGCGGATTGGTACCTGCCGTTGATCCAGGTGCCGTCCGCCACGCCCCCAATAATGGCCCCTCCCCTGAACTCGCGAGCGCGACACTCGAGGGTAATTTCAGCCGATTACGAAGATCTTTTCGCCGAGCTTTGCGCGACAAATCGAGTTCACTTGCCGCCGAACTGACGTTAGCCGCGCGATTTATGTACGCGATACTGTCGCGCGATGACGAATAGTACCCGACTTCGTGCTGCTGTTGGTGGTGCTGGTGGTGGTACTGGTGGGCGTGGCGCGGAGACTGGTGCTGTAGATGAGGACGCGGTTGTCTAGACATCCCCAGTTTGCATCCTACTAGGTCTGAAACAATAAAATATACATTATAATTATTGAATTAAGGGCGTGCATTGGAACAGAGAAGTCTGAACAAGTCCTCCCAGAGAGAGACAAAATAAAGTTATCCGAGAGGTGCTGCCTCTAGTTAGCAACTAAGTAACAAATATACGTTCTGCATTTTCGCATTTGCGAATAAAAATGTATTCTTTTAAACTCGCAGGTACGGGCTTTTGTATGGTATAGATTGAAATTTTTTTGACTTTGCCTCCCACTTCGGTGTCACAAGCTGAATTTTTCAGGAATGAAAGTACATGATAAGCTTACCCTTATTCCGGAGGTAATACAAAATTAGACAGTGCAAAAGGGCACTATCATAAAAAATCGAGTTATTGATACCACCATATAGAAAAAAAATGCTTATTTTTTTGTTGTAATGCACAATAAGGTCTTTGTAGGAAGTATTTTTTTATAATTATTTAAAAAAAATCATTTGCATTAGCCCTTATGGTCGAAAAAAAATTTAAACGTCAATATCTCGGTTTCAACCGTCCACAAATTTGTATAAAAAATCTTTTTTTAGAAATATACCTCTCATTTGACGAAAAACGAAGGCCTAAATGAGAAAAAACTATTCTTCATAAAAGTTTCGCCAATGTATTAACAAGGTAACAGTGCTTTCCCCATATTTTTTGCTTTTATAATAACAAAAATATAGCAATAAATAATTAGTTATGTCATGGTTTAACTAGAAAGCAAACATTGAAGGTAAAGTCTCTCACTCTCTAGTCTTCTCTCGCAGTGCTAAAATGTATGCAATCACGGATTATTGATTTATACGCTATGATTTATTTTTTTATTTTTTGAGGAAAATCAAAAATAAGAAAATATGAACTATTTATTGAAGGTATAAACACAGTATATATAAGTATCGATTAAAAACAGTAAGGCTATTGCTTTGCAAAATACAATAAATTTCCAATGTAAAAAACATTATAATAAGAATAATTAAAAGTATATAAAGCATAAATTAATAATATTAAAATTTATAGTACAAGACTTTTAAACTAATCAGAATAAGATTCACTACACGAATCAACATTTTCCAAAACATTAGCGACTGTGGTCAAACTTTTTCTGCAGTTTTTCTGTGCCATACAGGTAGGTGCAGGAACCGATACAGCCAATATTTTTTTCCTGCATTTGCAAATTTTGCTTTCTTAGCTGAAGGCGAAGAGAGACATGCACTGAAAGTCGATGAATTGGCGGTGGGAATTAATTACAGCGTAAACCTATGACATCTCTCATCGTTTCTTGTTATATCTTTGTTAATTCAAAAGCAGAAATATGGTGTTTACTCTGTTACCTTGTCAACACATAAACAAAATTTTTATGATTTATTTTTTCATTTAGGCCTTCCTTTTTTGTTAAATGAGTGGTATATTTAAAAATGACGACTTTTTAACCAAATTTTTGAAGAGGTGAAACTGAGATATTTACGTTTAATTTTTTTTCTGCCGTAAGTACTAATGCAAATGATTTTTAAGTATAAACAGTTACTCTCTTCAAAGATTTTATTGTGCATTGGAACAAAAAATGAGTAATTTTTTCTCTATTCGGCGGTATCAATATCTGGTTTTTTGGCGATAGTGCCCTTCTGCACAGTCTTATTTTGTATTACCTCTGGAATAAGGGTTACCTTATCATGACCTTGTATCTGTGAAAAATTCAGCTTGTGGCAAAAGAGTGGGAGGTAAATCGTTTTCTAGCGCGAATATTTTAATACATACACTCTACGTAAGGGCATCAACTAGGTAGATAGGTTCTGTAAAGTATGAACAAAGAAGTTCTTTAGTGGGCTTCAATTTATTTTCTATAGGTACCTATGCCTTTATTTATAACAACACGGTTATAAAAGCAGAATGCGAACAATTGAGTTGATCACCCCAATGCTGACAAGCTCTATAAAGTGCTCTATTAGTGCGTAATTGTTTAATATTTCAATTTGTGTTATTGACACGCCAATAAGTTTTAAATAAAAATTATATAGATTTAAAAAAATATGTATTTTAAAAATATTTTTGAGTACACTTGGTGTTGCGTTTTTGTCTGGCAAATAAATAGAACATTCTGTATTTTATTTTAGTTTTAGAATGGTTTAATAGTACTGTATGTAGCCCTAGAAACTGTATGTAGCCCTAGAAACTGTATGTAGCCCTAGAATTTTGTTTAAAAATATAACAGGTTTGTCAAGCCATTATTTTTTTTACGAAATTAGAGAATGATGCAGATCCCAAATTAAATTATCATAATTTAGGTAGGTTTACAATGATTTAAAATTGTTTTAAATACATTATTATAAGATACTAAGCTAACGAGTAGTGGTGATAGAATTGGTTTATTTTATGTCTTAAATATAACCAATTTTAAGTTGAATTTCGTCAATTTTTTCAAATGCAAAATTTTAGCATAAAATTTCTTTAAATTTACCTATCCAACGATACTAACATGTTAGCCAATAACACAAATACAGGGTGTCCCATTAGTGCGTAATTGATCAATAGCTGTTTTAATATTGGAAATACGAAACACAAAAATAATAAAGTTGTTTGACCGTGTTTAATAAAAATTCTTAAATATACGGGGTGTTACATAAACGAGGGGCTGACCCATATCTGCTTGTTTTCACATCGTCAATCAATTTTGATAGACTTCATTTATTTGCTATGTTGAATATAGGGTGTGTTAAAATTTTCAATTTTCTAAATTTTTTTAAATGGAATACGCTATATGTTATACCACCAATTGATTAATACAGGGTCCATTTACAAAATTGAGAAAATCGTAACCTCACGTTTTGACACACCCTATACAACATAGCAAATTAATGAAGTTAATTTTATTAAAATTGATTGACGATGAGAAAACAAAATTAGTATAACAACCTGCAGGGTGTTTTGCTTTTAAAAAGTATAGATTTGGTTCGCACCTCGTTTATGGACCACCCTGTATATTTAGGAATAATTGTTAAATATAATCATACAACTTTTGTATTAAAAATTTCGTCGTATTTCTAATAATAAAACAGCTATCTATCAAATATGCGTTATTGGCTAACTATTGGTATCGTTGTATAGACAAATTTTTAAAGAATTTTATGATAAGATAATGTACACGATGATGCATTTTAAAAAATTGAGTAAATTGAACTTAAAATCAGTTCTATCTCCACTATTCGTTAGCTTAGTATCTTGTAAGTCTGTATATTAAACAATTTTGAGATCAATGTAAACCTACCTAAATTATGATAATTTAATTTGCGGTCTGCATCATTCTCTAATTTCAAAAAAAATTAATGCTTGGCAATAGTGTAATATTTTATAAAAATATTCTAGGATTGAATACAGTATTACTAAAATATTCTAAAAATAAAATACAGGGTATTCTATCTAAAAAATATACATTTTTATTTGCCAGGAAAAACGCAATACCCTGTATATCCAAAAATATTTTTAAAATATCTATTTTTCAAATCTTTATAACTTTTATTAGCGTTTATTAGATTAAATTTGAAGTTTAAAATTTACTGTTTATTCATTTTCGAATTATCGTTAAAACCTAAAGTACAGTTGAAAACTACAAGTCGAAAAAAAAGCAATCCTATACTTTACTGGATAAATGAAAGTTAAAACCTAATTTAAAAAAAAAAAAAAATACATTTAAGCATATTAGATTTGTATGAATATTTGAAATATTCAATTTTATAAAACAATTAAAAGTACCATTAACACCTAGGCTCCAGTATCCAACAAAATAAGCAAGCAATAAATTTTTACCATCTCCGTGCAAACATTTTCCGATCTCAAAGTATACAGTTGAGGCTTTCTCTCATTACTTACATATCCTTCATGCTCTTACGCAAATATTGAATATATTTAATTCTTACAAAATTAAAAAAATCGAATACAAATCAACTTAATAATTGAAATGATATACATATTAGTAAACTCCTAAATAAGGACCTGCATATTTGAATTTATTTTTATTTTTATTCAAGACGACTTTAGCGCCATCTATTAGAGAAGCTCCGAATTAACCTGTGGCTACTGTATGCAATTTTAGGAAGTTTTCTTTTATATTTTAGGCAATTATTACACATAAATGGCGATTTATAATTTATTCCAAAATTTACTTCAATGAGCTTTTAAGAAAATTGACGCAATTAATTTAGATATTTTAAGTGACATTTGTTGCTTTAGTATATAGCCTATTCAAAGAAGAATTATTTTCATCATCGGGTAATTATTACTGGTATATTTTTAGCTTTATTTCATCGTAAAAATTACCATATTTTGGGAATTATTTTTAAACGATCCCTTATAGTTAGGGACACCAAAAACCTTTATTGAACAGTAGTATATATCTATTAACGGCAGGAATTTTTTTACTTTTATCTTTCTTGTAGTTTCAGCTAAAAAGTCATTGAAAGAGCGTTGTGTATGCCTATGTTAAATACATTGCCCACGCCCGCCCTTAATGGAATATACGTTATGCAAATAAGAAAGTCTAGTAAGCCGAGAAACCTGTGTAAGTCAAATTTTTATATAAACAGAAAAACATCATTGACTTTTTGAAAATTGTGTGGAGGGTTCACAATCTATAAATGCGACTATAATTGTATTAAAAATGTAAATGGGATAAATCCTTAGATTATAGAAATTTATAATCGTTATTTTATCATCTTATTGGAAGCATGGAAAAACCAAAAAGATAACAAGGAGATCGGATTATAAGATGGTTACCTACCTAGGATTTGGTATAAAGATAATATTGGCAGTTGCAGTTAGTATCTTGATCAGTTTCTAATAATACCTATCCAGTTTAATTAGTCTTCTATTATTATCTATTATAGTAAGAAGTTGTGGTTATTTTCGGTTAATAGTGACAGTAGTATTAAAAAATACAGTGTGGTTCAAGTTCAAAGTTTACACTTGTGAAACGTATAAAAAAGTGTGCGTTGTCAGTTAACGAGAAAATATTTGTAACCAATGTTTATAGTTGCCTAAGAATGGAAAATCCTTCGTTTTCTGTAGACGATACTGTTGAAAAGACAAGTAATATGATGGCTGTAAGTAAATCCACAATATATAAAGTTATAAGTAAATTAAAAAGTGGAGTTAAACCCCCAAAGGAAAATGCAGGAGGTAAGGAAAAAGTGGAATTTACTAAACAAATTAAAAGCGGGATAAGAAGAAAAGTTCACGAATTTTATTTTAACAGGTTAAGCGCCATGGCAGACACCGGTGTCCGCTTCAAGTTTTTCCACATGGGCCATGGATATCACCGGTGTCCGCCCGATTATTGAATTTTTATTCATATTCCTCGGCCAAGCGGATGCACTTTTATAGAATTTTTAATTGCTGTGAGACCGCCGTGGCCCTGCTTTACACATCACTGGTTCTCGGTTTCTTCTATCACGTTTTGTGTGTGTCCGCTATGGCCCAGGACCTAAAGTTCTCCGTTTTATCAGCTACTAACAACCCATCAAAAATAGATTTGGAAAAAAAAAATTATTTGTCGAATATAAAAGTAACATAAAATCAAATATTAATTATTTCTTGTGGAAATCGTTGAAACAAGAAAGACAAAATGTTGGATTGCCTACACATTGCACACAGTAAGTTCTCACTTTTTTACTTTTTTTTTGTCAAGAATACCATCCTGCTTTTGTCTGTAGCAACCTTTGCAATACCGTCTATTTTCACGAGCTTTGCAGTCTAATTTCTGAAGTACATGGGCTCTCAAGCTTACAGTAGATGTAGGGTTCTGCAAATCTTCTGAATTATCGTCGAATAGCAATAAATCTTCAACAACCGAATATCAAAAATCTGTTATGGATATATTGCTCTCTTCTGCCTGTTTGTAAATAAAATGCGCATTGATTATGGAGGTTCCTAAAAGTACCTTTTTATACCACCGAATACTTCTTCTCAACGAAGTGCTATAGCTGGACATCTGATCCGACATGTCTATTAAACTTTTACCATTGTTGTAATCTACGATTGCTTTAGGTTTGTGTACTACACCACCACGGCGTTGAACTGCTACTGTTTTATCAGTGTGACAAGTTGTCAAAACTAACACATCCCTTTTGTCGCGCCATTTCACAATACCATATTCCTCGTTCACTTTCTTAAGCGATGATTTCGCCCTTTTTAAGTTTTTTGAAAATTACTTCTGGAGGGTTTCCCTTGCGATTACCTTGTAATGTTCCGAGTGAGTGAATTTTGTGATCCAAGAGAGTATGTGCTAGCTGCATGCTTGTGTACCAATTGTCTGTAACACAAATCCTACCGCTCTCTAACAATCCATCTTTGGTGGAAATGGGTATTTTATCAGAATTTTCATCTCGTTCTTTCCCAGAATATATCTTACAATTCCAAGTATATCCATTTTTATAACAAAGTTTGAAAATCTTAATTCCATATTTATGCCCTTTTTGGGGGTTATATTTTTTGAACAGCAACCTTCCTTAAAAGGGCACTACTGTTTCATCTACACAGAATGTCTTTCCAGGTGTGTAGATATATTGCCAGTTTTTCACTAGTTTGTCAAGAAGCGGTTGCACTTTATATAATATATCTCCTTCTGGGCATGCCTTGTTGTCAGAAAAATAAAACATTTTCAATAATAGTTCGAATCTATTTCTACTAATAATTTTATGAGCAACTTCGTTTTTGAAAAGCCATTTAGTGGACCAATAATCACGAATGGTATTCATTCGCACAATGCCCATATATCCCAGTAAACCTATAAAATGCAAAATTTCTTTTCGGTTGGTTGGCTCCCAAGAATGATTTCGGGCACTATTTGTAATATTTTCTGTATCCATCACACATTGGGTCGCATACAGGTTAGTTTCAACAAAAGCTAGATAGTATTCTAGTGGTTTGCAACTCTTCAAAGATGCTAGATACTCCGGCTTTATTCCATCATCAAAAGTTTTCTCAAATTGTAAATGATTTCCAACAGGTGGTCCCCAATTGGAGCTAGCTAAATTACGGAGTTCTAAGTTGATGTTATTCTCTTAATTATCAACTTCTATTTCCTGGATTTCATCTTGAACCTCATCGTCACTATTTTCTGATTCAGTTTTTTTTGCCCTTTTTGTTTCGACAACTTAACACGTTTATGAGAAATTTCACCTGAGCAACCAGAGGCGTTATCGTCTTTTATAAAAGTAACATAGTCACTGGTTTTTCCACCATCTGAAGATTTAGCGGTCTCGGCCGATTTTTTCAACATCTCTCTTGTAAATTTACCCGAATCACTTCTTGTGTCACTCTCTTCAGCTCCTGAACTACTACCCGATGGTATATACGCTGGGTCATCGTAAGAATCGTCTTAAAATGGTTCTTCGTCAGAACTACTATCTGTAAAAAAATTGGAAATAAGTCAGATATTTTTATATTTACTAAGCAAAAGTATAATTACCTACCTTCATAATGTTTTTTTCAAAGCTAATTTTACAATTTGTTTTGAACGTTTACTCATTTTTATTCACTGTCTAATGCCACACACGTGCGACTGCGAACCTCAATAACAAATAATTATTTGCTGAGAAAAAACACAACATATTCAAATCTATCCAAAGAACAAGATTTAGGCAAAAAAGTGTATTGGCCCGGTGGTAGTTTTGTTCAAAACAGCTTGGCGCTTTACCTGTTAAAAACGAAATACCAACACTTGCCAAGGTTTTGGATCAATCAATAGTGATCCCTATTTTCCTAAAATGGGAAAGACAAAACTACGGGAATCTCTAATAGGTTTGAAGTTCAAGTGAGATTGTTCAGATTTGAACATTTTTCTTTATATTCACCTATTAAATTAAGATCCTGTATATGAAATACATTATTTATTGAATTAAAATGTTTAATTTCATATGCAATAAATAATAAACATGTTCCAATTTCAGCTCAATTTCAAAGTTTAAATCGTAATAAAAAATGCTGACTTATTTTCCAAACACTGAATTGGAGACATTTAAATTGGAATAATAATATTAAAAATATTATGAACAGTAACATTCTCAGAAGGAGTGAAGTTATGATTGTTGAATTTGATATGATGTCCAAAAGTGGACTTATTTGGATATCTAATGTGTTCACCAGCTCGTATGTTGAGTCTCCTCTCAGTTTTGGGACCTTTTCTTGAGTTTGACTTTATTGATAACCACATTAATAATAAAAGGATTGTAGTTATTATTGAAAGCTAATTGTTTTAAAACGTTGATTTCTTTATTAAAATTATGATTAGTTAAAGGTATATTAAGAAGACGATGAACATAACAGTATATGGCTGATAACTTGTGTTATTAAAAAATTTAGCAGAGAAAGATACAGGCATCTCCATTCTCAATAGATATTTATTTATTCCTTAATACTATTGAACCCCATAAAAACACACTTATTAAACAACATGTTAATTTATTAAAATCCATTAAAGACAAATTATTTAACAATAATCTCAGTATCTTTAAGGCTGATAAAGGAAGTAACTTCATTTTAAAAATCCTTATTTGCCTCGTTTGTATTGCCTGCCTAAAATACATAAATTAGAGATCCCATTGAGACTTGTAGTCACTTTCTTTAATTATCCTGTATTTTCTTTTGCTAAATTTTTCCATAACTTTCTTCTCTTAATTATATATATCCAAATATACTGTTTTAAATTCAATTGATTTAGTGAACAAAAGTAAAAACATAAATATAAGTTCTGTAGCAGAGTTAGTTTCTTTTGATGTTAGCAATTTATTCACCAACGTTCCCAGAAAGGAAACCTTTCCTATAATCAAGGAACTTCTTACTAATAATAACTTCATTCTATCAATATTATCTTGGATTTACTAAAAATCTGTCTTGACCAAGATTTATTTATTTGTATTAAAACATTCTATAGACAACCCAATGGCTTAGCAATGGGTAATCCTCTAAGTCCTTTGTTAGCAGACTTATTTTTAGATCACATACACCAAAAAAAATTTGAACGATTTTCCTAATAACCGAATATTACACTGGTATAGATATGTTCATGACATTTTTGCAATTATAATTCGTAACTTTACTGAGATAGATGAGTTCTTATTTTTCATTAATAATATCCATCCTAAAATCAAATTCACATCTGAGCTTGAAGTCAATAAGTCAATAAATCACCTAATGTCCTACACCTTTCTATCAGTCGTCTGAATAATAAACTTGAATTTGATATTTACAGGAAACCAACTCAAACTGACCATCTAATTAATTTCCACTCTAATCACTCTTATCAACACAAGTTAGCAGCCATATACTGTTTATGTTCATCGTCTTCCTACTATACCTTTAACTAATCATAATTTAAATAAAGAAATCAACGTTTTAAAACAATTAGCTTTTAATAATAACTACAATCCTTTCATTATTAATGTGGTTATTAGACTGGGCCAAAAAAATAAATCAATTTTTTTTCTTAGCGGAACTATGAAAATATTGTTCATGACGACAAAAAAATTTTTCCTGAAAGTTTGAGCCCTTAATAATAATATTAAGAGGTGCATCATTGCAGTTATTGATTTTTCAACAGTTGTCGCGTTTTTGCATAAATTTCAGACATGGTCAATTTTAAAAAAATTTTTCATCTCTTATCCTTGTAGGAAATTAAATTCCTCACAAAAAAGCTTTCTTAGTAAATTTTCGTAAGACGAGTCTATTCTTTGTAATCGAGCCTTAAACATTGGTATATATTTTTAATTTTTCACTTTGCATTTGATTTAATTTTTAAAGTATTTAACCGTTTATTTAACATCAAATAACTTTGAAAGGAGTGAGTTTATCGAAAAATGTTAAGAGACCTTTTTTGTAGAGCATTAAATTTCCCCGAAGAATAAAAAAATATTAATATTTAAGTTCATTTTGGAAATCCCAAATGCAAAGTAAAAAATTGAAAATATATACCAATGTTTAAGGCTCGATTACAAAGAATAAACTCGTCTTACGAAAATTTACTAAGAAAGCTTTTTTGTGAGGAATTTAATTTCCTACAAGGATAAGAGATGAAAAAGTTTTTTAAAATTGACCATGTCCGAAATTTATGCAAAAACGCGACAACTGTTGAAAAATCAATAACTGCAATGATGCACCTTTTAATATTATTATTAAGGGCACAAACTTTCAGGAAAATTTTTTTTTGTCGTCATGAACAATATTTTCATAGTTCCGCTAAGAAAAAAAAATTGTTTTATTTTTTTGGCCCAGTCTAGTGGTTATCAATAAAGTCAAATTCAATAAAAGGTCCTAACTTGCTTTTTTTTTTTTTTTTTTTTTTGGCTTTGGATATTGATCCTTTAGCCACACACAACATTTTAATGTTTAATTAAATAATAATTAACCTAATTAAATGGAAATTTTATTTATTGAGATAAATTCTACTATTAAGTTGTAAATTTGTTTATTCTCCGTTGCCAGTAAAACTTGAATGTTGGTGGGAAATTGTAAATTTAACTTATTTAGTTTGTCCATGAAGTTAGTACTTCCTGGATTTATTTTACAATTAAAAAACAGGTGATTCAAATCAGCAATTTCATTATCATGTTGACAAATAGGCGACTCTATTATTCCTATCTTATGCAGATGGGCCGGGAAACATCCATGGTTGATCTTAAGTCGTGTAATGATAGATGAGTATTTTTTTGAAACATTAAATAGAAATATGTGGGGAACCGGTTTTGGTAAATCCTTATGGATTAGAAAATAGGGGTTAGTAGAATTTATGGCTATCTCTGACCATTTTTCCTTCCATTTTTTGATTATATTTAGTTTATAACCACAAAATAAATCGCTATAACAAGGAATATTATCAAAATTAGTACAAATTCTTGCTTCTTTGGCTGCCACATCTGCTTTTTCGTTTCCATAAATACCACTGTGGCCCTTTACCCATATAAATATAACTTTGCAGTTCCTTAGTGAAAGCTGATATAGTAAATGTTTTATCTTACAAATGATGAAGTTTTTTGAATTATTCATTGAAAAGTGTTTAATGCTTTCCAATACGGATTTTGAATCTGTGGCTATAATTGTTTCTGCAATACTGTTGTCCAAGCACCAGGAGAGAGCTTTTTCAATTGCATTGGCTTCTGCGCTGAAAATACTACAAACATCCGGAATCCGACATTTAAAAGTTACTTCCCTATTAGGAATAGAAAATGCACTACCTACTCCTTGTTGGTCCTTACTTCCATCTGTGTATATAGTTAATTTAATATTTAAGTTATCTATTGTTGTTAATAATAATTTTTGATTATAAGCGGGTATATCATTGTAATGGGGGAATATAACTAGCGATTTAGAGAAAATTGAGTTGTAATCAAATGCAAATGCTGGTATAGTTACTGAGGGATTTATGTACTTAACAATCTCCTGTGTGTATAGAAAGGCAGATGATAGTAAAGGTGAGTTCTTTTTACGCCAAAATTTGTTGGTCAGATCCTCTGTATTTAATAAATTTATTCGATTAACTAATGACGAGTTATATATTCTCAGTTTAGTTATGTGTTTGTTAGCTAGGTATTGTCGTCTAAGATATAATGGGGGTTCATTAGCTTCCGCCAGAATTACATTGCATGGAGATGATTTCATAGCTCCAATACAAAGTCGTATGGCTTTGTACTGGATTCTATCGACCTATTTTAGATTTGTATTTGACGAAGACCCGTAAAGAATGCAGCCGTAGTCAATTATGGACCTAATAAACGACTTGTAGAATAAAAGTGCAATTGAAGGTGTGGCACCCCACGATTTCCTTGTGACACAACGCAATATATTAATACCTTTCTCGCATTGATTTTTCATATATTCTATATGCTGTGTCCAAAGCAATTTCGGGTCTAGTACCACTCCTAAATACTTATACTTCGCGACTATGGGAATTGACATGTCTGCCAGATTAATATGTGTGTTTAATGTGATACGATGTCTAGTAAAGCACATAAACGCAGATTTTTCAGTTGACATTGTAAAACCCATCTCACTTAACCATGTTTTCAGTATTTGTAGTACTTCTTCAAAGTCGTTTAAACATTGGTTATAATTTTTACGGCTAACATAAATACAGATATCGTCGGCATACTGGACTAATTTAATATTATTATTGAACTTACTATGTAATTCGGACGTATATACGTTAAAGAGAATAGGACTAAGAATGGAACCCTGAGGGAGACCGTTGTACACTAATCTTGGACCATATAACTCGTTATTTTGATTTCTGATATATATTTTGCGCCCGTTAAACATTTCGGTTATATTATACGCTACCCTTCTATCAACACTAACCCTTAACAATTCTTTAAACAATATATCCAAATTGACTGAGTCATATGCCCCTTTTATGTCAACAAATAGACAAAGAAGATATTCGTTTCTAGAGAGAGATAATTGTATATCTGTGGTTAGTTCTGATAATACATCACAAGTACCCTGACCTCTCCTATAACCAAACTGTGAATGAGGAAGCAAAGTTTTGGATTCTAAGTGAAATTCAAGCCTTAATTTGATCATTCTCTCAAATGTCTTGAGTACACAAGACATCAGAGATATTGGACGATAAGAAGAAGGTAATGCTGCATTTTTACCCGTTTTATATATTAAAGTAATGACCATTTTTTTCAGTTCTTCTATAATTTTTCCTTTTAGCCACCAGTCATTGAAAATATTTAAAATTAGTAACCTGGCAGATTCCGGTAGGTTATATAGCATTTTATACGTAAATCCATCTAAACCAGGAGAGGTGTTCTTTGAATTTTTTACAGACATATTTAACTCTGATATATTAAATGGTTTATTTAAGTCATTTGTTTCAATTTGAAGGTATTCATTATAGTTTAAGGGTGATTTACCGGGAACATAGGGGGGAGCATAATTATTTAATATTTGGGTTACGACTTGTTCAGAAATAGGAATTTTGTGACTTACTTTATTTTTATTTATCGATTTAACTATTTTCCAGATTTCAGATATAGATGAGCTTTTATTTAATTTATTAATATACGATTTCCAACTATCACGTTGTTTTTGTTTAAACAGCCGCTTTGCAGCAGCTTCAATATTTTTGTAAGATAAAAAATTTTCCAAATTGGATAAAGTTTTGTAACTTTTAAGCACCTCTTTTCTTTTTTTAACCATATCCGTGCATTCGGTGTCCCACCAGCATGGTCGGATGGCTCTAGTGGTAAAAGGTTTATTTATAATCATGGTATTGTTGGCAGTGGTATTTAAGGTCTCGACTAATTTATTAAATTTTTCCAGAGTTGTCATGGAAGAAGTATCACTGTTTTCTAAAGCTGCATTTATACTAATTTCAAAAAAATTCCAATCTACGCGAGAATCGTTCCATTTGCGGCTAGGGTAAATTTTTTTAATTTTGTTGTCAAATTCTGAGTTTAACAGGATGGGAAAGTGATCTGATCCATATAAGTCAGGGAGTACTCTCCAATTTAACCTATCAATTATATACGATGACGTTACAGATAAATCTACTGCTGATGGATTTTGTCCAGGCAGAGTTATTCGTGTGGGGCTACCATCATTCATAACAATTAAATCATAATTATCTAATGATTCTATTAAGCGTTCGCCGTGAGTTGAGTTATCCGAACAGCCCCATGAACCGTGATGACAATTAAAATCGCCACAAAAAATTGTTTTAAATGAAAATTGTTGAAAAAGTCTGTCCCAATCCATTGTATTTACAGTAATATTCGGAGGTTTATAGATTGAAGCTATATTCAATTCAGCATTGTTGATACTGACAGCACAGACTTCAATGGCTTGATTAAAGTTGTTTTTTAATATAATTTCTTTGAAGTGTATACCTTCTGCAACCAGGATAGCTACTCCGCCGTAGCCATCCTGTCTGCATTTTTTAATAATATTAAAACCTTTTATGTTAAAATTAGCATTTTCTTTTAACCAAATTTCAGATAAGACAATAATATTGATTTCGTATTCCTTAATTAGATTTAAAAGTTCAAATTTTCTAGTAGATGAGGATCTAATATTCCACTGTAAAATGTTAATATTATTTTTATTATTATGATTAATCCTAGTATTCAGAGGCATCGCTATCACTTAAAGTATAAGTATCTATTTTTTCGTTACTAAAATACGGGCTATCCAAAATTTGACAAATACTATTTTTCAAATTTGTTTCATCATAAAATTGATTATTATAAATGGCGTTTTGAACGAATTGCACTACTTGAGTTAGTATTTTTTCTTTGAATTCCATAAAATCATTTCTGTGAGGATTTGGAAGAATGGAGGAAGAAGCTTTTTGAGCGCCAACTTTTAAAACGGTAGGGGGAGTTTGTAAAGGCGACGATGCCTTGCGTTTTTTTAATGGTGAGAAATTTTGATTAGATGTTGCTTGTTTTTTTGGAGTAGGCTTTTTTAAAATAAAATTAGTTTTAGGTTCTGGTAATGCTGGGTAATTGTTTGTGTCACTTAAAAGGGAGAATCTGTTATGTGTAGTAATCTTGGCATATGAAGGGTTATCAACAACAAATTCAGCTTCTCTGAAGGTAACATTTTCCGTTGCCATTACTTTTTTAATATTTGTTTGTTTTTTAAAAATTGGGCAATTTTTTGATACCGAACTGTGGTCGACACTTTTACAATGAACGCATAATATTCCATTATTGATACAGGGATCGTCACTACAATTTTCAGCAGCGCATACCTTACATCTAGCTTTTCCCCTATAAAGCATACTAGTGTGCCCATAACGTAAACATTTATAGCATTGAACTACTGGATAAAAATAGGGATCTACGGGAAAATTTACTAAATTAATTTTAACATTATCTGGAATTCTATTTCCTAAAAATGTTAGAATTACCATTTGCCTATCCACATATGTGGCCGTGCCATCATTAATTATTTTGCGTTTCATACGCTTAACTTCTGTTATATGTATATTAGATTCAACCGCTTTCAGTATATATTCCTCAGTGAACATGGTATCTACCATTCTAATAATGCCTTTTTTATGAGTATAATATTTCGGTATGTACGCTATTAAATTATTTTTTGTGAAATTTTCGTGTTCAATTAAATTATTAGCTGTTTCGAAGGTTTTGCATATTATTTTGACTCTGTTAAAACCGATTGATTTTATATCTATTATATTATTTTGCACTTTTTTATCCTCTAATAAATAATGCCCTATTCTTATTGGAAAAAGCCGTCCAACATTTTTGTCTTTATGCTCTACCATAACAAAAAATGGACCATTATCAGATGCTTGATATCTATTTTCAAGATCGTATACCCTTGGTTTAATCACAGGTGAAGATGACATATTACTATCGGAGTTTTTATCAGGCGGGCCATCCCCGCCTGATTTATCCCCCATTTTTTAAAAATCAAAATAAATAGGTAAGTTATTTTACTACTAAACAGTATTAAAATTAAAAATTAAATTCTACTTATCTTTATGGATAAACTAAAACCACTTTTTCTGACGCGCTCGCTGAGACTACCTATCGCCACAAGAATACGAACAGAACTGTAACTTGCTTTTAATACTACTAATAAACCGTCTGCTAATTTTAAATTCTTTTCACTACCATATCTTGGAAAAATTTCCATGTTACTGCAGTTTTTAGGGATTGCAACAATATTAAAATTTCTTCTAAAAATTTTAATTCCATTAAAAGCCAGCTATCACATGCTAAGGATTAAATTAAATTACTACACAAAAGTGGTATTTTTAGACTTAGCTAAAACGATTGTAATACGTCTTATATATGAAAAACTAAAAGGAGACTTAACATACGAGCTGGTGAACACATTAGATATCCAGATAAGTTCACTTTTGGTCATCATATGAAATTCGACAATCATAACTTCACTCCTTCTGAGAATGTTACTGTTCTTCATGATATTTTTAGTTGCAACTTTAAACTAAATCTTCTTAAAGACTTTGAGATACACAAAGAGTTTAATAAACCAAATGTCACATGTGGTAACACTCAAATTCATCTTAATAGCAAAGTTCCTCCTCTCTTTAAGAGTATTGGCAACAGTTGGTCTGAAGTTACCTAATCAGCTTCGCCTTTAATCTTCTTTGCAGCGGAGTTGGTTATGTCTTTTTAAGCGATTGCTGATTTTGTGACCAAGACGGTTTTTCCTCCTCTTTTCAGCTGGAAAAGCTGGTCCGTCTGCGATTTCGGTTTCGCTGGAGCTGACCTGCTCAATTCTGTTGTTTATTTTCAGCTTGGCACCTTTTTAATTTTTAAATTTGTTTTTAAAAAACATGTTTTTCTAGCTTTATTTACTGTATAACCTATAATTATTCTATTTAATTCATTGTAATCATTTGTTGTTTAATAATTTAAAGTCCCGCCATAACTTGACCTTGCTTGCTCAGTGGTACCAACCCACTTTTATCATTTTTAATATCAATCTTTTGACAATTTTTCACGAAACTTATTTCAATTTCTTTAGTTGGCATTTTTCTTGACAACTTCATTGTTAAATGTCAATTGTCACTTATGCTGTTTTAGCCCATTGCTAAGATGGTTGCTGGTTTAAAAAACCCTGTTCGTAATTTTTTGTATTCTAACTTGCCTTCGCCTCACAAAATTAATTGGTTAACCCTTGCTGCCTTCAAGTGAAAGATTAGCAGTATCTCTATCTCCTCAGCATGGTTTAGTTCTTCATGGACGGATGAACCTCCACTTTCTTTGTTGAAAACTAACCAGCTGACCTCACATTTTGCACTATGTCAGTTATCGAATTTCGGTTTGGATTTTGAATTATTTAAGCTACAAGGTATGGTGGAGACTTGGGACTGGTCAGTTATTGTCCTTATTAATTTAGTTTAGTTTCTTGATGTTTTTTGTAAAGTTTTTTTGACGAGTAAGTGTGCGAAGCTTTTATTCTATATTTAAGTTATGATAAAGTGTATTGTATTGTAACAGCTTCGTTTTTATCTTATAAAATCTTTGATGATAGCTCAAGAGGCCAAAAGCGCTCAGATGTATTATTATTTTATAGAGTTTTATTAAATAAAACTCAATAAATACCTTCTTGATTAATTTCTTATATCTTTTTTAAATCTAAATGTTATAAACATATTAGTAAAAAAGGAGTATGGTCTAGCGGTGCGGCGTTGAGAACACCCAATTAACGCTGCCAGAAATTAAACCACCAAAAAAGCTCAAAAGCGTACAAGACTGCAAAAAAGCAAAACCGAAGCATGTCAAAAAAGTGGTGAATTTATCAAGTTCTTAATATGTTACCATCAAAAAAATACAAAACGAAAAATAGGGCTTAGCCAACCAAAACATTTTTTTTTTTGAGTGACTGCTTAAGGGACTCACCTGAAACAAGCACCCCGGCGGTTAATTTACAAATATTTAAGTTTAAAATAGTAACAAAAAAATATAAAATACAAGCAAATCCCGTTAATTTACCCAACCCATCAGAGTCATAAACAAAATTAAAATAAGGGCAGTCCATTGTTACGTTACACCAAACCGGGCGGCACAGGTAACGATTTTAAGTTAACCACACCTTTTAACTGCCGGCTATTTAAAATCACAGATTTTGTTTGAGCCACCTGTGCTGTAAACCTCCCATACAATTACTACAAAAAATTGTATTTCATAAGAAAAACTATATAGTTCTAAGTTTAAATCTAATTCTATAGCTGACACTATTAGTGTGCCTGAAGATGAGGTAATTTTTTAAACTTCGCAATAAAAAAATTATTCTGTGAAATAAAAATACTTTTCTTTCTAATTTTTCAATCGTATATTCAAATACAACTTCCCATATTTTTAATTATATACAGTAGATAAAAAAATATGCTCCCGAAATAGCCAGTAATGTAATGTAATTCCTGTTATTACCGAACTAAAACAAAACAATAAACAACATCGGGTTTTCATTCATTTTTCATGTATTTTTAAACCATCCATATTTTCCGGTAATAAAGAGGACAATACACATTTTTATGGTCTGGATTCGCTTTATTGATGATCCCGTTCTCGTATTTGTCACTTTATACTATTTTCTATTGACAGCTCCTGCATTTGTTTTTGTCTGTGTGAAAAGGTTCACGTTTTATTTTACTCCGAGTTGTCAGCATAAAAATAAAAAACTGGAAAAATAAATGGAAAACTGCAATATGTACAAACGAGGAGACAGGCGAGCCGCAATGTGTTCGAATATTGTATGGAAAGCGGACAGGTCTCCGAGGAACCATCAATACTTATATTTTTATTTATTTTCATTCGAATCAGTATGTTTGAACTCATAAAGGCATGGATCAGATGTTACAGTATACAAAGCGTGTTTTTAAAATATAACATGTGAATAAGCGATCGGTTAAACTTAAATGGCACATATTGGGTAAATTATTTTTTTTTTTAATAATTTTTTGCTAGGATATTAAAACTTTCGTCAGCCTGACGATCTAGTAACCTTTTCTGAAGAACATTATGAACATGTTCTATGGGGTTTAGGTCTGGAGAATTGGCAAACCATTTTTTAATTTAGATATTGTATTCCTGAAGATGTTAAGTTACAATGCGAGGACAAAATATTCAGACCTTCCTCTGCAGCAAATGAAATGATACAATGTCTTCTAAATTTCTGCGCGAGCATTAACAATTCTATTTTGAAACACATGCAAGTTTAATGCGCACTGTTAAAGAAATTCCAATCCAGACTATATTAAAACTCTTTCCGAAATGGACAATTTGACTGCAGGTATCGCTCACCTCTGTACCACAAATGTGATAAGTCGATATCTTGACTTATCTGTAAAAAGACCGTGTCGTCATTGGTTCATGTAATAATATTATATCTGGCAAAATTTAACCGCGCTGACCTGTGATACCAACTTAACTATATCGTAATTTGCCATTGTAAAGTCTGCTTCTTACGGTTTTTGGAAATTCGCCTTGTTGTTGCGGCGAAATGAACATTAGCAATGTTTCTTGCTGTGCGGGCTATGTTTTGAAGTGTTGTTATCCTTTCTCTGACAGAATAAGCTTTTGTTATATCTGTATCAAATTTTGTATTTTCAATTCAAAATTTTTGTTTTGTAACATATTCCTAAAGTAATCAAGTTTTAGTAATAGCGACCTAGTATTGAGATGAGCAATATAGATTTCAGCCATAATTAAATATAAAAAATTAAAAAAAAAACTATTATTAAGTGATGTACCTATATATGGCGGGATTGATTGTAGCTTGGCCATTGCTCTGTAGTTTAGATTGCTTGCTCGTTGCTTGTCTGCTTGTAGGTATCTTTTTCTGAATTGACAATAAAGAAATACAATCATCGAATGTCTGCTTCCCCGTGGCACCACTGGATACGTTAATACTGCTGCTCTAGAGCAACACTATTAACTAACTGAATGACCCTTCAACAAAAACTCAAGCTAAGGTGTAAGGCAACGTGCTGAAGGCTAAATGGCCGCTGGAAAAACGGTTGCGAACGTTCCTCTGGGGAAAATTGGCGAAACCCCCTTGTATCTAGCCTTACCCAGTCATGCGGGGGCTCTGATCGGAGGGACATTTATTTCCCTAGCTACTCGTGGGACCAATATGGATCAAACAAACCCAAAAAACACAAAAACAAACGCGGATGGGGATCTCCCAGAAGAAAAAAATCTTCCACACCAACAAACAACAGAGGTAATGGATACCGAAGAGATTCCAGATGAATTAACTTCGTCAATGCCCTAAAGCGGAACAACCTTTGGAAGCAAGTGTCAGTTCCACAAACCCCAAGGAAGAAACTAGCCTGAAACGAGTTGCCTCAAAACTCAACAGGACTCACCTGGCGCCGCCTGAGCGATTTCTCAGGCACTTAAAAGAGGAAATTGGCAATTCAGTAAGGTAAGGCTGATGACAAACAATTAGTCCCAGAGCTAAGAGAAGGACGGAGAAAAAAGGAGCCAACCGAACTCCATATCAAACTCCTGAACTCAAATGGGGCCGCTTCCAAAGTGACAGACCGTCTTCAACGGAGGTCACGGTAAGAGGTCACCCCAAGAAGCCTAAAACTGGGTCTGACAGAGCAAGGGCAACCACATCTGCAGCGCAAACGGTAGAAGGTGGCTTTTCCTATAAAGAGACACTAACGCCCATAAAAATGGCGGTAATGTCTAAAGAATTTCTCACGGAAAAAGTGACTAAGAAGCAAGTGAATTAAACTCAGGAAAAACTGAAGAGAGAAATTTGGAAGACTGGGGAGGGATCAGGGCCACAGTTCAAGAAGAGATATTTTCATAACGGAGCTCCCTTTTTGATATGTGCCAATCACACCGCTAAAACCTGGCTCTCCAACATAATCCCCCAGCTTCAACCATGGCAGGGAGCACAACTTATGGTGGGACCCTTTAGCAAAGTTGTCCAAACCAACAAAGTTGTGGCCTGGATACACAAACCCATGCAGAACATGGAAACTACAAAAGTACTTGCGTTCCTTAAAACCCAAAACCAAGGGCTTCAAAGAGAAATGTGGCAAGTCATTCACAGGCAAATGGAAGACAGATAAAGGTCAAACCATTGTACTGCTGATTGACGAAGACTCTCTAAAGGCTTTAGAAAACCTGCAGTTAAAACCCTATTTTGGCCTTCTGGCCTACCTCAGATAATCTTTAGAGTGCAAAGGGAGAGAAAGAAAGAACCTTCAGTTGCTCAGAATAGTCCAAGCTAATCTGAGACACTGCAAGGTCGCTTCCGCAACCCTTGCACGTATCATTATCAGGGAGGACATATACGTAGCTCTAATTTAAGAACCCTGTATCTACAAAGATCATGTGATGGGGCTAGGACAAACCAAAAGTAAGGTAATTTACAATAACCAATGTGAAAACACTAGAGCTTGTCCATACATACGTTATGGTCTAAATATCCTTAGCTTACAAGATTTCTGTTTTAGAGACCTAGTAGCAGTCAGGATGGAAATAAATATAGCAGGCAACAAAAGGCCACTTATTTAAACTCTGCATATGACTCGGCCAGTCCTCCACCAACAGATGAGCTAAAGAATCTAGTAAATACCTGTCGGGCCGAAAACCTGCAGGTACTCATTGCTGCTGACGCAAATTCACACCATATAACATGGGGCAGCAAGGACAACAACAAAAGAGGTAAATCTTTACTTGAATTTATTGTTACCAATAACCTAAAATTAAATCTACTTTTGAAACCAGTAGACGGAGCAAAACAATTGATACTACACTTGGTTCTTCCTAAGCTTCAAATCACATTAAGTGGCACGTGTCTAGAGAGCCGGAGCTCTCAGATCATCGGCATATTCTCATGGAAATCGACAACGTTGAAAAGCCAGGAGATGTATACCGATACCCACATAAAACCGATTGGTTTGGATACAGGGTGGAGCTGAGGGCAGTGCTTAAAACCGTAAAAATAACTATTAATACTAAAAATTATATACTCGTAGATGAAATTGCAGAAAAACTACGGGACGCAATCATACCATCATATCACAACTGCTCGTTAAATAACAGAAAAACTTCTAGGGAGGTGAGCTGGTGCATCACCGAACTCGTCAAACTTGGAAGAAAAACACTTAAACCTTTTAATAAGGCTAAAAAGAGTGGGGGAATACACCGAAATACTCATAGAGCATAACAGAACTCTTAGGAAATCTAAGAGGGATTCATGGAGAAAATTCTGTCAGGAAATTAAAAATACAATTGAATGATGCAGACTCCACCGCATTCTAGCAAAAGTTCCAATAAACCCTGTAGGGACTTTAAAAACCCAAACAGAGAAATACACTAAAACTGTAATGAAAACGTTTGAACTAGGTACTTAAAACTCGTTTCCCTGATTCCATAGCAAACTCGAATGCAACAAACCAAACCCACACGAACTGGACCTCTAAAAAAAGAGTCTTTAGTCAGTAGTGGGAAACTGCTAAACGGGATGTCAAAACAGAAAAAGTATTATGGGAAATACGCACCTTCAATCCATACCAGATGGGACCAGATGAGGTACTCCCTGTGCTTTTGCAACATGCAATATAAACGCTGGCCCTGCATATTTGTAGGCTCTAAAGGGTAAGTTTGGTGCATAAACATGTTCCAAATACCTAAAAACCAAGCAGAGTTGTTTTATACCTAAGCCATTCAACGTATGCCGTGGCAAAGGCCTATAGACCAATAAGTCATTTATATTGAAAGGATTGGAATAACTGATTGATTAGCATATCCGGCAAACCACTCTGATTGAGAGGCCATTTTATACAAACCAACATGCCATCAATCAGGAAAGTCTTGTAAGTCTGCTCTGAATCAACTCATAACCAAGATAGAGATGGGACTCAATAGCCAAGAAACAGTCCTGGGAGCATTTATTGACATAGAAGGAGCTTTTGATAATACCTCCTTTATAATAATGGTAGTTGCCGCTCGCAAACATAAAATAGAAGACACCATCTGCTGGTCGATAGATGACATGTTACGCGGACGCCAAGTGCATGCACAAATATGCAGTTAAACCAAGCAAGTGAATATCTACAGGGGATGCCCACATGGTGGAAACTAGTGGCAGATGAACCGTTGAAAACACTGAACAAAGGCTGTATGCCCAAGGATATGCCAATGACATAGTCATCCTTATCCGAGGGAAACACCAAACCACAGTTTTCGAACTCATGCAAAGAGCTCTTAGGTTGACAGAAATGTGGTGCGTTAGGAAAAATCTCTTGGCAAACCTTCACAAGGCACAACTCACAATCTGTACTCGGAAAACAAGATTAAAGGTCTTAGAAACTCTGATTATGTTTGGAAAAATGTTAAATAAAACGAACCAAGTATAATATTTGGGTCTAATTCTAGATAGGAAACTTACTTGGAACCAACACTTTCAAAACGTGACCAACAAATATAAAATGTCTCTCATTGTAGGGAAAAACATGGATATTAAAACCAAGAATGTTTCACTAGCTATATTTGGCAAAAATAAGACCCATGATAACTTATGGAGCGGTTGTTTGGTGGCCAAAAGTAAACCAGAAAACAGCCCTAAATTCCCTTTCAGGAGTTTAGAGACTGGCATGTATTGTATTACAGGAGCACTGAGAAGTACACTGACAGCCTTTATGGAAATTATTCTAAACCTCCCACCCCTTGACCTAGTCATAAGGGGGGAGGCCTGAGTGCATCCAGACTGGAAATTAACAACTAGAACCCACATAAAACATACCAAAATAACACATGATGTAAATGATTCTATATTATACATGTGATTAGATCACATGACACCCCTTCCAACCTTCAACAGGCTCTTCCAGATCATCTGCAATCTAACCCTAACAAGTTAAAGTTAAACCCAAATGCGACATCATCGTCTCACTGGGAAAACATACCACTGTATTTCAAGCTGAAATACATGCAATCGAATTGTATGAACGAGAGAATTTAAGCAAAAAGTACAAAAAACAAAACATCCTTATTCTCTCAGATAGCCAAGCAGCCTTAAAGGCTCTTGATTCAAACAGAATCAAGTCAAAGCTTGTTTGAAACTGCCTTGGAATACTAAATAATCTAGCAACCCACAACAAGGTGAAACTGGGGTGGGTACCAGGACACAAAGGTATCCAAGGAAATGAAAAGGCTGATGAACTCACCAAAGACTGATCAGATCTACCATTCACAGGACCCGAACCTGTATTTGGGATAAGCAAAACCTCTACTCGACAGGCAGTGATAAGGTGGATAACCACAAAACACCAAATTCACTGGCGACAGATAAGATGGCTCAGAATCAGTGAGCTAACGGGCCAAACCCATGCATGGCTATTGAGGCACTACAACTCGCAAGGCTTTAGATATCCTCCATTGTGGGATTACTAACGGGATACTACTTGCTGAAACACTTTCATATGATGGGATTACACAATGATCCCACTACGTGTAGACTCTGCATGGAAGAGGAAGAAACCTCATACCATGTGATCTTCGAATTCACTTACTAAGCGACGTTTCATCCTTTTCGGTATAGAACCAGAAAGAACGCGCCAGGAATACTTGGTAGGGAACTTATTAAAACTAACCACAGACACAGAAATATTTCAAAGATAGTAACTGAATACGAGGAAAGCAGGGAAATATAATAGACCCAAGAGGCCGCAGTTTTCTGGGCCAAACCTAACCTTACCTGCTCATAACCGACAAAGATAAAGATAAAGATGTTTCTATATACAGAAAACCCATTTAATAAAACAAAAAAATTGATGATGTAAAGTTTTTGATCAAATCTTCTTCTGCGTCCTCTGTGGTTTTCTTCTGGTAGACTGTAGATCATGCTTTTTCTTTTCCAATTTCCCATGGATTTGAGTTTTGCTTTTATCAATTTCTCGGTTGAAATCGGAATCAGATCTGATGTTCATTAGTTTCGCACTGTACTATTTTACGGAGATTGGCAGGTGTATAAATATTTCCGTTTATCTTAGTAGGCAGATTTTAATCTTTAGCAATATTTAAATGTCTTTTAAGAACTTCATAGTAAATTCTATTTTGATATCACATATCATTGGCAATAGATGTTTTAGAGTTTTTTAGCTTTTGAACGTTTTGGAAGACTGTTTTTTTTATTAATAAGGAAATAAATTCAATGATAAATGGTAGCTTCTCATGTTCTTCTTTTGGACCCCTCATAAAGTTGATATCATTTTTATTTAAATGTATTCCCAGTAGGTTACTTAAAGTATGCAAAGTGTTTTCAAAAATAGGATCTTTTATTACGAGGCCAAAAATTGCGATATTTTTCGAAATTTTCTTTCCAGGTTAACATAGTTATTTTCTAGTATCTCAATTTTCTTATGTGCTGCTTCTAACTTATTTGTTAAAATTAAAAAAAAAACGAAGGAAAAATGATTATTTCTAATTTCTTTATTCGATTAAACTATATAAATTCTTTGTTCGTTTTTATTTAGTAAAAATGACGAATGTTTCGAAAAAACATTTCTTAGTGTACACATGACAAGTACTGTGAAAGAATGTTAGCATAAAAAATAATTACCGACAACTATTATAAAAGCTTTAACAGACTATGCTAAATTGTAAGGTATTAAAAAGGAATTAAATCCAAATTTCTATATTTTTACCAAAAAGCAACAGCATTAACAAACCTTTTACGGTTAAACATTCATTCATTCTGAATAAAATGAAAAAGTTTTCATGAAAAGAAACTTCTTAGATTTCCATTTTCCAAATGGGTTAATATCTATTCAAGAGAATTTTCATCTGTTCTTCTTGGTTAAGTAAACGTTCTATATTCAATAATCATTCTTGCCGCTTTTAAGGAGATGGTAGAGTTTATTTAAAGCTCAAATAACTGCTGAATTTTAACTTATGTAATTTTAGTATTCGTTTAGAGAAATTATGGAAAAAGTGAAGACAAATGTATGGAAATATATTATTTCTATTAATATATTCATAGACTTAAGTTCACAGAGAGTGTTTAATTTTTGGGTTATGAGAAATTACATTTTTTTATTTTCAATGAATTATAAATAAAATAATATGGATTTGAAATAATAAATTAAAATATTTAACGTGAAACCATTCGAAATCTAATAAATAATTATTTTAAAAAAATAATAATAATGGGCGTGTTTAGTGTAAACGGATTTAACGAATCTAATGCTATTAACTGTTAAGGCACAAAAAAACTTTTTTTTTTCATGCAATAAATCCTTTAAATAGATAATAAATAAATAATAAAGTTATACTACTTTAAAAAGTAGCACGCACGCACGCACGCACGCACGCACGCACGCACGCACGCACGCACGCACGCACGCACGCACGCACGCACGCACGCACGCACGCACGCACGCACGCACGCACGCACGCACGCACGCACGCACGCACGCACGCACGCACGCACGCACGCACGCACGCACGCACGCACGCACGCACGCACGCACGCACGCACGCACGCACGCACGCACGCACGCACGCACGCACGCACGCACGCACGCACGCACGCACGCACGCACCCCACACACACACACACACACACACACACACACACGCACGCACGCACGCACGCCCACGCACACACACACACACACACACACACACACACACACACACACACACACACACACACACACACACACACACACACACACACACACACACACACACACACACACACACACACACACACACACACACACACACACACACACACACACACACACACACACACACACACACACACACACACACACACACACACACACACACACACACACACACACACACACACACACACACACACACACACACACACACACACACATACACACACACACACACACACACACACACACACACACACACACACACACACACACACACACACACACACACACACACACACACACATATCATCGCGAAAATAGTCAAAACGCATTCAGGGGACCTCAAAATTGCTGTAATAAAATAAACATTTGTTTAATTTTGAGTTACATTAAAAATATCTGGTTAAGTACTTGGTCCATATGAGAAGTAAAAAAAACCAGTCAATCTGATAAAATGTTTATAAAAGTTCCTCTAAATCTAGACCTAGACAAAAACGATAGTGGGCTAAGGGCTGTTGCAAAATACAAACCACAGTCGTGCTCTTGTATTTATTTTGATTTACCTAAGTAAAGATAATCTTGAATTGTTTTTGTTTCCTATTTGACATAAATTTATAAAACGTACCTAGTTGATCAACTAGTAGGTCAATATAGGTGGTTGTAAATGAACTTTTGGACTGCAATCTTGATTTTTCACATTAAATAAAACACTTGATACGTTTGTGAAACAATATTTATTCCTGCTTTCGCAGTGTGCAGTTACCGAATATCGAATGTTGTAAAAAACAAAACAATTTTTTATCTGGAAGTTGGCGATGTTGCCAAACTCTACACAATATCCAGTTTTACATTAAAAAATAAATTTTATATAAAAAAGGCAGCTACAAACCTAACCAATAGGTACCTGTCTTTTTACTTAACACTGATTCTGAGGGTACTAATTAGTTTGTATTATTTTTTAGGTGGATGAAGATGCAAAAAACTGGATCCATTTTGGAATTAGGGGTATAAATTTGATAATAAAACAAGATATGCCTCATAAATATACCACCTAAAATTCCTATTAAAGGGTCTTTACCTGACCCTGCCAAAAACGGTTTGAAAATTTGAATTATATTGTCATTCTATATATAAATGTTATTTATTACTTAAATGATTATAATGAAGCTGCCTGTTATTTATTGTATTTGTTTTAAACAAGAATGTAAAAATAAATTACCTACAATATGTACTGATATGAATCTCCTCCGGACTAGCTCTGAGCACCAGGAAATTCCTCCCTGAGGGTGTGCTTCAGCTAAAATAATCAAATTAAATTTTATATACAAAAATCTTCACAAAAATCAAATTCTCCGATTGCAACGGCTTCTGTAATATTCTAAAAAAATAAAATCAATTCTCTTCACTCTACTCTAGTTCTGCACTTCTCTGCTACGTCCCGCTACTGTCACATCTGACATGTCCTTCTCAATATAATAACCTCTAGTAATATGCAAATCGGTACTTATCTTTTATCTCTCAATGTCCAGGTACAGTGTCGTCTGCCTTTTCACCACCATGAAATTTTAAAAAATACTTAGCGTCCAATTAATTTTCTTTTATTGCAAGAGATTCCATACAACTGAATTTGGTTATTGTGATTTGTATTGATATTCAGAAAAGTTTCTTTGTACAAGAAACTTTCAATGATTTAATCTGAGACTTCCAAAAAAGAGGACCTTCCCCTTTGTTGGATTATTTCTCGGTCCATGTTTTTTTTTTCATCAACCAAAAAACACAATTCCCATAACTATCTTTTTTTTTTTAACAACGCAATTAATGTAGCTTCACCTACTCAGGGTGATATATTTCCTAATGCCCGTATACAGTCAAATCAGGAGACCATATCAAATCTCCCCAATTTTCTTATACAGGGTGATTCAGAACTTAACGTAAAAAATTAAACGGGATGTAGTATAGCATCACAGAAAACCAGTAGTGCGACTTTTGAGGAAAAAAATCCGAAGTAAAAAACTAATTTAAAAATACCCCTAGCACGCCTCTGAAAACTGGACGATTGTAGTATGCAATCTCTCCTCCCCGCCTTACGACTGATAAAATCTGGTGACTGCGCTGCCATTTTACGAGGCGTATGCAGAATGTGTGAAAATGTAGTATATCGTAATTTGTGACGGGGTAATTTGTTAACAAAAATGCAATAAATTAAACCATAAAATAAAGGATTAACTTACCATTTTTACAGCAGATGTTCAAAATTTTGACCGCCAACCTGAATACACATTTGAGCTCTTCTAATTCAGTTTTCACGAACTAAAAGAAAAATGTGCTCTCTGTCGCGTAGGTCGTTTGCAGCTGCTGTAAGGCGTAACTGCAGTTCTTCAATATTCGGAACTTCTGTCCTGTAAACCTCGTTTTTGAGATGTCCCCATAAAAAAAATCCAACGGATTCAGGTCTGGAGACCGTGGAGGCCATAAAACTGGTCCACCTCTTCCAATCCACCTTAACCCGTAAACATTATGAAGGTGTTGACGAACTGCTAAACGAAAATGTGGGGGAGCTCCATTGTGTAGGAACCACATCCGTTGACGAACATCTAGAGGCACATCTTCTAGTAGTCCAGGCAAGTAATTTTGAAGAAAATCAAGGTATTGTAAACCATCCATTCGATTTGGTAAAATATGTGGTCCAATTAATCGATCTTTTACAATACCAGCCCAAACATTAAGTGGAAACCGATGCTGGAAGTGATCTTGTCGAATCGAATGAGGGTTTTCAAATGCCCAAGAATGAGTATTGTGAATGTTAAATACCCCATTTCGAGTAAATATTGATTCATCCGTAGCTAATACATCAGACAAAAATTCGGGATTTAGGGCTTCTTGCTCCAATACCCATTCACAAAATTGTATTCGCTGTGGATAATCTTCAGGTTGTAACGCCTGGACACGTTGTGTGTGGTAAGGGTATAGCTGTTCCTCATGTAGTATTCGCCAAACGGTTGACTGGGAAACTCCGGGTATTTCTCTAGCAACCTGTCTTGTACTAACGCTGGGATTTTCGTGGGCCATATTTAATATTTGGTCTTCAATTTCCAAAATACGCTAGGGTCGTCCCGGTCCTCCATCCCTTCCGTGATTTGGCATTAATTTAACAGTATCGAGACCGTGTTGTACCACTGAACTAAACGTTGTATGATTGGGTATTCGTCTATTCGAAAAGCGTGCCGCGTATAAACGTCGGGCAGCCAATGAATTTTGTCCTGCCTCACCATATACTAACACCATATCCATTAATTTAACGTTTGTAAACATTGTTTCCACAAATACACTAAACACAGATTACACCGATAAGCCAGACACCTTTTCCCCCGGTAACCTGCGTTGATTCACTGACACTGACCTACTGACATAGAAACGGATCTCGATGTGGACGCCAACCATGGAGAGGGGGCAGGCACGCGTTTTGCATTTGATTGCATCAGCTGGAATCTAAGGCAGCTAAGGTACTTACAGTCGGCCAAATGAATTGTGTTTCTCTGTGTAAAACTTAATATTTTTTTTCCGGCGAAACTAAAGGGAATTTATTAGAATTTTTTTCGCGATATGGGTTTAGAATTTTTTGCTCTATATTCCCTTAATTTTTTTCGGTTAAGTTCTAAATCACCCTGTATACAGGTACAAATTCAACACCCTGTACACATAAAATTTTCAAACTGGAAAATCATGACAAAACCAACACTTGTCTCATATTTGCCATGTTTAAAACATCTTACAAACACACAATAATAACAATTAAATTAATTTTGTCTCATACAAATACAAATCCTGTACATTAAAAATCCCACGAATTTTCTCACCTTCTCTAAACTTTAATATATAACTATTTTCACCATTTTCATTTTCAACTACATACGGTCCCTCATACGGAAATTGTAACTTTGCACATGTATTTTGTTTTTTATTCGTTACCCTAAGTGACTTAACTACAACAAAATCCCCCTTTTTGAATCTAACTCTTTTTCTAATCCTCCTATTCATCTTTTCCTTATACCTTTCTGCTTTTCTCTGTTCCTTCCTCCTAACGTCTGTTAAACATTTTTCATATGATCTTGTATTACTACTTATCCATTTACGCTCCGGAGAAATGCCTTTCGTTACATATATAGGGCTCTCCTCAGTAACTGTATTTGGTACATTATTCAAAAACCTCTCAACATCACCTAACTGCTTCTCCCACTGACTATGCTCATCTTCTACTGATATCCTTTAGAATTTCATCACCTCCCTAATATACCTCTCTGCTGGATTTGCTGCCGGATGACTTATGCTGATCACTCTACACTCCATTCCCTTCTCCTTACAAAATTTTTAAAATCTCTTTAATATCTGATGTAAAACTCTAACCAATGCTGCACAAGAACTTTGTAAACCAAATGGGACAAAACCGATAAACTACTCCATCTACCGAAAATGCCGTATAATCTCTATTTTCCCTATCTAATGGAATTAGCCAGAAACTATGTTTCAAATCTATTTTTGTAAAATAACAACTTGCTGTCAACCTACCAAATATTCCCTCTATATTCATCGGTGCTTCATATTGTGGAACTGAGTATTTATTGATATTCCTTGCATCAATACACAACCTTAAATCCCCATTTGACTTCTTAACAACTACCAAAGCACTTATAAATCTGGACTCACATTTCTCTATTATTCCATCCTCTAACAGTTTCCCCAATTCTTTATTAACATCCTTCCGATACTGATATGGAATCAAATATGTTTTAACCTTAAAATTTTCAATCCCCCTAACTACAAATTTATGAACATAATTTTTAGCAACCCTCATTTCCTTCATCACTAAACCCTTATATTTATTTATTAATTCTTTAATCCTTTTCAGATACTTAGGATCACAAACAAAATTTACATCATCTACTCCATTGTTTTTAACTTCCTGTACATTTACCTGTGCATCATACCTTATTTTTTTATCTGATTTCCTTTCCATGTCAAACGGTATCCTATTTTCCTGAATTACTAATTCCAAATTTTCAAAATCAATCACTGCCTCATATTTACACAAAACATCCTCTCCTACTACTGGATCATATTTGAGTTTTTCTACAACTAATAACTGACTTGTTATTTGTGTTGTTTCCCCTAAATCAATATTCGAAATAATAGTTTTCCCTACTTCATACAATTTTTTTCCATTGGCAGCTATCAACTGGATTTTTGGTATCTTTATTAGATCTCTATCATTACTGTCTATTAACTCTTTATTTATTTATTAACGACGCCTCTGATCCTGTATCGATCAAAATCTTAACTTTTATTTTACCTAGCCTACCTCTTACAAATATTAACCTCATTGTACCCTCTACATTACTTTCATCATTTTCCCCCAATTTAATGAACTCCCTTGGATGTTCATACCTACAAATATCTACTTTTAATTTCGCTGCACACTCCCTAAAAAATGTTCCTCACCCCGTTGATCATACACATCACCCTGTATTCTATTACTTCCCTTTACACCTGACACCTGCATATTATTAACTCTTCTATTTTGTTGACTATTACTATTTCTCTGTTGATTTCTGTCCATCCTATCACTATCTACCCTTTCTCGAGTATTGATAACCTATCAGTTTCATTCCTATGATCCACCCTATTCCTTGAAATCCTATTATAATAACCCTGTCCAAATCTATACCTGTTCTGATTATCCACTAGCTCATTATATTCTACCCCTCGTCTTTCACCACGTCCTCCATTCCAATTTCTTTTCCAGAAATTATTACCTAAACCCTGGTCTATTCGTGACAAATACTTATTTAACAAATTCATGTCCTTAATGTTTTGTAAAATGATTGTTTCTGTCATTTCGAACTTGAAATGTCTTGTAATATACCGGATGATTTCTTCCTTCTTCATTAGAGGATCCAAATACTGTGCAATTCTAAATAATTGTAAATCATATTGACTATATTTCATAGCCTTCCTCTCATCAAATTTCCCAAAATATAAATTTTCCCTAACATTTGATTGCACTACTTCCCCCAGTAACAATCTAAAAAACTCTTTTCAAAGTCCTCGTATGATACAAATTCCCTCTCTTTACTAGAAAACCATAACAACACATCTTTTTCCAATGCTTCCCTGATATACTCCTTCATATCCTCAACACTATTAATATTTGCTGTTATATTTCTTAAGATTTTCACAAACACCTTAGGGTGAATTTTCCGTATATTCCCATCAAACCTATTCTCTATCCTTCCTCCTTCAAAAACACCTATACTTTTTACTACACCTATATTTTCTATCCCTCGAATTCTATCTTCTATTGCCTTATCTCTTTCTTTCGATCTTTTATCCACCAAGGCCACTGCTTCTTGTACCTTAACGAAATTATCATTAACATCCCTCCCCACGAATCTCCTAATCTAATCATCCTGTACATTCTCTATCTCATCTATTCTACCAATTACCTCTTCTCTAATCACTTCCTTATTCTGTTCCAACTTTTTATCTGTTTCTACTTTTAAAAATTCCATCTCTTGTCTTAGCTCAACCTTAGTACTATCTAACCTTCTACCGATATTACCAACTTTTTCCACTAACCTATCTACCTTTCCTTTAAACCTAACTTCGCCTTCCTCCATCTTTTTCTCTAACATTTCCCTATTTTTCTCCATCTTTTTCTCCATATTTCCCTCTAACCTATTTATCATAGCCCCATTTTTTTCCATCATCTCTCTATTTTCCTCCCTCATTTGTCTATTTTCCTCCCTACTTTCCTCCATCCTACTCATTATCATAGCAAACATACTCATCATTTTTTCTTTCTCTGGTATCTCCTCAATTGTCTCTTTTTTCGGTACTTATCTTTTATCTCTCAATGTTCAGGTACAGTGTCGTCTGCCTTTTCACCACCATGAAATTTTAAAAAATACTCAGCGTCCAATTAATTTCTGAATTTGGTTATTGTGATTTGTATTGATATTCAGAAAAGTTTCTTTGTACAAGAAACTTTCAATGATTTAATCTGAGACATCCAAAAAAGAGGACCTTCCCCTTCGTTGGATTATTTCTCGATCCATGTTTTTTTTTCTTTTTTCATCAACCAAAAATCACAATTCTAATAACAACCCTTTTTTTTTGTGTGTATTATATATGTATTATGTTTAGATATGTTTCTATTATAATATGTATTTAACAAAAGCTAATACATGTATTTAAAAAGAATTCTTTAAAATATGAAAATCATTTAAGTGTTTTTTTTTATTCTAATAGTTTTGCGAAATCTATACAAACTCCACAAAAATAACTATACAGTAAAGTGTCAATGTCTACTATAAATAATCCTTTTTAAAAGACTTGATTAACAATAATATAATAGGCAATTGATAAATAAATATACCTAATGAAAATAACAAAATTTATTTTTATTTGAATTCATCATAAATATATAACACTTCCAAAAAATATTTGCCGGCTTCATAATATCATTTAGTTCTTGTTCATCAAAAATAAACTTCTAATATTTGAACTCCCTCATTTATTTCAAAATTGGAAAATTCCACACAAAAAATACCAATATATTTCTTAGAAAGCTACATTTACAGTTGAATATGAAAGTATAATTTTCTAGTCACTTTGCACTCGATATAAATCTATTCACTCTCATTATTTATAAAAAGCACACATTTAATGTTTTTGTTTCGAAAAAGAATCGACACCCTCAAATCATTAAAACTTAAAATTTTTGACAGCAGTGGTCTTTTCTAATAAGATAATGTTGATGTGATGGAAGCCACAACATACATCCACTTAAAAAAAAATAGAACCACATAAAATCATTTAACACTTAATTTGGCAAGCTTAGATTAATAAGTTTTTTTGTGTAAAATATAACCTTTGCTGGTGCATTGAGTGTCTAATAAAGCATTTTTGCCATTTTTTCGATTATTATTTTACTAATCTGTCAAAGATGACATGTACCCTATAAGGCACATTACCAAATGTCTAGATTCGCATGCGGCAGGTCGTGCGCGACATGTTGCGTGAGTGGGCTTTCCCTCCTAATGGATTCTTTTATTTTGTGTCCTGTAGGGTACATAGTTAGGACCAGAATTGCGACTAAAAGTAAAACAGAAATAATTATTTATTAAAAAATATATATTTACGTGAAAATAAAAAAATAATTCTCAAAAATATGTTAACAATAAAAAAAAACAATACTGTCTAATGTTGTTAGGATCAAATTTTGCAATTTTTATAATAACGTCACTTTATTAAACAATTTCGTTTATTTTCATTTCTCTGAAATAAATAATATTTATTTGATATTTTCAAAATTTCATCTTTACTATTTTGTTTTCTGAGTGTAGAGTAATTTCTAGAATAATTCAAATATATTCATATCAGCTGTTTTCGACAGACTACGACTCATACGATGGATACGTTTTGTTGAGGATTAGTAACTCTGTAATTTATAAATCGATTATGGAGTAGCGTTCGATATTAATGTTATTTTAAGAGCAAATATGACGGGCGCTCCTCCGCCAAAAATCAATTTTACATTTGAGGCAGTTAAAAAAAATTGTAAAAAAAATGGTTCAGGCCAATCGTTGTAAAAATGAACCAAGAATTTCGCTAAACCGCGAAAAACTTATATTTTTAAAGAAAAACAACAAAAATTTCAACTTTTTAACAAATTTAATTTTTTTATTTACCAGAGTTAGTAAATCCTAGAAAAATACGACATGTGCCAATTAGGGAAAAGAGATTGTCAAGAATTTTGCAGGCTTAAAAAAATGTGTAATATACAGGGTGTTTCTAAATACATGCGACAAAATTCAGGAACTGATTGCTCGTATGAAATTAAGATGGGTCTTTCCTATAACAAAATTTCCTCAGCCCACCCCTTTTCGAGATACCACCCTTAAAAGGTGGTGACTAAAATTGAGTTTTTATTTTTTTTTTCTAAAATTTCAGTAAAGCTAGAAACTTGAAATTCTGTAATCGCAAAGGACTAAACACGGGTATTTTTTCAATATTTCTGTTACATTATAGGGAGGTGAAATTAGCAACACTTACTTTATTTCATATCAAAACTTTTTTTCGAGATGATCTTTTATGAAATCCTTGTTTTATTTAATTTTTTTTTATTCTTGAATTTTTAATTTATTATTATTTTTCTTTAATAAATTGAGTGGAAAACAGTGTAACGGGCTTGTAACTATGGTATCGTACACTCTGTCATTATTCGTTTCTTGCAATAATTTACACCAGTTTACACCAGAAGATAGCACTTAACGAAGCGTTTTAGCCACTAATTTTAGCGAATTTTAAGAAATCATTAACAAGACATTAGGAGCTTAAATTTGCGGATTATATTAAGAATAGTGCTGTCGAGGAATTCATTTATTTTCATTATGATATTTCAAAATTAAAGCCCTTTTAGTTTTTTTGGGAAACTGGAAGGAATTAAAACATTAAAATATATGCATATTATAGATATTATTGCCTAATTTATTTTGCCAAAATTTAAATATTTTGAGATATTCTTGTCCGAAAATTATAAGGGGTATGATCACCTTAAGATTGAAAGAGCATTAGCTTTAATTCATGAGATGCAAAGCATCATAATTGTCGCGTCACAAAAACCACCTGCTGCCAAGAGAAAATTTTGATTCAACAGTATTGTATATTTTGTGTTGTAAAAGAGAAAAAGTTAACATTTCGTGTTTTAATAGTTATTTTTTTAATTTAATAATCTATGTGAAAAAAAAATTTTTTAATACAGACTTTAAAAAATTGTTATATTAATATACTTATTTAATTGTACTTATATTTGTTGTTCCTTTAATACAATAAATACAATTTACCTATCTCCAATTCATCACTTTCCGTATCCATATACCTAGGGTCCGATTACAATTAGAAAAACACCGCTACGTCATAACTGTTATTTCGAATTTTCAATATACAGGGTGTCCCGAAATTAGACGGTCATATTTTAACAGCGTAATCTATATCCTACAAGTATTAAAAATTAAAAATTTAAAAAAACCCAATTCATAAACGTGCAGATGCCGTCACCACATCTTAACCAAATTTATATAGGATCACCCCTGAGGTACCCCCTTACTACCAAAAAAAGAATCATATAAATCGGACAAGGTGGTAAAGCATTATCGCTAAACATAAAAAATGAAGAGTTTGAGGATTTTCTCATGGGCCCAATTATTAGATTTTGACCAAATTTATACGGAACCACCCCTGAAGTACCCCCTTTCTAGCAAAAAAAGAATCATTGAAATCGGACACCGTGCTAAAGAATTATCGCTGAATATACATAAAAAAAATAAAAAAAAATATTGCGACGAATTGAGAACCTCCCTCCTCCTTTTATGAAGTCGGTTAAAAATAGGAGTAAAAGTTTATATAAACATAGGTCCGAAAACGTTTCGTACATTTTGTACTATAATTAGTAAATGTTTTATAAAAGGTTAATAATTAGTTCATCTGTATTAGGATTTAGTTGATCCAGCAGATAACAATATTAATTGTTGTAAATAACTCGTTGTGGTTATTTATCGATGTATCCGAATGTAAATCGATTATCGATTTGTACTATGGTCCGATTTGAAACTGTTCGATTTGTAGATATCGAATTGTTGGTGAGGAGAAAGGAAATTACGCATATTTTATTCTCTTACAAGTTTACCAGCCGAAGTAGCAGGTCATTAATTTAGTCAGTGTGTGTGTGTTCCAGTTATAATTGTATGCATTTGTAGAATTTTTTGGTATTGCATAATAATTATAACCGCCCTTAGTGTTGGGATTGCGGGATTTGAACACATACATATATTTTTTAATAATACAGTTGTATTCTGGATTTGTCTAATGACGCAGTTGGAAAGCTGGCCGGTAAGTTTTTTTTCTTAGTAATTTTTTTGTTTATCTTCATAGAACTCGTGTTTTTAGGAGCGTTTTGGTATCAAGTTTTATACCAAGTTTTTGTACGAATATATGTACAATTACGGTTTTGGCAACGATTTGTCCTTTGATGTTTACCATGACAATGAGAATATTTTATGGAATTTGATCATATTTGTGATGTATCATGCATATATGATGTCCTGTTAATTGGATTTTCTTTGATTTGGATTGGATGTCTTCCATTCCAAGAGTTGCTACCTACTTTCTGTGCCTAAGCACCTGAGGTGGGATTTATGTCAATCCAAAGTTGGATGCCGACTAACTACAGTGAAGAAGGGTGAGTCGTAGAAAAAGTTATGTAAAGTGGGCGCCAGGAGTTTAACCTCAGATCCAACAATCCATGTGACAGTTCACTACCAAACTCCAAATAGGAAACTATAGCATCTCCTCTACAAGGCCATCAAGCGGCTACAAATCGAGTATGCTCCTAATATATTAAAAGTGTACTTTACCATAAAAATAAATGCTGACAGTTAGCAAGTGGGGATAAATAATAAGTTAAGTTCAATATATACCCAAGTTTAATAATATAAATCGCTAATCATGTTGACATGGGGGGTCAACTTCGTTACCACTATGAAATGTACTAATATTTAACAAATAATTAAATCACTTAGTACATTACTAACAGATTCCCTAACTATTAACAGTAATCCAGTATCACTGGGAGTAATATTTACAACTAAAATACTATATCAAGCTTAAAAATCATTAAATGGGACTAAGGGTAATCGTAAAACTATAACACATGAAGTGTGTACTGTATTTAACAAATAAACAAATAATATTGTACTATTTACGGACGCTAGGGGGAAAAACAAGTAAAACCTGTTACTTATTAAAAATATTAGTTACCCATCAGTAATATAACCCACGAAAGCTCTTAGTGAAGTGTTTCGGGTTTAATAAAAATGTACTGTGAACCCCTAAACCTCGTTTACATTAGGTTTAGATAAAATTATATACTAATACCCTCCAATAAAATAGATTAAATAGTAATAAGTGATATAAAAAAATAAGATAGCAAAAACTTGCGGTACACTTCTTTCCAGTAGACGTTGATGTCTCTGCTTCGTTAGCAGCATACGAATCAATCAGCTGGTCACAAGATGTGCTAGTCAGCCCGTCACAAGAATACTGGCCCGTCACGAGAAGTGTTGGCCCTTCACAAGGACTACTGGCCCGTACCAAGAAGTGTGTGCCCGTCACAAGAATACTGGCCCGTCACAAGAACCCTAAAGAAAACGTATAAGATAAAACACAGCGATATATTTATCCCTGGTTATATAAAGAAGTTAAAATTAAATTACCAGGTACCTACATAGCCTTCTCGTGAAGCGAGGTCTAGAAATAGGTAAAACTACTCAACGTTTACTAGTTAGATTAAGTTCGGCTTATTAATTTATGTAGGTAATCTTCAGATTTACAAAGCAAAAGATAGACGGCTCGTGAAGCGAGTTCTACCCAACAATTACATTCAACAAGCAAATTACACCCTTAGATTTCAAGATACTACCCCTAATAGTTCATCCCATTTACTGAAAATATATACAACGAAAAGAACATAACCTAGGGTTAGGTCTAAGTAAGCATTCTAACTAAAATCAAAGCATATTTACCTCTGTTACAGAAAAAAAAAGAGGACAATCCGCAAAGGAGGTACAACTATGCACCAGATCAGCTTGAACGGCTTAGGAAAAATTAATCTCGACGATTCATATCAAAAAGTTCGCCCTGTATAAGATTTTTTTAAATTATAATAAGATATTTTTAAAGTACATAGATAGGCAATCAAAACTGTGTATGTGACATTTTTGTCACATTTTCTTTAATTTTTTTATTAAGTTTTGATTTTGGGCAAAACTGAAAAATCACTTTAAGGGGTCACATTATAATGTTATAACTTAAAGAGATTTCTCTAATTTTTTGGTAAATCTTTACACTGGTGTCTAGTATTTAATTCATATCCTCAAAATTTAAAAATTCCAGGATTGGCTTAGGAAAAATTAATCTCGACGATTCATATCAAAAAGTTCGCCCTGTATAAGATTTTTTTAAATTATAATATGATATTGTTAAAGTACATAGATAGGCAATCAAAACTGTGTATGTGACATTTTTGTCACATTTTCTTTAATTTTTTTATTAAGTTTTGATTTTGGGCAAAACTGAAAAATCACTTTATGAGGTCACATTATAATGTTATAACTTAAAGAGATTTCTCTAATTTTTTGGTGGATCTTTACACTGGTGTCTAGTATTTAATTCATATCCTCAAAATTTAAAAATTCCAGGATTGGCTTAGGAAAAATTAATCTCGACGATTCATATCAAAAAGTTCGCCCTGTATAAGATTTTTTTTAAATTATAATAAGATATTTTTAAAGTACATAGATAGACAATCAAAACTGTGTATGTGACATTTTTGTCACATTTTCTTTAATTTTTTTATTAAGTTTTGATTTTGAGCAAAACTGAAAAATCAACTTAAGGGGTCACATTATAATGTTATAACTTAAAGAAAAAATTGTTAACGGTATACATTTGAACTAAAACGAGTCTAACATAAGCCTTTAGTGCCTACACCGTTAATATCATTTTATTCAATTTCCAGGTCTAGTTATAAATTTTTAATTAATTTTTAAACAAAAATCACCCTGTACATTTTTGGAGACTCCCCAAATATAGTAATCTACGGGGTTAAAATCTGGAGATCTTGGAGGCCATGAAATAGGACCTGCACGTCCTATCCATCTGTTGCCAAAAACATTATTTAGATGGTTTCTTACCGCAACTTAAAAATGAGGCGATGCTCTATCATGTTGGAAATACATCCCTCGGATACCTACGTTGGCAAGTAAATTAGGCAAAGTATTTTGCAAAAAGTCTAAGTAAACTTGTCCTCTTAATGGACCATTAAAAAAGTGAGGTCCTATAAATTGGTTATTTATCACACCAATCCACACGTTCACGGAAAACCTTAACTGAGACCGAAACTCTCGAACAGCATGGGGATTGTCTACTGCCCACACATGTAAATTACGGGAATTATTTATCCCATCCCTTGTAAACTGTGCTTCATCTGTAAACAATGTTCTATACAGTACTGGTCTATGATTTGCCATCAACCTACAAAATTCCAACCTATCGATTTCATCTCCAGGGTGTAGCCGCTGAACTAATTGAATATGATATGGGTGTAAATCATTTTTTCGTAAGACTCTAGTCACTTTTGATTGGGTAACATAAAGTTGTCGACTTACTTTCCTGGTGCTTATTGTGGGGTTAGCAATAACAGCATCAAGAATATTATCTTCCTGCTCATAATCTACATTTCGTTCTGTATTTGCTTTAGGGAATGTGCCATGTTCTCGCAAATAATTAAAAACTGATGCAAATGTTGAATGACAGGGAACTCGACGACCAGGAAATCTTCTATGATATTCTCTTGCTGCAGCTCTGCCATTCCCATTACAGAATCCGTACATAAAAATGATATCTGTATATTCTGCATTTGAAAACTTATGGGGCATTTTGAATAACAACACCAACAACAAAAATTCTAACACTATTGTAAAATAGATAAAACAAAGCGAAATATTATTTTACACGTATAATGGTTGCAAATGACAAATAAATAAGAACAAACAAACGTCAAACTATCACAACCTACCTTGATACATAGGTACCTACTATGTATTTATAATAAAAATAAAACCACATAATATCTTAGTTGCAAGAATAAAATGTGCAGTTTTTATTAGAGGTTAATAAATAGCATTTATAATTATTAATTAATAAGTTTGAATTTATTGTTCGTTATTGTTATTCGCTACAATTTATTTATTGATTATTGACATGTTTAATTTAGTTGAGTAGTTTCTATAGTCTACAAAAATAGGCCGATTTCTATTTAAAATTTAAAAATGAACTAATCCGGATCTGGAAATTGTCGAAAATGATTTTAACGATCTAGTAAGCTCACTAAATGCTTATGGTTGGCTCGTTTAGTTTAAATGCATACAATTAACAATGTTTTCTTTATGTTATAACATAATTTATGTGACCCCTTAAGGTAATTTTTCAGTTTTACCCAAAATCGAACCTTAATAAAAAAAGGTGACAAACATGTCACATACACAGTTTTGATTGTCTATCTATGTACTTTAAAAATATCTTATTATAATTTAAAAAAATCTTATACAGGGCGAACTTTTTGATATGAATCGTCGAGATTAATTTTTCCTAAGCCAATCCTGGAATTTTTAACTTTTGAGGATATGAATTAAATGATAGACACCAGTGTAAAGTTCTACCAAAAAATTAAAGAAATCTAGTAATCCTTGTAGATTTTACGGCCATATAAAGTTTTGTCAAAATTCACAAAACACCCCGTCTATTAATAACGAAGGGGAGTTGCCACTTTTTAATGCTCATATGATATTCCCCTTAAGGGACTCTACATATGGTAGAAGTCTGTAAGGTTCCTCCTGACTCACCCTGTATATGTGGATACTGAAATAAAAGAACGAAGGTCTTACAAAAGAATAACTACGCCGTAACTTAAAATATTATATAGAAAAAAACTTACCAATGACATTCAACACATGGTTAAATATATCCTCCTAAGATCTCCTACAACATGTGTTCACCAAAAAAATACTACCAAATCCACACTGTTGTAACTTAACACAAAAAGGTTGCTTCGCAATATCCCAAATGGATTGAAACGACTTCCAATAAATTTCGAAACAGTACCTTTTACATTAAAACCCTCGTGTCGAATATCCGTCTTGAAAAATCCAGAAAAGGTGGAAATCTCCGTCACTTAAAATTCAAAAAAAAAAAAAAAAAAAAAAACAGTAATACCAACATACCTCAGTGACAGATAGGTGTCTTATCAGCGCCCTTTATTACGAAATAAATTCTTGACAGAAAGGGCTAAAATAAGCAAACAAACCTCTAAAACCAATAGCCTAACTAAACTCAAATAGACGTCCTATCTACCCCAAACTGATCATATACTCGCACTTAACGTCAGAGCGGAAACGCTAGACCGACATCTTGAATACAGGGCAGCCACATGCTCACCCAGAGTGTCACAGAAGGACTGCTATGTTCAAATATTGAACCAAGAGCACAGTGGTCAAAAATGCGGGTATAGAAGGACCCATTAAATAATTATTGAACACGGATAAAAACTAGTGTATTCTTATTTTTATGAAAAACCGCTATAAGACCAAATTTAAACGTTACAACATATATTTTAAAATAGATTTTTGAATTTTTTGAAGGTTTTCCAGGAGCGTTATTCCAGCGGAGCCCCATGCAATAAGTCCGTAGTACAGATGATATTCTACAAGTGAATGGTATTTTAAGGTACTGAATGTTTAAAAAGTTTGTAAAATTTTTGAATTTATATACCATAAAACGTAATTTTCTTATAACATAATTAACTTGGATATCCCATTTTAAATGAGAGTCGATGTATATTACCAAGTATTTAATATTTTTTATAGCTTGTATTTTTATTGATTGTTTACTATTAACAGAAATTTTAAGATTATTATATGCTGGCAAGTTAGTATATGATGTAAAAGGTATGTTAAATGTTTTCTCGTAATTTATTGTAAGAGATTTATAGTGAAAGAAGTTGACAATGGTTATGAAGTCAGCTTCAACTGTACTTTTGAGTGACTCCCAGTTTTGATTTTGGTAAAATATTGCAGTATCGTCTGCAAAACTGGCAATTTCACCTTTTATTTGTTGTTCGTATAAATCATTTATGTATATATTAAATATTAATAGGCCAAGTACTGTTCCCTGAGGAACGCCACATGTAATAACTTCAGAATCATTTAAGGTACCATTGATGCTGACAGATTGTTTTCTATTTTAAAGATAACTTTTAAACAATTTGTAGGAAATTCCTCTAAATCCAATATTTTCTAATGTTTCCAGTAGTCTGTTGTGGTCAACTGTATCAAATGCTTTTGCGAGATCTACAAAGATGCATAGTGAAGGTATTTTTTGATCTACTGAGGTATTTATTAAATTTGTCAATCTCGCAATCGCATCTGACGTTGAGGTTTTTTCGCGAAAGCCATAAATTGTCTGTTTGATAGTATTCCGTATTTATCCAAAAATGATATAATTCTTTATTTAAATATTTTTTCAAAGATTTTCCCTTCACTTGAAATTATGGAAATTGGTCGGTAATTAATAACATTTAACTTGTCCCCTTTCTTATAAATAGGCGTGATTACAGATTCTTTAAGAACATCGGGAAATTTACCTTCACTAATAGTTTTATTAATAAGAAAGACTAGAATCGGAGATATTTCTTGACTTACTTCTTTAAGAATTTCAGAAGTTATTTCGCCTAAACTGGGTTTCTTATTGTTTTTTAAGGTCCTAATTGTTTCTCTAACTTCAGTAGTCTGTTTTTAATAAAAATATTGTTTTAGAATTCTTTTTTTGTAAAAATTTTTTTGTTTGAGCTATATGATATTTCTGTTGCCATTTTCTCTGCAATTGTTGTGTAGTGTTTACAAAATGTATTGAAAATAATTTTTAAGGAGGTCCTTTCGCCACCAATGTTTATGACTAAAATTAATTTTTTTCTAATAGTAGATGTCCTTATTTATCCAATAGTGAACTTTTAACTATACCTTAGCGTGCAAATTTTTGAGATTTTTTTTTTTAAAAATGTGTGTGTTTTTACAGTGTCTTATGAGAAAGTAAGACTTCAACAACAATTTTCGAATTATAATTAATTTTACTATTATTTATTGATTAGATGGAGTAGAAAAAAACTAAAAATAAGGTTTTTGAAATATTTAGGTTTTGTTTTTTACAATAAAATATATAGGTTACCGTGGAATTTATTGAAAAATTATTAATAAAAAATCACAAAAAATTTTCAACTAGGTTACTTGAAATTTTTTTGGGATTTTTTAATATTAATTTCTCAATAAGTTCCACGGTTTACTATATATATTTTATTGTATAAAACAAAATCTAAATATTTCAAAAACCTTATTTTTAGTTTTCTTCTACTCCATCTAATCAATAAATAATAGTATAGTGCGTACAAATACTCACATTAAAAAAAAATTCTCAAAAATTTGCGAGGTAAGGTATAGTTAAAAGTTCAGTATTAGATAAATAAGGACTTCAACTATTAGAAAAAAATTAATTTTAGTCATAATGTAATAACTTTTTTTTAATATTTGAGGCGATAGGTGTGGCGAAAGGACCTCCTTAAGTTGTCTGTTATATGAAAACAGGAAAAAGAGTTCCTGTCTTCAAAAAAGGTGACCCAAAACTTGTTATTAATTATCGTCCCATAACGATCCCTTCCATATTTTCAAAAATATTCGAGTATAGCTATTTAGGGAGACTAACTGCCTAACTAGTTACAATATACAACAAGAAAAATATAATTAGTCAAGAACAACATGGTTTTCAAATGTCACGATCTACTAATACAGCAATTCATTCGTTTTACGAAAATTTAACCAACTTACTAGAGGCTGGCCAATGCTCTGTTGGGATCTTCTGTGATCTCAGCAGGGCATTTGACTGTGTCGATCATAATATTGTATTTAGCAAACTAAATAGTATCGGTGTTATTAATCAGTCTCTTCAATGGATAAAATCTTTTTTAAGTGAACGTCGACAGTATGTTAGTCTTTCCATAAATGAAAAGTTAATAAAAACTTACAAATCCGACTATGTTTATACCAATATTGGTGTTCTACAAATATCTATTATAGGCCCAATCTTATTCTTGGTATGTGTGAATGATTTAGTTAAAATTAGTCAAAATGCACATTTTACACTATATGCAGATGACACATCAGCTCTTGTCTCTGACAAAAATGCCCTTACATTAGAAAATAAATGCAACCAGGTTTTTTTAATCTGTTTCAATGGTTCTGTATGAATTCTCTTTATTTAAATGCAGAAAAAACCCATCTAATACAATTTCATAATAAACAGAAGCAAATTAGCTCACTCAATGTTATCATCAATAACAGAAAAATTGACGATACTCGATGTGTAAAATTCCTTGGTTTATACATTGATGAATGCCTTGACTGGAAGAAACATTGCGAGACAGTCACTTCAAAACTAAACTCAGTAAATTACTTATTTAGTAACTTAAAAACAGTTCTAACCGAAAAACAGCTAATCATGTTGTACTACGCATGCTGAATCGCGTTTAAGGTATGGTATCTGTTTCTGGGGTATATCCACTTAATCTATGCTCCTCTGGAGGCACTTTTTTAAAATTTGAAACTGTTTTTTCTAAAAAAAAAATACAAAACTCGACTTTTTTTACTCATTTTCTCAATTTTTTTTAGAAAAAACTAAATTGAATTTTAAAAAAGTGGTTCCAGAGTAGCATAGACTTAACCTTTACCTACACGTACATATTTTTTTCTTTCAGAATAAGTCAAAAATAAACTTTAAAAGTGGGGTACTACGAAACCCTTACATGGCAAGATGTTTCGTCTGGAAAGTGGCGCCTCTGTTAGATTTTTAAGAAATTAATATTTGTGAATGAAAACAATTTATAATATATTTTACTGATGTTTTACGAGGGATGAATAAATTTTACTTATTTGTACACCTTATTTTTTACGTAATTTATTTCTTTAATACTAAGATTGGTTTCGTTGTACACGAATTTTACGGATTATTTTTTAATTTTACTAAAATAAATTTTATGTAAGTACAGGTAAAGGCTTAGCCCATACCTCTCTGGAGTCACTTTAAAAATATGAGTCAGTCTCTTTTGAAAAAAATCTAAGAAAAGAAACGAAAAGAAATAGAAATGTTAAAAAATGCTAGAAGAGCACAATATATTTAATTTTTGCCTACAGGAGCATTTATTTTTACTTACAATAAAAATATGGTACGCCACTGCTTTTTCTAAAAACCAAAATTATCTTTAAAATCCTTATTTATTTTGGAGCAAATTTGGTTTATAGACGTACTTTCGTACGACGCACCCTTTTCGCGTAAGAAAATAAAAACCAGTTTATTGACACTGCTTTTGATATTTTGTTGAAATTTGGTAGGAACCAGAGATAACTGGTTATCTCTGGTAGGAACCCACCATGAGTGGAAACACTTTTTTTTTTGGGCAAAATAAAATAGTTATTTTTTTCTTAAAACTTTAACACCCAAGGATTCACACCTTTAATTATCGGCACTCAATTAATAAATACTCTGTATTAAATTACCTTATTCGAACCAATCGTCTATTTTTTCGTTATCCGTATTTATATTTCACAATTCTATACTCTCAAATCTAATTTATTCTAACTAAACCTATTCACTAAATTAAAATATAAAAATAATGTAAAACCCTCTAAAAAATCGAACTCCATTATAACAATATCTCGCAATGCACCGAGAAAAACAAATAATTCTGGTTCCCCTAATTTAGGTAACTCTGACTCACTCAAGAACAAGAACTGATGAACGTCTGTTGGCAGCCGTTGTAGGATTTTTAGGTTCCTCCCTCGTATCTACAGGCAATTGTTAAAATTATGAATGAATGCGGATTTTGTTTAGTCTCGGAAGTAATTTTGTAGTATTTAGGCTCCACCCTTAAGTTGTAATTTTTATACCTACTAAACTACCGTTGCCCCGCAGGTCTTTCAGTTTGTAATGTAAATTTTCCTCCTAATGATGTTTTTATATTACGAAAGAAAATAATTCGGTGTATTGCTGGTATTTCTCGCACAACCAGTTGTAGAGAATATTTTAAAAAATTTGAAATTTTACCATTACCTTGTTTATATATTTTAGAAGTTTGTTTATTTGTATTTAGTAATTTAAATAGTTTTATGACCAAATTTATAATTAAAATACAAGAAATCGTAATGATCTTTATATACTATTTTCAAAGGGTAATACCTTATTTAAGTCACCCATTATATCTGGGCAACGACTTTTCAATAATTTGCCTCCTCATCTTAAATCTTGTAAATCTGTAAATTCATTTAAATTAGCAATAAAACGATTTTTACATGAGGGTGGCTTTTATTCCGTAAGTGAATTTTTAAATGTCTAAATCTTTTAATTCTCTTCTCTTTAAATAGGTTCACTAGTTTAAGTTTAAGATTATATTTTAAATATTGACAAATTTCATACGAATTATTCTTGTCATAAAATAAATATTACATTAATTAAATGGCCAATTCTAACATTGTATTTAAACTTTAATTTAAATTGGCTTTCGATTATCATTTTGTTGTCTCTCTTTAGATTAGTTTGGTTAAGAATATATTTATAATTTGATCAATTCTATACAAACTATGTTTGTCATAAAGAAAATAAAGTATTATTATTATTAAGAAAAAAAAACATGCAGCACGTCTTCTGGCATCCAAATTTTGTTCGTGCTAACGGTCTCTGATGGTAGTAGTGCTATGACCTACAGAGCAAAACAAAATAGATGGGGAAAATTAATTCTCACTGCTCAGTCAGAGAGAGGGTTGTAGGTGATTTTTCCTTTTATCTTCGAATTTGGCTGAATGACGGACTCGGTTTAGACCGTTTGGCGATTGTACCGAGATACAATCGATTATTACCTGGGTAAATTTATGTGATGGATACCGCAAATGGAAAAGAAGAATAATTTATAATTTTAAGGGTTATGGTATATAATTAAAACGTGTTTATTAAATATTAAAGGAGAATCTTGAGGTTTTATTCAATACTTAGCTATAATTCGGTTGTATAGGTAAGTCCTTGAATTTAATATACAGCTTACGTACCGTTTAAAATAGATATCTATTTGGGTGGCTTACAAAATAAATGATTTTAATATATATACAAACTAAAAGGTTGAACAGGTTATTCATATATACAATTTTCAGAATATTCCCAAAGACTGAGGGTGGAGATATTTTGTGGGATAACACCTTCTATCTGATAGTCGAGATAGTATAATCAGTAAAATTCCTACCTTGGAAATTAACACTATCCTACCTAGGCAAGGGTTGAATGACCTCTGGAAGGGTTACTTGACAAAATAGCCTATTGGATTCAAAGGTATGAATAGGTCCACTTATTTAACCTTCAATTAAAATATCGTCCTTTTCTTCGTTTGTAGGTAACTTGTAACAAGTGATGTTGGTTTTACTTACCGTGTTTTAGCTCAATTTTATTTAGGGCCGTGAGTAGCACTTAATAACCTTGACAAAACTTAACTATAGGAATGGTATGGAGGGCGCCACCAAACTTACATAAACATATCATTTAAGGTGAATTATAATAGTTTGGCAAATATAATTAATATGACTGATGTTAAAACAGAATGTATATGTTTATGCAGGCAAGTAACAATTACAATCTACACAAGCCATGATTCATTTAAATTATTTCTTTATTTAATTTTTTAAAGATAAAAATGAAACTTATCTCAAAGTAGGAATGGTGTAGGTGTTCAATCTTTCTCAAATAAGGACGGTCTCCTACAGCGATGCGTCTTCTTCTAAATATAAATTAACATGTTTGTAACTATTACTTCAACTATCTTCTAACCATAAATCAACATATTTGTAACCATAAATTAACATATTTTCAACTGTCTTCTCAGCGTTTGTTTAAAAAAAAACATTTTAAACTATGTTCTCAGCGTAGTTGTAAAAACCATCCAAAGGTTGACTTATCTAAAAGATTGAGACCTTTTTGAAGTTTACGTAATAAGGAAAAATAAGGAAGTAAGATGTTTCTGAACACAGAATGAATATAAAATTGATCTTAACAGAAATTAATAACACGTTCTAAAACATCTAACCTCACATTTTTAACAACTAAATAAATCTCGATCCATTTCGTTAATCTTTGCAGAAATCTTGTAAATATTAATCTTTTACTCACCATGAAATACTGATGGTTCTCACCACTAATAAAAATACCACATACTGTTTAAGATTACTTAAATATTAGCAGATTTAATAATCTCAACTGCCTCGTTCTGAGGTATTATTGTAAAAGACTTTTTCAAGTCATACCTGTCGAAATTCACTTTCGATCCGAACATACAACTTATAAAAAACAAAAAATAACTATATAAAATATTTTTAGTGAAAGAATGAAACTATCGATCCTAATAGAGATGGGACAATCATTTTAAAAATATAGTTATAAAATATTAAAAAATAACGGTACTAGAAGATTAACCGTTACAAACTCCAGTGAGTAAGGGATGAAAATGGTGTCTCAATAGTTTACTACTATCCAGCAGTAAGGTTCTCAAATACAGCTGCCCTTGAGACTACCTCAAATTAATGTGATGTCCGGAATTACACGTAACTGTTCCAATGTAAATTAATCGAACAAGAAAAATGAAATGAAACTATCTATGACTACGATAGCCAGAAAAGAAAAAAAGGCCTGTGAGTTGAAATGTGGCCTTTTTAGAAGTAAGTTTTGCTTAATTGAAAATAAAATCCTCTTGTGAGATTAAGTATACCAACAAATAGTAATACTAAATAAATTTTCAAGCAGTCTTTTCATTTCTAGTACCTTATATCCTTATAAAAAGATCTTCAAAAACACATGTTCCATGAAGGGATACTAGAAGAATGAAAAATGGAAGCAGGATATGCACCGACAAAATTAGTGACTTCTACAGGAAATGATAATAAAATATGACAGGTAATTTAAAATATTATTAGCCAATTTCTCACAATCACCTACCTAATTCCAAAATTACCCAGATTATTTGGGGTTTTAATTATTTGTAATGAATTAGACAATTACCTAAATAAATTTGAATGACATAATGTCATAATTAATGTAAATAAACAAAGAAAATGAACCCTGAAACCATTTATAAAATTCAAAACGTTTCTTTGTCCCTTTTAGGCTCCTAGAACTTAACTACAAACTAATTAAGAAAAACAATGGAAAATATATCTACAGAGGACCAGAAAGAATCTTCAAAACAAGAAAGAAATACTTGATAAAAGGTTAAACTTCTACAATTTCCAATTTGACAATGGACTTATAAAAGGTATCTTTTCATTCTAGTTAACTCACAGAACATGAGAAATGGATCTTCTTTTAAACTTCTACCCAAAACGGAGTATACGGAGTGATCTTTTAATAGATTTTATTCCTATTATACTTAAATAATAAATTAAAGTAAATTAAAAGTTAAATGTCAATAATATATGTATTATTTTTGTGGCAAAAGCATCCCAGTACATTCATATGGATTTTGAACCGTAACAGTAGTCATTCCCGTTATCTCTTGTAGTTTTGCCTTTGTGTCGCATTTAGAGTTCCTCGTCTGACAGATAGGTTCATCAGACGATCTTCCCTAGGGGTCGTACATCTTTTGGCTCCTTTCTATCGTCCTTTGAACTGTGGATCTTGATGTCCCTACCAAGTCAGCGATATGTTTTAAACTCAATCCTCGTTGTCGCAATCTGTTTGAAATACCTTTTTTAATAAGGCCCTCTTAAATTGCATCATAAAACCACATAATGTTTCGTAATTCATATTCACTTAAAAGAATTTTTAAGATAAACTAGGAAATCAAGGTTCACATTTTGAAGAATAATTTGGAAAGAGGTAAAATCATGGCACTTCTAATAAAAGCTAGATAATAAGTCCGCAGAAGTTTCACATAAAATGAAATAGCTACTAGCAGAGCTGTGCGGTATTCAAGTACAAGTACTCGATAGCTGTACTCTAAGTACATTTAGTGTACTTGGTACTCAGTCCAGAGTACATTAGGATCATATGTATTTGTACTTGTACTTTCACTGTATTGAGAACGTTTGTACTCAAGTACATTTTAGAGTCCTGTAAGTACTTTTGAATGTACTTAAGTACTTCAGACAAATAAGTACTTTAAGTACTTTTGAATGTACTCAAGTACTTTTGAATGTACTTAAGTACTTCACACAAATACAAATATTGCGTGAGACGGTAGTGTTTTAAAAGTGCTGATCAGCCGAAGTTAAGTGAGTGACCTTTATCGTATAAATTATTCAATCTTTGTCGTGTAAATTTATGAAACTCAATTATTTGTAAAGGTAAGTGATTACGTATTTAGGTACTTTGTGCCTAAAAAATACCTCTATCTACAGAAGGCTGTAAAGGTTTTAATCATTATATTATGCACAGATTGGTTTGGGTTTATGCAGAAAAATAATCTGTTTTAATCTAACTTTGTAGGTTAGGTATTAGCAGTATTTTTATCTTTGAAACTCAAACACTGTTAAACATATAAGAAATGTTGGTTTTTAAGGGAGGAATAAATCTAAATATAACTGAATAAAAAGCAATATACCGGGTGGTCCATTTGACTTAAGACAGATTCCCATTTCGACTGCATATCTTGGATTTTGCTCCCCCATTTTAAAGAAACTGAAATCCAGTATTTGGAAGATTATTGTCAAGTATTAAAGCCTTTGGCAACAGCTTTGGATATACTACAGGGTGAAACTAATACTTACTTTGGTTATCTACTTCCAACATTGACTTCATTAGCCAACAAATGGAAGAATATGAAAGTCGATTTCCAGGGCCCTGGACATTACAGTGCAAATTACTTTTGGACGCATGTTTTGAGGCACTGTTTGAACGGTTTTGCTCTGTTTTTCATTTAGAATGTGAAGAAGCACTAATAGCCGTAGTTTCTTGTCCAAAATTTAAACTTCGGTGGTTCAACACCCTAAAAAGTGAGCTACAGTCCCAGACAGGAATCTCACTGGAAAGTGTAAAACAAACATTTATTTCATGTGCTGAACGGCTGTTAGATTCTGAAAATGTTGATAATGACAATGGCAGCAATGATAGTAATGAACACGATGCGGAAAACGAATATGACGTTTTTTTTTTTATTTTGACGAAATCGAAACATCAAAATCTAAGAAATCTAAGAAAGTAAACAAACACGATAAAAGAAGATCAAAAGTTGAGTTGGAGCTTTTACATTATCTTAAAGATAAGAGAACCGATCTGTCCATGCTGGATGACTATCCAACAATAAAAAAAGTTTTTATACGGTATAATACATGTTTACCATCTTCTGCTGCAGTGGAGCGATTTTTTTCATTTGCAACAATGTTAAACGACCCTCGTAGCCATGCTCTTACTGATGAAAATTTTTAAAAACTTGTAATATTAAAGGCAAATAAAATTGGTTCCTAGAAAGGTATAGATTTTATTGTGCTCATATCCAGAGTTAATCAACTAAATACAACACAAAATTTTCTGTAGTACTTAGTATTTAGTTGCCCGACTGTAGATATCTACTATATTTAAACCTATACTAGTATATACATATAATATACAAAAGCCATAAGATTATACAATAAATTTATTATTAATGTACTTGGTACTCTGTACTTACAAAAGTACTCAAGTACTCATTAAGTGTGCTTTTCTACGTTATGTACTTTTGGTACTCGAGTACTTTTTGGGAAGAGTACTTGTACTCTGTACTTAAGTATTTTTTTCTTGTACTTGGAACAGCTCTGGCTACTAGAGATTAATAACTTCTATAATTTAAAAAAATGCGGACTCTTCAAAAATACCCTGTAATTTTTTTCTTAATAAAAAAATACAAAACTGTAAAATATGTCCTGAGATATCGACCAAAACTTCTAAATGTAATTACGAAGAAAGTTCTGAAATTACTATTGCAACAGATGCAGGCAGTTAAAAATTTACATCTTTACATTATATTCTTTCACAGTATACAACACTAAAAAATGACTTTTTACTGAAGATCACATCAAGCCAATGATACAAGAAATAATGAACTTTTAGAATCCTCTTCATTTTTAAAAATCGACCACGGAGTTTCCGAGTTACAGTCTTCTACAAATGACGATGAAATTAGCTATACCGACTAATTCCGTGAGCAGTTTAGATAAATATAATCTTAATCCACGGCATAAGAAACAATCGGCAGGCTAACTTGTCTTGGCGGCAACGCTACGCGCACATCTACGCGCACACCGCCATTTTGGGGTCCAACCTCTCAATCAAGCCAGTGGCGTCACTGTCGTCGTTTATATCGACAAAAACAAACAAGTTGCAGCAGCTCGGAATCAGTAGCGTGTGTCTTAAATTTATTTTGTTTGTGATGTGTGTATTATGTAGTTATTGTTATTTTTTTAGAATTATAAATATTTTTTGACACTTTTTATATAGTAGTTGTTTTCCAGTGTTAATTTGTTAACTTTTAAGTGTTTTACTATGTCTGGGGAAAGTTGTGCAGCAAAAAACTATATGAATAAACTGTATTAAAAGATTTTTTCGGTTTCTTAAAGATCCTATTAGACAGGTATGTATAGTATACTTTAAAAAAAAATCCTAGGTTATGGGTCAGTTTGTCATTTATAAACCTATTAGTAAGATGTAGGTAGGTGCCTAGTTTACGTCATGTAAAGTTTAGCGTCAATTTAGATTTACTTATGTAGGTATATTATTAGGATTTAAAGTAAAATGTTATATTTTAAACATCTCCCGTATGGAGTTGACAAAATGGAAAAATACTTATTTTTATTTTAAGGAAAAAGTCATTATAAAAAAATTCTGTTTGACGAAAAAATAGGTTTAATATATTAATATGTTAATAAATGAAGAAACTTAAAATTGACAAAAGGAAAAAATCTGTATTACCTATTGATTTTACGAAGAAAAGTCACAGTTTTCCTGTCGGTTTTCCTTCATAACTTTAAAAGGAAACTTTTTCTTGTAATTTTTTTCAACAAGCAGAATTTTTTGTAAGGAATGACTTATTTTTCTGAAAAAAATGAATATTAATCGTAATTGTGTTATTCCCAAATATTGAAATGCTTAACTAAAATTTAATTCTGATATTCATTTTAATAATAATTATTCTAGATTATAATCTTGATAAATCTAAAGTATTTTCATTACAAAAAGAAAGAAAATCTTAATTAGCCATATAAGAAATTATAAGTAGTAAATTAAAAATTAGTAATGAGTCACATACAATCAAAATCATGTTTCTTAAGCAGTGCTATTAAAAATGTAAAATTCTTATATTTTGTCGAAGTAAATTCAAAAGCCCGCCAATTTTCAAACTAAAATAGCATTACATCTTTCTATATTACCGACTGAGTAATAATTGCATAAAATTATTCCATATGTCGCTGAAGGTAAACATGCTGCCAAATTTTTGTGAGGAATCTGCAACTCTTAATTATCCATGATGGTAACTGTGTAAACCCTACATCGGTCCAATTTCAAAGGACGTTCAAAAAATTGCAATGTTTAAATTTATTTCATTCTGGAACTGAAAACTGCGAAACAGGTGGGGATACTTGTAAGGCTGCATGAAATTCGTAGGACTATACTCTGTTTTTAAACTAAGAGGAGCGAATTGAAAAGACGCATTTACACAGGGAAAAGTAACTAGATTTGTTACTAAGAGCGAGTTTCAAAATATAGTCTTGTTCAAAATTTATGAAATAGTTATCTTAATCGGTCTTAGTCGGTGAACGGGCAATGAGCGGTTAAGAAACGAATAAATGTCATAGAAAAGATTTTTTTATTGGTCCCAGACAACGGTCGCAAATTTCACATAATTGTGATCTGAAATGTGGGCCTAAAACGAAATATCACTGTCAAATAAAATTCAATATGCGGTTGTATATTGATGTCAGAAATACTTTTTTCTTGCTTTTGAAATCGCTTTTTGAGAATAACTATGGTCTTTTTAAAATGGATAATAAATATTTAAGAAAATTGTTAATAGAATATCCAGATGTAGCCAGGTTAGTATAAAATATAAAAATCTGGTATGTTTACATTTTTAAGGATATATTTGTTATAGGTATAAAAAGTAAAAATTAATTAGTGAATGGCAAGTGGATCACACAGTAACTGGTATCTCTCCTATTAGTAATGTTTCATCCATACAATTTGTATAAATGGAACAATATTTTCAGAAGCTCAGTGCTACACTTTCGATGCAAAGGAAAAGACCTATTTGGCTTATGTAGTGTTAGCCCATGGTTAATACGCTAAAGGGCAAATAAAGGCATTCAAAAGTTTTCAGGCCTATGAGTCAAAATTTGTTTTGAAAACTGAAACCAACATATTCATAACACTACATGTCAACATATATTTTTTAATTTAAAGTGAACTATTCATACATACCTATGTATTAATTTTAAGTATTTTTTAAAATATTTTTTGTGAAAGTAATGTTAACTCATTGTGCTAAATTAAGATTATAATAATTTTGTAAATGGTTTTATTCTATTCTAATAAATAAAATTTACTTGAATATTTAGTTACATTTTGATCATTTTGGTTAAAAATTCATCAATTTTTTGTTTTAAAAAAGCAGTAATAAAGTTTTTAGTTTTTCTAAAATACTTCGGAATTCATCTCTTCATGGTAATCTCAATCTCCCATCTTTTTACCTGCAAAAACCCATAATCCATTTTCTACAAAACCTTCTTCAGAATGAGCATGTAAAATAATGTGTCTTCCCTTTCTTGTTAAGTATTGGACGCCCAGACAGCAATGACAGAAGGTCTTATACGGGACTTGTAAGCAAATTTGGCAATTCTATAATAAATTGGGAATCTCGAAAACAACAAACTGTAGCATGTTCAAGTACAGAAGCTGAATATTATAGTTTAGGAAGTGCTGTAAAAGAAGCAAAGTTTGTACGAAATTTATTTTCAGAATTACGTTTAATAAATTTACAGGAACCAATTACCATTTATAATGACAATCAGAGTACACATAAGATTGTTAATAATCAGGCGTTTACACGAACTAAACATATTGATATACATTATCATTTTATTAAAGAAGCTGTTGAGAGTGGTCAAGTCATTATTAAATATAAAACCACAAATGAGTTAGTAGCTGATTTATTTACGAAAGCTCTTCCTAAAATAAAACATGAAAAATTTGTAGGAGAGATAGGACTTGACAAAATAGTTATTTAATTTAATTTTTTTTTTAGGTTTATTTTTATAACTCTACTCGACTATGTTGGTAGTTATTAGTTTAGAGAAATGTCATAGTTATAATTTTAAATTTAACATACTGGAGTAAGAGGAAGTGTTAAAAAATCACCCTGTATTTAAACAAAAATTATTTTGAATGTTTTTGTCAAAATATATAATTTGTAATGTCAATAAACTCTTCCGTTTAAAAGGAGAATAATTTATCTTTCCAGAAGAAGTTTCAGTGTCCAATACTTAACATTTCTTGTAGGGCTTTTCAGGAATTGCTACCCTTAATAGTACTAGTGTAGAAGGATCCATAATTGTAGATTTTTAATTGCTTACTGAAGAACTATTATTTACGAGATAAAGTAAAAAACTAAGTAATGATAAGATATCAAATTATAAAATGTCAGAACTGTCAACAATATCAATTATGAGCTGATGTTCATGCTAAAAAGTAATGTGTGAAACTGACTGCAATCTGACCAATCAGAAGTCTACAGAATTGCCAACTTAAATTCAAATCGCTCCTCTTAGTATAGTAAGGATGAGCCATTTTCCAAAATCGCGTGTAATGGTGGCAATATTGTCGAAAATGTAAATATAAACAAGCATATTAATGAATTACATGCACAAAATATTAATATTTTTTAAGAACATTTTATTATATATACGGATTTTTAATAAAAAAATGTCTTAAAATTCACAGTTTCGACTTATGTACACAATATGTCTTACCACACGAAGACTTGGATACAAGTTCCATGTATTGTTATTATAAAGCATACAAAAAAAGCAAATGAAGATATTTTTGGCAATTTAAAAATGTCAAATAATAGTTTTGTATGTTTAATAACAAAAATTGAAATAATTTTTCAACACAATTTTGAATTATTTATCACTAAATCCGGCGTTTGTAATTTTTTTTTTAGATTTAATTAATTCCGAGATAACATTTGACGCTCCTTGTCCCCGATTTCCAGAAATATATGTTATTAAGTTATATTTAAGGCTACTCATATATTACACTTTAAAAATATTAATAGAAATTTTAAGACCATCAATAAAAACAAGCTAATTATTTGGCGCAATCTGTAAAGCATATTGTCTTTCTTAATGCTGTTCTTATAAGTTAAATTAAAATATATTTTACGTAAATTTTTACTTTTTTGTTTTAATACGATCTTGCTTATCAATACCTTATTTTATTACAAAATCTTTAAATACGCTTTAGTCCGATCCTGACTAAGACCCCAGAATGGCGTCGCCAAGGTCAAATTTTCTTAGTATAATATTTGTATGCGATCAGCGGTAAGTGAGCCTGTCGATTGTTTCTTATGCCGTGCTTAATCTATTAGATATAGCCATATATACAGTCCTTAAATTAAAATGCATCATGTGTAGTGATGTCAAAATTGCATTTATTATAGAGTTACTGGGGTTTCCCCATAATAATTGAGCGAGACCACTTCCATCTATCCGCATAATAATTGAGTGAAACTAGCAGTTCGGTATAATTTCAGTGTTATAGGATTTCGCCGCTTAAATAGGATTTACTCCGGTATTCAAGGATCAGATATAACGTGACAGTGCCCATCAAGGTTCGAGTAAAAACCGCCGGAAACTGAATGAAAACAATTTACACAAGATTGTAAAATTGAAAATTACTTTATATTTACACTGCCGAATTAAAATATTATTGTCTGCGTTATTAAAAGCCTTACCTCATGCTAAATTATGTATTTATCAAATTAACTTTATCACTCTGTAGAATGAAAACTGGGACGTTTACAGAAAAATTAATTCTAAAAAGGCAGAAACTTTTTCTGGGGTTTAATTGCCGACCAACATAAAAATTAATAAACCTCGTTATGCGCCACTATGCATTACATAAGTATATACTTTTTAAAAAGTAAACATTTTAAATTACCAAGACTGTGAAATAATAGAATAATAATATTTTTCCTTATTTTTAGGAAAAAAAAAAAAACAAAAATATAACTAAAAGTTTCGGGCTCGAACCACCAACTTGCTATCCACACTATCAAAATTTGGATAGTGTTTTGGAATTAATTTTTTTTATATTTAATTAAGACTTAATATTAAAATTTCAGCGTGAATCAAATACTTCAAATCATATTTAAAAAACATCTACTTTGGGGTTGATTTATTAATTATAAACCCTCTCAAAAGTGTCTGCCTAAATTACTAGTATTTTTAGAATTACCTAAACTTTAAATTGTTGTTTGTTGGCCTCTGAATCAAACACTTTTTTTGGGTCATATTTTACGAACCCTTTCTATTATGAGCAGTACGTGGTGCCCCGGGATGGGTCTAGCCAACAGAGGTATATCTGCTTTTCCATCCAAATGATTTCAAATTACAAAATTTCAAAGTGCATCAAACACTTAATGGAATGTGAGTTACTAGCTCTTGGACTAACATACTTCACCCTGAGCGATGGAACATTTGCGCGCGTGAAGTTGTCGTTTTGGCGTCACTAAAATAGTTGATACATGTATCTGTAGTTTTAATTTGAGTTGACGGTTTTTTATATTAGGGGAAAGTGTTCAACAACGAGACATAATTTACGTTATGATTGAATTTTGTAATTTTATTGTTTCGTGCACAAATATTGACATATTCCTCGTCATTTAACGCAATAAGTTTATCAATATATAATAAAGGAAAATGAACATTCTTTTGAAAAAAACAGTATCCTATAAACTTATTTTGCTAGATAGGACAACATAAAATATAAATCCAACAAGTACAAAATAAAATAAAATCCTTCGAAAATACTAATAAGGTTGTAAATAAAAAAATAAATAAAAAGAAAATATAAACACTACAGAAAATTAAGTGATTCCTTCTCATTTCACTCGGTTTTAGGGACACACGGCTGAATGAATGTACAGAAATATATTATTTACCTATATAAATAGTGTAAATCGGAAAAGAATTTAAATTGAATCAAAATCAGCGCAAAGATCGGAGACAGAATTAACTTTGTCTACAATTGACTGGTCACGGCGAAAGAATTTTAACAAATGCCCGTTAGGGATGCGCACGATGTATCGATGCTTAAAAAACATCGAATTTTCGGTTTCGATTATCGATGTTAACATCGAGTTTTTTTTATCTGATGTTATTAGTTAAAATCGATATTTTTAATTAACATCGATGAGTTCATTTTTCGATGTTTATTAAGCGTTACGTTTCAATTGATGGTCCGAATACTTGTTTTTTTGCTCTTCAATGAATGTTTTTGAAAAACATCGATGTTTACAGAAACATCGATGTTTAGAAAAATCGATATTTTCTTTTTCGATTGTTTTACAATATCGATAGTATTCAATGTATCATTTGATGTCAACATCGATGTTTTTAAACATTTGCGCATCCCTATTGCCCGTTTTCGACGTTTTGCCCATCGTTCAGCTTGAGCTCTGCTCTGCGTCGATTTCTGGTGCGCGAAATGTCGGTAGTGGGGGCGCGATGAATTTACAGAAATAAAAAATATTAACACATGGTTAAAATAAAATGAAACATTATTTACAAATCGCGGGAATTTCAGAAAATAATAATTTAAAAATCAGGAAACTTTAAAAATAAGGTTGATAAAGTTAATTAAAAATAGTAATGAATTTTTAGTTTATTACAATATGGCATTTATTTATTGAGTATCATTCCAGATATGTTGAAATAGATTATGTTTAAATTTTTCTTTGAATTTTTTACTATTTCTTCTGGCCATAAGATTCAACTCACCCACGTCTATCACTTTAAATATTTTCCAAAATAATTTTTTGTTTGCTGAAGTACAAAAAAAGCTTTTCTTAATAATTATTTAATATCTACGAGTCCCCTAGATTACGGTACATTATTCTGAAATATCCTGTATAAATTAGCTGTTGCATATTTTGTTCAGTTCAATGACTTATTTGCATTTACATTTTGTCTTATATTATTGTCTAATTAGTCACGTTATAGTGTTTTTTTTTTGTCTACATTGCTATCTTCTTGTATCTAATCGTTTATATAGAATTAGTACAACTCTTACTTTTTCAATATTTATTTCTTTTAAGAGGAAAATTTACATTACAAAATAAAAGACCTGCAGGGCAACGGTAGTTTAGTAGGTTTAAAAATTACAACTCATGGGGCTTTGATCTTTTTCTGAATTTCTTTCGTAACATCATTGGAAGTAACTAGCCCAATTTCAAGTTGTTCCATATTATGGCTCGTCTCGTTAGGAGAGTCTTGATTTTCATCTAATTGGAACGTCTTTTGTAGGTGATCAGCGAAAATATCAGTATTTTGTTGATTGTCTCTTGCCCATTTTTTATCTGCTAGTCTGATAGAAGGACAGTATTTACACGAATTTTTTCTTTTTAGTTGCCTTCCAGAGCGAATAGTCAGTTGCTTTAGCCCTATTAGGTATCTGTTGAAGAATTCTTCTTTGTTATTTAGGATTTCTTAGCTCAGTTTTTGGAGCCCTATTTAATATATATTTTTATCTTCTGGTGATCTTGTGATCTGCGATTTCTTTCTTAGTTTTCTTTTTTCTGCTACCAGTTCTCTTATCTTGACAGGATAGTTTTTTCCAGCTGTTAATCTTCTTACTTTCGGTATGTTCCTCCATGCAGCTTGCTGGATTTCAATTATAAACCTTTCCAGTTTTTTTATCTAGCTGATTTTTCGTTTTTAGTGTTATGGTCAGTTGAATAACATTTGTTAAGTCCTCTGGAAAACATTAGTTTTTCGATTTGCTAGGGTCGGTTTTGCTTCTTTTTGAATAACATTATCACTTAGAGTAAGGAATACTGCAGAATGGTCTAAATCCATATTAAAGTTTTCTTCTACTTGTGTATAGTTTGGTGAAATTTTCCACAGAATGAAGAAATCCAAAGGGTTTGGAATATTATTTGGGTCGGTGGGCCAATAGGTGAGTTTACTAGACATAATCTGCGCCTAGTCACAGGCATTCTGACTGGTCATTGCCAAGTACGAAAGCATTTCCATATCATGGGGCTGTCAGAATCCGCACTCTGCAGAGTATGCGAACATCGAGCATATGCTTTACGATTGACCGACGCTCTCATTTATTAGAAGATTTGTGTTCGGCGAGTATCGGCGAGTATCGGATAACACCGGCCGATATAAGACTGGCTGACGAGCTAGGAGGTGCCTATCATCTCAGGAGGATGCATAATGGGCCTAATGAAACTATTTTATTATCTATTCTACTTTTCATTGTAATTAATTATTCCAATTGATTTCTTTCAAATTGTTTATTTTCCGTTTCTAATGGATTAATTATTTCATGTTCTTTACTATTTTCTACCCTGTTTTTCTAAAAATTCATTAGTTAATTTACTTTAACATTATTTTGTACGGTAATGTTTCCTTGACCTGCTTGAAATGCTTGTTTTTTTTTATTTCCTTGTTTCATCCAATTTTTGTTTCCAAGTATATTTCTTTTATACATACACAATATATTTTCAAATATTTCATAATTAATATTGTCCTCATTATATTAATGATGTTTACACTTTTAACTTCTTTTACATAGCTTTTTTTAAAATTGGCCACACGTTGGGCGCCAAAATTTTAATGATCAATTATTTTTGCGCCAACGACGATCGTCAAAAACGAATTCTGTCTTTTTTAATATATTTCGTTTATTAATAAATCAATTTTATTGTCCTTAGGCTCATTTTATAGACAACTAAATATTCTTCCAGCCAGACATAACAAAATACCAGAAATGTAAAACTTAAGACAGCCTACCTAATTGAAGAAAAAAAAAAAAAACCAGCTCAAAAGTAACCCAATTTAAGCTCGTTTTGCGTAATAATTATAAATTAAATATAAAATCTAATAACAAAAGTTAAATATCTAACCTATTTTCTTTATTTTAAGACCTCTCCGAGCACGATTGGTCCATTCAATCGTAAGATATAGACAATCAAAGTGGTTTGGTTTTTATGTTTTCATAGAAGCTTATAATAACATCATTATACTTTGCAAAGCTGCTATTTTAGTTTTTGACCGATTTGGACTCAATGGATCTGATTTGGTAGGTATGTTAATATACTTTCCGACCATTAAATTAAAATGGCGGAAATTTTAAATTCCAGGATGGCGAACCTAATTGAAATATGAGTCGATTTAGAGCTAGTTTATTTTTGGTAGATCTGGGAGCATAGTTAGTTATCTATAACATGGAGCCTAAGAACAGTAAAATTGGTTTATTATTTAAAAAATGAAAATAAAACAAAATACAGTTTTTTATAGCCCACTCGGTAAAAATAAAACAGCAGTGTTTCGCACATAACAATTTAATTTATTTTTTATTTTATTTCAGGAACGAGGTTGAACACTATGTTTTTATCGAGACAGAAACTTCTTAATATCATGAGAAGTTCTGGAAAGAATGAAATTAATAGAATTTGCTCACAACACCGCTAGATACTTTTTTAAAAAGTACCCACGGTCAATATACCTCCTACATTGCAAAAATACTTTATACATGGGCCTGAAATAATATCTTCTGCTTTGTTGCCTACAGACCAATTAACAGAGAAAACTAATGTGGACGTCTTTAATTCGTTTTTACTTAGTTTCGACCTTGTAATCACGAGCAAACGAAAATTAAAAAAGAAAGAACCTGCAGCACTTTCCTAAAAAGGCAGTAGATTTGTTTAAATCTGGACTCGTCCAACTTCATAGACATGTTATATTCATGACACTGATGATGACCATGGAGACGATGAAGAAAATGTCTTATCACATTCTAAAGAGGATGAAATTTGATTACAATTATCATATCTTTTCTAAATGAAATTATTATAATATTACATTTTTATTATCTGTATCTTTAACGTGTGGAGGGTGGATTACCCCCACTGCACTTAGGCCTCATTAGCTCCATGACATTTTTATTATATTATATGTTAGTATTACAAAAGCAAATACATAGAGGGCTTATAGAATATACATTTTTATTATATTATATTCTTAATAACTTTTTTTTGTTTTTTAAGCAAACAAACACTTTATAAGCCTTCTATGTATTTTCATTTGTAATACTAACACCTCTACAAAGCAATATTTAACTTACAAATTCATAAAGAGAGTCTGTGATTTATTGCCAAGTTTGATGGCTTGTTGCCCCAGTGTGCGCCGTGTCGTTTTAAAGTCGTGATGTCGCCCCCTGCATCGACTAACAAAGTAGCAGAGCTTCTATGGAAGCAGTATATAAATTTGGGTTTTGAAGATTTAGATATGTAGCTATTTTTTTACCTAAATTTCCGAATTTATTTATACCGATATTTTGTTGTACACATTTTCCGTTTCGGTAGCAAATAAAAAAAGATTGTGTGGTACAATCTTTCGGCCTTAAATTTATATATTTTTTACAAATATAGTATTTTCCTGTTACTGTAAACGGTCTTGGTATTTTGGTTTTCGTGTCAAGAATATTTATTATGAAATTGTCCTTAAAATCTTTGACGTTTTGAAATTTTAAATCATGCAGTTCATGTCTTCTGCATGCTCCCATAATTCCAAAAATTAAAGCTATCTGCAAAAAAAAAACAAATTTAATCAATATTCATCATTTTTGTGCTTGTTTAGTTTTAATTGAATAAATAAAAAAAAAATTTTAAAAAATGCACTGAGCGGGTCTCGAACCTGGCATGTACAGATTGAAAACAATCTTTGTCAGCGCTGTTACACATTGAGCTACGCGCCTGCATTGACCAATCATTAACATAATGCATATTATATACGTTTGTTTCTGCTATGCAAAATAAGTAATAAATTGTAAAAAATATGTACTTACCTTAGTCATTAGGTATTCTTGGTCTGGTGCATCATCAATAAATTTTTTAATTTCTTCTGGCAAAAAGGTTTTTGATTTTTTCCCCCATATCCTTCGGATTTTCTTTTTAAAAATGCTTGCAATTTTGGATATTTGCTAATATCAGTTTCATGTTTAATATTGAGTTGGGTTTTTAAAATATAATAATGTGTCCAGAGAGATGAGGATTTTAATTTAATTGAGAGTTCTTCAAAGTATACTAGCAACACATTTTCAGAAAAGGATGATACTGTTCTTGCTACCTTCCAATCCATAAATGACTAAATTTTATCATATACCTTTTTTGATTTAGCTGGTATTAAACTATCGCTTACATTTTTCGCCTTTTCAGCGATTTCTGGTGGTGTACATGAAAACTCTTCGTCGCTCGACATTTTTTCAAAAATAAGTGAGACCTATCTACCTTCTTGGCTAACGCGAAAGATTGAAACTGTCATAAAATACGAATCTCTTAGAAACTGTCAAACATTCTACAGAAAATAATGGATCTGCCTACTTGGTTATTTAAAAATCTAGATTTCTATTGGTCAATTTTTCAGTTTCATAATGAAAACCAGTGTTATAATGAGTATCATTATGAAACTGAAAATGAGCATTTAATTAACAACTTATAGTACAGGAGTAGAAAAAAACTTATGTGAACCAAGATATAATTGGCTTTATTCAGCAAAAACTACACATAAATAATGACAACTAATGACAAAGATAAATAACATATATAGGGGCAATACAATAAGTTATACAAGGGCAACTTATTCTCGCCTCTTCAGAATCTTTCATATTCTTCGAGGTATTTAGGAGATTTTCTGTTTCTAGCAGGGCGACTTTCTTCAGATGGTAAAATATTCGTAGAGATTGATTTCGAAATTTGGTATTCTAAAGAAATAGGGACCGTTTCACTCAATTTAACATAATTTCCGGGAGTAGCTGATGAAGAATTAGTTTTCAGTGGATGTAGGCACAAAAATGGGAGTCAAGGGAACATTAGTAGAATAAGGGAACGAACAACTATCATCTTTAATTATTTCAAGTGAACTATTCTCAATAATATTCCCTCTTGGTGCTAAGCAACGATTTGAGACCGTTATTTTTTTTTTTCCATTGAACATTCTTGCATACGAAAATTCAGGATTACTTTTCAATAGTTCGACTTCTTCCACAATTGGCTCATACTTGGATTTACGAACCTGCTTCTTTAATAGTACAGCACCAGTATCAGCTAACCATGAGGGAAGAGATTGTCCATTAACTGAATAATCTTTTATGTGGAGTGGCGTTTATTGCGGTGCATAACAAAGACCTAATTGAATGGAGAGCTTCATATAACACACATTCCCACTGAAAATTTTTAAAATTTTTGGATTTTAATGCTAAATATATCGTCTTCCATATTTTACCATTTTCCTTTCCAGTTTGCTCGAAGTAAAAAAACATTAAATTGTTTAGAAGTAAAACAACTTCCATTGTCGGTATGAATAAAGGAAGGGTAACCAAAAATTGCAAAAATTTTAGATAAGTTTTTATTTCTTGAGAAGTGAATGTGTCTAAACAGGCAAAATCAAAGGGAAATCTAGAATATTCAACGATTATAGTTAGTAGCTACTTGTTAAAGGAAGAAGAAGACAAAGGTCCCTTAAAATCTAATGAGAGCCTTTTAAAAGCAGTAGAAGATTTGGTTAGGGAACCTGTTTATTTGAAAAAACAAGGTTTTACTTCTGCACAGATTCTACAAGATAACGTCATTTTCCTTATTTCTTTTACAACGTATTGTAAGTTCTTGCATCTTATCCAGTGAACCATCCGTGTTACCGCTGGATGACACAAAGGTGTATGTAAACTATATAGAGAGGATTCTGCTCCAGAATCAGCACAAAATCGAGAGAGTGTATCACAAATTGTATTTGGAGGCCCAGGATGATAAATTATATCAAATTTATAAGATGAAAGTTCCAGACGCCATCTTTTTATTTTCTCATTTTTTATTTTTATTTTGTGCTTGGTATTAAACATGAATGAGACAGATGTCCGATCGGTTATAAGTTGACAAAGGCGACAGATCAGGTTATGTTTCCGTTTCTTCATAGTGTTACGAATAAATATAACACCCTGTAAATAAGTATGTTATGATTTGTAAAGTTTTGTCCAAGGGCAAGCGCGCCAAACAACTATTCAATAAAATAATAAAACGTGCAGTTGGACAAGGTTTTATTAAATCATAATATTAAATTACATGGTCAAAAAAAGATCAACAAAAAACACTCTTGGGACTTTTCAAGTGGATATTAGGAGAGGTCTTTTTGACCTACGTTGACGATCGGTCGAATTAACATCGAACGAGAGCAAAGGTACTTCTCACTGAATAAACGAAGCACAATAGAAATTTTTCTTGGGAACGACACGACACACAGACGAGAATCAAGCCAAATTAGATTAAACCACATCTGCAATACAAGTAAATCAACCCACGATTGCTACCTACTTTCTGTGCCTAAGCACCGAGGTGGATTTATGTCAATCCAAAGTTGGATGCCGACTAACTACAGTGAAGAAGGGGTGAGTCGTAGTAAAAGTTATGTTCTTCAGTGGGCGACAGGAGCTTAACCTCACATCCAACAATCCACGTGACAGTTCACTACCAAACTCCAAATAGGAAACTATAGCCTCTCCTCTACAAGGCCATCAAGCTGCTACAAATCGAATATGCTCCAAAAATGTTAAAAGTGTACTTTACCATAAGAATAAATGTTGACAGCAAGTGGGGATAAATAATAAGTTAGATTCAATATATACCCAAGTTTAATAATATAATATAAATTTATCGTGTTGACATGGGGGTCAACTTCGTTACCACTATGAAATGTAGTGATATTTAACAAATAAACAAATAATTAAATTACTTAGTACCTTAATAACAGATTCCCCAACTATTAACAGTAATCCAGTATCACTGGGAGTAATAATTACAACTATTATACTATATCAAGCTTAAAAATCATTAAATGGGACTAGGGGTAATCGTAAAACTATAACACATGAAGTGTGTACTGTATTTATCAAAGAAAACAATTAATAGTGTACTAATTACGGACGCTAGGGGTAAAAACAAGTAAAATACTGTTACTTATTAAAATATTTTTTACCCATAAATTATATATAACCCACGAAGAGCTCTTGGTGAAGTGTTTCGGGTTTAATAAAATGTACTGTGAACCATAAACCCCTAAGCCTCGTTTACATTAGGTTTAGATAAAAATATATACTAATAACATCCCCCAATAAAATAGATTAAATAGTAATAAATGATAAATAAAAAAAGATAGCAAAACTTGCGGTACACGGTGACTTCTTCCCAGTAGACGTTGATGTCTCTGCCTCGTTAGCAGCCTACGAATCAATCAGCTGGTCACAAGAAGTGTTGGCCCTTCACAAGGACTACTGGCCCTTCACAAGAAGTATCAGCCTGTCACAAGAAGCGTTGGCTTTCACAAGTATTGATAGCCCGTCACAAGAAGTGTGTGCCCGTCACAAGAATACTGGCTCGTACCAAGAATACTGCCCGTCACAAGAATACTGGCCCGTCACAAGAACCCTAAAGAAAACGTATAAGATAAAACACAGTAATAACTATTTATCCCTGGTTAATAAGAAGTTAAAATTAAATAACCAGGTACCTACATAGCCTTCTCGTGAAGCGAGATCTAGAAATAGATAAAACTACTCAACGTTTACTAGTTAATTAAAGTTCGGCTTATCAATTTATGTAGGTAATCTTCAGATTTACAAAGCAAAAAGATAGACGGCTCGTGAAGCGAGTTCTACCCAACAATTACACTTAATAGGTAAATTACACCCTTAGATTTCAAGATACTACCCCTAATAGTTCATCCCATTTACTGAAAATATATACAACGAAAAGAACATAACCTAGGGTTAGGTCTAAGTAAGCATTCTAACTAAAATCAAAGCATAATTACCCTTTTTTAATCCGCAAAGGGGGAACACGATGCACCCACCAGATCAATTAAACGACAAATTTGTGGACGGCTTATTCAGAGAGACTACGTATATATGTGCATACTAAAATAAAAGAACGAAGGTCTTACAATAAGAATAACTACGTCGTAACTTTGAATATTATGTAGAAAAAACTTACTAATGAGAATCAACACGTGTTTTAAATATATCCTCCTAGGAGCTCTTACAACATGTGGAAACCAAAAAATACTACCAAATCTACACTGTTGTAACTTAACACAAAAAGTTGCTTCGCAATATCCCAAATGGATTGAGACGACTTCCAATAAATTTCGAAACAATCTTTCAAATTAAAACCTCGTGTCGAACAACCGTCACGAAAAATCCAGAAATGTCACTTAAAATTCCAAAAACCAGTAATACCAACATACCTCAGTGACAGATAGGTGTCCCATCAGCGCCCTCTATTACGAAATACATTATTGACAGGAAGGGCTAAAATAAGCAAACAAGCCTCTAAAACGAAATAAACAGCCTAACTAAACTCAAATAGAGGTCCTATCTACCCCAAACTGATCATATACTCGCACGTAACATCAAAGCGGAAATGCTAGACCGACATCTTAAATACAGGGCAGCCACATGCTCCCCAGAGTGTCACAGAATGACCGCTCTGTCCGAATACCGAACCAAAAGCACAGTGGTTAAAAATGCGGGTATAGAAGGACCCATCAAATAATTATTGAAACACGGACAAAACTAGTATATTCTTATTTTTATGAAAAACCGCTATAAGGCCAAATTTAAACGTTACAAGATGTAAGCCAGATGATAATGGGAAGTTTTACCTCACATATTTCCACAGCTGACGGGTCAACTACGGTCATACGGCGAAAATCACAGTCCTATTCTTTCCTTGTCACGAGTTTCGATAAACGCGAAAGGCCTGCATGACTTCACATCCTGTCTCTTGACGCAACCTGATACCCTGAGCGAAGGCCAATCGAGTGGGATTCTTGGAAAGTGCTAACCAGCAGAGTCGAACTAGCCGAGTGTCAATGGACGAAATAATTGTTATCCGAAAAACTATAAACTTTTTGTATTGTAAAATAAATTTTTGAGGTAGTACATAGTAGGGTAGGATTAGTTAATAGGTAGGACAAGGGTCGAGGGCGACCCTCTTCCAGGGCCGAGGCACATGTTACGAATAAATATAACACCCTGTAAATAAGTATGTTATGATTTGTAAAGTTTTGTCCAAGGGCAAGCGCGCCAAACAACTATTCAATAAAATAATAAAACGTGCAGTTGGACAAGGTTTTATTAAATCATAATATTAAATTACATGGTCAAAAAAAGATCAACAAAAAACACTCTTGGGACTTTTCAAGTGGATATTAGGGGAGTTCCTTTTGGCCTACGTTGACGATCGGTCGAGATTATTTAAATAAAGGATATTCCTTTTTTTTGTGTCGGTCACGCGAAATCGCGGTTAGTTTTTTTGTAAAGCCACACGGTGGGAAAAGTAACCTGTGCCTCAGCCAGCCCTGCAGCCTAAAGGATTAAAATATAATGTTCATGTAAGTAAATAGTTTTGAATAGTAATATTTAGTTTTGTGTAGTCAGCAAAGACTACTGAATTGCTGAAACAATAATAGTTGTTTCTATATTTGTTAAATAAATCATAGTTATTTGTTTCAATTTTTTTGGTTTATGAAACCTCACGATAATTCAAAGGCGGTGGTACTGACTTAGTCAGATCTCTGAGAGAGAAAGAGAGAGATACTGCCAAAGGGCAAACCCTTTTCTCGCCCCTCTGAATCATCGTCAGGAAGTTAAGGTTCTATGTGAACTTAACCCCCTAGCCGTGTGTTGTCTAGAGACCAATTTAAATACAAATTGGGCCCCCCTATACAACTCGTGGTTACCGCTAAGAGTGGGCTTAAGGGTCAGTCAAAAAGACCTATAATCTCACTCTTCGACAATAGCGTAAGCTTCTTTTTCTACTGACGAATGTCGCTTTTCGCTATCAAATATGGTTCGAGAGAAAAATGCCACAGGTCTTCCAGATTGCGATAAAGTAGCAGACTATTCTCCATTTGTCATTGGAAATTTAGAACAGTTCATCAGAGGTTGGACTTTTTTGGAAAAATTTGAAATCCATTTGTAATAATAAGAAAACATTCCTAAACCCCTTTTAAAATAATTGTGGTATAGGAAATTCTAAAAAAAGTCTTTAGCGGTCTAGATCCGGTTTTATTATTTTATTTTTAATGTTATCACCTAATAGACATAGATTTTTGTGAGATTTTTGACTTTTGCTTGTTATTTGTAAGATTATATTTCTTTGCAGACTCTAGAAACCTCTTAATGTCTATCATACTCGAACTGATTTCTCCCACAAATCGTAATATCATCGAAATAAGCAAACGTTTCTACTTATTTTTCTTCTTTAATGGGCCATGTTCACATGTGAGATATGCTGTTTTATAAATTATATTGTAATAGTTAGTCGCTATACAAATTACAGTTCATCAAATTTCTAGAGGCTTTCGACGGCTAGACAGAGAAAGCACTACTGACAGGCATCCCGACGGATTTATGCAATGAAAGTACACTCTGCGCATCAAGTATTTCACTATTTCATTCAGACGTAAATGTCAGATGTAAATTTCGCTAAAACATTTCTTTTATTTTCGTTTGTGTTTTTTGCTCATTACAGTTTAATAGAACCTAAGTATGGAGTTTAATAGCAAATTAAGAGGCCGCGTGATTAACAGTCATTCTCGCGAAATAATAGCCAATGTTATAGAGTTTATGAGAAGAGAAGGAAACTTTAATTCACCTTCAATACCATTTAAAAATGTAAATGATCGTGTTGCTGCAGCCACAGGAGTATCTAAAAACACTGTCGTCCGCATTTCTGGAGAGAAAAATAGAATCGATAACCGTGAGATATCGGAATTTTCATCACCAAGAAAAACCATTAAAAAACCAAAAACAGTTAATGATATAGATGAAGCTGCACAAGAATCAAATTTTATTTTTTTATTATTAGATAGCTATTTTTGTTTCTGAGTTGTGTTTATTTACATGCTCAATTTTTTTTCCGTTTCTCCTTTTTGATTTTTATATGGGGTTTCAAGTTGTTTTTGACTTATTTCGACGTAAATCACAACAACACACTTTTTTAATAAAGCAAACAAGTGTTAAGAGGTATATGTACGTGTAAACTACAATTACAAAAAATTGATATGAAACCCATGAAACTACCAACAAAAATGTAAAGTTAGCTTCCGTACTAGAACATGGTGTCATTCGTCGAGATAATTTATCGTTTTGTTTAATAGATCAAGAAATGTAAATATTCCCTTGTTATTTTTTATAAAATTATAAGAGAAATAAATTTTTTTCTTAATAGTATAGTTTATTATTTTGTAGAAAAACAAAATTTCGAAAATTTTAGTAATGTTTCAGAAACAACCGTTATTAATAATAGGTACCATTTTCCTTAATAAGGTAGAAATAAAATATAAATTATTTCCACGATTTATAAAGGCCTACAAAAAAATTATAGGTATTTTCCGCTATCCTATAAAATTTATATTTTCTGACTCAATTTCAAAAGGTTGAAGGAATTCCAAAACACCTTTTATGGCATAATAATTATTTTCAATTCTACATACTATATTTAGCTGCTTTTAAAAACGTTCTAAGAAAGTCCAATCAGACCAATTTAATCCTTAAACTATTCCACACTTTTAAAATTTAATTACCTAAAAATATTAAAAACTATTTAAAATAACTTGTTTAGCAGACTGTACAATAGCTATCTTAGTCACACGTAGCGCGTTCTCTGTCTGGGCGTCGATCACCTCTAGAAATTTGATGAACTGTATTCTAAATAATCAGTTCGTTAAAAAAGCCAAAAGTTTTTAAATTAGGCCCAATTGAAATTTAAAATTATACGTCATCGGGAATAGACCAATCAGCTTGTCGAAGTTTTTTTTGTTATACAAAACCAAGCCAACGAACAAACCGACACACAGAATGTGACATTAAAATTGACATCACCTAACCTAACATTAGTTTTTACAGCTGGATTTATAAAAGTTGAATCAAGTATTTTATCCATTGTAAACCAAAATATGATTACCGAGATAATTACTGCATTTTTTTAACAATAGTCAGTTTACAAAAGACAGAAAGGTAAGACTTTATTTATAATTTGTTTTAATAGTAGGTAGTTACAGTTTATATGGAGCAATACACCTTATAGTAAAACATAATATATCATGTTTACCTCAAAAATTAAAACTAAATAATATTTAAAAATGTATTTAGAAGGGTAGGGTGCAAGTATTTACTGCAATACGGTTTTTATTTGGTTGAAAATTACCTACTTGCTACATATCATTGCAAATAATATTGTAATTTAAGTACATTTTTGTATATGCATATCTACTTTTTGTAATGGTACATACACTCTTATATTATGTTTATGTTTTATAAAATAATTTGAAACACAAAAAAATAGTAAAAATATCTAACAATTAGGCCAAATATTTAGAGTAGGGCTCTTGAAAATACTAAAAAATTAATCACTTTATTAAATAATGTTTTATTTTTAGATCTGCCAAGCAAAAATATGGAGATAATTACTTTTTCCATGTACAACTTAAGAGAGAAGGAGATATTTGCACAGTAAAAGGACAAATTACACCTAAACATAAAGTAGGGCAAAAACCTTATGATGTAGTTGTTGTAATTAACAAAAATGAAATTTTTAGTGCACAATGCTTAGGATATGCTGCATCTCAAGGTTTGTAATATTTATTATGCTTTTTTGTTTTTATATCACATATAATAAACAGTGTATAAGGCCCTTTATTCCTATAAATATTTTTTTCTAATTTTGACATATGAAGAGACATTTTTTGTAATCGCAGCAAGTGTTAAAATAATCTAGAAATAGATTTTGTTAGTGAACCTAGTAATAATTATGATACCAAAGAATGCTGCAGAGCACCTATGAAATTTTGAGTTAAAACATATGCTATATTTTTAGGCTATTTTTATACCCTTTTCAAAAATTTTATGCTCCTCGTTTTCAGCAAAACTCAAAATGCTCTGATAGCTTCTAACGAAGTCAGCAGAGCACCTCTGTTTTATAAAGTTTTTTTCTTTAAAAACAGCAACACCTTATTTTTATGCACTTGAAATATCATTAAAAAAAATGATATTTTTAAAAAATACATGGTGCTTGCTAACCTTCGAAAGAAGCCAGTAGAGCAATTCGGTTTTTTAAAGCATTTTTCTAAAAACCACACCCCATTTTTAGAGTCTTGAAATATTGTTAAACTTTACTAAAAAAATTGCTATTTTTAAATAAATAAACAAAGTCAGCAGGACACTTCAGTTTTTTAATTTGTTTTTTTTATATATAAAAGAACTACTTATGACACATGTTTAGGCTGTTTTAAAATCCTAAAAATGTGTTAAGTATATTTGTTTTCAGAAAAAAAACTTTGAAGTCAGCAAGGAATTGCTACTTTTTTTAAAACTGCCAAATTTCGAATAGTTTATATTTTAGTAGCCAAAAAACGTGGTGTGGTTTAAAAAAAAACTGGAGTGCTCTGCTGGATTCGTTTAAAACTAACAAAGCATCCCGTAATTTTTTATTTTATAATACTCAATAGCCTAAGAATAGCCTAAAATGAGACATAGCTGTTTATACAAAAAATTGTACTTTTAAAAATAGCAGTTTTTTTCGAAAAGCTCTATATTTCAAAAATGTGAAAATGTGGTGAGATTGTTTTTTTTTAAGTTTTGAAAATCCGAGGTTCTTTACTGGATTCGTTCAGAGCTAGTAAAGCTCTGCTCGTCTTGTTACATAAAATAAGGCATTTTGTAGCTGGTTATATAGTTATTTTGTAACTGCATATCTAACCCTTTTATTTTTTTCAGGTGGTTGTAAACATGTGGCTTCATAGAAGAAGTGAGGAACCATCTGTAACATCTACTCAGTGTTATTGGAAATGCTCTAATTTATAAAAATGCGTAAATATTGATATACACTTGGCTAGATTGTTAAAGAAACCTCTTCATCCACTACAGGAAAATAAATCAGTACTTTTATATTCTTTCATATTCTTAGGATTTGTATAAATATTTTTTATTTGTAAATAAATTGTTTTTTACTTCATTTTTGTCATTTTTTATTAAAAGGTTAATAAATAAAATTTTCATAGATTTTTATATTTTTGTTTGTAAACAATAATTGAAGAGTTTTTATTAAAAATCACCAATGTTAATAATAATAACTTAAGTCAATATTATTTTTTCTCCTTTTTTAAAGCTACTATCAATAAAGGTATTACTTTAGCTTGACCTACGATCAATTTTTAATTTTGTGCTATATTTGGTTTGACAGAGAAAAAATTATAATCCTTTGACATTGGTTGTTTTTACTTAGATTTTCATAAAAAATAAACAGAACTGCAAACATGTTTTACTATCGTAATAACGAATAGCAACATTAATTTTTTTTTTCACATTTATCACTGTTGTCATTTTCGTCAAGGATTGATAAGAAGGCACACTTGCTGTTTTTTTGAAAAAGATGGCAAGAATTGTGATATTTTTAAATTTATCACCAGTGATTACACATGTAGTAGTTACCTGACTTATTGGAATTTATAGACTTTGCTACCACATTCAACTGAACTTGGTTGTTTTTAATATTTATCACTCTGACATAGGTTGTTTTTGTTATAATGTTTCATTTTAAACTGCTGCAAATAGGTGCCTTTGGTTTGGTAGTTTTAGTCCCAAAAAAATCTATAAATATACAGGTACTCAATCCACTTTGATTTGCTCGAAAAGTTAAAATTTTAAAAAAAATTACATTGGCTGTTTAAAAATCCTTCATTATAATCTCTGAAATGTGATAATTAGGTAAATTAAATTAAAAAACAAATAAAAAAACTTTATTAAATTAATATTTACTCTCACAAAATAGGTTCTTGTAAGTTAACAATAACAATATTACTAAGTAAATGTACTTGCTGAAAATTCACACAGGAATGTGGTTTTAACATGTGAAATTCCCTAACCCTTCTTATAACTCTTTCCACATGTATTCTTAGAGATGCTATTCTTTTACTTAATTGTACATCTTCAGGAGCACTTTTTCATTCTGTGATACATTAGGTGGCCTTACTAAAGTGCATCCCATGTTTTTAAATAATGATTGAATATTGTTAAACCCCCTATCTGCCATTATATGGGATCCAGAAACCAGTTTTTTTAAATACCCCCTTTAAATACCCACTTTATATATACACCTAAGAACTTATAGTAGCCTCATTTTAAATTTCCTGAAGGAGACAATTATCAGAAATTGCTGCTACATCTTGAATATCCGGTGCATTTTTATTAAAAAGTTGACGAGAAAAATCGCTAGTAGAAGGTTGATTTTCTTCTTTCCAAATTTCTAGGAACACTAATAAATATTTTTGAAGATGAATGTGAATCATTATCACATTCTGGAACAAAATACTTTTTCGTAGTCATAATATTTATTTATAAAAAGTACAAAATAAACACTCCAATTCCAAATAAATTATTGATCGAGACACTATGACAGATGACATAGAGTGCTGCCGTTTTGCCATTTTCTGAATTATTAAGTGACTTTTAAAACAATGAAACTTTAAATATGGTAAATGTTTAATCAGAAATAATACTTTCAAAAAACATTTGATATTATATATTTACAAGATATTTGTTTAACGATGTTTTAGAAGTCTAAAAGTAAGAAGGAGTACACAAACGAACGTACATCACTTCTCGTAAACCTTCTAACCAGCAACGTTGTAGCGCTAGCTCCTATTGGTCTATTCCCGGTGACGTCAAAAATTTTAAAAAATTCATAACTCTGGCAAATGAATAGATAAAAAAAAATAAAAAAAAATGTAACTCTATTTTCATCTCTATTATTCATAAAAAAAATTCAAAATTTTTGAACATGCCCCATTATATAATCGATTACTCTCTGAAAAGTGGCAACTCCATTTGTTACTCCGCAGAAACTGGTATAGGTTGCCACAAGCTTTAAAAGCAGTGTATGACCTTTCTTTCTTCGATATTGGAATTTGATGATAAGCACTGGTTAAATCTATTGTGCTAAAATACTCGTGATATGAAACTTTATAAATAATTTCTTCAAAATTCTGGATTGTATATGCATCAAGTTCAGTGAATCTGTTAATAGTTAATTATCATAATTTTTTTATGATTATACAGGTTCACAAAATAAAAAAAAAGTATGGACTATTTGGCCGGACCATGGTATTCCTAGGTATTTTGGAGCCCTGAATCCGATCCTTGGGTCGGTTTTGTCCCATCACGTCAGAAAACCCAGATTTTAAGGTCATTTAGAGGTTGAAATGGTGCTTTTTCGGAACCGGCCCCGGGACAATTTCTCAAGCGATCTGTTGAGATAACAGTCTAGGTCGTAAATACCTTCCAAATATTGGACAGGGGCCATGAATCTCGACCAGGATCAGCGCAAGGATAGCCCAGTTGATAAAATATTACCATCATGGTTGTATCTTGCGAATTTCGATCTCTCTGCCAAGGTGTTCAATTTCGGCGATCCATTTGCTGTGAGATAATGCCAGTGGATCCAGAACTGACCCAAATGGCCCTAGAACCTTGCCAGAATATTGGAGTTATGCTTCGAATCCTGCTCAGGTCTGGCCCAAGGTGGAGAACTGGCTTAGGGGGTTAATAACTATTAAGTTGCGGGTTGGGATCCTCGGGCCATTTTCTGCAACTTTATTTTGCTCCGGACAGTATTCTCAGCTTCACCCAATTTTTAGACAATGCTCTAGGAGCATTTTGAGAAGTGCTGGCATTAACTGACGATAACTCAATCGCCAAAATTCTACGTGTTGGCAAGGGAAGCAAAATTCACAACCTCCAATACTTCGAACCACTTGAGCATAACTCCAATGTTCTGGCAAGGTTCTATGGCCATTTGGGTCAGTGCTGGATCCACTGGCAATATCTCACAGCAAATGGATCGCCGAAATTGAACACCTTGGCGGGGAGATCGAAATTCGCGAGATACAACGATCATGACAACATTTTATCCACATGGCTGACCCTGCGCTGGTCCTGGTCGAGATTTGGGGACAGTTTTCAATGTTTGGAAGGTATTTAAAACCTACGCAGTTACCCCTCAACTTAACAGATCGCTTGAGAAATTGTCCCGGAGCCAGTTCCAAAAAATCACCATTTTGACCTCTAAATTACCTTGAAATCTGGTTTTTCTGATATGATGGGGCAAAACTGACTTCGGGATTGGATTCAGAACGCCAAAATATCTAGGAATACCATGGTCTGATCAACTAGTCCATAATTTTTTTTTTTGTAAACCTGTGTTAGCATTGGATGTTATTAAAACTTATTCACGTCAAGGAGATCTACTGGTTTCAATAATACCATCTGAGAGAATGGTGCCTAAATTTAATGGAAATTGGGTGGCAATCGGACGTTAGATTCGTAAAGAGTGACATAGGAGGAATTAAGCCTTAAGTAACACTACATACATTTTTAAGGGTGTTCTGGAATCTCCAGGATTACTTCCAATTTGAAGTGATCTGAGCATAAATTATCCATTACCAAGAGTTTCACATTTTCAAAGGAATGACTATCTACTTTTAGAGTTACTGTACATGTCCCCTTAACTTTAGTAGTAAGATTTGAGGAAGCCATTGTAATAGTTTCGTAAGATCGTGATAAAATGAATCCAAATTTTGAAAATATCGATTTGTTGAGAAAACTTAAACTACTATCAGTGTCTATTATTCCAGTAAATTCTGTTTCATTTTTATGTACAGGTATTAGAGTTTTGCTAAGACAACAGGACTTAGCAGGAGTCATAAAAGAAATAATACATCCTAAAAATGTTATTTTCACCAGGAGCTACAGAAGTGTTTAGGTTCTGTCTTTTACTTTTACACACTTTGGCGAAGTGTCCTCGTTTTTTGCATAAAATACAGACAGCTTCTGAAGCAGGTCGACTTTTAAATTTTGGTGAAACGGCAGTTAGGTTCAGATCAGACTGATCACTGTAAACATCGTTTTTGTCAAAACTGCTAGACGAAGGTGAAGAAAAATTATTCATGTAGTGGACATTAGAAAAGAATTTTTCAGAATGTGTCTGAACCATTTTTATCGATAGCGCTTGTTTATAAACTTCTTCTAAAATGGAATAAGTGTTTTCTAAAAGACGTTGACGGGTAGAACTTGAGAATAGGCCGGAATAAAATGCGTCTCTTACATAGTCATTTTAATTTTGTTTTGCTGAGACACACTTAAAATCGTATTCGTTAGCCAGCTGATTTAATGACTGCAAATATAGTTTCACTCTTAATGCGTTTCCTGACGTCTAGTAGCGTATAATTTATTTTTAGTTTTATGTACATTTTTTCTAAAGTGTCAATGACTGTCGCATAATCTTTACTGTCGCGTATACCAGAGACAATTTTAGGAGATACGTGATTTGTTAGCACCTGTAACTTTAGACTATCACTATTAGATTCTGTATTTGCCAGGAGAAAATTTCCGAACGTTTGCTTTCAGTGTAGCCACTCGATTCCTGATGAATCCAAAGATAGATTGGCTTCAAACCTTTCAGGTCGCAAGTACTTGTCCATAATAAAATGTAAAAAAAATAATTTGCTGAATAAATTGTTATAAAAACTTGTTAAGTGAACCAAGAATTAATTGGCTTTATTTAGAAAAAACTACACATAATAATATAACTTTTAAAGCAATTACAAATTAATCAAAATTTTAACAATAAAATTAAAGCATGTGCTGGAAAAATCTAAAATTTCAATAGTATCGCTATACAATGATTCAAAAAATAACATTTTAACTACTGACTGGGAAAACCTCTTCTCTCAATTCAACTAACCGATATTAATCTGTGGAGATTTTAATTATCACCATTCCTTATGAGGTAGTATTAGTAATGATCGAAGTGGTTAAGGTCTAGTTGAAGCTCTAAATAACCTAAATTTTATTTTTTTTTTAAATGATGGCTCTCCCACACGAATTTCTGCCCCGAACACACCTCCTTCTGCTTTAGATCTTACTTTATTTTCACCAATATTAGCACCTAAATGTGAATGGAAAACAATTTCTAATTCTATGGGTTCTGATCATCTTCCTATCTTAATAACTATTACAAATAACCCCGATAAACATTTGGAAAAAAATGCTAACTGGGTTTCCTTTAAGCTTTATACAACTATAGTCACACATTGAATTTTAACAATTTTATTTTATATAAAAATCTGCAGGCCAAAATTAAGCTGATATTTAAATAAAAATCACAGAACAGCTGGACATTTTTGTTAGTAATCTAAACAAAAAAACTCCAATATCTTCAGTATGGAGATATATTAAAAGTATTTCAAACAAAAATAAATATAATAACAAAACTGTTCTGGCTCCAGGTCTAATAGAAAAATTATTTGACCATATTGCTCCTCCATTTGTTGATCCAAGTTTTATTCCTCAGCTGGTAAATAATAGGGAATTTGGAAAAAATAACCTTTATTTAAAAATAACTTTAACTGAATTAGAATTAACAATTAAAAACCACTTGTAACACAGCTCCTGGAAAATATTTTCTTATTCTTTGATTAGAAATCTACTAGATAATTCAAAAAGTGTCTTAGTTGAAATTTACAATCAATGGTGGTTACAAGGAATTCTTCATGAATCTTATAAGGAAGTGGTAATTATATTCATTCTTAAACCTATGAGAGACCCTAGCGATCCATCGTCTTATCGCCCAATTTCTCTGTTATCTTGTTTTGCTAAAACTTTTGAGAGAATTATTAAACGTCGTTTAGAATAGTATTTTAAACATAACTCTCTGTTACCTAGTTCCCAGTACGGATTTCGTGAGTCTGAAGGTACTTTAGACGCCTGTACTTAGTTAGTTAATGACAGTCAGTATTCATTCTCAAAAAATGAATACACAGCTTGTAATTTTTTAGATCTAAAAGGGGCATATGACGCAGTTGATTTAAACATCTTAAAAACAAAACTCTCCTATTACAGTTTTGATACAAAAGCATCTGCCAATATTATTGAGTTATTTAGAAACAGGAAAGTGTATATCAGATATTACTAGAACCTTCTGCATGGCCCTAGAATTGTCAACCAGGGTATTCCTCAAGGATCTGTTCAGAGTCCCTTTCTTTTCAATATTTACACGGCAAGGTTGCATAAGATCTTCAATCAACCGATTAAGTGTATTCAGTACGCGGATGATGCATGTATTTATACAGCCCGTAAGTCTTATCACGATTGTGTTGTAGATATCAAATACGTCATATATTGCCTTACAAGCTGGTTATTTGATCATGATTTCTCTTTGGCTGCAAATAAATTAGCTGTGATGGTTTATACCCGTCACAGGCTGATAACAGGAGGTCATTAAGTTTAATTCAATATCTCTTCCAATAGTAAGTTCCTTCAAATACTTAGGAATTGTCTTAGACAATAAGCTTACATGGTAAAAACATATTGAATATACATTATCCAAATGTAAAAGAGGCATTAATATTATTAAATGTTTCACAAAATTTAAATGGGATGCAGACACAACAACGTCGTTAATGTTTTATAGATCCTGCATCCGATCAATCATTTACTATAGGTGCATATTATAGGGATCAGCTACGAACTCAAGCCTTAAGTTATTAGATTGTATGCAAGTTAATTTTAAATCTTCCCCTACTCCAGCGGTTCTAGCATGCAAAAAGTAAGTTACATTTAAAAAGTGTTCGAAAAAAATACTGAATTCTTTCTTTATCCTGAATATTGAAAATCTAACCAACAAATATTGGAAATTTAAAAATAGTTCACCTTTGGCTGAAGCCTGTGTATCTTTAAACCAGTTTATGAATAAAATTAGGTCTAACGATATTCTTCCTAAGACTCGTATATCTGTATTTGTTGGTCATGGCCTACTTCAGAAACGTTTTTGTAGGTCAGTCTACATAAGCCAGAAACTGGCATTTTAGAAAATTGACTTACTTTAGACACAGATCGTCTGGTTTAAGGGTCACAAACTATGTCGAATATGTTTAAAATTTCATGTTTAATTCAATACTTTTACTGGTAAATAAGGTACGACTTCGGACAGGAGAAGGCGATAAAAGTTTTGATTAAAACTTCCTATGGACGACCAGTTTTCGACCAGAGATGTCTCTACATTTATTAGACCAAAACCTGATGTCCATAGGATGTCGGGTGCTGTATTGTATATTTATCTGGACTTACCTAAAAGGCTCTGTCTAGAAACGCTCTTGAGTACCCTGTGTACGCTTTCGGTGCTAGTTTTGTGTGAGGCAGTGGTTGGGGCACATTGCACTGGAGAGGTTATGTTCAAACGAGAGCCGCTGTTACTCAACCGTTCTCCCACCATACACCCTCCTGATGTAATGATACCTGTAACAAGAAAAGTTGTTAAACTTACATTTACATTTTATTATTTGATTTAATTAATTTAATTTTATATAAAATAATTTAGTCAAACCTTTTAATAACAATAGTACGCGAACTAGGAGACCAGGTCGCGGCGGTCAGGTCATTGCAACCAGGACACATTGGCGATAATGATCGCGTCCAATATCCAGCGATCAATTTTTTAGTTTCAATAAATATATTTAGCAAGTAGCAGCTTCCTTATAATTTTTGTCAGTGCTCTAGCTATCATTTAAGAGCGTGAGCGCACTGGGCGACCAGGTCTTAAATATTTGAACAATTTCATTGTTGTTTTTAAATGGTATAGCAATTTAATTTTTGAATTTATTAACTAGTTATCTTCACTGATATTGTGACTTTTGGTAGATTTCATTTTTTCAATGTTATTTTTAATTTCAAGGAGTGTTGTGGTTTCTAATTTAAATATATCTGTGTTAAATAACTTTCTTGGTGAAATGATATAAGTTTAAAATAACTCTGTGCTAATTTTAATGAAGACGGTGTTTAATACATCTGCAATAGGTATACGTACTACCTCAAGTTTCTTTTTCATGACTATTTGCAATATGTTTGCAGCATTTTTGTAAAAATGTTTAAGGGGTTTTCTCGCCACAGAGAAAACGGTTCCTTACGAATGGCGCTGGTTACGGGCGGTACTTAAGCGCCAGATTTTTGGTTATGGTTTACTCCACAAAATCTCGAAACGGCGTCGAAAGTATTCGGGTAGCTACAGATGGAGATGAAAAATTCCAGGGGTCAAAGGTCACTTAGACACGGGTAATAGTAGGCCACAAGTAACGGGCTTTAATAGTTGCTTGGGCTGGTACAGAATTTATCACTAGCTGAAATACAAGGAAGAAAAAGTAAGGAATTATTAATCATTAATACGGCAAGTTAACATTGACACATATATTGTTTTAAACTATTTATAACAAAAAAAAAATTATTTATTTCAACGCCCACCCTCACGGTAATATGTCGAAACCCTAAACAAAAATAAACACACAAAACGGCCGGAAATGACTTACGAATAGCCTCAATCAGATGTAAAAAATAAAATCAATAATTTACTAATCAAGGTCACAGAAAAAGTTTATTTTTGAACTGTCTATTCGGTTGTTGAGCTAAAAATGTAACTTGCTATTTCGTTCGGAAGTATTAATTCAGTCGTAGCAAAAATTTACTATCAGACTATTTTTACGGACGCAAGAAAAATTAACTATTTAACATTTTAATCGTTAAACAAACTAAAAATGCAATTTATTATTTTTCTACAGAAAATAATATTTACGGTCGCAGGAAAAATTAACTGTTGAATTGTCTAATCCGTATTTACAATCAAATGTAATTGAATGCTTCGGAAAAGCAAAATTTTATATGCGGTTGCAGAGGATGCGAGAAGACAGGTTCGGGACGGTACTAATTCCAGGTCTGAAACCGGGACTCTATAATAAGTTTACTTAAACTAGTGGTTGGATAGTAAAACCAACTAACAACCGGGATAGTACATTATCTCTGAATAAAGTGATCGTAATCACGAGCCGCTTTATACAGGGGAATAATACTATTCAAGTTCACTTAAAATAACGGAGTCTTACGTAAAATAAACTAATAACTGGCATAGCACATTACCTGTGAATGAAGTGATCGTAATCACGAGCCGCTTCAGACAGGGGAATGATACTATTTAAGTTCACTTAAAATAACGGAGACTTACGCAAATGAGGGTTTCAGACGTAAAATAAACTAATAATCGGGATAGCACATTATCTCTGAATGAAGTGATCGTAATCACAAGCCGCCTCATATAGGGGAATGATACTATTTCAGTTCTCCTGAAATAACGAAGACTTACGCGAATGAATGTTTCAGACGTAAAATAAACTAATAACCGGGATAGCACATTATCTCTGAATAAAGTGATCGTAATCACGAGCCTCTTCAGACAGGAGAATGATGCTATTTAAGTTCTCCTAAAATTTGCGGTTCGGAGGATAAAACAAAAGAAAATGTCTCGTCGCAATTCTATTCAGATTACCAATAAAAATATTAGACAATTCCCAAACAGTTTTGACCAATTATTTATTGGTTAAAGCTTTAAATAAACTAAAATGAAATTTACGATTTATCCACGGAAATTTACAGTAGTAGGAAAAATTAACTATACGACTATATTTACGATCGAATGAAAAATAAATTATTTAACAGTTAAAACCTTAAATAAACTAAAATGAAATTTCAAAAGAACGGTGTTTTCTAACAAGAATAAATTAAAGTATTTCTTAATCAAAACAAATTTTAATTCTTAACTCAACACGGAATATTGTTAATTAACAATAAATCAAAATAAATCGGTTTCCAATAACACGGCTTAAAGTGACAATGACAACAATTTACCTATCGTCAAGATCGCGGCTAGAAATATATTTTGGTTTTGACTGTCTCTCGCGAGCAATATCGGAATCGTGTCGGAGTAATTTTTAAATATTCGCCTATTCAATAAAACGGTGTAAAAGCAAGTCTTATTCGGAACTAAAATTTTTAATTCAATCTCGGATTTGGTTCAACCGTCGATTCCCTTTCTATAGCAGAGACCCCATTAACGGCAGTACCACCGCGATCGGCAGTGCGCACCTGTCCCGACGCGACGCCTAAGACAAGCAGCTAGAGCGCGCTTATTTGTATTAAAAATGATAAATTAATATAAACCGATTAAGGAAAAATTGACTTCATTACAAATGTTTATTATGCATTCTGTATTGTATTCTGTATTCTGACGATTAGACAACAAGAAAGGCGATAGGTGAACACGGCCGGCGTTGTGATTTATGATAATTTTATAGTTTCCACGACATCCAGGTATCTGGAGGATACTGTCAAAAGGAATAACTGAAGGTAAGAGATGCAATACTCTTTAATTTTTTTAACACATGCAACCACTATAACTCTTCCAAGCAATTACTTTTTTAATTGCTAAATGAGCCATCGATTCGTAACAAAATGTACTTTTAATTCAAATGTTTCTGTTTTACTTTTTTATATCCGGTATATTTTTTAATTAATCATTACTTCTGACTTTGGGTCAAAATTAAATAAGGGAATATATTTTAAAATTTTACAAAAAATAGAATTTTATTGTAATTTACCAAAGAATAGCCGGTAGGTGTGACGTTTAGCCGATCATAATTCCTTGGGACCCATTTATAATAAAAATCGATGTTTAATAAGGATATACTGTGCCAAACAGCTTCGTTGTCAATGTGTCTGCTGAAGTGTAATCCTCATTGTCAGATCCATCTGTTAAGCGAAGTGTGAATTTTTTAATAAAAAATAAAGTATTCAAATGCAGTCAAGCGCGTGGTCGAAACATCGATAAAGAAAATTAAATAAAAAAAAGAATGTTCAGGCCATGAGTTTAATCTAAAAGATGATAAAGCTTTTACTGTGACACTTTTTATCCTTAAAATTACTAGCGATTTGGATGGGTTTGATATGGGTAATATTTCTTGTTCTTGCAGGTACTAAATTAAAATAATGCCTAGGCGGATTTATTTTTTTTTTTCTTGAATTTATTAGGTATTGTAACATTTTTAAATTCCTTTTAAACATGTTATTTGGAATATGTGGTCATCCTGTATAAAAATAGTATTCAAATAATTTAAAATGAAATCATTGCCTTACGCAATAATAATAATCTCCCTAATTCACCCCCTTAAGAGTGAATTTTAACCCCAAAAGCTGAGCTTGTCCATGGCGCTCCGGGGCGACTTAAAGATGATTGATGGTGCCATTTGACTTACAGGTAAGGAAAACCCGAAAAACCCCACCCACCATCATCAAAAATGGTAACGCATGGTGATTTTTAATAATCTAGATGTCATATCAACAAAAATTAAATTTTTGCTAATACGGCATCCATCAAATCATATAGAGAACCAAGCAAATAAATTCACATTAGTAGATATTGGGGTACTTGAGCCTGGGAACCAAATTTTCCTTTGATGATGCCGACAAAGGGATGCCGCCAATTATCATTTTAATTACCTGTCAATCATTAATTACCTTGTCTATAATTAATGACCTATCAATCATTAATAACCTGTCAATCATTAATAATTATTTAATTTAATTCGTAAATGAAGGTAAATATACGTGGCTTAGAACAAAGCGGCTAGTATTGTAAATACCACACCGCGCTAAAAGAAAAGGTATCCGACTACAGGTATTCGGCTCGTAGGGGTCATAACTAATAGTGAGAGGGTACAACCGACATGTTACATTTTTATTAATTGCTTGAATAGATATACGTGTCTTATTCGTAAGAAAAGCCATGTGTTTTAAATATGAAATGGTTACGAGATCACTGCAGTTAAAATCTGTTAAATAAATATTTGAGATTAGATAATAAGGTAAAATGGGTGTCCTATTACAAATAAGCTGTAAATTATTTGTATACGAGGCATAGTCTGATAACAAATACTTTGGCGTGCTTTAAGGGCGCCATTTCAGTGTATTTTACGTGGTCAAAACATAGGTTTACGATTTTTTACAGAACTTATTTTTCACTGGATGGATTTTAATGAAACTTTGGCAGATTATAGAAAAATGTTTAATGATTGAAATGAGACATTTTCATTTGTCCTGCTATTTATTAAATACTATTAAAAAATATAAAAAAGTGATAGTCACAGATGTAGTTCAAAAAACTTTATAGCATTCTACATATTTTTCTGAATATTCTTGCCAAATTTTAATAATCAATGTTGCGTACTTTTTAAGTTCTGTACAAAATACGATTTCATCTAAAATTGATAATTTCACTACGTCCATGTTGTTTTTTAGTTCAAGACCTAAATTATAGATGTCCGATGAAGCAAAAGTAGCGAAAGCTTCGGCGCCGTGTTGCCAGATTTTAAAATTGTCTTGAATTTAGACAAAACTATATTATTATGGTTATTTACAATTTACACAAATATAAATTATATATACAGGGAGACTCATTTTTTAACGTTTTCATATTAAGACGAATATTTAATAAAATTTGGTGCTTTGTCTAAAATTAAAATCTAAATTAACCAATACTTAAAATAAATGTCTTTATACGAGGAAAAACAAAAGTTTGTATTAAAGATGTAATTTTTTTAATGTATGCTGAGTTTTTTTTTATAAATAAAGTGTGAATTCGGCAAAATGGGCATGAGTTGGTTATTCAATATGTTAACTATCATGAGAGAAATATTCATCAATGCAATAAAGTGATGCTACTTTGAAGGTTAGTAGGTAATGTAATAATATATTTATTAGGCTATTAGTGACACCGATATCTTTTGGCTCCAGTTCATGGTTTCAAAAAAAATCAGTTAAAATAATACTCATGACTCTTTCATTTACTCTTCAAAAATGTTTTTTATTAGGAAGGATAAAATGAAAAATTTTTAAGTATCCAGTAAAAGCTTTATTTAATTCAATAAATAGGTATGTAAATAAATAACAAAATATTTTTTTCAAATGGCCTCTCTGGCTTTCAGTCGTTTTGGAATATTCCTGTACACAATTTCTGGCATTACATACTGATTATAAAAATTTAGTAATTTGGGTAAAACATTATTCTGCCAAAAATGTTGGTTTCTTAGAATGACTTCTATATGTAGGGGTTGTTCGTCGTTTATGTAAACTATAAAAAAACACATATCTTTTCTACAAATATTGAGCTGTCCTTGAATCTAAAAAAAAAATTATGAATTGAAAAAAAAAGCTACTATTATTTTTATTTAACGCTAAAAACACATTTAAATAATTTTATTTTCGTGCAAATATAAAAATATTGAAAGATGAAAAAATATTTTGGCAAATGATTTCAAATTCTCACTTGGTAATAGTAGTTATGATTTCGCTTTAACGACAGCATATTATTTTTTATTTCCAAGCACATTGTAGATTTTTTTTCTACTGCTTGGCTAAGTGTTTTTTTTTTATTTGAAAATTTGAGCCCTTAATTTTAATTTTAAGTGCTTACTTTCGATTTATTTATATTTCCCATTTGAATAACATGTAAAACATGATTTTTTTAATTTAAATTAATATAGCTCCCTTTGATTTCAAGGTATTCCATTGCGATTAGTCAGAATTTGTAGTATATTAGTGACTCTTTGAAAGTGCCCACTAACATTTTTTTGTACTTGAACCCGTTTCATCGGTGCTGGCCTCGAAAGCTCAATTTTCTCAAAAATTGTTATATTTTCCTTCTTATCAACAAAACAGTTGAAGTTATAAAAAAATTGTCATAAAACAATTTGTAGGAAATTAAATTTTCTACAAAAATACCTCTGTATGGATTTTCTGAGGTGCGTAGTCCAAAAGGTATAAACAGTTTAATGTATTAAAATCTAAAAAAAAAAAAAAAAATTTAATTATTATTGTATGATTTTTTAACTTTACCTGGTTATCGAATCAGTATACGTTTTTTTTAACAAAATAAACTTTATTCAATTATTTTTTAAAACAAAAAATACATGAATTTGATTGAAGTAGTAAATAAAGTAGAACTAAATATTGAAATGTAATTGTTGAATAAAAAATTATTTATAACACTGATTTTACTATCGTGGAGTTTTTAAATGTACGCAAGTAAAAAGAATGATAGAAAGAAAAGTTGCAGGTGCAGGTGCGATATTACCGATCTTTTTTTCTAAAAAAAAAGTTAAATGAGGTTAATTTTGTTAAAAAAAGCGTAAGTTCAAAATCATACAATAAAAATTAAAATTTCATATTTTTCTTTTTTAGATTTTTATACCTTTTGGACTACGCACCTCAGAAAATCCATACAGGGGTATTTTTGTAGAAAATTTAATTTCCTACAAATTGTTCTTTGACAATTTTTTTATAACTTTAACTGTTTTGTTGATAAGAACGAAAATATAATAATTTTTGAAAAAATTGGGCTTTTGAAGCCGACACCGATGAGACGGGTTCAAGTACAAAAAAATGTTAGTGGGCACTTTCAAAGCTATATTAATTTAAATTTTAAAAATTATGGTCTATTTGTTATTTAAATGGGAAACATACATCGATCGAAAGAAACCACTTAAAATCAAAATTACGGACTCAAATTTTAAGGGAAGTGTTTTTTGATAAAAGGAACAAAATTTTCATGTTTCAGCGAATCAAAAAAAAAATGTTCGTTTTAAATGGAACACCCTAAATACATATATATGCCGACAATCTTTTAGAATGGTAGGAGACGCTAAAATACACAATTTTTGTTTTGTTCTAAAAATGTATGTCCGAAAACTCTTCGTTTCCAAGATAAAAGTTTTAAATAAAATTCAAATTTTAATGAATATCTCGAAACATTTTAATTAATTTCAATGAAATTTTTAAAGTTTGTTGTTACCTATTTTAATAAATTATCTTTTGGACCTTTTAGCGTGTATATAATTTTATTAGATTTCTGCTGAAAAAGAATATCACCATGTATATTTTTAAATTTTTATAATGGTTTTGATAAAACGTTATAAAATACAACTCTTTGTCTTTTATTTTTTTTTTGTTGTATAGCGCCTTTCGTTTTGAGATGTATTTTTAGTTGCTTCAGAGACGTGCATGCAAAAGTTTAGATATTGTTTATCAGAAAGCGAAAAGAAATTCTCAAAAATATAAAGAGACAATAATGTAGTATTTTTAGTTGCTTTATTCAAAACAAGTATCAACATTGTAAATATATAATAGACGCTATAACTTTTGGTTAAAATTCCCTGTATTTCGGACATGTGTTTATTCAACAAAAATATTTACCCCTACCGCCCTTCGGTTTAGTTTATTTTTGTTTAAACTTAAATTTTAAATTATTAAGATATGAAGCAGTGCATAGGGATCGTACTTCCACATATTCTTTTATCACCCTTTGCATCAACCTACCCTTATCTCAAAATTTTCAATGGTACCCTGCATTTATTGTAAAGTATTATGAAAGAGCACACTTTTTAGTACATCCATATTAAAAAATTACAAAGAATACTTTTTAGAATATTTTAATTTAAAATTTTGTCAAAATATTTTATTTGCTAGGAAAAATCAAGGGAGCTATGTATGAAAAGAATGTGAAATTTCTTGCCTCGATGCACTGCCTCACCCCCAAAAATTCAAGATTCCAATTTAAATTTTACCAAAAATAAAGCCATCCAAAATTTTCAGGTGAACTCGGTATAAAGTTAAAATGACCTAACACCTGATTTCGATAGATTTTTTTGGAGACTTCAATCCACAAACCATATTTTTTTAAATAATGAATTTAAATTATAGTTTAATAATAGTAATAGGTACTTACCACCCAAATTTAGTACACAAAAAAATTACACAGTTAATGTAAAATTAACGAAAAATAATAAAAATATACTGGAAATATAATAAACACTCAAATTAAACTTACGAACACAAATCAAAAATACACATAACTAAAATAAATAAAACAAATAGCCCATATATATACTTATTTATTTCAATCATTATTTGGAAATAGGGGTAAATATACCTACCTATTTATAATAGACTAGGGAAGGTCAGTGCTACTAACAAATTCTTGATTATTATTTAATCGGATTATCCCAAGTACCTGCTGCTACCCTAATTAGACAGCTAAATATTTAATTCACCGTAAACCAGAAAAACCTCGCTAAAGAATTGGTAGACTGCCTAATAATATATTTCAATAAATATGCAGTGTTGACAAATCTTTTTCACCAGACCAACTTATTTGAAAACATAAAATAGGAGTATGTTGCGTATATTATTTAGCTGGCCGATTTTTGCGATATAATGGACAAAATATGGAGGTTAAAGAGTGTAGCTACATCTACGTAGGAAAGGATTAACTAAAATTCACATTTAAATTATTGAATCAAAAACCGGAAGTGCTGTGGCGTCCTTAATGAGGTGTATTCCACTCCTATCACATTGATTTCATCATTGAATGAGTAAGTGGCTAAATTATAAATAGAGAGTGGTAACTAGAGAAGAGTAGGATCATTAAAATTCTCCTATATGAGTGCATTTATCTTAAACATGTGTGTAAGTTAAAAATATCTAAAGTATAATAAACAAAAACCGTTTCTATTACACTAATTTTATAGTGACAGATGATTAAATTCAAAATACATCGACCTGGTTAGACAAGAATGTATGCATTTATTAACTTATACGAAAACTTAATTATCGGCTTTTATCAAATACGTTATTGACTATGTGTTGGGATTACTGCTCTAGTTACTGAGCTTATTTTTAGTTAACGGCTAACATCAATCTAGTCACTAGGGATACGGGTATTATTGAAGAATGCCGGAGAGGACAGCCGCGAGATTAGTGTGCCTCCACAATCTCACAACAGTTAAGTTGTGGTCTTTCTGTTTACGCCGTGGATGAGTGACCACTGGAGGGCCTTACACCAAGGGACGCGGCACTAAGGAACTTAGCACATTAGCGTGTTTATAATATACTTTTCTAAAACACTGAATATGTTTACTGAGATCTATATTCAGTCATTGTAAACCCAATATTTTGGTCACCAGCCGCCACTGTTAGGGTGATAGCACGGGTATTCGAAGTGTGTAAAATTAAAAATGTTAAATAATCTAACTGAATGCATTAGCTGTCAAGGAGGTAAAGCCATATTAATCAGGATCGTGTAATGATAAGCTAATAGGTACGGTACCAATGGTTTGATGTTGATTCTTAATAAGTACTTTAATAATGTGCTAATAAATCGGTACTTATTAAATAAAAAAGATAAAGAAAAAAAACCACGGTATTAAAATCAAAAAGTAGTCTTACATGAATTATTATCTAAGGGGTACAGGGTACATAAAGCAATTATAACAACTTAAATTTAAAACGGCAATACTAAAATGCCACTGACTAAGTGTATGACAAATCCTCACAATTATTGAATTTTATTATATTAATTTACATTGCTGCATATCTTTCTCGTGGTTTAATTAATCTTTTAGGTCTAGAGACCGATCAAACTACATCTTGGCTTTTAAACTCCACATGTAGAATATGTGAAGAGGAGGACGAAACTCCTATTCACATACTATGCCACTGCCGGAACCTTAACTGCGAACGGGAATGGTACTTCGGGGTACAATATCCGGAACCTGAAGAAATTGCGAAAGCGCCCATCAGACATATTCTTGAATTCATCAAGAAAATCAATCTGATGGGATAGAAACTGTGAGGGTACAATGAGCCTAGAGCTTCAGTACAAGTTGGCTTTGAACCACGCCCTAATTCAGATAGAACTCCGCATCAGCAGACAGATTTACTGCACTTGTAGGCAAAGAATTATTATTAAAAAAATGTATTTGGTCAAGATGTCGTTTCCATTTCATATCTAACTCTGGAATATAAATTTCATATACTTTTTTTCTTATTAATTGTACAATTTTTCCTTTTTTCCAGGATTCTCTATTATTCCTATATTCTCTAGCTAATACATTATCTCCAATTTTAATACCTAAAATTCTATTACCTGAAAAGTATTCTTTTTGTTTGGTTTGACCTTCTTCCACTTTTATTTTAATTTTATTATTTGCTGATAATAAACTCAATCAAGTATTTACTTTATGTCCAAAAATAAGTTCTGAAGGTGTAACACCAGTATCGAATTCTATAATGAAAAAGAAATTTACAGAGAATAAAATCAAGATCACTATGGGACTTATTTTCAAAAACTAATTTTTTTAAAAGCATTTTTAACAATTTTTACACTGGACTCTGCTTGGCCATTAGACTGGAGGTGAAAATATATGTTTTATATTATTTAAATTTAGGAATTTTCAAAATTCTTCTGAGCAAAAGGATGTGCCATTGTCAGAAACGAGCTGTTTTGGTAAACCAAATCGTGAAAATATTGATCATAGTATTTTTATGGTAACTTGACAGTCAAAGGACGCATCACAAAACACTCTAGCCATTTTGAATGAGCATCGACAAAAATAAAAAACATTTTATTTAAAAATGGCCCACAAAAATCTACATATACCTGGTCGGTTTTTTCAGGTTTTTTCCGGTCATTTCCATGAAGATAACTTAGCTTTTCGAGGAGATGGACTAATCAAGCCACAAATTTCACAATTTTTTTACCACATTTTCTATTTGTTTATCCATTTTCGGCCACCAGAAATAACTTCTAGCAACTTCATTTTGACAATTCCTAAATATGTTTGATGAAGTTCCTGCAAAACTCTCTTTTGTAATAACTCTAACCTCGACTGATTCTTTAAAATCGCAATCTGGATCCAGAGCCTCCAGTCGAAGTCTTAGCGATTTGACGTCACTACTGATAGTTCCATACCAGAGATTCTCCTAGCCAGAGAGTTTTTCAGTTTGTTTAGATAATCTTTGTGTATTTGTTGATAGTTTAATATTATTTAGTGTTTAACAATAATTAATAAATAATTGTAACTGTGAGCGAGATAAGATTATAGTTCGCTTCTCTTCCGGAGTCTGTTTTGAATAAGTCCTTTCTCCACTAACTGTGATAAAAACCCTTTACCATTTTGCGACGCCATTATTGCGATAGTCGTCTAAAAGCGAAATTTGTATAACTAGATACCATACTATTTATTGTTTTTGCTTCATCGATAACAGCAGAAATGAACAACAATAGAGATTTTGTTTGAGCACGGTTAATTCAAGCAATGCCACGTTCACATATGGCTGTGCAAACAAATATTGGAATGTGCAAACTAAAACACCCTCGCACATAACACTATATCGCGTTTCCCCTTTCTCTTCCCACCACGCTCAACGCGTCATTCGTTTACACAAAACGTCGCATCACAAATCTGATGGCAAACAGCGGAAATTTTGATGACTATTCCACTAGTTCCATCCTGTCCCTGGTCCAACTATTTCGAGCAATTTAGCCCCTAGGCCAGAATATAATTTATTTACATTTTTGGACATAATACATGTAGGAAAACAAGATATTTTTATCAAATCAATTTATTTTCAAAGTTAAATTCAAACAAGTAAAAATGTCCTTCCTTTCAGTCAGCTGAACCAAAAGTGAGTGCCTTATTTTTCAAGCTACATCGCCTTAGGAATTTTATGCATAATTATAACTAGTGGCGGCTCGTTGTAATTTAAAAACCCCCTTTTTTTCAATAATTTAATCGGTTCTAAGTTCGGTTGAAAACTGTGTACAAGCGCCAATATAGCTATTTTTGTTTTTATTTGGGTTTATATTAAGTGCAATTACTATTATTAATATCGTACTGTTTGCAAACACTACAACTATTAATGAATATTGTAGTTATTGTAATATTTGTTTTGTTTTTGATACGTTGAAAACCATTTATAAACATTATTAGTTTAGTCAACTGACATTTCTTCATATTTTGAGATTATTTTTAAATATATATCAGCTTATGTACAAAGCTTGACATTGATTTTTCTGTAAAATATAAATGAAATTTTACCCACCATTTGTCGGTTTTTATTGTAAATTTAATAATTTTTACAATTTATAATGCATGTCAAATAAAGTAATATTTTAAATACCTTGTAAGTTAACTAAAATGTTTATTTTATAAGATCAGTTCCCATCACAATACATATCATTACCCAGATATACAAACTAGAATATTATTTGCTTAACTTTTTTCTCAATTATTGTGGAATAAATTTTTATTTTAATACCTATTTCTAAATTATTGTTTTTAAGTTTTTATAAACCCTAGATATTTTTGAATACGAAGTAGATATATACCTACTCGTAAACATTTATTTTTATTTCTTGCTTTCATTAATATGTAGTAAAGTAGCAGGATCCATAATAATCAATAATCGAAGGATAAAATATTTATTTAATTTTTGTTCTTTGGTATTTACTTTAGAATAAAATTATTTATTGTTATTATTTTCTCTCAGCAACTTAAGTATCTACTAGTGCTCTATTACCAAATTTATTTACTTAACTAATTTGCCACATATTTTACAGATTTTTTTATATATTTAAATTGCTGGGGCCGAGAAAACGTTCTTAGAGTAACACATTTATATGCGCTAGCTCAATATCAACATATACATATTGTTTTTGTACTTAATTTTCATCTTCTACATATTTTTTACGTTTTTCGCAACGCTATATGTTTTTAAATATTTATTATCAGAACGTCAGGGGACTCCGCACCAAGGTCTCGGAGTTTAGCAGAAACTTGTCTGCAGAAGAGTATGATGTTGTTATCTTGACGGAAACTTGGCTATCAGAAGACATTAAAAATGGAGAACTATTTAGTTGCAATTACATAGTATATAGAAAGGATAGGGATAAAATTTTAACAGGAAAACAACGCGGAGGAGGTGTCCTCATTGCTGTAAATAAAAATATCATATCTTCACTTATATCAATTAACTCACCTTTGGAAACAATTTTTGTAAAACTCAAACTACACGGAACCACAGTCATTATTAATTCAACTTATATTCCACCGGGCGCAAATGCTTAAGTCTACAGGCAATATATAGATTTATTTGACAATTTAGGTCCCTTAATCACTCAAACTACACACATGGTACTTATTGGTGATTACAATATACCATGCATAAATGGCACATCTTTTCAATTTTCTAATAAAAATGATATAATAGTAACAATGTCTCTATTAATGGCCACTTATAGTCTACAGTCTTTCAACAATTGTCTCAATGAGGATCAAAAAACTCTAGATCTGGTGCTTGGTAATTTGAATTTGAATATAAAGAAGAATAAAGAACCTTTAGTTCCCATAGATAATAAACATCCCTCTCTGATAATTAAGACGGAAGTAAAAAAAAGTAATCAACTCACATACACAAATAATAATCTTCAAAACAGATATAATTTTACAAAAGCTGATTTTAGATTACTATGCGAACTACTAAGGGATTTTAATTGGTCCAAAATTGGACACATTGAAAAGATTGATGATTCTGTCAAATATTTTTACCAGGTTTTTTATGAAATGCTTGACATATGTGTACCAAAGTTTACTAATAGGCCACATGCATATTGCAAACAGTTTCCGCCATGGTTCACGGATGAAATAAAAATCGACATAAAGTACAAAGAATTTTTCAGAGAAAGAAAATATCTATCGGAATATTATTTTAGTAGATATAAAAAAATTAGGGCGGACCTAAAATTGAAAATAAGGACGGCGCACAATAATTATATCCAAAATATGCAGACCTGTGTTAACCAGGACCCCATGCTTTTTTGGAAGTTCATTAAAGATAAGAGGTCTAATAATATATCTGAATCAAATTTTATTATAAATAATAGGGAAATATCTGACAAAAAAATTATAGCAGGGGAGTTCGCTGATTATTTCAGTTCAGTGTATGACAACGATTCAAACTATAACCTTATAGATATTAATGGTTTGACTAACAATTGGAACGTAAATTTTTATCAGAATATTGACTTCGATCTAATATCCGTCAAAGACTTAGAAGCGGCATTTCGAAAGTTAAAACCGAAAAAGACAGCGGGTCCTGATAATATTCCTTGTTATATACTAAAAGCTTGCAAAGATTATTTAATATACCTTTTGCTGGTAATTTTCAATAAGTCGCTTAAAACATCCATATTTCCTAGTGAATTTAAAAGAACGAGATTAACACCAATTTTTAAAAATGGGGATAAAAATAAAATAGATAATTATCGTCCCATAGCCATATTAAATTGTACGGCGAAACTGTTTGAATTTGTAATATATGATAAACTGTATGCTTACTTTCAAAAATACCTATCAACCCAACAACACAGATTTTGTCGTAAAAAATCTGTAGATACAAATTTATTAACTTTCAGTGATAAAATATCAAAATGTGTCAATTCTCGTGAACAAGTAGATTGTATTTATACTGATTGTAAGAAAGCCTGCGATATAGTAAATCACAATATTCTTCTAGCTAAACTGAAATATTATGGTCTTAGCGATCATCTAATAAATTTCTTATCTAAAACTACGGTATCAATACGTAATGTTTGGTGGTGAAGTATCTCATACAATCCTCGCAGGCTCTGGGGTCCCTCAGGGCTCCAATTTGGGCCCTCTACTTTTCTTAATATTTGATAATGACCTTCCTCTACGTATTACATGAGACTGCCTAATGTATGCAGATGATCTGAAAGTTTTTAAGAAAATATCCACCCTAGATGACTATCTAGACCTTCAAAATGACTTAGACTCAATTTTGGATTGGTCATTTGAAAATAAATTACATTTTAATCTTTCCAAATGCAGGGTTATTACATTCAGTAACATTCGTAATCCTCAAAATTTTATCTACACAATGCAAGGATCAACACTAGAAAGAGTGTCAAAAATGACCGACTTGGGAATAGTTTTTCAAAATAATTTTAAATTTGACGAGCATATCCATAACATTACCAAAGAAGCTAACAAATTGTTAGGTTTTTTGAAATGCACGACTAGGGACTTTACAGACACACACTCAATTAAAAATGTATTTTTTGCTCTCGTTCGTAGTAAATTAGAATACGCATCCACTGTATGGGACCCTACACAACAAAATTTAAAACAAATTTTGGAAACTATTCACAATAAATTTGTCAAATATTTATACTTTGAAAAGTATTATACAAGTCCAGGATTTGTTTCATTTGGACCTATTACAAAAGAGTTTGAAATTGAAAAATTGGAACATAGACGCTTTATAATCAATCTTGTCTTTTTACATAAATTAATAAATGGATATTTGGACAGTCAATATTTATTGAGTCAAATAAAAATCAATGTTCCAATAGCAGGTATTCGTCCCCGTCAATTAACTTTTCGTGCGGATAATCATGGTCCAGTAGAAAAAATTTGTCTTTTGTTTAATGTACACTCCGAAGGCATTTCTTGCGGTATTTTTGATGTAGCTATAAGCACATATAGAAAGGAACTTAACAAAATTGTTGGGCTCGATTAAAGAGACATTACCTTGTAGGATTTCCATGGCCTTGGTGTGGGGTTTTGCAGACGTTCTGATTATTCCTGAATATTTCTGATTATTTAAGTAGTTCTGTTCTTTAATGAACTTTGTTAAAATTTTGTAGTAGCGAGGTTTGTTTATTATAATTTCACTTATATATTTAATTAGATATTATGTATTTTTGTTATTTTCTATTTTCGCTGTATTTATAGGAACATGTAATTAGGCTCATGCCTGTTTGTTTCTGGAATAAATAAATAAATATATAATATATTGATATAGAAACCCCCTGCATATCAATTTTTGTATAAATTTGTCCAGACTCTTAACACATTCGCGGACACTTATATTTTATGGTATGTGCATAAATGGACACAAGCGGTATATGCCGCAACATATATTATCTCAGTAGGGACACTGACGGCAATTGCCGTCAAAGGCTTAATGCGCTATAGATACATTTTGCGTGATATAACGTCAATTTTAAATATCGAACTATGTAAAGTGTCCCACTAGACACTTGTATAATAAAAATTGTTTGCGAATTTTCATTGGTGGGGGGAAAAATTTGGTTCGGCGATAGACAAAGTTTTGGCGCGTTTAGTTTAGATTTACGCATTGTTAGGGACTGTGTGTGCTAAATACTTGGCTTAGTACGTACCTAAAATGGACAAAAAGCAAGAACAACAACTACTAAGGTGGTATGATGAGCTTGATATGAAGGTTGAAGGGTCAGAATCGGATGCTAAAAGCGCACACAATCCATATAGTACCAACGATTCCATAGATGATCCTGGTTCAGTTTCCTGAATTCACTCAAAGTAATTCTTCATATTCTAACGGTCGAAATTTTCCCTGATCAAAAAGATGGCAGGGAATTTGTTAAAACTGTACCAAAACAAACTAAATTCATGCCATCTAAAAAATCTAGGAAGAATACTGCTCATGTTTTTGAGGCCATCCCTATACCAGAAGATTCTAAAAAACGGGGGAAATATTATAAGCGCTGTAAGCATTGTTATATGATAAAAAAAAAGAAACTGCTTGGCAGTGTCTGGATTGCGTCGACAAGCCACCCCTTTGTGAAAGAAAATGTTTCCAGGATTGGCATGAATTAGGGTCTTTATCTCTTTTTTGTTATTTTTACCAAAGCATTTTGTATTTATTTACTAGTTTTAGTTCCATATGAATACATATTTTCTTTAAAATTGACGTTTTTCATTTTATTTTTTATGCGGTATATGACGTCACTGTCATTTTGAGAATAAACTATGCTTTTCGCAGGACATGCCGTTATATGACGCAGCGGTTTTTATCTATATTTCTAATTCTTTGGAAAAATGTGATTATAAAGCTATAGGTTTCGTTTTTCTACGTATAAAAGTACTTATTCTACCACTGTGACAATTTGAGCACACTTGACTTTATTTTAGTGCCCTGATGAAACAAAGGCCAATGACGTGATTTCACGTCACTGTCCGCGAATGTGTTAAAAGGGGTGGGTCGGCTATTAAAATTTTACAAAAAAATATTATTTACCAACTTTAATAATAAATAAAAAATTAATTTTTAAATTCTTACGTTAGCTCTCCCTGTTTCCACTTGTCTCTATTACCTCTACCTGTCCGCTTGTCTCTGCCTATCTGCTAATCTCTACCTATCTGCTAGTTTTTACCTATCTGATAATCTCTACCTGTGTGTGCTGTTCCTGTCTGCCTTTGCCGAGTATATCTGTCCTGCCTCTACCTGTTCTTTTTCTGTGAACATCTGTCTATCTCTGCTTATTTCTCACTCTGTATACTTTTTATTTTTAAATAAAACTTCCTTTACCTTTTTTATTTTATTCTTACAGTTCTTAAATCAATCCAACAATATCTCCAATATAATTAACTAAAATCCAAACATAATCCAAATGCAAAATATACTGACAATTCCTGACAATCTCATTTTTTTATCACATTTTTTCAATTCAACAAAAACCCCAACATTTTGATTTTTACTTAAATTTTGATTTCGAGACACTTCACCACCCCAGTATCGTTCAATTTAGATCATAAATTTGATGACGTCAGGAATTTCTATGTCAATATACAGGGTGGACCAGATTTATTTTGCGTATACAGAGATCTCGTAAACCGTAAGATATACACTGTCAGTCAAATGGGGAAAAAGTTTCGTATTTTGACGGATAATACAATGGTCCATAGAAGTTCCAGATTTTCTAACTGGTTCTGGAGATATTCGATAAAATGCGAAAAACCTTATTTTGGTTTTTTAAGTCGTGCGTTATTATAGAAGATACAAAAAAAAATTATACAAAGTTTTTGTTATAAATCAAGTTCCCTATAATCTGCCATGTCAAAATTTTTATTAGGACGTTTCGTATTTCCAGTGCTACCTTCAACTTATTTTTTTAAATACGGACCTGGATTTTTAACTGTAATTTTTTATAGCTTTTTTATAGCTAAATACAACGATATGTTACACTTTACCATTTTACTACGTTTCGTCTATGAAAATATCATCAACTATGTAGCTTCTGATGATACCGTTTCTTACTTGATTAAAACAAGATAGCTAATTAAATAATAATTAAAAAACAAAAAATGCTTAAAATGTGAAATTTTAAATATTATTTGAAACATAATACAAAAATTTTTTAATTACACAATGGATTACAATTTTTTATCAAACATGATTAAGTACAACCAGCAAACAAGCTTAATGAAGAACGAATTATGGTTGTACACATTCTACAAATAATAAAGCTAATAACAAAAACAAAATTTAAACACGAAAACAGTCACAATAGTTGCTCAAAATGTAGTCCATTCTGTTGGATACAGAGTGCAATTCTCCTAGACATTTAAGATGTAGTTTTATCAACCATTTCTGCTGTAATTTTTTCAAATGCATCTACTATTCGTTGACGAAGTTCTTGTATATTATTTGGCATATTTTTGTCGTAGGTTTGGTTTTTTACGAAGCCCCATACAAAACAATCCATGGGGTTAAGACATGGAGATTGAGGAGGCCATCTTGTTGGTCCATTGGTACCAATCCAATTACCTCTAAAATATTGATCGATATACTCTGCAACCCTCCTAGCATTGTGTGCACGACAACCGTCTTGCATAAAGTATTGAAGATTTTGTCTTATTTGTAAGGGCATCTCATCGAGTACTTCCTCCAATAAATGTAGGTATCGGAACTGATTTAAATTACCTTCCAAAAAAATCGGCCCAATACTCTGATAATTGATTAGTCCACACCACACCTTTTGGGTAAAACGGAACTGTGGTCTAACTTCTCTGATCAAATGGGGATTAGAATGCTTGTTCCTGGGATTAAAAATTCCACTATGAGTAAAGGAGCATTCATCCGTCCATAATATCTTTTTGTTAAAAGAACGGTCATTGCGCAGTTTTTTACTATACCAACGACAAAATATCAGTCTTCTATCAGAGTCTCCAGCGTGTAATTTCTGGACTTTTTGAAATTTATACCCGTGGTATTTATGTTTCTTTAAAATTCTTTTAACCGTGGAGGTTCCTACTACACATTCTTTAGCTATTCGCCTAGTAGAATTTTCAGGGTTAATATGTATTTAGGCAAGAACATTAATTTCATTATTAGTATGTCGAACCTGATATCTAGTTCTCCTTTTTTTCACACTGCTATGCTCTGCCATATTTTTTGAAATATAATAAAACATCCTCTTAGACGGCTGTTGTCTATCAGGATATAAATCTAAATAAGTTTGAGCTGACCAAGTTTCATTACTATAGCATCGTATGTACACACGACACACATATCTTTCTTCTCTTCTTCAGTATAACGAACCATAATATTTATTTAATTTTAAATAATTTAAGCTAAAACAGTACTGTAATATTAGATGTTACAGATTATAACAGAAATATTGGTGACAAGTTACAACTGACATGCATGGCAAATATGATTTTGTTAAGATTTTATGTATGCAAAAATGAAAATATTAAAGATAAAAAAAATACGGTGTGAGAAACCTAAGCAAAAGATTTTACAGAATATCAGGTGATAGGAATTTATAGATTGCTTGACAGTTTTGTTTTTCATTTTATGTTTTTGTTATTAGCATTATTATTTGTAGAATGTGTACAACCATAATTCGTTCTTCATTAGTCTTGTTTGTTGGTTGTACTTAATCATGTTTGATAAAAAATTGTAACCCATTTTGTAATTAAATAATCCTTGTATTATGTTTCAAATAATATTTAAAATTTTACATTTTAAGCATTTTTTGTTTTTTAATTATTATTTAATTAGCTACATTGTTTTAATCAAGTAAGAAACGGTATCATCAGAAGCTACATAGCTGATGATATTTTCATAGACAAAACGTAGTAAAATGATAAAGTGTAACATATCGTTGTTTTAAGCTATACAAAAACTATAAAAAATTACAGTTAAAAATCCAGGTCCGTATTAAAAAAAAATAAGTTGAAGGTGGCCTTGGAAATACGAAACGTCGTAATAAATAATTTTTACATGGCAGATTATAGGGAACTTGATTTATAACAAAAACTTCGTATAATTTTTTTTGTATCTTTTATAATAACAATGCACGACTTAAAAAAGGAAAATGAGGTTTTTTGGATTTTATCGAATATCTCCGGAACCAGTCAGAAAATCTGGAACTTCTATGGACCATTGTATTATCCGTCCAAATACGAAACTTTTTCCCCATTTAACCGACAATGTATATCTTACGGTTTACGAGATCTCTGTATAGGCAAATTAAATCCGGTCCACCCTGTATAATGTTCATATTCTGTGTGGTGTTTTAAAAGACGCTATTTTAGTTCTAGCCCTCTTCTTCTCGCTATGTGTCTCAATTAGATTCCTATTTTTGGGCATCTCATCGTTTCCGATGTGTGTTCATTTGTGTTACACAGGTAGCAATGTTCTTCGCTATTGCATTCTCTTTTTTGTGTCCGCCCTCTCCACACTTGTAACAGTTATTTCTGTCCTCTTCCTTATATTTACAATGGTTCCCCTGTGTTCAATTCTGTGGCACTTACGGCATCTTTCCATCGGATCCAGCTTTGTTGTCTTCTTTCATCGGTTTAATCCTTCACCAATCCTTTTTTTTTTCTTTGTTATGAAACTAGCCGCATCTGACTGCAATGTTACAAATGCATATTTTTACCCATCTTTATTACGTTTTTTAGCTAGTTTAACCTGGGACTCATCCACGAAGTTGTTCTCGATGTTTATTTCCCTTTTCAGGACTTATCGTATATCTTCTTCCCTCACGGTCTCATATATATCCAGAATCTTAAAGGTTTGTCCTTTCGTTTTAACGTCCACCTGGGCCTTGTTGCGTTGGTGAGAGTTGTGTTCAGTGCTATCGTGAATGTCTTTCTATCTTTCTCATCATTTCGTCTTATTTTTATTTGTAGGTTCCCATTGGTTGTTTTGGTTATCCTTTCTATTGTGATTCATTCTGTTTTTACTTTTGTTTTCATGTCTTTAAGAATGTACGCGAAGGAGGCATTGCCCGTTGGTGTTCTGTTGGTGTTTTTATTAATATGGTTTCCTCGTTATTTTTCCGTTTATTTTTTATTAGCTTCCAGTTTATTTTCTCGTCTTCGTCCATTGTGTGAGTTCTATTTTTAGCCATAAAAACTTTAAAACTGTTGTTTATCTTTCTTCCTATATACTCAAGGGTATTTCAAGTGACTTCGTGGTCTATATTTTGGTCCAGAACACATCATACATGGCTCACCGGTTGTTGGATTTTTAATTGTAACTCTACCCTGTAGAATTATAAAATATTTCCCTATCTCTCTGATCGGGTTTCAGAATACCACGTATTTCCGCGACACGGAGCGGTTCCCGATTCCCGATCAGTTACTCGAACGCAGTATAGTCCTTCCATTATCAATTGCAGAACACAGTTATGTGGGGAATCATCAATATTTAATATATACGCACGGTATTCATGCCAAATTAAGAAACGAAAAATAATGTTTACTCCCCTTATACAAAGCGGTAAATATTAAACGAACCATCAGTTGTTTACCAATGAAAACATCGAATCGTAAACTTAAATGCACTGTATTGACCGAAGGTTTACGGAAGGCAGGTGTTCAAAAATATTCCTGGAAGACAGTCTGCGATATCAGTGGAGTACTTATTACAGGTAGCCTGATTAAAGGGGTTCAAATTACCGAACTCCCTAATCAGGTTGACTAGTAATCCTCAGGGGGTGGGTTCCTGTAAAATAGAAAGAAGAAAAAGAATTTGATTCATGGAATGTGAACGGGCCTTTATTTTCTTATAACCTCGGCTGTCAAAATTATAACCAAAAAATTCCCATGCGTACCAAATATTACGAAATGTGGATTATTATTACTATTATTAGGAACAAAAGAAAATTATTATGTACGAGGCGTTTCAACAACTACTCTCACCTTTAATTTACATACACTTATAATATATAACCCTCCAAGTGGGTGGTAAAAGTGCGGTTACGTACGTAGAGCTCTTCGTATTACAAAGGAAAAAAACCGGTAGGTGAATATTACAATTAATAAGTATATATACAAAATAAATTGATTAATAAATAAGGTACTTAACTATTATGTTGGTTGTAGGCTGAGTCTCAACAACCTAATCGCGTTAGTAGATGGGGGCCCTCCGAAATATAGGGTTAGAAAAAAAGGAACCGTCTTACTTGGGATTAAGTGCACTCAATGAAGGACGATGTCCAGTGAGGTAGCTTCCTCTTGATGTCTGTAAGTAGACCGCTATGAAAATTATTTCGTGTTCGGTTATCCAATTGTCGGTTCTTTGTTGCTAGCACGCAAACGGTGACGGGAAGAAGCCCTATTCTTTATGGAGAGGTGGAGAGAACTTGCCCACAGTCCCCAGAAGTACTCCTCTAATAAAAGCCTGTATGCAGAATTGCAAATCTGAATGAGCGAAGGAACGCACGATTCGCACGAATGAAAGGGGCGAACCAAGGAGGTCTGAAAAACATTGACGATTGTAACAATTATGTATACAGAAGGCTGTTGGGAATATAGGTAAGTGAACTAATAATTTCTTTTGAAAAACTCACCCTTGATGGTATGTGACCTTTTAGTTATTAATTTATTAAATCAAATTCACACTTTTAGCCGATAATATATCCACCACTAGGTGTATGAATCACAAAGATCACTAACAATGTATCGGACTAAAGGAATCTCTGGTTTTTGCACAAGAATAAATCCTAGAAAATCCTAGTTAAAATCTTGGCACATGCCACGATCAGAATCCAAGCAAAAACTGGGCCAGGAAGGAAGTTCCACAAAATGGCCAACAAAAGTCAATGTCTTAGCAAGAAGGCCCTGACTACAAAAGGCTAATAGGATAATTTCTGGTAAGACTGTGGTCAATATTTATAAATTTAGAAGAATCTGACAACTGAAAGAGTTAAAATTGACATGTAAACAATAACAATAAAAATAAAGCTTTTTGGTAATTAAATGAGCTAGAGTTATTGTTCAAAGTAGCGAAATATATCTATTTACATTTTAAATTATTTATTAAGGTATTAATTATAATTGAATATACTCCAGGTGAGATTATACTTTATTACAAAATATTATTTTATATTTTACTACAAAATATGTTTGATAAAAATGGATATTTTATGAATTTATTTAATGGACTCATTTCATTGATTTATATACATTTATATACCGCACACTCTTAAATCTAAAGGTAACTAAAGAGATTAGCATAGGTTATAGTAGAATAGGTAAGTAATAGATTAGTTTAGTAATTAGAGTAGTGTACATAGTTAAATGTAGAATAGATTAGAAGTAGAGTAGTGTAAATAGTTAAGCATAGAATAGATTAGAAGTAGAGTAGTGTAAATAGTTAAGTATAGAATAGTAATAGGAATAGGTAGGATAGATTAGACTAGTTTAGGATAGGGTAGGATAGATAGAATAAGTTAGAATAATTTAGATTAGTTTAGAATAGTTTAGGATAGTTTAGAATAGAAAAACCTAGTTTAGAGTAGTGTAAGTTTAGAATAAGTTACAATAGGGTAGGCTAGGAAATAGGATAGGTTAGAATAGTTTAGAGTAGTGTAAACTAGGGTAATTTAGACTAGTCTAGGTTTAGATAGAATAAAACCCGTAACATACTGTCGTGCGGTGTATTTTGTATGTGTGGTTGGTTTAATTTAAATTTCTTTTAATAAATATAAATATGGCGTTCTTCAGACCATGGGCGAATAAAGAAAATTAAATTGCACAGTGTAGTGAGATTAGAGAAAGGTATGACTTTAACGATAAGGATTTAGATATACAAACACAACAAGTTATTTTAAATATATTCGAATGTTTAAAAAAGGAAAATATTCAGCAGTCTGGTAATGCATTCATAGTAACAATTGCTGAATTAACTAAAGTAAATAAATTTTCCGTTTATCCGGTAGTCACGAAAGCGGTTGCTGTGGATTATTTATCAAACCGAAAAACATGTAAAGAAAAACTGAAATCAGTTGATAGAGCTACCCAAGATTTTATACGAAGGACAATTTATAGTTTATATAAGGAGAACAGGGTTTCGACATTGGAAGTAATACAGCAAAAGGTGGCAGATTTTCCACGATACACTTATACCAGTTTGGAAACATTGCGTCAAGTTTTGTCAGCATGTGGTTTTAAACACAAAAAATTGAATAAATAGATGGCAATCACCGAATCGTCAAGGATAGTTCAATGGCGACAAGATTATTTGCGTCAGATAAAAGGCTACAGAAGTTCTAATAGACACATAATTTATCTAGATAAAACATGATTTGACAGTCACGATGTAGTAAATTTCGGTTGGGTTGGCAGTAGTAAAAATTGCTCTTTGAATGGGCCATGTTCTAAAGGGAAACGCATTATAATAGTACACGCTGGAAGCAAAGACGGTTTCGTGCCTAATGCTTTATTATTATCTGCTAAACAAATTAAAAACTGTGCAGCTGATTATCATGAAGATATGACAGCAGAATTATTTGAAAAATGGTTTAATGAACAGCTTTTACCTTACATTCCACCACAGTCAGTAATCGTTATCAACAACGCATCCTACCACTCGCGGGAACTCCTTAAAATACCAAATAGTAGCAGAAAAAAAGCTCAAATTTTAGCTTTAATGTCTGAAAAAAATATTCCTATTCCTGCCAGTGACAGTAAAAAAGAACCAACAAACAAAGAATTGCTTACTGTTATTAAAGGTATAAAGTTAGAAAAAATGTATTATATTGACAAGCTGTGCAAACTTAAAATCAGAATTACGAAAATGTAATCAGTCTCCAGAACTGAGTAAAGAAGTTGTAGAACTCGTAAAGAAAGTTCTAGAAGCAGATCGCCAAGAGCTTTGGAAAAACTGTGTTGAACATGTTATTAAAGAAGAAGATGAGTATGTAGTATTACCCTCTTTACAACCCATCATAATTCAACCAAATGATGACTCTAGTTCAGAGGATTCAAACTGCCATGATTATTTATAAAGATACTTTAGAATTGAATTGTTTTTTTTCTTTTGTTTTATTTGCAAAGAATTTATTTTCCTTCATGGTTTTTTCTTTGAAATTTCGTTTTCCAGAAAAAGAACGAATGGGGTACAAAAAGGGTTCAGTTCACGTCTGGTATCCTGTTTAAACCAAACGCCCTTGCAGGCAGGTACACTTTACTCGCAGTTGTAGCAAGTTAACGAGCTATAATGATTTTTTTAAGTCCAAGTAAGATTACAATTAAGTGAATCTGTCTAAATAAGGGCGTATAATAACGTTCAATTTATAATTATTCGATTTCCTTTTAACGAATACTTTCTTGCATATGATATATATTATATTAAAAGTATTTATAAAATAAATTTATAAAATGAGGTAGGTATCTACGCCTATGGCAGATCAAACAAAATTGTCGGTAAAGGTTCCGAATGAGTTTTTATGATCTGCAATTGATAATGGAAGAACTATACTCACAGTAGTAGTACCCCACTACTAAAAGATGATTGGTGTTGTTTTGTGCGCTAGCGGTGGAAACGGCTAAAACACATTTTTTAACAACCCCTATGTTGAATCTCTCTTTTTCAAGATGTATACGAGCCCATGTAAGCTCAATTAAATATTTCAACTAATGTAAATAAAATCAGTGCTGGAAGTGATAAATGTTAGGTTTTTGGCTATTTTTCTTTAATCTAATTTTAAGGACAATTCGGCTAAACGTGCAATGTTGTTACGTCTAAGGGAAGACATTTCTGTTATTTTTTATTATTATAGTTATATTGTGAGAAGTCCTTCTGACTTCTCTGTTTTTTAAATAAATCATTTATTATGTGTATGACTTTTATTCGTGTGAAAGTGGTGAATTCTACACAAACAATTTGCTCTCTTGTATTGGTTAGGGCGGAAACTTTTCAAAGAAGTACCATCTCTCAACATTAGATATACAGTCCACTTGCTTTTTACCCTCTCCAATACACCGGTTTTTTATCGGCGCTTTGTCCAATTTCGACCAGGTTTTCCTTCATTTTAATTTTATCCTCAACTGTGCTTAGACTTTCTGTTAATGTGATATACGTGACGAGCTCTACTGAGCTTTCGGCTATTTTGTTTCGAATTGCTCAGTAGTTATAGTAGTAGTTATAATATTAGTCATAGTAGTAGTCATAATAGTAGTCATTGTAGTAGTCATAATAGTAGTCATAGTAGTAGTCATAGTAGTAGTCATAGTAGTAGTCATAGTAGTAGTAATAGTAGTAGTCATAGTAGTAGTCAGTCATAGTAGTAGTCATAGTAATTCATAGAAGTAGGAATAGTATCTGTAGACACTTCACAATTCAAGAATATCGTTTTCTTTTATTAGTGGCCTAAGCCTTGTTCAAGCCTCAAGTCCAATTTAAGGATCTCGTATTGCTTGAAAAGCTAAAATGGACTATGTCGTCCAATTTAAAAGTATCTCAAAGCAAAATACTGTTTCAAGAATATCGTTTCTCTTAAAAACCTGAGGGTCTAGTTGATCGTTGTCATCTTAGGCTCAGACTGGGAGTCCAGGTGACTTAGTAACCATATAACGATAATATCATTATCTTACGTCGATGACTAAATTTTGAGGTGTCTTTTTCAAGATTTATACGAGCCCATGTAAGCTCAATTAAATATTTCAACTAATGTAAATAAAATCAGTGCTGGAAGTGATAAATGTAAGGTTTTTGGCTATTTTTCTTTAATCTAATTTTAAGGAACATTCGGCTAAACGTGCAATGTTGCCACGTCTAAGGCAAGACATTTCTGTTATTTTTGATTATTATAGTTATATTGTGAGAAGTCTTCTCTGTTTTTTAAATAAATCATTTAGTATGTTTATGACTTTTATTCGTGTGAAAGTGGTAAATTCTATACAAACAATTTGTTCTCTTGTATTGGTTAGGACGGAAACTTTTCGAAGAAGTAACATCTCTCAACATTAAATATACAGTCAGTCCACTTGCTTTCCACCCTCTCCAATACACCGGTTTTCTATCGGTGCTTTGTCCAATTTTTAGCAGGTTTTCCTTCATTTTAATTTTATCCTCAACTGTGCTTAGACTTTCTGTTAATGTGATATACGTGACGAGCTCTACTGAGCTTTTGGCTATTTTCTCACCGACGAGTCCGCTCCTAGCGACCCCTACGATCATGTTGCCAACTTCTAGTTTATTTTCCTCTACATATTTTCTAAGCTGAGGGTTTCTCTTCTTGAGCTTTCTTAGGAGTAGATTATTATTAGTCGCTCCTGCTTTCATAATAAATAAGAGATTTTGTTCTTCTCCGGTAATTGCTTCTTTATGTATTTGACATTTTTTAAGGCATCTTGTGGCCATTTCGTTTCGAATTGCTCAGTAGTTATAGTAGTAGTCATAGTAATTCATAGATGTAGTAATAGTATCTGTAGACATTTCACGATTCAAGAATATCGTTTTCTTTTAATAGTGGACTAAGCCTTGTTTAAGCCTCAAGTCCAATTCAAGGATCTTGTATTGCTTGAAAATCTAAAGTGGACTAAAATACTATGTTTCAAGAATATATTTTCTCTTAAAAAGTTTAGGGTCTATTCAATCGTTGTCATCTTAGGCTCAGACTGGGAGTCCAGGTGATTTAGTGACAGTATAATGAGAATATCATTATCTTACGTCGATGACTAAATTTTAAGGTATCATACCCTTTTGATCATTTTAATATCTCTATAATTATCAATATTCTCCATTTGGCTCAGGTTTCTGGATATTCTAGACTATACAGAAAATTAGGACAGAATTAAAAAAATAAATATAATATTTAGACAAAAATTGACCGTTAGTGCGACATGTTAGAGTTTGGCCATCGATTCGCTTTCTTTTCTTTTCATTTGAAGATGATATAGGTCAACTAAAGTGAACCAGGGAACAGGAGTTACCGGAATACAGCACATTCAATGAAGAAGAGACTTAACTCCAAGACTTTTAGGAGGACATGGAATATTGTAGCCTGGCCAACTGATAACGAATTTAGTCACATTAGTGGATACAAATCAAGTGATACCCTTGAGTGTTTGGCAAGTGTCACTCATCGCGGCAAGGGCTTATACCTAGATAAAGGAATACATTGGCTAAATTCTGGGAACTCAAAGACATTTTGTGTTATAACGAAGAATCGGTCACTTGTGTTTTTATTTTAACAATACTGATCTTATTTAGATGTATTCTTATTCATTGAAATAAAGATTTGTAGAAGTACCACTTTGAAGATTTTATTAATAATAGTTTGGTTGAATTACATCTTTAATTATGGCATTATTGGTTGGGGAAGTGTATCAAGAACTAACCATTGTGCACTTGTTATTTTTAAAAAACGATTTATTTGAATTATGTTTAATAAACCAGAAAAATATTTAAGCAATCTTCTCTATAGTGTCCAGTTAGGGTGTCAGCAATACGAAAATTAAATTGAACTTACCTACATTATCAATACTCAAAAAGAACAATACACGTACACTGTGCAGTAACTTCTTAATCTCAAGGTATGGTACAAAATTGTTTAATTATTTACCACAAAGAGTTGTTATAAAACTTTAAAAAACACCTTGTACTGTTTATAAAAGAAAGTTAAAAAATATAAAATATGCTATTTCAACGTCATTTTTTTTAAATGACATGTCAGTGTACTCGTATAATGAAACCGCTGAAGAATATATAATTTTAACGGAGTGGAAAATTAACAATTTTCAAAGGACGTGAACCATGAGAAAAAATGTTCTATATGATAGCGTAGTAAAATTTCATTTTGGAAATACCTGTTGAAAGTTTTCGAGAGGCATCGCTCGTTGGAAATCGACAATACATCCGCTTCTTTCGCATCAGAGCGTTGGTTTAGCGAATTGGGTTCATTAAAGTTTTATATGACGCCCAAACGGAACAACAGATGTCAGTAGAACGCGGGATTTTTGCTTTTATTTGATTTTTTTCGTTGCAGTAGAGCAATCGGATGGATAGGTTGTATTGTAAGCTTTACTGTAACGTATGTTGGGAGCATCAATACCATACGTATACAGTTCACATTTGTCAATGTTTCTATTAAATATGAGTAGCAGCGTACTCTGTTGTATGGAAAATTATTAGTAATTAGTTCAGTCTGGGGTATAAACTTAAATTTTCAAATTCAGATGGCTTATTTGTTTTTTATTTTATTTATTATTTATAAAATTGAGTCGTTGAAACAAACCTGTTTAATCTAGTTCTAATTCTAATATAATTGCGATATTTAAAACCATTTGGTTTTTTAGGGCTCTTTCAGACACAACGATTTCGTCCGCACGGACTGTACGGTACCGTACCGTTGCCGTCTATCAGTGGCCTATGTAACTTTATGCAGGCTTATATATATGACGATATTTAGCCGTCTGCCGTCCGTTATTGCGTGCCGTTTGGTTATTTATCATAAATATTTTGTGTTTTAGTTTACGCGTTAATATGACCATGAATGACAATATTATAAACTAGTAGTTTGAATATTTGGTAGTTAATAAACTAGTAACAAAACAAACATATAGAACCCTTTTACTTCAGTGTCACAACTATTATTTCCATAGGTTCAAAGCAGTTTCTCATTTTAGTATTATACCGCTAAATATTGTTTTATAGTTGGGTATGAAGCTCATCAGAGGATACAATAGACATTGGAAGGTAATTAAAAATTGTGTTTTCGTCTGCACGTAAATCTTCGATTAAGCAAATGAATGGGCCTACTTCATCTCTTTTCTGATTAATTGGGTGCACCTAGTATACAGGGTGAGTCATGAGGAACCTTACAGACTTCTACCATATGTAGAGTCCCTTAAGGGGTATATCATATGAGCATTAAAAAGTGGCAACTCCCCTTCGTTATTAATAGAAGGGATGTTTTGTGAATTTTGACAAAACTTTATGTGGCCGTAAAATCTACAAGGATTACTAGATTTCTTTAATTTTTTGGTGGAGCATTACACTGGTGTCTAGGCATTTAATTCATATTATCAAAAGTTAAAAATTCCAGGATTGGCTTAGGAAAAATTAATCTCGACGATTCATATCAAAAAGTTCGCCCTGTATAAGATTTTTTAAAATTATATTAAGATATTTTTAAAGTACATAGATAGACAATCAAAACTGTGTATGTGACATTTTTGTCACCTTTTTTTTATTAAGGTTCGATTTTGGGTAAAACTGAAAAATCACCTTAAGGGGTCACATAAATTATGTTATAACATAAAGAAAACATTGTTAATTGTATGCATTTGAACTAAACGAGCCAAACATAAGCCTTTAGTGAGCTTACTAGATCGTTAAATTCATTTTCGACAATTTCCAGATCTGGATTAGTTCATTTTTAAATTTTAAATAGAAATCGGCCTATTTTTGTAGACTATAGAAACTACTCAACTAAATTAAACATGTCAATAATCAATAAATAAATTGTAGCGAATAACAATAACGAACAATAAATTCACACATATTAATTAATAATTATAAATGCTATTTATTAACCTCTAATAAAAACTGCACATTTTATTCTTGCAACTAAGATATTATGTGGTTTTATTTTTATTATAAATACATAGTAGGTACCTATGTATCAAGGTAGGTTGTGATAGTTTGACGTTTGTTTGTTCTTATTTATTTGTCATTTGCAACCATTATTTATACGTGTAAAATAATATTTCGCTTTGTTTTATCTATTTTACAGTTAGAATTTTTTGTTGTTGGTGTTGTTATTCAAAATGCCCCATAAGTTTTCAAATGCAGAATATGCAGATATCATTTTTATGTACGGATTCTGTAATGGGAATGGCAGAGCTGCAGCAAGAGAATATCATAGAAGATTTCCTGGTCGTCGAGTTCCCTGTCATTCAACATTTGCATCAGTTTTTAATTATTTGCGAGAAAATGGCACATTCCCTAAAGCAAATACAGAACGAAATGTAGATCATGAGCAGGAAGATAATATTCTTGATGCTGTTATTGCGAACCCCACAATAAGCACCAGGAAAGTAAGTCGACAACTTTATGTTACCCAATCAAAAGTGACTAGAGTCTTACTAAAAAATAATTTACACCCATATCATATTCAATTAGGCTAGCGGCTACACCCTGGAGATGAAATCCATAGGTTGGAATTTTGTAGGTGGATTGCAAATCATAGACCAGTACTGTATAGAACATTGTTTACAGATGAAGCACAGTTTACAAGGGATGGGATAAATAATTCCCGTAATTTACATGTGTGGGCAGTAGACAATCCCCATGCTGTTCGAGAGTTTCGGCCTCAGTTAAGGTTTTCCGTTAACGTGTGGATTGGTGTGATAGATAACCAATTTATAGGACCTCACTTTTTTGATGGTCCTTTAAGAGGACAAGTTTACTTAGACTTTTTGCAAAATACTTTGCCCAATTTACTTGCCAACGTAGGTATCCGAAGGATGTATGTCCAACATGATGGAGCATCGCCTCATTTTTTAGTTGCGGTAAGAAACCATCTAAATAATGTTTTTGGCAACAGATGGATAGGACGTGCAGGTCCTATTTCATAGCCTCCAAGATCCCCAGATTTTAACCCCGTAGATTACTGCATTTGGGGACGATTGAAAGAATTAGTTTATTCACAAAATATTAATGACCGACAACAATTAATTGATAGAATTATCCTTTGCTCTAATGTTATTAGAAACGATCCCTTGACTATCCGTAAATCAATAAGGCACTTAACGATTCTGCAACAAAAATGCGTAGAAGCTGGAGGGTTTCATTTCGAACAACTACTGTAATTGTTAATTTATTACCATGATTTTATTTTCTAGTATACATGTTATCATTATTCTATGTATGTAGTATTAGTTTTTTTTAAATTTCTTAGTTGTTCGTTATTCTAATTCGTTAAAATTTATTTATTGTTTGTTGATGAAATTTAAACGAAATAAAATATTTCTAATAAATACATATGAACTTATGTTTAATTTATTTGAGTCTCCAAAAATTTACAGGGTGATTTTTGTTTAAAAATTAATTAAAAATTTATAACTAGGCCTGGAAATTGAATAAAATGATATTAACGGTGTAGGCACTAAAGGCTTATGTTAGACTCGTTCTAGTTCAAATGTATACCATTAACAATTTTTTCTTTCAGTTATAACATTATAATGTGACCCCTTAAGTTGATTTTTCAGTTTTGCTCAAAATCAAAAGTTAATAAAAAAATTAAAGAAAATGTGACAAAAATGTCACATACACAGTTTTGATTGTCTATCTATGTACTTTTAAAACATCTTATTATAATTTAAAAAAATCTTATACAGGGTGAACTTTTTGATATGAATCGTCGAGATTAATTTTTCCCAAGGCAATCCTGGAATTTTTAAATTTTGAGGATATGAATTAAATGCTAGACACCAGTGTAAAGATCCACCAAAAAATTAGAGAAATCTCTTTAAGTTATAACATTATAATGTGACCCCTTAAGGTGATTTTTCAGTTTTGCCCAAAATCAAAACTTAATAAAAAAAATTAAAGAAAATGTGACAAAAATGTCACATACACAGTTTTGATTGCCTATCTATGTACTTTAAAAATATATTATAATTTAAAAAAATCTTATACAGGGCGAACTTTTTGATATGAATCGTCGAGATTAATTTTTCCTAAGCCAATCCTGGAATTTTTACGATATGAATTAAATGATAGACACCAGTGTAAAGCTCCACCAAAAAAATTAAAGAAATCTAGTAATCCTTGTAGATTTTACGGCCATATAAAGTTTGGTCAAAATTCACAAAACACCCCGTATATTAATAACGAAGGGGAGTTGCCACTTTTTTAATGCTCATATGATATACCCCTTAAGGGACTCTACATATGGTAGAAGTCTGTAAGGTTCCTCATGACTCACCCTGTATACGATTATGTCGTTTCCGATACTTTTGTATATGACGGTACAAAAGCCACATGGCATTGGTGCGCTTTCGATTTATGTCGATAACCAACTGACATAAAATACAATAGCTAAAGACGGTTCACGGAAAAGAAAACCGTCGAGTGTGAATTCTACCAAGACATGGAAAAAATTCGTACGAATTTTCTCCGTACGAACAAAACCGTTGTGTCTGAAAGAGCCCTTATTAGTATTTACAAAAAATATATTCGATATTGGAATTTGAACACATGTCCGTTACCCAATCACAATTTGATTCTATTTGACATTCGAGCCAGGTCCTCATCTGGTCATGAATTAAATAAGTTATGTCTGAGCTTACATCAGTAGGTAATTATAAGAATGTCATTAAAAGATATGTGTGTGTACCACATACTTTGATTTTCTCTTACTATACGGAGAATGGTCGCACTGCGCAGCTTTCTGAGTCCCTTTTAAAAGGAGATAGAAACCTCCGCCATTTTGATGCCTTATTACGTGTTGCCTACATCTTGGCGCAATATTTTTATTAAGTGCGTTTTAATCATTCGCTTCTGCTTCGGAATTGTCGGTTTTCTTGTTTTAATCTGACAGGTAAAACGACTAAACCGACAATTCCGGAAGCAGATACACATCATAGTCAACCTTCAACCGGTATACACCTATTAATTTCGTCTCTATGAATTGCAACTAATTACAAGAGTAAAAGTTAAAGTTATGTAGTGTAAATGACATCAATCGACTCAGTAAGTTTTACCTTATAATATAATCATAAAAGTAATAGAAAAATAAATGTGCATTCTGCTAAAAACAAGGAACTTCAAACAAAATCTGAAATTCTCATGCCAATGTGAAACCTTATCACATATTAAAAACTAGCAGCAACAACAATAATATATAGTACAAAGTACAATTTGACATGAATTCTGAAAATATTGCTAAAATTCTCAACGATATTACCTAAACTTGAATTAAAAACCGATATAGCATCAATAAAAAACCAAAATGAAGATCTTTTAAATGAATTAGCAGAGATACGTAAAGAGCTAAAATCGTACAAAGACGACAAGTCCAAATTGTCGAACTAAAATTAGAAAATCAAATTTTAAAACTAGAGTTAATCAGTGTACAAGATAGAATACAAAATACAGAGAGAGAGAGGAAAAACAAAAAATACAACCTAATTATATACAATTTAGCACAGCCCAATCAAGAAGATTGTATTAATACCACTACAAACTTCATAAATCAAAAATTAAATATTTCTTGTGATAGTAATGCCATTCGAGATTCCTACCGAATTGGTAAAAAAATCGCGGGTAAAATACAACCAATGTTGATTGTATTTGTAAATAATAAACTAAGATCCCAAATAATAATCAAGGCTAAAACATTAAAAGGAAGTGGTATATTCATATCACTGGACTATATTTCCGAAGATTACGCCAAGAAAAAATAATTAGTTTCCAGACAAAAAATTGCAAGAGGCGAAAACAGAAGAGCTACGATTAAAGGAGACAAATTAATAATCGACGGGGTTTCTTTATCATATGAAGAATTAAAGCATCAAGAAGACAAGGAGGTAAATCTAGGACAAGAAAACAAAAACCAAAAGTTGAGTGAATCGTCTGTTGTGTCCAAAAAACATAATCAAGGTTTTAACTCGGCTAGAACATTACGATCAACGGCCAAAAATGTTCCTTAGGCACCCGAACTATTTGTTTCTTTATTCGCGTACGTACAATTCTTGTTACAAATAGTTAAGATTTATTTTAGTTTACCATTTAGATTAAAATTAATAATTGAAGGTTAATTTATAGGTATTATATAGAAAATTTTAATTACATTTAATTTGTCGTAGTTTATAAATTTTTCTATTATTAAAATTTAAATATAGTTCTTACAAAACCAAAACAAAAGAATTGTTGTTAAAAATGGAAAATAATTTATTACACTAAAAAATTTTGACTATAAATTTTCCCTATTTTGACTGAACCCTGATTTTGACTCTTCTCAATATTGTTTTAATTCCTGATGTAGATATTTACATTGTATTAAAGTTTAAATTTTTATTGTAAATAAGTGTAATTAATATGTATACTGCATTAAGAATTCTTTGTTAATTTAATAGCGCGTATAAGCGGTATTTCTACTGCTTCTGTGCTGTAACCTGTTTGTTTATTGTAAAGAATGTTTGTTAATTACGTTTCTACTGAATTATTTTTTATCAGTAAATAAACTTTATTATTATTGTTAGAAGTGGATGATTAAAACGCACCTGATATTTTGCTTGATGCTGTCAGTGTCAGTAAATATTATTTTTGGAGTCACAGTTTATTGCTAAAGAAAAAGTTAGCTCACTCGGACCAGTTAAAAGTTCCAAAATAACATCCACTCCAGGGATACAAATTCAGGATGCGCAGAAGGCTGCTGTTTTATTATAGCTGGTTGTCATATATTGTATTATGCGAGTTGCACAGTGTATAAACTGGAACATTGAGGTCAAAAGTACCGACGCAGAGTAAGCGAAGTGATTCTTTAGCTATAAACTGTGGTAAAGGCATCAAAATGGCCGCGCCCTAGTTGGGCGTGTCGGACCTCTCTCTTGCACCGTATAGTAATTAAAGTATGTGGGTATTTCGCTTTTATATATAGACCGAGAATACCGATCAAGGAGAAGCGACAGTAGCTGTCGGTGCCTTTGATATCGGATGCACCTTTTTCACAGCATGACTTTGATTGATACACAACTTAGCATGCTGAGAAAACATGCTTATTTTCTACACTGAGCGAAATAGTTTGGAAAATTATCAGAAATTATTCTTATAGTCCATGCGCAAATGTTGCAATTTTATTTATTTGATTACATTGAATGAAGTAGTAGTAATAATTAATTATTTGTTATAAAAGTAAAAGACGTTTATTATTTTATAATTTATCTATAAAATTTGTTTAATATTTGGTTTATTTATTGTTAAAAATGTAATAATAGGCCCATATTTAAATTACCTTTTCCTTAAGTAAAAATAAGGTAAATAAAATTAAGGGTGCCAAAAAAAATTTTGGTAACAATTAAAAAGACATTAAGTTTGAGAGGTTTAACTAAATATTTGCAATGTGCATATATTTTCAAAGCTTTTAGATGTAAAAAGTGTAGTGCTTCGTACTACATATTACTCTTCTCTCTGTCATAATTACGTTGATAGATAAATGTTATAACCTTAAACCAATCATCTCCACTTTGTCATTTCGACGTTTTATTTTTGTTATGTGAATGACACTTTAGAATGTTTCGTGGTGGCATGAGACTCAATCCTGTTTCCTGCCAATGTCATAGAACTTCAAAGTTGATGACATTGGAAGTCACATCTGTTTTTGATTTGTGGTGTAGTAGGTGGAAAAACAATGGAGTGTGTGGTGGACAGCTGTGGAAAAAAAAAGAAAGAACAGAACAGCAAGAGACAAGAAACTATCAACAAATTATTTTTCATTTTTCTATTTTTTCGAAGTTACGTGTTCTTGGCCTTTTAATAAAAGAATTTTAAAAGAGAATTTTTAATTATATAGTTATTTTGGTTACAGGGAATACCTATAAAAAGTACTTACATATTTTTAGAATTTTTAGATTTATATTATATTAAAAGAACTTTCAAGTTTATCGCTCATTTCTGTAGAAACAAGTGTTTTCTCGCAAAGTTAAACCAGATGTCATTTAAGGTTTATGTATTTAGAGTTAAATACTTGGCCTGGCTATCACCAAGAAAATACAAATATGTCCATTGGACTCCATTCGATATACAATTTTGGATGTCTAGACGTCCAAAAATGAGTTTTCTGGACTTCCGACATCCAATGGACGTCCAGTGAAGTATACAAATGGCACACTTTTGACCATTCAGAGGACGTCCAATTCTGGAATATATTTGGACGTCGAACACTGGACATTCAAAAAACGTCCAGGATTATATTTCCATTGAGACCACATCCCTACTTTTTTTACAGAACCGCAACTCGCCACACACTATTTTATATTATTAATAATTTGTTTATTATTTTCGCAAACCGCTATACACCATTTATTTATTTTTTATTAAAAATCGCTTGACCTGAGCAGGAATCGAACTCACGATACATCCATTATCGTTTTACGCTTTCAATCGCTAGACGAGATCGACCAAGGAACCACTTGAAAACTTTTTACTAGATACAGTTATAATTGAATAAGATTTCAAACTTCCGCTGATAGAATGAAATGCAATGGATTCAATTTGTCAATTTTTAATGATTAGTTATATTAAAAAAAGAAGTATATACAGGGTGTAACTAAATAAGTGTAAAACATTTAAGGGGGTGATTCCTCTTTAAAAAAAACATCTTCCATATAAAGAAACTTCATTGGAGCATCCCTTGTTAAGATACAGCCCCTTAAAGGGGGTACATAAAATTTGTTTAACAATTTTATTCACAAGCACTAAATAAGTTACAATATTGAAATTAATCTGTCATTTTCTACTACTAAAAAGACACTTAGCCAGTAATTTATTTGGTTTACCCCATGGTTGTAAGGAATGAAAACGCAACCCCTAAAATTTCGTTTCAACGTAATTTTTTGTCTTATTATTTGTTTACCATTTAAAATTTTATTTCCGATAGCCTGTTTTATTTTAAACAAAAAATGTCTCTTGAACTTTTTTCCCAAAATAAACCAGTTCGCAGCAAAAAATTATTTTACGACAACTACAGAGATACATCGTCATAAATGCGAATTGGATTTATTGTTATTTTGTAGTTACCAGCTGCATTAAATGATTTAAAAGGGGAATAATTAAAACTAATTTATTAATAACAAAACATACAACATGTAGAAATCATACTAAATGTTCAATATGTCTACCTTCAGACATTACGCATGCGTCTAGACGTCGGCGCATTGAGCCACGTATCCGCACAAATAATCCTGAAGTCTCTCTAATTACCCTACACGCATCGATGATGCGGTTTCTTAAGTCCTCTACATCGCGAACAGGAGTACGATAAACCAAATGCTGCAAATGGCCCCAAGTAGAGAAATCGAGAGGATTGAGATCCGGGGATCGAGCAAGCCAATTCTGTGGTCCTCCTCGACCTATCCACTGATTTGCATATGTTTCAGTTAAATGCTGACGTGCTACTTGACTGCCGTTGAGGATACATTTCAGCATATCTTCTAGAAGCTTCTAACGCATTCCCCTGGGACAGACCGTAAACGTAATGCATCAGCCATTTTCTTATTTGTGTATGCCATTTTAATAACAAGTGAATTATTAAAGTAACAAATTATGAACAGAACAACAATACACAATTGGTATTACTTTAATTTCCAAAATTTACAAACTGACAGCTTGATTTCAACGTAATTGTCAGTATCGCTAATAGCGGCCTACTAGATAAATTAGTTTCGTATTTTTGTTTTATGGCGATATCTATCTTGTTCGTAAAATAATTTTTTGCTGCGAACTGGTTTATTTTGGGCAAAAAATTCATAAGACTTTTTTGTTTAGAATGAAACAGACTATCAGAAATAAATTTTTAATTGGTAAACAAATAATAAGACAAAAAGTTAAGTTGGAAAGACATTTTAGGAGTTGTGTTTTCCACCCCTTACAACCATGGGGTAAACCAAATATTACTGGCTAAGTGTCTTTTTAGTAGTAGAAAATGTCAGGTTAATTTCAATATTTTAACTTGTTTAGTGCTTGTGAAAAAAATTGTTAAACAAATTTTATGTACCCCCTTTAAGGGGCTGTATCTTAACAAGGGATGCTACAATGAAGTTTCTTTATATGAAAGATTCTATCTTTTTTTCGATGAGGAGTCACCCCCTTAAATGTTTTACACTTATTTAGTTATACCCTGTATAAATGGGTATTATCTGGTAGGCTTACTAAATAATGACCTAAGATGGACGTCCACTGGACGTCAAAATACTACTAAACTTAACATTAAGTCCAAAAACAGACGTTCTCTGGGTATCGATATTCAGCTGTCCATTTAATTAGCATAAACGGACGTACACTGGATGCCCGGATATGGACGTCCTGACCCTCAAATAGATCTAAAGTGGACGTCCATTGGACTATGTGTGCATAGACGAATTTTTAGAAATAGTACTTATTTAAGTATGCACCAATATTTCCAAAATCAACTCCAGTATGATTCATTCAATAAATGTAAATATGAATGGGCAAACCATCTTTATATTGACATAATTATAACTTACAATTTAGCCATAATAAAGGGATTTCGCCCACTTTGACCAATCATAATTGAAACACGCGAATTTATTATATTTTTTTAAATACAATTTCAAAATAAAATAAACAAAATATGCAGTTCATTGTTTATTATTTGGAGTGAGGGTAGCCATATGTGAGTAGTAGGGATTAAGTGTAAGGGGTTAAAAAGAAGGTCCTTTATTTCTCACAAGTCAATTTAATTGGCGACCGGTTTCGAAGCTGTCACTTCATCATCAGGCACACCTTGACTATTTCCATTGATGATGAAGTGACAGCTTCGAAACCGGTCGCCAATTAAATTGACTTGTGAGAAATAAAGGACCTTTTCTTTAAACCCCCCCCCCCTCCTTACACTTAATCATTGTTTATTAAATTTATTTAAAAGAAGAAAAACATATTTCACAAAATACAATACCTACATATGAAAAATAAAATGTCAAAAATGATTAAATCATTATACTTAATATTTATGCATGTGATAAAATTCTTAGTTTCCTAGTAACTTTTTGGGCACATCTGTATTAGAATACCTAAGTGTGTAAAAATCTTCATCTTATTACTACACAAAACAAACACCAAAAAATATCACTTAACATTGCTCACGTACTAAACACAACTTGGACTGACTTTGACAGATAACATAATTTTGAGTGATACACAACTTATTTTCGCACATGCGCGTTACAAAACGGTACACTGAAAACACCAAGCTGTCGCTTCTTCTTGATCGGTATTCTCGGATATAGATAGATTTATGTCAAAGACAATGAAAATGTAATAAAAAAAAAGAAGAGGAAGAAGACTTTATAATTTTAATTTTAATTCAAATAATTTTCGGGACTTGTTACCGTAGTCACTATGAAGTGTTTATTAGGTTTCATGTTTCATGAGAAATACTGAGTTAATACTTTAAATTTAAGTGGAAACAGTCTACCAGGTTCGTTTTTTTATTATTTTTTTAATTCATACCCCCGCAATATTCATTTTCTCTTCGTGAAATAATCAAACAAAGTTTACAGCTTTATGAAAAATAGGTAACTGAATAATATTTCATTAAAGCCGAAAGTTTGAAGAGAAAATTAGAAAACTTTTCGCTTTATTCGTTATTTTGTTGAATGTATATCCCAGCCTACCTACTGCTTCACAGATCTCTTCATTTCATTTATTAAGATGAGCACACTTGATTACTTGGCTCTGTTTCATTTAGGTATTTGCCAGGTACTTTTGAACAGTAAATAACGTAAAAGTTTGCAAGTTAGACACTATGAAGGTTGAAATTCCAAAGCATCTGTACGTTAATTTTAATTATAAATTAATACGAGATATGGATACGTATATTAATTTTAACAGTTTACTTTAAAAAAAAATCCTATTTCTAACATAGGATAGAAAGAACGAGTTCCTGAAAAACAGTGCAAAACAAAATTAAAAGAATAATTTTTTAATTAAATCCTTCATAATAAAAATAGTTTAATCGTTTTCGACAAAAACATTTTTATTTGAGATTATTCTTTACTTTTTAAAATTGCCCTTACAATACAATTAAAATCTTTGTACAAAACTTTAAATAATTTTTATATTCCATTAAAGAGGTAGAAACCATATAAAAGTGTAAATCATGTAGAGTTAAAAAATTAATTAATAAAAGAGAATAATACCTTTTATTAAAAGTTGAAGCTTATTGTTCAATTCTTATTCGTTTGATGTCATAAAATATGGAACTTCATTGAAGAAGCATAAAATAAAAGGATTAAAATAAAAGGAAACAATAGAAGGGCTAACTTTTATTAAAATAAAACTATTTAATTTTGCTATAAAGTGGTTTGTGGATACCCTATAGACATAATGAGGTTATGTAACTTTGTTTTCTTAATAATAAGGACCAAAAGTCGAAAGCTTTGGTACCAAAATTTTCTCCCCCCCACTTTTTTAGAAAACAAAAGTAACCTAAAAATTAATTTCAGATGAAATACTTTTGGTAGGGTATTTGGAACCAAAATCTAAGAGTATTGAGGGTGTTCGCTATACCCCTCTTCCCAAAATCCTCCAAGAGTAAACTTGATATTTTTGAATGAAACAAAATTTACACAGTTTATGGAATATTGAATACTAAAATTTTTAAGGTATATGGCGTTGCCCCCCCCCTGCCTCTCAAAAATTATAAAATGTGAAAAAATTTTTTAAGTAATTTTAATGGATTTTTAAGATTAATACAAATATGTATATTTCGTTTTCCCCCTTTACCCCCCCCTTTTATACATTTTCTTATGTTTTATATAATTAAAAAAATAAAATAAAATATAGTTAATGAAGATAGACTATAATACTTTCGATCCCCCCAGAATTTTCTCCCCTTGCCTCCCTTTTTTAATTATATAAAAAAATAAAAATATTGGAATTTTGAAATAAAAATGGTGGCATGTTATTGAGTGAATTATTTTAAGAAAAAATACCCCACAAATTCGCCTCAAAATTTTTTTTTAAATATCCCCCTTTTAAAATATTTTTTTCTGTTGACCCTATAAAAATTTTATTTAAAAAAAACTGTGAAAATAATGCATGATTTTTATAGAATCGATTCGCTATTTAAATTTCACCGTAAAATCTTTATTTTCATCCCCCATTCCCCCCTTTTTTGAATTGCTTATTTTTATTGAATAGTAATAAAAAAATTATTATGCTGTTATTAATAGTAACAAAATTGATATAAAAAATTATGAGTTCCCCCTTTAGCCCCCTTTTTTTCAATGTTAATTTTTATTAAAATTTTAAATCAATTACGTTTATATTCTGTCAGCAACCCCGTAAATAATAAATTTCGTTTTGTCAGCATTCTCTTAATATACCCTCTAGGATGTCCCACTGGCGGGAGACGCTTTCACTGAATTTTTAATCGAAACTATATTTTTTTTATAATTCGCTAGAACTAGAATTCAATTTAATAACAAAATGTAATCTAATCACCTTAATATTATCATTTTAAGGCTAATATAATCAGCACCTGCTTTGAAGTTTACGCCACGTTAAGGTCAAGGTTATGCCGACGACATAGTAATATTTGCTAGTGGCAAGGTTAGTAATATCCTGTTGTTACGGGTCAAAATATCGTAGCCAAGTTAAAATGGCAGAGCTAGTAAACAATACACAACTTTATTTTTATTTATGATTTAATTTAACTTCTAATCTAATCCTAAATCTCTAAGTTATTCTAATCTAATCCTAATCTATTCTACCCTAATCTAAGTTATTCTAATCTAATCCTAAATCTATTCTAAGTTATTCTAATCTAATCCTAATCTATTTTACTCTATTCTAAGTTATTCTAATCTAATCCTAATCTATTCTACCCTATTCTAAGTTATTCTATTCTAATCTAACCTATTCTACATTAATCTACTTTATAATCTAGGCCTATTCTATTTTGGATTTGTTTTACTTACAGAAACCGTTGTATGAATCGTAAGACTTCTAATTTTGTAGCTTATTCTACTTTTAACCCTATTCTAACCTTTCCTATTATTTTGTTAGAATGATTACTTTTAATGAATACTTTAGAACCCAAAGAAATGCCTGTTGCTACAAGAAATCGTACACATAACTCTTTTACATATCTGATGGTTTTAAATATAGGTTAATTATTATTTGTTTTTGTTTACATTCACTTTTATGAAGTGTCACATTCTTCTTTTACTGAGGGGCCACACTCTTACCAGACTTTGTCCTGCTAGTCTTTAATAGTCAAGACCTTCCATTGACTTCCCGCCATTTTGGGAACTTCCTTTTATCAGTTTTTATCTGCTCAACTTTGTGGTAGCATGTGCTATTTTCTCTAGTGTATCTAGGATTTGACTTGAGCTAAAAGAATAAAAACTGTGAAACCAGTCTAAAGAATTAGTTGATAAATCTTTGTGATTTCTACACCATTCGGTGGATTTTATACAATCTTTGACTGTGATTCCTGCAAAAAGGTCGCCCTACACCTAAAGGTGAGTGTCTAATATTAAATATAATTATTCTCTTACACGGCTTACCTATCGCTTAAGGCTGTTTATATGTGTGGCTTACACTAATCCTTCTTACAGACCTTCAATTTCACCTTCAACTTTAACTTCAATACTTTAATACTTATTCTACTTATATCTATCTGGGTATTTCTTTCTGTGGGATCTATCGACTTTCCTTCGGACTAATACACTTCCTTCCAAGCTTTCTTCGTGGTACTATCACTAAACTGCTACAGCTTTTGAACACTGCCAGCTAACATTCTACAAGGATTGGGTGCATGTTTAGCTAGTTTAGGAAGCCAGGTACCCCAGAACCAACCCCTACAGCAAATCGGCTGGATCTAGCCCTCCTTTTACAGACAGGCCAGAGGTACGACGCAATATTGAGGACGACGGGACAACATAGATATAAAGTAAGGCTATTCCTTATAGCCAAGGGCCCCATTTATCGTGGGTACCACATGACCTCAACTGGTGTCCACTAATTGTGATTCTACCTACAAAGGTTTTGAGATAATCGAGATAATTCACGTAATTTACCTTAGAAATTGATAATATTAGGGTTATATATAGAGGTAAAGCCATTTTATAAAGCTTACTTACAATTCTGGATTACCGTTTGTAACATTTAGGCCTATTTGCGGACGTGTACCTCGGATTGTAACGATAATTTGTAGATACAATTGCATGATATATATAATTATTATTTTACCTACTGAATCACGGCGTGGTATCTTTTTTTTATATTCAGATTATATATATATTTTTTTTGTTACTCTTCGGTACATCTAACCTCTGAAATAAATGTCAGACGCTGTCAAAAATTAAATTAAATTTATAAAAATTTGCGTTGTGTCTAAGAACCCGACCCTACTCTCCCGAATTTTATAAAACTGAGCTAATAAAAAGAAATAACCCTTCCATCCCCTATAAATCTGAAGGAAAAAAGGTAATACTATGTGATATAGTCCAACGAGAACTAGAACATACCAAAAGATGGTGCCGTGAAGTGGGACTTAGTATAAACCCTATAAAAACAACACTAGTAGCCTTTTCAAGGAAAAGAAAACTTAATCTCAAAACCGTTAAATTAGACGGGATAGATATACAATGGAAAAATGAAGTCAAATATCTAGGCCTAACCCTGGACAACAAACTTCTCTGGAACATTCATGAGAAGGAAGTAGTAAATAAGGCCACAAAAGCCCTAATGGTATGCAGAAACATTGCAGGTAAACAATGGGGATGTAACCCATGGTTATCGAGTCAACCTTTGGTTGGTTTTTAAACATACGTTGAGAAAATAGTTGAATTTATGATTAGAAGACAGTTGAAGATGGTTACAAACATGTTAATTTATGGTTAGAAGAAAACGCATCGCTGTAGGAGACCGTCCTTATTTGAGAAAGATTGAAGACCTAACACCATTCCTACTCTGAGATAAGTTTCATTTTTTATCAATGAAAATTAAGTAAAGAAGTAATTTAAATGAATCAGGGCTTGTGTAGATTGTAATTGTTACTTGCCTGCATAAACATATACATTCTTGTTTTAACATCAGTCGTACCTATTAATTATATTTGCCAAACTATTATAATTCACCTTAAATGATATGTTTATGTAAGTTTGGTGGCGCCCTCCTTACCTTTCCTATAGTTAAGTTTTGTCAAGGTTATTAAGTGCTACTCACGGCCCTAATTAAATTGAGCTAAAACACGGTAAGTAAAACCAACATAACATGCTACAAATTATCACCATTCATTAAAAGTACCACTCTATACATTTCATGTATGGAAAATCTTTTTAAATGATTAGATTGCTTACCTGATGAACTTAGGAGACTAAGTATCATTAAAAGAAATCTCTTACCTATTTTTATCTCTCAACTTGCATTACAAGAACCAAAAACCATCGATGAATTGTCTACTTTATGTAAAAAAATAGAAGATGCTCAAGGATTATCTTTAAATTTTAAACCCCTTTCTATAAATAATGCAGCTGCTTTAGGTAGTAATTTTTTTTCAGACTGTACCTCAAACTCTGGCTACAAGGGACAGTCGAATAAATACTTCAAATATGCCAGGAACGTCCCGAGTAAAAATTTACCCAATTTAAGGAACAGACGACAACAATAACTTCTATTTCAGAATGGAAGCAATATCTATCCTTTGTAAAAAAATTTCTTAATAATATGTGCAACTCCAGTGCGGTACCTAAAAAAATTTCTTGTAACATTAAAAATAATAGTGTTTTAGTTAATGACAGTACCTCATCATCTCTAATAGTAGAGGATAGGTCAAATGTACAGGGTGTGTCTCTAAACAATAACTCAAGTCCAGTATGTTTTAAGAAAATAAATGATAATAGACCGTATTTAAAGGTTGAAATTAATAATATTGAAATATTAGCTTTAGTAGATACAGATTCTAATTCAACAATTTTAGGTCAACAAGCTTTTAATATTATTCATACAAATAATACACCTATTCTTTATGATGATAATTTAAGTGTAACTACTGCTGATGGTGTTTCACAAAAGATATTAGGTTTTAAAAATGTAGCAGTAAAGGTTGATAATATTACAAAAACTCTAAGAATATTACTTATACCTACAGTAAAACATAATTTAATTTTGGACATAGACTTTTTGAAATTATTTAATATTGACGATGTGGGAAAGTTTCATATAGTTTATTATCATCAGTATGTGCTGTCAATTCTATTCAAACAATGTCAACTCTTTCTTTTGAACAGAAATCTAAACTTAATAAAGTGATAAATCTTTTTAGCGCTATAGCTCCTAAAGATTCTCTTGGATGTACACATTTAATTAAACACGATATTGATACAGGGGATACAAATCCTATATTTTCTAGATAATACCCACTTTCACCTGCTATGATGGTACATGTTAAAGAGGAAATTAATAAGTTGTTACAATTAGGTATTATACAACCTTCTGTTTCTCCCTGGTCTAGTCCACTTTGGATTGTTGATAGGAAATGCGGTACTGAGAAAGGATTATGTTTGGATAGTAGACGGTTAAATCAACACACTGTTTCTGATAGTTATCCTGTACATTTAGTAGATTCTATTTTAACTAAACTAAGAGATGCAAAATTTCTTACCTCTATAGATCTTAGAAAAGCTTTTTTACAAATTCCTTTAATTCGATTATTAAATGCAATAATGAGGTATTTTATTATCAAATATAACGAGATATTTAACAGAAAACTCATAAAATTCGAATCGTAGTCACAGGTTCGATATTGTTGACCTTTAAAACTACTAATTAATAAAATTTATTGTAGATACCTAGGAAACATGATAAATATTAAATTACTTCCAAGCAAAAAATTTAACGACTCACGAATAAATAAATGTACCTGTAAAAACTATTAATTGGTTTAAGGTCATATATTTTACCTAATTTATTTAATTTTGCTGCCGAAGCCAAAAATTTCATAGAGGTGGACGAAAATATGTAGATTCAAAATTCGACAAGTTTCGTTTAAAAAAATTGTACTTAGAATTATATTTTTTTATTATAATAATAATAATTGTAGCATATCACAGAAAAATGTAGAAATTAGATATTTTGTGAAGGTAGGTAGGTAAAAAAAATAATTAAAAGTGAATTATATCCTACACTTTTTTTGTGGTAAATAAATTTGTTGAAACACTTAAATTAGTACGATTATGCAAATACGATTATGCCAATAATGTATAGCTACCTGCAAAAATTGAAAGAAAAGAAAATATATAGGTACTATAGGTATATCGGTACTAGGTAAATAGATAAAAGCATGCTAAATAGTTTATTCCTGTAAATATAATATAAATATAACGGTAAGAGATATTTTCAAATAATTAAGCTTTGTAAGGTTTATATACCACGTAGGCAGCCAATTTGTAACAAGTGATGTTGGTTTTACTTACCGTGTTTTAGCTCAATTTTAATTAGGGCCGTGAGTAGCACTTCATAACCTTGACAAAACTTAACTATAGGAAAGGTAAGGAGGGCGCCACCACACTTACATAAACATATCATTTAAGGTGAATTATAATAGTTTGGCAAATATAATTAATATGACTGATGGTAAAACAAGAATGTATATGTTTATGCAGGCAAGTAACAATTACAATCTACACAAGCCATGATTCATTTAAATTGTTTCTTTATTTAATTTCAATGATAAAAATGAAACTTATCTCAGAGTAGGAATGATGTTAGGTCTTCAATCTTTCTCAAATAAGGACGGTCTCCTACAGCGATGCGTTTTCTTCTAACCATAAATTAACATGTTTGTAACCATAAATTCAACTATCTTCTAACCATAAATTAACATATTTGTAACCATCTTCAACTGTCTTCTAACCATAAATTAAACTATTTTCTCAGCGTAATATTAAAAACCATCCAAAGGTTGACTTATCTAAAAGATTGAGACCTTTTTGAAGTTTACGTAATAAGGAAAAATAAGGAATAAGGAGGTAAGATGTTTTTGAACACAGAATGAATAAAAAATAATCTTTACAGAAAATAATGACACGTTCTAAAACATCTAACCTCACATTTTTAACAAATAAATAAATCCCGATCATTTCGTTAATCTTTGCAGAAACCTTGTAAATATTAATCTTTTACTCATCATAAAATACTGATGGTTCTTACCACTAATAAAAATACCACATACTGTTTAAGATTATTAAATATTAGCAGATTTAATGATCTCGACTGCCTCGTTCTGAGGTATTGATGTAAAAGACTTTTACCAGTAATACCTGTCGAAATTCACTTTTGATCTGAACATACAACTTATAAAACCAAAAATAACTATATAAAATATTTGTAGCGACAGAATGAAACTAACGGTCCTAATAGAGATGGGACAATCATTTTAAAAATATAGTTATAAAATATTAAAAATAACGGTACTAGAAGAGTAACCGTTACAATACTGCGATGGATGTATACTGCAATAGTGAGACCAATCATCACTTACGGGGCTATAGCCTGGAGTAACAGAACTAGTTTAGTTACTACGAGAGCTAATATCTCAAAAGTACAAAGACTAGCCTGTGTTTGCATTACTGGTGCAATGAGAACCTGTCCTACGGCCGCAATGGAGGTGATCTTAAACCTCACCCCTCTACATTTGATGATAGAGAATGTGTCAAAAAGGACACGATATATAATGATCGGGAACGAAGTAATCAGACGAAATCTACTTGCTTCAGGACTAAAGATACCTGATACATGCCCTAGGATGAAATGCAAAATAAGTACAGTTTTGTGAAAAACTTCAAAACCACAGAGCTGGGCTGCAAGAAAGAATAGAGCCAAGAATCCATCGCGCTTGCAACCGAAAGATGTGCAATTCAGTGGTATACGGACGGTTCCAAAACTATAGAAGGAACTAGAATAGGAGTGTATGGGCCGAGAACCAAGCACTCCGCAAGCTTGGGAAAATACCCAAGCATCTTCCAGGCGGAAATTCACGCCATCGAGAAGTGTATCCAGTTTAACATCGAGAGAAACTATCATAGATAAGAGATTATCATCATGTCCGATAGTCAAGCAGCCATCAAAGCGCTGAGTTCTTACGTAATCAGCTCAAAAATGGTCTGGAGATGCCTAGAACAATTGAATGAGCTAGGCGAGAAAAATAGAATTACTCTCACTTGGGCCCCGGGACATAACGGGGTACAGGGTAACGAGATTGCAGATAGTCTTGCAAGGAAAGAGGCTCAAACACCCTTTGTAGGACCTGAACCGTTTTGCGTTATCAGTAGTAACATAATATTAGGAGAGATTAAAAAAGAATTGGGTAGTAGAAGAACCGATAATTGGAACAATCTCTTGGGGCTGAGACAGGCCAAGATACTTCTGGGTGAATATAACCAGAAAAGATCGGAAGCTTGCATCAGCCTGAGCAAGAACAGGCTACGTATTGTAACAGGCATCCTTACCGGGCATTGCCGACTAAAGGGACACCTAAGTAAACTGAGAGTAGTAGAGGATAGTAAATTCAGATTCTGTGAGGAGGAAACCTCCATTCACATCCTTACTAAATGTGTAGCACTCCAGAATCCAAGGGCACTATATCTAGGAAGAAATCAAATAGAAGAGGGAGACTTACCTAACTTGAAGCCACTTCAAATCCTACACTTCCTTCAGAAAATAGGATTGGAAGGGTCGCTATAGGCTTTGAGACATTTTCTTAGTGCAGTGGCAAAAGAAGGGGGCACAATAGATCTTTTAGGTCGCAGTGTATTAACACCCCATTCTCAACATAACATAACATAACAAGAAACTTTTGATCACCAGTTTCCTATATCGGAGTAAGAACATTTAGATAAACATTTTATTAATAAATAGATAGGTCAAAGCGGGTCCGTTAAAAGGGCCACCAAGATCGCTAGATCTTACATCGTTTGAATATTTTTTTATGGAACCATCTAAAATTTTAGAAAATTAAAAGTGCAGTTAATGGACAAAAGTTTTAATGTGAAATCTTTTAAAATGTTCTCAGAAGTATATTGACGTATGTTTTCATTTTAAAAATCTACTCTAGTCTCGTATTTATAATTTTGAAATGGCTATTTTAAAAATTTACTGTATAAAAGTCATGAAAAGGCCGTCAAATATTGTTGCATTATTTTGTTATTTGTCCCGTGCACTATTTAAATGTCAACTGTTAGTAAAAAACGATATAGAGCGTGATATTTGATGCAAAAAGGTCAATATTTAAAAAAAAGTACGGTGCTGAAATTTTTTAAAATTTAATAAAATGGCAGTGACGTTTGACAGATTGTCAGAGGTTGGCGGTCTTATATTGAAGACTTATAGAAGTTAAAAATTGTATTGCTTTATATTAAAATTGGAGTATTGTGACCCAGTGTTTTATTACCTAACAGCGAACACAATACTTAACTCTAAACAAAACCCGTATTTATTTATCCATATTATATTTTAATCAAAACCTTTTACCTAAAATTTTACGATCCGTCACTGAGATTCAATTTTTATTCGTTCATAAATTCAAAATTTTAGAACAAGATGGCCATCTGCAAATCAAATAATACACAAATATTTATTACAGAAATAAAATAAAAGTATGAAAGTAAAAAAAGCAACCAGGAAAATAAATGTATTAGGAAATATCAGTTATACCAAACAAGGTTTGGTATAAATTGAAATATTTTATGCGAAAATGTATAAAAATATATAAAAATCCACAATTTCACCAAAGATTTAGTATTAGTATAATTTCCTATCTTGGAATCCTGGAACTTTGCGATTTTACTCCACCACATATTTTTCAATGAAACATGTGATTTAGAATTGTCTTGAATCATACAATTTTGACATTTTAGCAAAGGAAAGTGACTGCCTTTACTTTCTTCATTCTCAGATATATATCCTTAAATAAGGGTATCATTAAATTCCGATCCACGTTGATCCTTGACTACTTGCTCGACATACTCATTTCAAAACAACATGCCGTGTATTTCCGATAAAATTTGTGAATAAAAAACACTATGTCACAGGGGTGACTGACAATATCCAAAAGATCGCTGGTTGATCGGCTTAAACAAGGATGTATCACTGAATTCAACTGTATATTTTTACCATCGATTTTGTATGTAGTGAATTCGGATAGGCTAAGCCGGAAAGAAGATTTTATGGTATTTTGGTGTACGACACAAGCTATTTCGACGGAAATATTGTAAAGGTATATCTAATATACCGTTATTTTATTTCCATCTCTAGAGGTGCATTTTTAATCCTTGTCGCGTTTTGTGGATTATCAAAAGATGACCATTCTTGACATGTCAGTTATATTAAATATTCGAAGGGTTCAACAGGGAAATCTGCAAGACTTAAGAGGAAAATTTACATTACAAACTGAAAGACCTGCGGGGCAGTGGTAGTTTAGTAGGTATAAAAAACACAACTTAAGGGTGGAGCCAAAATACTACAAAATTACTTCCGAGACTAAACAAAATCAGCATTCATTCTTAATTTTAACAATTTCGTGTAGATACTAGGGATACATATTCTAAACACTAACTCACGAAGTTGAGACAAAGGAACCGAAAAATATTCCACAATAGCACAAAATAATACGTATTTTACAATAATTGATTATCTGAGAGTAGAAAAGCGTCCATAGTTTAGCAATACATTCACTCTTGTACCACCGATGTCTTCGATTCAAAAATCCAAATTAACTAATACAGAAGTTCACTGTAAACGGACAATAAACGGTCTCTGGACATTTTACATTTTTAAATAAACTAGGTTTTTAAAAAGTATTATCTATACTTGTTGTTTTTTATATTTAAGCGGATTTATAATATTCATACTTGGGGTAGCCATGAGTGAATTAGTTAAATGAAAAGATACTTTTTTATAATATGTAACGATCAGATATAATGTTTCAGCATATTATTATTTATATTTTAACAAATAGTATATTGTTTAACGAGTGACGAACGTAACAGTTTATCAAACCAGGCGCACCCGAGTTTGATAATGTTCTCATGTTGCATAAAATGCTTTTCGACGAATTAGAAGATATGGATGTCCAGAATATGTGGTTCCAGCAAAACGGTACCACTTGCCACACATCGGATAAAACACTAAATTTTTTAAGGGAAAGATTTGGCATTCAAATAATTTCTCGAAGAGCTGAGGTTAATTCTCCGCCTAGGTCGTACTATCTCACACCTTTGGATTATTTCTTGTAGGGCTTTTTGAAGGGAAAAGTTTATGCTAATAACTCTTAAACACCTAAACAGCTTCGAGTTAACATTATTTAAAAAATTGAAGAAATTGAACACAATGTTTGCGAAAATGTTCTTGAAAATTCTGTAAAAATAATGTTAGCAAGCTAAAGAAGCAGGGGGGTCACATGCTAGATATCATTTTTCAATATTAATCGTAACATTTAAACTTTCAAATAATACAATTATATTATATTGTTTCAAGGACTTTTTGTATTTTATTATTAAATTAAATCCGAAGGTCAAATTTGGACACCCATAAATTGTTTTCATTCACAAATATTCACTTTCCAGACGAATAATCTTGCAATGTAAGGGTTTCGTAGTACCCCACTTTTAAAGTTTATTTTTGACTATTTTTAAAATAAAAAATATGTACGTATAGGTAAAGGTTAAATCTATGTTCGTCTGGAGCCACTGTTTCAAAATTATCTTTACTTACATCAAAATAAATACAAAAGCACGATGGTGGTTTGTATTTTGTAACAGCCCTTAACCCACTATCGTTTTTGAATAGCTAGGTCTAGATTTTGAGGAACTTTTATTAGTCTGGTTCACAAGTGCCATTTCCCTCGAAACCGAAAATTATGATTTTGGGCTCATTCGATTCGGAATGGCATCTAGAGCATTCTATCAAAATTCCAAGAGGGGCTGAAAAAAAAATGCAAAAGTTATAAACAATAAAGTAAAATAAAAAATAAGGGTTTGGTTTTTTTGAAATATTTCAAAAACTATTTGAGATAATCCAAATTTGAAAAAAGATTCTTAAAGAGCAGAAAATTTCCTAAAAAGAAGTCCTACCTCCAGGAACTGTACCAACAACCCTTATAATTTTAATTAAGCGGCGAAAATAACGGTAAAAACGCATGGTTCGGCAGCCGCACGCATCGCCCCAATCTGACACATGAACTAAAAAAATTATTTTAACTGATTAAATATTAATATTAAAGAATAAAAAAATTTGGGTACTAACTAGACATATGAATAAACAATAATCCATAAACAAAAAGTTTTTATCACTATTTTTTTATTAATTATGCTTTTGTTAATTAAATAATTTTCACCATTTTAATGTTAACATAAAAACGCTGATTATTTCAAAACAAGAAATCTAGAATTTTTTTGATTTTTTTGAGCTATTGTTAAAAGGGTTTAGAAGAGATCCCCGTTGGAAAAATTTAAAAATATTAATTTTTCACTTTTTTATTAACAATCAAAGGCATTAAAAAATTATTTATGTAAATAAAGCCATTTTTTTCCAATTATTATTAATATTTTGTTTTCTTATTGATAAAAGCCATATAACAATAATTTTTTTTAATTTTTAACTAACATTATTTAAATAATTGTTATAAACAAATGCATTGTTTATTATATTTTTGAAAACTTTTTCTTTGGAATTTTATCCTTGATGAAAATAATGATTTTTTAAAAAAAATCAAAATCAAAATCAATCAAAATTTTTGAATTTTTTCAACAGGGATCTCTTCTAAACCCTTTTAACAATAGCTCAAAAAAATCAAAAAAAATTCTAGATTTCTTGTTTTGAAATAATCAGCGTTTTTATGTTAACATTAAAATAGTGAAAATTAACTAATTAACATAAGCATAATTAATAAAAAATTAGTGATAAAAATTTTTTGTTTACGGATTTATGTTTATTCATATGTCTACTTAGTACCCAAATTTTTTTATTCCTTAATATTAATATTTAATCAGTTAAAATAATTTTTTTAGTTCATGTGTCAGATTGTGGCGATGCGCGCGGGAGCCGAACCACGCGTTTTTACCGTTATTTTCGCCGCTTAATTAAAATTATAAGGGTTCTTGGTACAGTTCCGGGAGGTAGGACTTTTTTTTTAGAAAATTTTCTGCTCTTTAAGCATATTTTTTCAAATTGCGATTATCTCAAATGGTTTTTGAAATATATCAAAAAAAGCAAACCCTTATTTTTTATTTTACTTTATTGTTTATAACTTTTGCATTTTTTTTCAGCCCCTCTTGGAATTTAGATAGAATGTTCTAGATGCCATTCCGAATCGAATGAGCCCAAAATCATAATTTTCGGTGCTGGAGGACAGGTTTCGAGGGAAATGGCACTTGTGAACCAGACTATATAAACATTTTATCAGACTAACGGTTTATTTTTACTTCTCATAGGGACCATATATTTTAAATTTAACGCAAAATTAAACAAATGTTTATTTTATTTTTTTTTAATAATGGCATTGGTTAAAACCAAAAGGCTACTACTATTGTAGTAATCCATAATTCTTTAATTATTTTATCCACTATTGTTGCATGATTACATTATTATTATTATATTTTAACTTACAGCTATCAAAATACCTGAGTTTGTAATTAATTTTAAAAATATCTATTTTTTTAATTATATGTATTTTTGTTTATTTTGCTTTTATTTTATTTTGTTTCGTATTATTTTTTGTTTTTATCTTTTTTCTTTGTTTCTTTTTTGTTTTATTACTTACCTTATTTTTTCGTTTCAGGTTTACAATATTTTTGCGGTAGCTCAGCTACTTACAATCTTGTATTTTATTACAGTTTTTAAAAGCAATTTCAATGTTTCTTACAATCGATTTGAGGTTAGAAATTTTGACATTTTTGTATCATGAGAAATGAAAAAATTATTTTAATCCGATTTTAGAAAGAGATAACTATTATAAATGTCACTATTAGAAAAAGATAACGATAACTTTATGTGGTATGGTTGTAATAGCTTGACGTTACTTTGTAATGAAATGTTAATTTCAAAATACTTATAAGAAATTTTGACTAGCTCATAGAAATTTAAGACCAAACATTACTTACCTTTAATCAAATTAAAAAGAAATAAGCACATTGACCATATAGTTTTCTCAGTCGTGAATTCGGCTTTTTTAATAGACAGCTTTGGGGATAATAGTTTTCTGGGAGAGAGGGGCGCCAATAATTTTCTCTTTTTATTTTTAGAACGCTAGTGAGAATTATAAACTCTAGCTTTGTCAATTAATAAAAACATATAAAATTTAATTTAAGTAAAAGAGAGTTGTTGTTACCTTAAAAAAAAAGTTTAACATATAAATGAGTTTGTTTATTTACTTATACGAAATGAATTATTTTACAAATTTAAATAAAAAAATACTGTCATTTTCTAAATAATGATTTTTATCATACTGGTAGCAACAACTTAAAGTTAAAACTCTTATCGTACCATAATCAATAGTTTTTATAGCCTCGTGAATTAATTACCGCTATGTAGATATCTGAAGATATTCTAAGTTAGGAATGTCGCCATCATCGATAGCCTCGGTAGCTTCTCTAGCTCCAAAACATCTAGTTGAATAAATCGAAAATAGTTTCTGTTAAAGTTGAGTATATAGCAGTATCTAGCAGTGAATTTTCGATAGGAAGGAGATAATTATAATGTGAGACTGCTTACATTCCCTTCCTAAACAAAAAATAAATTCTGTTTTTCACGAGGCTTTTGTATGATACTAAAGTCTATTCAAATTTAATTTACGCCTGATGTAAACAGAAGCAGATGGACGCTAAAATTAAGCAGGGCCGTATTTTACTTTTCCGTCTTGCAAAAATGTAAAATAAAAGGGTAATTGTGAAATTATTTTTTTATTACGATAAAAACATATTTTGTAAACTTAAACTATAAAATAAATGCCATATACGGTCTCCCAGACTTTATTGACATTTCTGGACGAAGATAGGTGAGCGACATAAACTGCGTTAACCTGCAATACAAATTAATAAATATATTTGACTTTAAAAGAGATGTTTGCATTATATTTAGTTCATTACATATGTCTACTGTGATACATTAAAACAATCATATTATAAAATTATATTATACAGGGTGTCCAAATAATTGCAAATTCTTTAATAGTTACTAAAAGCATTAAAAAAACTTTAAATATAAGAGGTATTTGGTATTTGAATTTGGTATTTGATTTAAAATTGTGCATCTTAAAAAGAAACCTTTTGTATTTTTGACAACTTTTGTTCTTTATTGTTCTTGTTCTACTAGTATTTAGATTAGACACCTTGTACCCTGTATTATAGAAATATTCCTTACTTGAGTTAGCACTATTCTGAATCGGATAAATTAGTTAGACTTGAAGGGCTATCTTCTTTAATCAAAATTACAAGTGGTTCTACCTGAACCTCTATAATATTATCCAACTACCACATTTTTACTTCAACTTTTTGGCGAACATGGTCGATAACTTTTTCCATTTTTCTGGAGAAACTAATAATATTACTTCTACAAAAAGAATTTTAATGTCTCCAGATTTAAATGTTGAGTTTTTATCTGCTACTATTGTTTATCGTCAAACTAGATTAATTCAATAGGGTTAAGTTCACAATGATACGGAGACAGGTGAAGTATTATGCTGTTTTTCTGCTTAGCCATTTCATCTATTACATACCTATTATAATGATGCTTACCAAGTTTTAGAAGTTGGATCTTAAGCATTTGGTAGTCGAATTCAATGTTTTTCCCTTATAGCCATTTTTAAATATCACTTTTTTAGACGTCGTTGTAGGTATTTTTTCCAGCTTTATCGAATAATAATGCAGTTATCTTCTAATTTTGGTAAAGTGTTTGAAAACCACTCTATGAACGATTCTCCACACATTTCTTCATGGTAGTCACCGGATTTTTTAAATTAAATATATAAAGTGCATTAGAGACAAAGCCTTCTTCACTTCCAATATGGCATATAATGAGCTGTTTTTACGCACATACTGGATGGGTTTTTAAAACCAGTTAAAACTTTTGATTTGGTGTGGCCTGCGTTAATTCAAGTCTCATCAAGATAATATATTTTTTGCTTTTCTTCTCTGTATCGTTTTATTTTTTGTGGCGTAGGACGAAGCAATTTCATTTTTGTCTAAAAGCAAACTATTTTTTCCTCGAGTTTTAAATTTACAATTAAGGGTTTTGAAAAGCTTGTAAAACGTAGCTCGCTTAAAAGTAGACAAATATGGATCATCGTTTACTTCTTATAAAACCTTATCGATTGTTGGAAGTTAATTTCTAAAGAAGAATTGATGTACTTTGCGCCTTATTGCATTTTTATCAAAATCATCCACAGAGCCACTAATTTGTTTATAACGTAGCTTTCTTTTTGGTTCAGAAAATTTATGAATCTGACTATACTCCTTCATAACATTAAAAACGGTTTTAGCGCACATCCTTGTTTTATCAGCAACTCTCCTTTCAACATCATGTACCAACATATCAGGGTTCTATAAAATTTAATGCTGATAAATATTAAGAACCATTTCTTTAGTACGAATGACCAAATGTCCCTTTTTCGGTCGCTTTTTAGAAGGAGTAAAATTATTTTTCTGGACTTCATCTCCTATATCTGTGGAGGAGATAGTGTCACGCAGCAGTTATAAAATATGTCCATAAAATAGAGTAAAAAATGTTCAAACTAACAAAAACCACAAAAACAAAAAAATTAATAACACAATATATGTATATCTAAACTATAATATAATGAATTATAAACAATCAAACATACAAAATGTCCAAACTAACCAACACGGTGAATGCTACCAAAACGCCGTTTATAATTATCCAAATTGAACTGAATTCGACTCTGACAAAAAATATTTGCGCGTCATCTAAATGACTAACGACCGATTAACCAATAGAAGCGCAAAAAAATGTCACGTGAGCTGTTGCTGGATGGGAGAGATTGTTTTGACGCGGCGTAAATGAAATCTGAATAGACTTTACTATCTTTTACACTCTGAGCACTGAACTGTTGATTTAAGTTATCATATGAGAAATGAATTTTAATAAAAAGGTTCCAATATTGAGAGCCAGCCAGATCCCCACCTAGAGAAATTTTCATTTCTAAGCATATTGCTAGCGCCGATAATTAAATGGTAAATCAATCTGATACTAATTTATACAGGATGTCATACAATTAAAATAACATTTTTAAATCGAATTTTAAAATGTTACATGGTATCACAGATTCTTTAGTGACCAGAAGAAATAGACGCTTTATTATGACGTGGTTAATGGCACAGAAATAGAGTGTTTTAAATAATTGATTTGAAAGTGAACTTTTTAAAGTACTATAGCTTTATTATTTATTATCTATTTAAAGAATTTATTGTATAAGAAAAAAAGTTTTTTTTGTTTAAACAGCTAATAACCTTAAAGCCGTTAAATTCGTTTACACTAAACACCCCCATTATTTACATAATAGTTTTAAAACTAACAAAGCAGCCCTCGGAAAATCATCAATGTATTTTTAGAAAACCTTCGAAAGCTGTAAACTTTCTAAAGTTTGTTGTGGGTTCAGTTCGTTTTTAAGTGAACTATATTGTATGTCATTATATTTAAAAAAACAGAACACGGGCCTGTTTCGCTTGGAAACTTTTTCTCTCAAAAGACTCGTTCATACTTTTAAGGAAGATGTATGGCTCTTTTATTAAACAAAAAGAAAATAAAATTGATATTATCATATTCAGCAGGCCCAACAAAGAAAAATTGTCAGAAATGTTTCTGGTTTAATGGAGTTTTGCCAAAAAAATGTAAACGAATTAATATAGCGTGTCTGAGTTGGGAACCCGCGTAAGCTGAATTTAATACAGAGTAGTATTTTCCCGCTATGTATTTTGTTCTTGGCTTCATCAGTACTTGTAAATAAGCTATTCAAATAGGTAAATCAATGGTTCGTTTTTATAATAACTTTAAATTACTGTACATTAATTAGACAGGATCGCCCGACAAGAGGCGGTGGCGTGGGTATGTATTTAAAAAATAAATTTAAATTCCAGAAGATATATTCTAAGTGTAACGATGTTATTGAGTATTTATGGGTTAAAATTATATATGAAAACTTAGTAATTGTAATAGGAACTGTTTATCGTCAGCCAAAGAGTAAAAGTCTCGATTTTTTAAATAAAATTGAAACTATTTTGAAGATATTTATTCTAATTTTGATTATGTAATTTGTGTTGGTGACTTTAATGTTAATATGCTAAATGTACATGCTAATCTGACACTTTTAATTTAATTCAGTTAATTAAAACACTAACAAGGAATCTTTCATTGCTAGATTTAGTTATCACTAATTTTGATATAAACGATTGCACGGAGTTGATTTAAATTTAGTTGCTGACTACGCAGGCATAAGTTGCATAATTAAGGTTAAAATACAAGTCACATGCAACCCTAAAAAGATATTTTGTAGGTCACTCAATATTATAAATTACAATTTCTTTCAATATGACTTAAGTATGATGCCCTGGAATGAAATTTATGATACTAATGAGATTGTTAAAAAAATTTAACATGTACATGCCCCACTTAAGTCACATATACAAAAATATTCTACTAGATACGCTCCGTGGATACAGACAATATTAAACGTTTTCAAAACATTCGTGATAAAGCTCTACGAAAATTTAGGAGAACACAGTCTCCTAAATATTGGTCTTACTATAAACAGCTCAGAAGTTATGCTACAACTGCTAATAATGCAGACAAAAAAGCCTATCTTAATTTTAAATTCCGTAATTGTAATACAAAAGAAAAATGGTTAGAACTAAAAAAACTAAATATATCGAACCAGTGGCGTGCAATCAATGTAGGCAAAAAGGCATTGCCTACCTTAGCAATATTTGTAAAATTATCGAAAACATGCGAAAACTTTACTTCTAAATTACAACACATCTTTTTCGTCTGCAATTATTATTAAAGCAAACGCAAATGTTTCCACGATTCTAAAATATAGTGCAATCTTGCTTTTAAGCGCACTTCAAACTTCCTGTGTAGGTGGCCCATATTTACGCGCCGTAAGGTGGACCGTTGCGATAACATGGAAACTATACCGAGATGCGAAGGCAGCTCCTACAGTGATAATAATAAGCGTACGAAATTAAAGGCATGGATGTAGCGTAGTGTGTTGAAAAGAGATAGAACGCCGACGCTGAGCGTTATGCGAGATGCATGTGGCATGTGCATTCGGTATTACCTGGCGTGTCGTTTCGCGGCGTTGTCGATTATCGGATTATATTAGTTGTGTTAACTGATTAGTGTAGGAGACTGGAGACATTTACTTTGAAAATAAAAATGCAGTGTGAATGTGATGACAGTGAAAATTGTTTACAACGGCTAAAAACAGTTCCATTTAGCACCAGAACGTTTGAAAACAAACATGACATTATTGCGGCGGGGCGGCCTACCCCTTCACTTAAAATTGCGCGACAAAAGAAAAACTGTAATCGGTATTTTAGCGATAAGTTTTATGAAAATTATAATTGGTTTGCAGGTTGCAAACATATTAACAAGTTGTTTTGTTGGGCATGTCTATTATTTTCGAAAGAAAAGAATGTGTGGACTAATGCCGGTTACGCAGACCTGAATAATTTGACAAATGCTGCAAAAAAACATGATCAGTCTGAGAATCATATAAAAGCTGCCCTTTCTTTATGTAACTTTAAACAGAATAGGATAGAAATGAGCCTTTCTCGTCAGTTTAAAGAGGAAATAGAGCGGCATAATTCTAAAGTCGATAGAAATCGTAACTTAATGCGAAAACTTATTGATATAACTTGTTTTTTGGGAAAGCAGGAACTGCCATTCCGCGGACACACAGAAAACACTGAGTCGTCCAACAGGGGCAACTTTATGGAATGCATACAGCTCCTAGCTAATTATGATGAGATTCTCGAAGATCATTTACACGCATCCAACGAAAATGAAAAGAGAAATGTTTTTTCCGGATTTTCAAACCGAATACAAAATGATTTAATATCTGCAATAGCCTTTGTACTTAACGAAAAAATGCGACATGAGTTGCACCAAACAGACTTCGTGGCTATTATGATTGATGAGACACCAGATATAAGCGGCAAAGAACAACTATGTGTAATTTTTAGGTATTTTACAGAATCAAATGAGGTAGTTGATCAGTTTATGGGCTTTATCGACGTAAATCCGGATCGAACTTCAGAAGCGCTAACCAAAATAATTACGGATATTTTAAATGACTATAAATGTACTGACAAATTGGTAGCTCAGACCTACGATGGAGCCGCTTTTTTATCATCTAGTAAAAATGGAGTTCAGCAAAAAGTGCGGGAAATTTGTCCTGACGCGATGTACGTATGGTGCAATACTCATATTTTGAATTTAGTTTTGTCAAAGTCTTGTGAGAGAATCGTGGAAACTAAACACTTTTTTGGGTCAATTAAAATTTGGGTGCATTTTTCCACACTAGTACCAAGCGTTCTGACTTCTATAACCGATTTTGCTCTAAAAAATTGCCACGTGTACTTCAGACTCGATGGGCCTATAATTCCAGAACGGTAAATGTAATTTTTAGTTAACTTAATAATTTGAAGGACCTGTTGAATGACATGCTTAAAAACCAATCAAATTGGGATGGAGAGACTCTCGCGGCAGCTAGAATGTATTTACTTACTCTAGAAGATTTTGAATTCAATTATTTTTTGGAAATTTTCAACGTAATATTTGCCCAGACGGATGTACTATATAGTATAATACAGTGCAAACTCTCTGATATTGGCTATTGTATTAAGAAAATCGAGAATTTTAAAGCATTTTTGGAAAATCTCTTCACGGAATTTGAAAAAATTTATGTAAAATGTGCAAACACTTATGGTGAGCCTAAAAGAAAACGAAATATGAGTGATGTTAAGACGCACTACAGGCGAATTTTCAGAGAAATAGTGGATAACATCAAAAGCGAAATTGATGATCGCTACAGGGAAATTAGGCTACTACAATTTTTCCGCCTTTTGGATCCAGATTGTTTCGAATCTTTTAAAAATAAATTTCCAGAAGAAGTATTCAAGGAATTAAAAATAAAATACGGATTAAAATTTGATTTTGAGAGATTAAAAAATGAGCTAAATTGTTTATATTCATCATCAGAATTCAAAGGCATGAATGTTTATGAAGTCATACGATTTTGTCATAAGAAAAAAATGTGCGAAGTGTTCCCTCAAATAATCAAATTAGCAAAATTTATTGTGACAATACCCGCTAGCTCGGCATCTGCAGAACGTTCATTCTCTGGACTTAAGCGTATCCATACATATTTACGTAATACTCAGGGGCAAGATTGACTTAGCAGTTTGTCAATCATTTCCTTGGAGAAAGAACTCTTGCTAGATTTAAAACGCAATTTGACTTTTTATGATGATGTTATCAAAGCATTTTTGATGAAAAACCGCCGTATTGAACTAATTTATAAAAAATAATTATTTCTGTTTCTTATTTTGGTAGTTATTTTAATAAATTTGTGTAAATTAAGACAGTGTTTCACCTCAACCAGAGAACAATGTTTCTCAACGATTTGTTATGGGTAAGTCAATTTTAAAAAAAATATATATTATACTAGCCTTTGTCTACCCTACCTCCAATGCCACTGCACGCCACTGTATCGAACAAAAAAAAAATTGAGATTCCTACTAAGTTAAAATCAGTTGACGAGATTAATAACTTTCAATGATGAAACAGTAAATTTTTATTTAAATAATGTAAATAATAACATTGACTACAAATTTAACTTTAATTAGATTTATGAAGATACAGTTTCTGCAATTATTCATAATATTAAAACTCGGGCTTATAGAGTTGATAATATAAATATACATATAGTTCATCTCTGCGGTTCTACAATTGTGGATGTAGTCACTCACATAATAAATAAATGTATTTCTAACAACTATTTTCCACAAGCTTGGAAGTTTGCTAAGATTATACCACTACCCAAAGTTCGTTGTCCTAAGAACTTCAATGAACTGAGATCTATTAGTGTTCTGCCTGTTTTTTCTAAAAATTTTGACATTATTATTATTATTACAAAACAGATTTCCCATTTTTTTAAATACTAACAAAATTTTACCGTCTAAACAGTTAGGTTATAGACATGGTTATAGCTATGCTACTGCTGTTTCTAATATAGATGATATTTTGATGGCTTTGGATGATAACAAAAAATCAGTATTAATTCTTCTAGACTACTCTAAAGCATTTGACATGATTAATCATACTAATTTATTGTCAATGCTAAATTTTTTTCGATTAAGTGAAACATCTCATAAGTTATTATCTCATCTTACTTGTACAAAAGAAAGCAATTTGTACAAGTCAATGATAAAAAATCTGCTCCATTGGAAATTTTATCTGGTGTTATGCTGGGAAGTATTTTAGGCCCCTTATTATTCTCTCTTTATACATCTACCTTCCCACTTGCAGTAGAGTATTGTCATTACCATCTCTACGCTGACGACACACAGTTATATTTTTCATTTCAATATACGGACAGAGTAGAGGCTATTCAACGTATAAATTCAGATTTTGAAGAGATCCTTAGTATTTCAAAAGATCATTGATTAAAAATGAATCCTAATAAATCATCAGCTCTAATATTTGGCAATGAAAATATTTTAAACACCGCGCAACTAATAATAGGGGGTGCTGAAATACATATTACACCTCCATGTAAAAACCTAGATCTTGTTGTAGATACAAAATTGCGAGTTAAGGAGCACATCACGGCTAAATTAAGAAATGTTTATAGAAACCTTAAAATGATTTACTTTCAAAGACAATTTTTATCTTTAGATTTTAAAAAATCTGATGTGTCCAACACATGACTTTCCTATCTAGGTATTACAGGCTTTTTCCGGTTATTTTGTACAACCTATTGCAGCATCTCTATAAATGTTTAGAGGATAAACTAAATATATACATTGTCCACATACATCTACCGCGAAACATTTTTCTATAGATATTCATTGAAAATGAAAATACTGAAAAATTTAAATTTGGCACTTTTCCTACAATTTTTCCATTACGGTCCATTTTAAAAAAATCATGTATAAACAAATATTATAGAGATCGATATCGCAAACAACTTTTATTTCAACAATTTTCATAAAAATCAGAATTTTGCACATTTTGTCAAATTTTTCGAATACGGACCATTTCAGGAAATTTTTACATAAAACAAAAATTATAGATAATAATATTAGAAGTAACTTTTATTTGAACAATTTTTTTCTTCAAACATAAATAACAGATATATTCCATAAAATATAAAAACGGCCTCCCATAAAGTACCCCCCCAGATGTTCCGACTTTGTCCAAAATCTAATCATTTCACGTCAGGCCGAAATAAAACTTAAGTTTAAAATTTAATGTTTTTTCTTTATCCATTTTTGAGTTTTCTTCAAATTTCGAAATTTACACATTTTCTCAAATATCTCGAATACGGTCCATTTTAGAGAAATTATCTATAGGATAAAAATTATAGAGAATTATATTACAAACAACTTTTGTTTAAACAATTTTTATAAAAAAAAATATTTTTTTACATTTTGTCAAATTTCGCGAATACGGACCATTTTAGGAAAATTTTGTATATAACAAAAATTATAGATAATAAAATAAGAAGTAACTTTCATTTGAAGAATTTTCTTCCCCAAACGTAAATAACAGATATATTCCATAAAATATAAAAATGACCACCCATAAAGTACCCCCCCAGATGTTCCGACTCTGCCCAAAATCTAATCAGCTCATTAGATGTTGGAACAAAGCTTAAGTTTGAAATTTGGTGTTTTTCCGTCTATCGGTTCATGAGTTATGCGTTATACAGACACACACACACACACACACACACACACACACACACACACACACACACAGACACACACACACACACACACACACACACACACACACACACACACACACACACACACACACACACACACACACACACACACACACACAGACATCATCGCGAAAATAGTCAAAACGGATTCAGGGGACCTCAAAACGTAAAAATCCGTCGAAAACTCGAGGTCGAAAAAAATCATGATTCCTATACTTTCCTTATATCTGTATACAGATAGGAAAGTAAAAATGCTGTAACCACTGAGTGATGTAGTTTACGGGCCATGTTTAAATAGTATTGACTTTCAAAGAATTAAAAACTTCAAAATTCATATATTCGTTTAATCTTTGGGATACGCAAGTATCAACAATATTTCTCATACATTTAAAGAATCGAAATGGCTTACAATGTATAACCGAAGAATATTGCATACGAAATGTTTACTACATAAGTTATATAATACTCATACGCCTCCTTACCTACATAGTTAACTTACAACGGATATCCATAATCTAAATATTAGAAAAACAAACTATCTTGCGGATTCCTACTCATAATAAAGCAATATTTAGGAGATTCTTCTCGTACGCCGCCACTGTCAGCATTAACAAAATATTTAAAATGGACCCAAAACTTTTTCAAAAATCTCTAGGATCATTTAAGAGATCCTACAAGAAGATTTTGATAAGGTCTCAGTGATTCTTAATAATTTATCTTTGGGTAATATTAACTTTCTTCCCTTTCCTCCCTTCCTTTTCTTCCTTCTTGGTAATTTAAAATGGTTAGGTTTTAAAAAGCATATACTTATTCAATGCATAGTGGCACATAACGAGGTTCATTCATTTTTATGTTGGCCGGCAATTAAACCCCGGAAAAAGTGTCTGCCTTTATGTAATTAATTTTTTTTATATTTAATTAAGGCGCTATTAAAATTTTAGCGTGAATCAAACACTTCAAATCATAATTAAAAAAAAACAACTTTGCGGGTTGATTTATCAATTATAACCTTCTCAAAAGTGTCTGCCTAAATTACTAGTATTTTTAGAATTACCTAAACTTTCAATTGTTGTTTGTTGGCCTCTGAATCAAACACTTTTTTTGGGTTATATTTTACGACCCCTTTTTATTATGCGCAGTACCTGGTGTCCCGGGGTGGGTCTAGCCAACACAGGTATATCTGCTTTTCCACCCAAATGATTTCAAATTACAAAATTTTAAAGTGCATCAAACACTTAATGGAATGTGTGTTACTAGCTCTTGGACTATTTATTTAATTGTAATAACAATGAACTGATTTAACTAATTATTTTTTATTAATACGGTCACATTAAGAAAACATAGTAGCTGGTTAGCAATGCGTTAGCAAGCGAAGTATTTGACAGTCATACTCTTGGGCAATGAATTTCTTAAAAAATATACTAATAGTGCAGGGCATAGTGGCGCATTCGTTTGCAAAATTGTTTTAAATCGTATTTTTTTTTTAAAATGTCTAGAAGGCTTTCCTCAATATAAAAGTGTAAGATGACACTCGATATCTGTTGATGTTATTGTTTAAACAACGAAAAATTAACTAAGCCAGCAAAAATGCATTTTTTGCAATTAATTCATTTTTTTTATATTCTTTAGGATATTTCCAATAAAAAAGTCCCTACGCCCATCATCATATCTTTAACCCTTTAATTGTTATGAATTTTTAAAATTCGAAATTGACGAAAATTCTTATTTTCTTGAATTAAATAATATACATTAAAATTTAAAATGCTATAATTTTAAATTTTTTACCAAATATTCAAACTATAATAAACAAAATAACCTAAATAAATTTTCAAAATTTAGTTTGTTGTTATGTTTTTTTTTACGTTATAACAATATGCTTCCTACGCGCGTGTACTTTTAGAGAGAAGTACTTCTATCTCACTTCGAACTCAATGTATAAGATGGTTAAGAGAAAGCCCGATGACGCGCTGAATTAATTTTTTGCTGGTTTTCAGAGGTAATAAGTTTAAAAAAATTATTATTAACTTTTTTCATAACACTTTGTTATATTTGCCAATTAATAGTTTTGTATCATGTGATTTTTTTTTACTTTTTTAGATACTTTTGATAACTTTTTTATTTATTAAAGGTAACAGAAAAATTTATTTTTAACATTATTTTTATTCATAAAAAAATTATTGTCAGATACTGCCTGAGAAGTAAAATCTTCTTCAACCTTTTTTTTTTCAATACGATAAAAAGGCCAAATGCACTTGTCGTGATCCGTGAAAAATGTCTACCTGTTACAATGAACATAGTAGGCTTACTGGGGTTATAAAATTTTATGATTTCAAAAATATCCAAGCCTTTCTCCATTTAACAAAAATAAAGAAAAAAACTTTTTTTCTAATATTGAGACTAAGTACTATAAATATGAAATTTTTTTTTGACTTTCAATCTTTTGCACTATGAATACAAATAGGTAAAGGAATTTATTTCGTATTTTAAAACAATAATTGTACGTTTAACATAAATAATTTTTACAACCTTCCAAATAGAAAATTCAACCCTACCTTAGAACGTTTGGCTCGTTTTGAAAATTATTTTTCAGTTGTTAATCAGTCTTGCTCGATTCTACATCTACTGGTTTACTTTGCAGTCGTGTAATTTTCTAAGTAATAATGTCGTTCTCTTTAATTCCAAAAAAAATTAAATTATCTGACGACAAAGAGTGTTTATTTTGTGATCTTGGAGAGGCGTTAGTGAAGTGTCCGAAACCTAATACATTAAAATTAAAAAATGCAACTTTTAGTCGAAACGATAACGTGACTGTGCGATTTAATTTTTTGTTTAATAAAAATACTAGTAAACAATCTTTTTCGTGGCATCGTAAGTGTTATTGTACTTATACAAGTGAACAACATTGAATTACGGCAGGTATGTTTGTCTTCTTTTATCTTATTGGAAAAAAAGTGAGAAAAATTTATTTTTTAGACAGCTCTTGGCAATGATTTTTTTTTGTGGATGGAACATTTCTATTAACTTCAATGAATAAAAAAGTTATCGAAAATATCTTAAAAAATTCACATGATACAAAACTATTAATCGGCAAATATAACAAAGTGTTATGAAAAATGTTAATAATAATTTTTTTAAACTTATTGAGTACCTCTGAAAAACAGCAAACACTTGATTTAGCGCGTCATCGGGCTTTTTCTTAACTATCTTATACATTGAGTTGGAAGTGAGATAGAAGTACTTCTCTCTAAAAGTACACGCGCATAGGAAGCATATTGTTATAACGTAAAAAAAAACATAACAACAAACAAAATTTTGAAAATTTATTTAGGTAATTTTATTTATTATAGTTTGAATATTCGGTAAAAACTTTAAAATTATAGCATTTTAAATATTAAGGTATATTATTTAATTTAAGAAAATTAGAATTTTCGTCAATTTCGGATTTTAAAAAATTCATAACAATTAAAGGGTTGAAGATACGATGATGGGCGTAGGGACTTTTTTTATTCGAAATATCCCAAAGAATATAAAAAAAAATTAATTCATTGCAAAAAATGCATTTTTTTCTGGCTTAATTAATTTTTCTTCGTTTTAACAATAACATCAACAAATATCGAGTGTCATCTTACAGTTTTATAATCAGAAAAGCCTCTTGGCTAACAAATTAAAACAATTTTGCAAACGAATGCGCCAGTATGCTCTGGTCTATAATTTAGTCGCTGACTAACTGAAGTTACATTTGGTTATTTTTTAAGAAACGTACTGGACTTCAAATACTGAAAAAGACGGCAGGTTATTCTTTGGCAAATTTTGTGACAAAAATGTCTTTTTAAAATAAGTTCTAAATAGATAACAAGCTAAAAAAACCATATAACTAAACAAAACAAGCTCATGTTTTTTTGTTAAATTTAAATAGACCTTTTTCAATATTTACCCAAAATTTAGAAACATCATATATTAAGCAACTTACTTCCCTACAAAAACTAACGTTTTAAAATGGATTTTTCATTAGTAAATTTGGTAAAGAAAAAATAAACAGAGCAGCTTTAAGCCCTAATTGTGTCTAATTCGGTTGCTTTTTTTTCGTTTTCAACAGCTATTATATTATGGTGACTCTTATTTTAAATAATCAAATTGCTGTTTCTGCAAAACAAACGAGGTAATTGAACGTTATGCCGCTACGTGTTAAACTAATAAGAGCGATCTCCCTATTATTCTTCCATCTCGATCTGGATCCCACGGGTATAAACCCTCGGGTCCGCCACCTCCGGTCCGTCACTTCATCAAACGGCAGCTTTTCATCTGAAAATCACTCACTTTTAGCATAAACAATGGTCTCTCTGACGTTTTCCAGTATTTCCTCATTTCGAAATCGAAACTTGACCCAGATCCCGACTCCGTACGGAGATTCCGATCCGGAATATCCAGAGATCAGGAAAGTCGTCGTCAACGCGTATTCAAATTTCGCCTGCAGTAACGTCCTCGCGTATTCAAAAGGAAAAAGTGGAATATGCTTGTGCTTCGAGCGATCAACACACTCTCGAAACATTTATTCCAATTGACGCGTGCCTCAATATAACCGTGTTCATCCTTTGGGATCACTGACGGCAGAAAAGTTATATTTTATGTGCCTACCTTAGCAAGTTTGGTTTTTTGTCGTATTCTAGAATAATCTGTTAACTTATATAGCGTGGTCAACTTTCAACATTTCCTTTTACTAACGTAGGTGATTAAAAGTTTTACTTACATGAAACGTCATTGTTACTTATGATTAGACTAATAAAATTATTAGGTAGATGCGGAAATAGGTATTTACAATATAAGTGGGATAATAGTCAGTTTCAAATCAGTACTCCGTGAGCAAGTTTGTAAAGCAATATAGTGTTATACATCAAAATTTTTAGAAAAATGTGTAGATTACGAAAATCATTTGGGCGAGACATGTAAAGGTGGAAGAACGGATAAAACTACCCTTAAACCACCCCTACGGAAAATAGTATATTGTTTTATTAGGAGTAAAAGTATAACTTTTTGTGGCGAGTCTGAATGTTTGATGGCCGAACGTCAGTGAGGCCGACAATTTCAGACGAGCCACAAAAAGTGCTTTTGCTCCGAATGAAACATGCTATTTTTTCCGCAAACGGCATCCAGACTGTAGAACTAATTAATATTTAAATAAAAATTCAAAACGATTGCAACGAAGTTGATAAATTCAGAGAATAATAATTATAAAACTGCGCACTACATTTCCGTGGTTACTGGTTTTGTGATTGCCAAGTCAAAAACAAATTTGACAGTTCAATAATATTTTATAATGTCAGAATTATTGTAAGTGATTTAAAGCAACAATTGGACTGTGCATTTTTGGTAAGTACTTGAGCATCAAAATTTCGTTTGTTGTAGTAAAGTGTACTGAAATTTTCTTTTAGATTATATTATGTCGGATTCAGAACCCAACTGTACACCGCCCGACGTTGTTGACATTGCTAAGGCAGCTACGAATGATTTAATTCCAACTAAGTCAAGTAGAGTTTATAATCATGCTTACGAAAGATTTCTCACATGGTGCAATGATAAAAACATTTCAAACTATTCGGAAAATGTGCTACTGGCTTATTTTTTTGAAATGACAACTAAATTAAAAATGAAGAGTTCAACAATGTGGTCTCAGTATTCCATGATAAAATCATTACTGAATATTAAACATGAATTAGATATTAACAAATATATGAAACTACGTGCTTATCTGAAGAAGCAGAATGAAGGGTATACTCCCAAAAAGTCAAAGGTATTCACAAAAGACCAGTTTGAAGATTTTTTAAATAATTCACCTAATGAGCAATATCTAGGAATTAAGGTTAGTTATAATATTCTAACCTGCATAAATACAATCAAGTTTTTAAATACATACTACTTTTAGGTTGTTCTAATAATGGGCGTATCTGGAGCATGTAGATGAGATGAAATGGTGAACATGACAATAGACGATATAAAAGATTTAGGATCTGTTATTCATATAAAGATTCCTGATAGTAAATCTAAAAAGCCACGATCGTTCACAATTATTGGAGAAAAATATATAAATCTTTACAGAAAATATACTTCTTTACGTCCACAAGCTATGGAAAGCCGACGCTTTTTTTTTAAATTTCAAAAGGGAAAATGTTATCGCATGGTCATGGGAATTCATACAATTAGTAACGTACCCAAAACAGTAGCAACTTATTTAAAACTACCGAATTCAAAAGATTACACCGGCCATGCGTTAATAAGAACTTCAGCTACTTTGCTTGTGGATGGAGGAGCTGATATTACTTGTTTGAAACGGCATGGAGGTTGGAGGTCGAGCACTGTCGCTGAAGGATATATTGAAGACTCTTTGTCTAATAAAAAACAAACTGCAGAAAAAATCTTGATGTCGAATTCTTCTTCACTATACCTGAATGCAGCTTCTCATGAGCGAAATTATGTCGACGTTGATGTAACAGAAGCAACAACAAGTAAGGAGTCACGGTAAATTTTGTCGATGAACTCTTTCAACTCTGCACAAAATTCGCTTGAATTGGAAGTGAATAAATCAGGTAGTGCATTAAATATGTGCGGTGCAACCTTAAATAACTGTAATTTTACTATTAATAATTATTATCGTTAATAAAGTTTAAAAGTTGAACTAATAATTATTTTCCCTGTTAAAAATTCTACTTTTTTGTACGGCCGTCAGCGTACAAAAAAGTACTTTTTTGTCCGCTCACGGCCGTACAAAAAAGTGGCGTCTGTGAAATCATACTTCAACATCATGAATTGACGTTAATAATGTCTACTTTTTTTGACGTTTGCGGAAAAAATATATTTTAGCTATAAAAAATGGTTCAAAATACTTCCAAAAAATTTTTATTTTCATTTATAATAATATATATTTGAAAAGACAAAAATAATTTGATTTTATGTGTTACAGCTAAGTCCAAAAAATATTAAATAACAACGGCCTATTTTAGAATTTATATAAAATAAAAAACATAAATTTGGTCGTCATCGAATTCGCTATACAAAGCATCAGTGTTATAGGTTATTTTTTATCTTTTATAGTATTTAAAAAACATTCCTAATCACACATTTCCGTGCAAAATATATTTTGTGCAGAACATTTTTGCATCTTTAAAAACAATTGTTTTTTACAGGAACATTTAATTAGATTAACTATTTCTTCAGGTACGCAGGGAAGAGTACACATAATTGGTTCTAATTCTAATCCATCTTTGCTAAATTTCCAACCGTAATTTGTTGGTGGTGGTAAATTAGGCTAAGATTGTGAATCCCGATTCTTCTTCAATGCACTATTAGTGGCATCTATCTATTGCCGGTTTTAAACCTAGGCTTGTCACACTTTTCTTGGACGGTGGATATAATAAACAAATAAAAAATTCAATCTGTTCAATATCAGAGTCACTTAACATTTCACTTTTGCCCAAAGATGCCAACGCTTGACGAGTGGATGAGGTTGCTTTCAACAACTTCTTTCAAAATTAATTTTAGCTTTTCCTTTAAAACTTCCTGTGACATCGGCACTCGAGAGGGCATGGAGACCTGGAAGTGCTTCAGCTTTTAACTGGACAAGGGATTCGTATATTGGGTGTAATGGTATTTCGCGATAGCTAGAACCAATACGAATAAATACACTGTCATAAGATAATAAGGATGCTCTTATCGAAGCAAGTACCAATACATCCATGGCTGGTCAAAGTATTCCCAATTTTTTCCTCCCCTTTTAGATACATCTAAAGAATGCAATATTATTTTAGTATCAGACTCCTCGTGATAACTCTCTGAGTGAGTCAATTCGGCACATATTTGCAGTATTGTTAAATGAGCAAACAAGACATAAGTTGCATGATTTCAAAGTCTATTTCTTTAGATTGACATATATTTAGATAAGTGCTGCGCAGTTTAGCCATACAGCTTATATTTCCATTTCTGAAAAACGACTTTATACAATTAAGAAATTCTACAGCCTTACTTTTCTGTCTATTTGTCCTTAAAACATTAGTGACATTGTTGTTCCAGCAGTTCTAAGGTAGCATATGTCTAGAGCGTGAGCATCTCCTGGACTAATGCATTCAGATAATTTCACAGAAACAACTACGTTTTTAGATATTTTAACGGGTTTTTTTAAAAGATGACCCGACGACCCAATTGGGGGATAGCGTCATAATATTTTTAAATATCTCCTCGAAGCTATCTGAAACAAAAGTGGTAAATACTATGGCTACTGGATAAACTTGGGTTAGCAATATGATGTAATTCCTATGACGAAGATGATTTCATAACATTTATAACTGTTGGGTGGGTGCTTTAAAAAAAGCAATGTCTGTACCACAGCTTATAGGATCCTAGACGGCTATGATTTAATAGTTACATCAATACTTGTAAATTATGTTACTTGAGTATTGTTGTAACAGTTAATTAATAGAAACGTAAGAAGTTGTGTTAGGAAACCATCTCTCAATCGGGAGATGGTTTTCCAAATTTTTTTAAACATCCCATCGACGTTACCTGAAACAAAAAAGGTAAAGAGATACTATGACAGCCAATTACGAGGCCAATTTTAATTAAAGAAACAGAGTTTTCCATAATATATGCAGTAGGGTAGTATAAGGGTGGTTGTTACCCTTCCGTCACCATTGCGAGATACGCCCCTTTAAAATTCGTAATCTATATATTTTTCTGAAAATTTTGCAAGCTAGAATCAAACTTCTGCTTTCAACACACTTCCCTGACTCGGTCACCACAGACGTGGCCGACTGGGCAGAGGAAAAATACAATCCATCTGTCTATGATTGGCAAACTGCCAAATACATTGTAGACGATGAAAATATTAAATGGGCAATATCCAGCTTCTCTCCATTTAAATCGCCAGGACCTGGCGGTATCTATCCAGCCCTACTTCAGTAGGGTCGGAAAGAACTCACACCCCACCTGGTGGGTATATTCAGATCCTCGTTGGCTCGGAGGTATATCCCCAAAAAATGGAGAGAGATAAAAGTGGTATTCATACCCAAACCTGGAAGGATGGATTACACTGTCCCAAATACATACCGTTCAATTAGTGTGACATCGTTTTCCATGACGACATTGGAAAGGCTATGCGAAAGGTACATAATTTTTTTCTCACAAAACCCGCTAAAAGAAAAAAATTGATTATTCTGATAAGGTATCATTATGAAAATGGAAATGTACAATAAACGTTTGATAAAGATAAAGAGACAAATGATTTTTCACTTTAAAAGTCTGAATCGGAAAAATGGACCAACAATTTAATTTAATATACTCGATGAGAAATTTTACCAATGAAATAGTTTAAATAGTTTACCTATATAAAGTTATGTTTGCCTGTAATTATCAATCGTGTTACCCTCTAACCTAGATCGTTTGTTGCATACAAACCAGAAATCTTTTATTTTAATGACATTTTTTTATTGCCTTGTTTGTATAATTTAGTATTTTCAAAAATATAAGATGTTATGGTAATTTGGATCACTGCAGGTATTAAATAAAAATAAGGCTGTTGGTAAATTAGTTTACAGTTGGTAATAAAGTATGTCTCGAAAAAAGCAATAAGTATTAAACATAAATTGTGATTTTGATTAGGCACTTAACAAGTCACATCCCACATATCTACATGTTCTGGCTAATCAATCCTATAAGTACATATCAAAACATTGATATAATATCTACAATTAAACAATAATTTGAAAATACAGATGAAGCCGATTTACCCATTTAGACAAAATACTATTATTCTTTTATTTGTTAAAACACATTATTTTTTAGTGAACATGGACATGAAAAAGTCTGTCATGAGGGTAGGACAGAGTGAGAGCAAGAATACTTTGGAATGTGCTGTGAAATATACTTAGAAAGGGTTATATGGAGAATTAAGTGTGATAACATTTTACGATGTGTATCTCACTAGTTTAGTTCACAGATTTCTGTAAATGTTCAATTATGTGCTGCTATTTCAAACTTTTAGTATCCTTTGATAAAAGAAGTTGAATATTATTGTTGATCTTTTTAAATTGTTTATTTTACCTTATACTTTTTTTTTCTACTCTTCATACAGTATTCTGTGAAGAGTATTATAGGTTTACTTTGTCTGTCTGTCCGATGTCACGTTTTTTGTCTGCACGATATGTCAAAAACGAGAAATGATATCAACTTGAAAATAAGCAAAAATCAAGCTCTATAAGGGGACAAAGCCTATTGATTTTTAACAAATCTGATTAAAAATAGGGGGTTAAGATGGATTGAAATTAAAAAAAAATCCTAAATTAAAAACGAAAAGCGATATCAACATGAAATTTTTAGTAAAAATAAGGCTTTGAAAGAAGATAAAGCCTATTGACATTAAAAAAAATATGAATATATTGTGGAGTTAAGGGGGGTTAAAATATTAAAAAAAAATTCCAAATAAAAAACGAAAAATGATATCAAGTTGAAATTTTTGGCGAACATCAAGCTCTAAAAGGAGAAGCCCTTCAATTTAAAAAAAATTATATATGGGAGATGTAAGGGGGGGTTGAAATTAAAAAAAAAATCAAAAATGATATGATATCAACATGAAATTTTTAGTAAAAATCTGATGTGTCCAACACATGAATTTCCTATCTAGTTATTATAGGCTTTTTCCGGTTATTTTGTACAACCTATTGCAACACTTCCACTTCCATAACGGTTCATTTTAGAAAAATCTTATAAAAACAAAAATTGTAGAGATCGATATCGCAAACAACTTTTAGTTTAACAATTTTCTTAAAAATCAGAATTTTGCACATTTTGTCAAATTTCTCGAATACGGACCATTTCAGGAAAATTTAACAAAAGGCAAAAATTAAAGATAATAATATTATAAGTAACTTCTATTTGAAGAATTTTCTTCTCCAAACATAAATAACAGATATACTCCATAAAATATAAAAGAGGCCGCTCATAAAGTACCCCCCCCCCCAGATGTTCCGACTTTGTCCAAAATTTAATAATTTCTCGTCCGGCCGACATTAAATTTAAGTTTAAAATTTAATGTTTTTTCCTTTATTCGTTTTTGAGTTTTCGTCAAAATTAGATATTTACTCATTTTCTTAAATATCTCTATTACGGTTCATTTTAGAGAAATTATGTATAAAACAAAAATTATAGAAAATTATATTACAAACAACTTTTATTTGAACAATTTTTATAAAAAAATATTTTTTTTTTCATTTTGTAAAATTTCTCGAATACGGACCATATTAGGAAAACTTTGTACAAAACAAAAATTATAGATAATAATATTAGAAGTAACTTTTATTTAAAGAATTTTCTTCTCCAAACGTAAATAACAGATATATTCCATAAAATATAAAAATGACCACCTATAAAGTACCCCATAGATGTTACGACTCTGTTCAAAAACTAATCAGTTCATTGGAAAATGCAATAAAGCTTAAGTTTAAAATTTGGTGTTTTTCTGTGTATTGGTTCATGAGTTATAGTGGATAAAGACACACACACACACACACACACACACACACACACACACACACACACACACACACACACACACACACACACACACACACACACACACACACACACACACACACACACACACACACACACACACACACACACACACACACACACACACACACACACACACACACACACACACACACACACACACACACACACACACACACACACACACACACACACACACACACACACACACACACACACACACACACACACACACACACACACACACACACACACACACACACACACACACACACACACACACACACACACACACACACACACACACACACACACACACACACACACACACACACACACACACACACACACACACACACACACACACACACACACACACACACACACACACACACACACACACACACACACACACACACACACACACACACACACACACACACACACACACACACACACACACACACACACACACACACACACACACACACACACACACACACACACACACACACACACACACACACACACACACACACACACACACACACACACACACACACACACACACACACACACACACACACACACACACACACACACACACACACACACACACACACACACACACACACACACACACACACACACACACACACACACACACACACACACACACACACACACACACACACACACACACACACACACACACACACACACACACACACACACACACACACACACACACACACACACACACACACACACACACACACACACACACACACACACACACACACACACACACACACACACACACACACACACACACACACACACACACACACACACACACACACACACACACACACACACACACACACACACACACACACACACACACACACACACACACACACACACACACACACACACACACACACACACACACACACACACACACACACACACACACACACACACACACACACACACACACACACACACACACACACACACACACACACACACACACACACACACACACACACACACACACACACACACACACACACACACACACACACACACACACACACACACACACACACACACACACACACACACACACACACACACACACACACACACACACACACACACACACACACACACACACACACACACACACACACACACACACACACACACACACACACACACACACACACACACACACACACACACACACACACACACACACACACACACACACACACACACACACACACACACACACACACACACACACACACACACACACACACACACACACACACACACACACACACACACACACACACACACACACACACACACACACACACACACACACACACACACACACACACACACACACACACACACACACACACACACACACACACACACACACACACACACACACACACACACACACACACACACACACACACACACACACACACACACACACACACACACACACACACACACACACACACACACACACACACACACACACACACACACACACACACACACACACACACACACACACACACACACACACACACACACACACACACACACACACACACACACACACACACACACACACACACACACACACACACACACACACACACACACACACACACACACACACACACACACACACACACACACACACACACACACACACACACACACACACACACACACACACACACACACACACACACACACACACACACACACACACACACACACACACACACACACACACACACACACACACACACACACACACACACACACACACACACACACACACACACACACACACACACACACACACACACACACACACACACACACACACACACACACACACACACACACACACACACACACACACACACACACACACACACACACACACACACACACACACACACACACACACACACACACACACACACACACACACACACACACACACACACACACACACACACACACACACACACACACACACACACACACACACACACACACACACACACACACACACACACACACACACACACACACACACACACACACACACACACACACACACACACACACACACACACACACACACACACACACACACACACACACACACACACACACACACACACACACACACACACACACACACACACACACACACACACACACACACACACACACACACACACACACACACACACACACACACACACACACACACACACACACACACACACACACACACACACACACACACACACACACACACACACACACACACACACACACACACACACACACACACACACACACACACACACACACACACACACACACACATGGGACAATTAACATGGGAGATCGCTAAGGTTCAATCTTGCAATTTTTACGGTGACGTCACGCGTCGAGAATCACCAATTAACTCGTCGAGCCACCAACGAGAGAGTGGGGGGAAACGTCAAACGAAAACGTCGATACGTCTAACGAAAACGTCGAAACGTTAAACAAAAATGTCGAAACGTCAAACTAAAACGTCGAAACGTCAAACGAAAACGTCGAAACGTCAAACGAAAACGTCGAAACGTCAAACTAAAACTTCGAAACGTCAAACGAAAACGTCAAAACGTCAAACGAAAACGTCGAAACGTCAAACGAAAACGTCGAAACGTCTAACGAAAACGTTAAACGGGAAAAACGATACTATGTAGAGAACGCAGTATAGATTAACGTTTGGCGTTTTCGTCTGACGTTTCGGCGTTTGTCGTTTGACAATCAATAGGTTGTGAAAACAATCTGGTTGAAAATGGGGGCTAAGGGGGTCTGTTGAACTGCAAAGAGTATCATTTAGAATGCCAGGCATTATACCGGGTGTTCGAATTAATGTGTTACAGTTAAATACCGCCGAAAATATGCATTTTAGAAAAAAAAGTTTTAGACAAAAGTTTTATAGTTTTTTTGGGGAAACATTTTGGATAAATTAATTTTTTTATAGCTTACCATAATATGGCCATATCGAGGTGGACTTTGCTTTTTTAAATATGAATCATATTTTCTTTTTACATATTCTTAAAGTACATAAAAAAATAGGAAATTTTTGATGGAAATATTTTTTTTTATTGGACTTTTATTTTTGAGTAACAACTACTTGAAAATTTTGCTAGGAGAAAAAAATTGGCCATATTATGGTTAGCTATATAAACGATTTTAGCCAAAATGTTTTCCCCATAAAACTATAAAACTTTCGCCTGAAACGTTTTTATAATAAAAGGCGGTATTTAGCTGTAACGCTTTAATTTGAACACCCATTATATCTTTATTCTAGTTTGTATCTCTGTAGTATGTATTGGGACTGATCTTATAAAATAAAAATTAAAATATTTTAGTTCCTATTTTATTTGCCAATAAAACGTAATAAACAAATATATATTTTATTTGACATCTGTGACAAATTTTGAAAATGATTAAACTTAAAATAAAAACTGAAAAATGGTAGGTGAAGTTTCATATAAAATTTTTCACACAAAAATTAACATAACCTGATATATATTTAAAAATAATCTCAAATTATGAAGAAAAGTCAGTTTACTAACTAATAATATTTATAGATTACGTATTAAAAACAAAACAAATATTAAAATATATTAACTAAAATATTCATTTAATAATAGTTTTAGTGCTTGAAAACACTATGATGTTGATAAGAATAACTACACTAAATACAAACTCAAATAATAAAAAAAAACAGCGATATTGGCTCTTGTACAAAGTTTTGAACCGAATTTACAAATGATAAAATTATTGGAAAAAGTGAACAATATCATTAATGTATAATTTAGTTGAACATAAAAATAATATAAATGTAACAATACTCTTTAGGTTACAGCTATCAAATCATTGTCAAAAGCTAACAGACATGTACTATTATCCCAATTAAAGATAACTATATATTTGATAAAATTCTATAACCTGGACAAAATATTTATTATTATTTTGATAATGTATACTTTATTACATAAATCTAACACGTTAATATTAATAAATATCAAGTGTTATATTAGTGATTTTTTAGTGTAATGATTATAAATTTATGTTAAATCAATAAAACGCATTTTTTTAAAACGTTAACAAAACTTTTTTAATAGAGCATATTTAATTTTTTAAGTGTAGTTTTATCATAGTGATTATTATTTCAATGCCATGCATTCCCTTTGCAATGATGTGATTTCCGCTTTTTTCCATAACAGTGCGGTTTTATACTGTCAAAGGCACATTGCAATTTATTTTCAATCTCTGTATGAGTTGTGGCAAATTTCCGGATTAATGGAAAAAACACATTTTTGAGACCAATTTTTATTCTGGATCAAAGAAAAATATATTTACAATTACAAAGCCATTTGGAAACATTTAAATTGTTTAATAAACAGTTTATCATGAAATGATTAAAATATTAAAACAGGTATTTGTTATACAGGGCTTGTTTTTAATAAAAATCGAGTTGAATCCCAGTGCTGTCTAATGAAATTTTTGAAGTAGTAGTTTAGTAATGATAATATGCCAAATAATTTTTTTTTGAATAATATCTCATTCATAATATTTTTGTAAACTTTGAAAAACCTACTAAAAAGTTAAAATATTGTTGTACCAGAAGCTTTATGAGATTATCCATTTTAATTTTAAAGCAAACTTAAATGGCGGATTTAAAAGTTTTATTATAAGCTGAAAAAAGTTTCAGATAACTTGATAAAAAAGGAAAATAATTCCAAACTCAAATGTGTCCAAAACTTAAAATAATAAACGAAACGACAAAATCTTCAAGCCATGTGCCACAAAATAATAAGAACGGTCGTTTTCTTGCAGAAAATAACTACTAACCACATACTACAATCAATTGGATCATAAGTATCCAAAGAAAAGCAGCAAATAGAAAATTATATTTTAAACTTTATCTTTGATTTTGCTTACCAAGAAAAACGTAATTTTTGTACCGATTGGACGCTAGAATGTCTATTTTTTGCTGATGTTACCTATTAAAAAATTACCGTAAAAACATCAACTGGGGGTCAATTCTCAGTTTTCGTATTCTCGACATAAGCGGTGGAATATTTTCCAATGAGAAGTATGGGAAAATATTCCCCTGCTTACGAGCATTGGAAATTGTATTTTCCAATGGGAATTGTACTAGAGTTTGCGCATTAAAGTCGAAAATTTGACGAAAGACCACGCGAAAGTCTAAGACATAACCAAAGATTATTGGATATTGGATATCTTGGATTTTTAGTGAAATTGTAGTTAAAACATTTTTTTGGCGTATTTATAGATTGATATTATTTTATTTATGTAGGTATATTATTTTTAATTCTCTTTCACTAAGAAACTGTATAAACTGATTTTCTTTAATCATTTAGAAATTGTGAGAGCTGCTAAGGGACTGGCAAATAACACAAATTGAGTGTAGTAAATTTAATAAGACCTTTTCGAAAATTTTATTATTTTCGTTAAGAGGAAAATTTACATTACAAACTGAAAGACCTGCGGGGCAACGGTAGTTTAGAAGGTATAAAAATTACAACTTTAGGGTGGAGCCTAAATACTACAAAATTACTTCCGAGACTAAACAAAATCCGCATTCATTCATAATTTTAACAATTGCCTGTAGATACGAGGGATACGTATTCCAAACTCTAACGCGCGAAATTAAGACAAAGGAACCGAAAAATCCTAACACGGAGTGAGTCAGAGTTACCTAAATTAGGGGAACCAGAATCGTATTTGCTTTTCTCGGTGCATTGCGAGATATTGTTATAACGCAGTTCGATTTATTAGAGGGTTTTACATTGTTTTTATATTTTAATTTAGTGAATAGGTTTAGTTAGATTAAATTACATTTAAGAGTATAGAGGTGTGAAATATAAATACAAATAACGAAAAAATAGACGATTGATTCGAATAAGGTAATATCAATTAATACAGGGTATTTATTTATTGAGTGCCGATACTTAAGGGTGTGAATCCTTTGGGTGTTAAAGTTTTAAGAAAAAAAAAATAACTATTTTATCATAAGTTTCTAATATCACTCTAATATCACTCTAATATCACTCTAGATATTTTTATGAAATTTTTCCCAAAAAAAGTGTTTCCACTCATGGCGGGTTCCTACCAAATTTCAACAAAATATCAAAAGCAGTTTCAATATACTGGTTTTCATTATCTTACCCGAAAAGGGTGCTTCGTGCGAAAGTACGTCATAAAACAAATTTGTTCCAAAATATATAAGAATTTTAAAGATAATTTTGGTTTTTAGAAAAAGCAGTGGCGCACCATATTTTTTTTCAAAAATATTCAGTTCAAACCCGGCACGGACGTCACTGGTAAAAATTTAAAAGTCTTTTACGACAAAAGGCGAGATTGAAAGTGAAAGTTTAGTCTGTTGGTACATAATATACTATATTTATATATCTAATTTTTATTATTACACTGAATGTAACATGGCTTTTTTTGCCTTTTTTGGATCAACAAAATATTATTTTAATGATTTAAAATAAACTGCCAGTAATAATAATAATTAACTGTACTTAAACATATGCAAAAAGAAATCATAAAACGACGCATCAAGAAAGCACCAAATTATTAAACTTTTAATTTACGTAAGATGTGTTGAAAGTAATTTTAAAAAACCGACTTTAAAATCGTGCAGATGCCATCACCACATCTGAACCAAATTTATATGGGACCACCCCTTAGGTACCCCCTTACTAACGAAAAGAATTATAGAAATCGGACGAGGTGGTAAAGAATTATCGCTAAACATACATAAAAAATGAAAAGTTTGAGGATTTTCCCATTGAACCAATTATTAGATTTTGACCAAATTTATATGGGACCATCCCGGAAGTACCCCCTTTCCAGCAAAAAAGAATCATTTAAATCGGACATTGTGTTAAAGAATTATCGCTGAACATACATAAAAAAAATATACAGACGAATTGAGAACCTCCTCCTTTTTGAAGTAGGTTAAAAAGGATATAATAATCTATATTATTTGTAATAACTAAAAAACTACTATGTGGAGTTATATACATCTTAAATTAATCTTATATATGTAAAAATGTGGGTTCGGTTCCTAGAAGAGTACCTAGTTCATTGTGCAGCCAAATTTATATTTATGGTACAGAATTTTTTGAATAAAGTTTTAGGTTTAATTAAACCTAAGTTTTATCAGGAATAATATTTTCTGAAAAAAGTAACATAAAAGCAGACTTTTTGCGAGCCACTATATATATTTTAGAGGACAATCCATATTATTTTAGAAAAATAAATTAAAGTTTTGTATAATCACATAAATGTGATTTATCTTTTAGAATATTGTATATGTTTGTCAACGTTTACTAATTTAAAAAAAAAGAAATATTCTTCAAAAATTTTCTTAAATTTTTTAACACGGTACAAAATACCTTAATCCGTTTATAGTTATCGAAATATGTAAAGAATTTTAACTCGTTTAAAAAGCGTTCTTTCTCTTTCCATTTCCTATAAAAACTAATAGACCTTTTTGAAATCGGTATTCGGTGACTTTTCTTCTGTTTTATTGCCTTGAAAATGATATGATTTACATAAAAAACAAAAACTGACTTATTATTTTTGTGAAATAAAAATATGTTGTTATTTTCACAATTTTTGACTACTTTTCGTTTCTAAAAAAGAAGTACGATGTTCTTCTCTAGATATTAACACATTGTTTAATTGGCTTTTTATTTTTTTTAAATATTCTTTAGTATTTTCATAATTTGGGAAACAGTATAGCATTGAAATTTTGAGTACGCTTTTAATGAATTGTCTGTTTTTTATCTCACAATGTGTCGATAAGAAGTTATATAGAAAAAGTTAGTATTCAATATCATCCAGACAAAAAACAAAAACATGTTTAAATGAATATATTAAATAAATTATGAGTATTCTTTAACAGAGATATATTTATTTGTATTATGGAAATAATGTTTATGTCAACAAACTTATGTTCGATATTTGTATCAATTTGTAAAAATAACTCTTGTATAATGATAATATTAAATTTAAAGGTTTTAAATAAGGACTTGCAGATATCACAATTCAAAATTCTTTTTATTGGCCATAATACTTTTTTTGGAATGAAAGCATTAGTTTCTGTTTTTCAGTTAAGCTCCATAAATTTATATTTTAATCTGAACGCTACTTAAGCGCAGTAAAGTTGCAACAACTAAACAATATAGTGAACTTTTCGAAAATTTCTAAGTTAAAATTAAAATCAATTTATATTTAAAATTAAATAAGTTAACTAACATTTTGGACCGTTATGAAGTTAATAAAGTTATAAATAACGTCGTTACAAAGATTTATGTTTGAATTTTAAATTTCTATTGATGATAGTTACTCATCTACGTATTACAATAACAATACCTACATGACTTGGCTTTGACACAAAACCCTGTATACTAAAACTTCTAATCCGAATCAAAATCTTGAAACTATTATTTGGGGACTTAAAAGCGTGGTCCACTAGTTGGTGTAGCCTTTTAAAACATTTGGTGTAATAATAATTATATACCTATCATCAATTACCACTGCCACTGGTAAAATCCTAAATTTAAAATAGTGTAATATAATAATACGACATTAATCATATCTTAAATGGATCGCCTACTACCATGTTTTAGAAATAAATAAAATTTAATTCTTAAATTAATAAAAATATTCAAAATAATATAAGATTCCTTGCGTTATGTTAATAAACATTAAACAAAATTTCTCACGAATTATTTAATATTCTGTCCCGTACTTCCATGTCTCTATTGCTTCGCTGTCAACAAGTTCCAGCAAGACATATTGCATATAAAAAATTTTAATTTTATTTTGTATCTTTTTTTCTCAAAAGCTGTCAATATGAGATATTTTCTCCACTTCTATTCCTCCAGAAGTCCAAAAGCACAAAATGCAAAAATCCATTTGTGTTATGTGCAGCTAGCCCTGAATTTGAAAATACCAATAGTGGTTCTCCTTAATGGAATTGTTCTTTTTCCAAAAAGTTTTTTCTCTACTGCATATTTCTTCTGCTACAGTCCGCACTTCAGCTCCATCCAGACTGTCAGCAACATAATCAAATTCGAATTCAATAAAATGTCCACATTTAAAAACTTTTACTTGCAAATAAATTTCCAAATCTTATTTTGTTTTGAATTTATGGTCCATGCCATATCGGGTGGCTTTAGAAATAAATAAAAGATTTTACGAGATTTTTTACTTTCTCCAAATTTTTAAGCAGTGACTCGTTTCCGTCTTCTATTGTGCCACAATGCAATAAATCGTTTTTCTCATTTATAGACATTGGCTAACTTTTTAGAAAATGTTCTCTTGCAACGCGCCTCAAAGGGTGCGACAAATCAAAGCCATGCGCGAAAGCAAGAAAAAATATTTACATTACTTTAACGGATTGAAGAGATATTAACATGCTGGAATTAATAATTATTGTTGACTCGAAGAAGTATTCATTAAACAAAAACATATAATTCACATCTCAGTGTATACCTTCCAATTTCGTATATATGTATTTTTTTTAATAAATAAATGATAAAATTAATTTAATATAATTGAGCGAAATTACTGTATGTAAAAAATAAACAACATGAATTCAAATCACTCATTAAATAGTAGAAAAAGGTATATATTTTGTTGGTAACACCTTCTAGATGAAAAAGCTTTTAACGTATTTCTATTTTTCTTGTAATAAAAATAAATGCTCCTGTAGGAAAAAATTAAATATATTGTTCTCTTCTATCATTTTTTAACATTTCTATTTCTTTTCGTTTCTTTTCTTAGATTTTTTCAAAAGAGACTGATTCATATTTTGAAAGTAAATCCAGAGAGGTATGGGTTAAGCCTTTACCTGTACTTACATAACATTTTTTTTAGTAAAATTAAAAAATAATCCGTAAAATTGGTGTACTATGAAACCCTTGCATATAATATATATGCCAATCTTAGTATTACAGAAATAAATTACGTAAAAAATAAGGTGTACAAATACGTAAAATTTATTCATCCCTCGTAAAACATCAGTTAAATATATTATAAATTGTTTTCATTCACAAATATTAATTTCTTAAAAATCTAATAGAGGCGCCACTTTCCAGACGAAAAATCTTGCAATGTAAGGGTTTCGTAGTACCCCACTTTTAAAGTTTATTTTTGACTATTTTTAAAATAAAAAAATATGTGTGTGTAGGTAAAGGTTAAATCTATGCTCCTCTGGAACCACTTTTTCAAAATTCAATTTAGTTTTTTTCTAAAAAAAATTGAGAAAATGGGTAAAACAAGTCGAGTTTTGTATTTTTTTTTAGAAAAAACTGTTTTAAATTTTAAAAAGGTGTTTCCAGAGGAGCATAGATTTATCCTTTACCTACACGTACATATTTTTCTCTTTCAGAATAATTCAAAAATAAACTTTAAAAGTTGGGTACTACGAAACCCTTGCATGCTCCGCTCTACAGCCAAGTAAATACTCCTCTTAATGAAAGAATTTCTTAGTTTCTCAAAACTTTCGTTGCTCTTCCATACAAAAGCTACCTTTTCTTTTTTCAACATGAGAAAAGAAAAACTAAGAATAACTCGACAAGTTTTAATTATTATACGTAATCGAATATTTTCACTTATTCTCGATCATGATAGCGATTGCTCGGCACGGCATCTGCTCCAGCGCGGAGGCTCGGCAGGTAATGGGATACCCAAAAACCACAACAAATACAAATATTGCCAACAGTAAATTTTAAAATATCTTTAATGTTATTAGTTGTTTCGAAATATTCGTGAACTTAATATCAGACATATGTGAAACTACTATTTCCATGGGAATGTCTATTCCGACACGTTCGAGAATTGCATAACCTATTACCATGGGAATATAAGTAGTGGAATATTTTCTCATGGGAAACTGAAAACTTTAGCGAGCACCAGTAAATCTGTTTTGAAATCACTGGCAAATGTATTTATTACAGAATCGACTTCCCTAGTAGCCAATAAATCACCCAAGTTACACTATTTAAAATATTTTTTTAATATTTTCTGATCAACATTTTTTTTAAATCTTGACGTTTTATTATTTTTTTCCATCTTTTCATTAGGTAACCCGCAAAATACCTTTATAAATTCGTTTCTAACGTGGCCTCTATTTGATAACTACTGTTACGCTGGTTTTTGGTATCACAATTTATTTCAACTGAACTTTACAATGACTATAATTCAACTTTAAAACTGCTAACATTCACGTATAATGTCTATTATAAAACTAAACTCTGACGTCAGGTCGTCGACTTATATAGCTTTCTTGACCTTCTCGAACCTTCTCGACCTGTCATCTAGAATGTTCTTGACGGGTAATGACATTTCTGGACATTTCTGGAATATTCTTTTTCTTGTACTTTTACTTATGACGACCACAGCACACTGTAGAGTGATGAGTAACATTCCACTTCTTTTTATATCTGTACGTTTCCTATGATAGCCGCAGGCTACTGCAGGGTGCTGCGTAACACTACTATCAATTTCTGGCAAATTTGATGTATGGGGATGTGTATGAGCTACGAACACATACTTTGATTTTCTTTTACTATACGGAGAATGGCCGCACTGCGCAGCTTTCTGAGTGCCTTTTAAAAGGAGATAGAAAACTCCGCCATTTTGAACCCTTATTACGTGTTGCCTACATCTTGGCGCAATATTTTTAATAGGTGCGTTTTAATCATCCGCTTCTGCTTTGGAATTGTCGGTTTTCTTGTTTTAATCTGACAGGTTAAAACGACTAATCCGACAATTCCGGAAGGAGAAGCGGATGATTAAAACGCACCTGATATTTTGCTTGCTGCTGTCAGTGTCAGTGAATATTATTTTTGAAGTCACAGTTTATTGCTAAAGAATCAGTTAGCTCACTCGGACCAGTTGAAAGTTTCAAAATAACATCCACTCCAAGGATACAAATTCAGGATACGCAGACGACTGCTGTTTTATTATAGGCGGTTGTCATATATTGTATTATCCGAGTTGCACAGTGTATAAACTGAAACATTGAGATCCAAAGTGTCAACGGAGAGTGAGCGATTTGATTCTTTAGCTGTAAACTGTGTCACAGGGTTCAAAATGACCGCGCCCTATGTTGGGCGTGTCGGACCTCTCTCTTGCCTCGTATAGTAATCAAAGTATGTGGCTACGAATAAATTTGTTACCTCTTTAATTACATCAGATATTCGCAGAAGCATACTATCTATGTCATTTTCGTAGTTTTGAGTTCCTGAATTGAGTACAGTAAATACGTACAAGTTTTGTACTGTTCGAGAGTGATCGTGTCTTCCAATTTTTCTTGAAGCTTCTTTTCGAGATTGTTAAGTTTATTAAGAAGGACCTGGTTCTCTGTTTTCAACGCTTTGTTTCCAAAGGACCCCGCACACCGCTCATGGAAAAATGGCGACCTGTCAAATGTCATAAAATTTTGATATGTTGCAGTTCTCGACCTCCTAAGCAATAGTGTTCATGGGACCATTCAAATCCTATGACTGATTTTTGAGATACAGGGTGTTAAACTTGAGAAATACCACTAATTTGATAGCTGTTATTTCAGGAGAACTGATAGATTATAATTTAAAAATGGGTCGAAAATTAATTAATTTTACAGGGTCAGAAATAAGTAAGGACATGTTTTTGATAAATACTTTTATTCTTCTAGAAGGTAGATTAGATTAGATTTAATTAGGACTATGGGCCATGTGGCCTCCCCCACCTCGACCTTTTCAGATCTATTGTGGATATCCTGTAATCATTGTTAAGAGTACCTTGTCTAATGCGGTCTTTTGTAGTAAACTCCATAGACTGGAAAGTAGTTCTCCGGTATAGCTAGTTGCCCTTGGTTTTTCTTCTCCAAGTGTAAGGAATCTCAGTCTTACTAGACCTTCGCAGTAGCACAATACGTGTTCTGCCGTTTCCTCTTCTTCTTGACAGAATCGGCACAAGGCCTCTTCTGTCAGACCGATAGAAGGTAAAAATATTTACTAAAAAATAAATTATTGCTATATTTATTATATTTGATAATAATACAAACGATATTAGGTGCCACTTATACAGGGTGATTCGTAAATATCGACATAGGCCAATTTTTAATTTATTAAGTATTAATGTGAAATGCAGTATTTTTACGGGACTTTTGTTTATTTACCATATGTATAATTATTTAATTCATTGACTACAGGGTGATTTAATAAATATACTGATGGTTAATTTATCGAATGTGTCCAAAAAACATTTTTTTAAAGTACCCTATACTTTTTGATTAGTCCTGTAAAAGTATACATATTTTTTTACTGGTGTATTATCCGTCCTGTAGCAAATATTTTCCAAAATATCAGCTTTTTTCTATGATTGGTTTTTGAGATACAGGGTGTTAAACTTAAGAAATACCACTTATTTGATAACGATTATTTCAGGAGAAAGCTGATCGATTATAATTTTTTAAGCCAAATCTTATTGTAACACCTTTTCGCATTCTACAAATATGAAAAGAGGTGAAAATTTATTTTCTTTTACAGGGTGAGCTACAAATAAGTAAGGACGTGTTTTTGATAATTACTTTTATTGTTCTAAAAGGAAAAAATATTTCCTAAAAAATACATTATTGTTTTATTTATCATGTCTGATGATAATACAAAAGATATTAAGTGCCATTTATATAGGGTGATTCGTAAATATCAACATGGGCCAATATAATTTTTGTATAAGTATTAATGTAAAACACAGTATGTTTACGGGACTTTTATGTATTTACCATATGTATAATTATCCAATTCATTCACTACAGGGTGATTTGATAAATATATTAATAGTTAATTTAACGAATGTGTCAAAAAATCAACTTTTTAAGCACCCTATACTTTTTGATTAGTCCTTTAAAAGTAGACATATTTCACTGGCATATCAATTATCCCATAGAAGATATTTTTCAAAATTTTAACTTTTTTCTGATAGGTTAAACTTAAAAAATTACAATTTTTTTATTATCAGTTTTTACAGGAAAAAGCTATACAATTATAATTTTGTGTGTCTACTATTATTTTAACATCATTTGACACGAATATACGCAGAAGTTTAAACATATTTGTCTCTACAGGGTGAATCGTAAATAAGTAGGAACAATTTTTATGATAATTACTTTCATTGTTTTAGAAGTTGAAAATATGTAAAATAGTTATTGCTATATTTATCATTGCTAATGATAATACAACATATTTTAGGTGCCATTTATACAGAGTGATCCGATTTTTTTAGTGAATTTTTATTAATTACCCAAGAAATACCCACTTTTTGTTACCTATTATTCCAGAAAAAAGCTAATCAATTGCAATTTTTTGGCATTCCACGAATATACGCAGGGGTTAAAAAAATATGTTCACATAAAATGAGTCGCAAATAAGAAAAGATATGTTTTTGGTAATTTATTTTATTGGTCTGTCTATGGGATGAAAATATTTCCCGATAAATAAATTATTGGTAGTTTTCGTTTTTAATAATCTAACAAAATATTTTATTTAACATATTATAGAGGTTGACTAGTAAAGATCAACGTAGACCAATTTGTTTTAATGTGATACACAATATTTTTAAGTGACAGGTATGTGTATGTATCTACAATAGTTATATTATTGTACAAGTAAGTATTGAATTATTAATATATTTATAACTATCACTTTCATTAACTATAAAGTATGTAATTTGTTAAATATATTAATAGTTGTTCTATCGAATGACATGTTTTGGATATTGTCTTTTATTGTTTCTCTGGTGAAAATTTACTCGTATACTTATGAAATAAAATAAATTATTACTAGATTTATTGCTTGAATGAGAAAAAACACATTACATACATACGATATACACAGGATGAAAATGCTGACGAGGGGCCATATTTCCTTTCTTTAGCGGTAATAAAATTAGATTATATTTTATACAGGGTGACTTAATTAATATAGTTATCTATGTTACAGGTTTTTAGGTGCAATTTTATATTGTGAGAATAACTATTAATATATTTATCAAATCACTCTGTAGTAAATAAATTGGATAATTATGCATATGGTAAATTGGTAAGTACACAAAAGTCACGTAAAACTACTGCGTTTCACATTATTATTTATAAAAAACAAATTGGCCTATATCAATATTTACGAATCACTCTGTAGAACTGGCACCTAATATCTTCTGTATTATCATCAGACATGATAAATATAGCAATAATTTATTTTTCAGTAAATATTTTCACCTTCTAGAACAGTAAAAGTATAATTATCAAAAACACGTTCTTACTTATTTGTGGCTCAAACTGTAAAAAAAAATATTTTTGACAGCTTTTTATATTCGTAGAATGCCAAGGGATGTTACAATAAGATTTCACACAAAAAGTTATCAATTAGCCTTCTTCTGAAATAACCGTTATCAAATAAGTAGTATTTTTTAAGTTTAACGCCCTGTATCTCAAAAACCTATCAGAAAACAGCTACAATTTTAAAAAATATCTTCTATAGGATAATTGATACGCCAGTGAAAAAAATATGTCTACTTTTAAAGGACTAATCAAAAAGTATAAGATGCTTAAAAAATTGTTTTTTTAACACATTCGTTAAATTAACTATCAATATATTTATTAAATCACCCTGTAGTTAATGAATTGGATAATTGTACATATAATAAATACACGAAAGTCCCGTACACATACTGTGTTTTACATTAATACTTATAAAAAATATATATTGGCCCATGTCGATATTTACGAATCACCCTGTACAAATGGCACTTAATATCTTTTGTATTATCATCAGACATAATAAATAAAGCAATAATGTATTTTTTAGGAAATATTTTTACCTTTTAGAACAATAAAAGTATTGACCAAAAACACGTCCTTACTTATTTGTAGCTCACCCTGTAGAGGAAAATAATTTTATACTTCGTTTTATATTCGTAAAATGCTAAAAGATGTAACAATAAGATTTGGCACAAAAAATTATAATCGATAAGCTTTCTCCTGAAATTACCGTTATCAAATAAGTGGTATTTCTTAAGTTTAACACCCTGTATCTCAAAAATGAATCATAGAAAAATGCTGTAATTTTGAAAAATATCTGCTACAGGACGGATAATACACCAGTGAAAAAATATGTATACTTTTACAGGACTAATAAAAAAATATAGGGTGCTTAAAAAAACTTGTTTTTTGACACATTTGATAAATTAACTATCAATATATTTATTAAATCACCCTGTAGTCAATGAATTGCATAATTTTATATATCGTAAACACACAAAAGTCCCGTAAAAATACTGCGTTTCACATTAATATTTATAAATAAACATATTGGCCTATTTCAATATTTACGAATCACCCTGTATAAATAGCACCTAATTTTTTTTGTATTATTATCAGACATGATAAATATAGCAATAATTTATTTTTTAGTAAATATTTTCATCTTCTAGAACAATAAAAGTATTTATCAAAAACGCGTCCTTACTTATTTGTGGCTCATTCTGTAAAAGAAAATAATTTTTTACCTCTTTTTAAATAAGTAGAATGCCAAAGGATGTATCACTAAGATTTGGCATAAAAAATTATAATCGATTGGCTTTCTCCTGAAATAAGCGTTATCAAATAAGTGGATTTCTTAAGTTTTACACACTGTATCTCAAAAACCAGTCATAAGATTCGAATGGTCCCATGGACACTATTGCTTAGGAGGTCGAGAACTGCAACATATCAAAAATTTATTACATTTAACAGGTCGCCACTTTTTCATAAGCGGTGTGCGGGTTCCTTTCAGGGCATTGTTGATCTCCCTTAGTTTTTCCTTTCCACTGATTTTTGGACACTCCGTGAAGGAAAACGTATTGGAGACCGCTGAATTGATTCTGCCTTATCGGAAGTGTTGCCAGTGGTTGAATCTGATGGTTCCAAAAGCTGATATAAAATACTCGTACATGGCACTTGAGAGGTTTCAGTGCTAGAAGTCGATGTACTTGGAACTACCTCGTCAATGATGCCACTTGAAACGAATTTGAGTGGAACAGCATCTTTTCGCAGTATTTGTCTCTTTCCTTTTTGAAACATCCGTGGAGAAAAATAAACATCACAAATTCTATAGCTCATGTGAAGAGTGTCTTTTTTGTATACGAGAATAAATCTGGTCTTTAACACGTTAAGAGCCAAGATTTCGCTCTGAAAAAAGATTCACACTTATTTTTAATTTTATTTAACCTGATAACTGGGATAACTAATAAAGCTCGGGAAATAAGCACTTAAAAAACAAAATATGGATGCAAATATGGATGCAAATATGCACAAAAAACAGTCAAAATATGCACTAAAAACATATTTTTAATCTTGAAAGAGTAAAACCAAATTTGGTGGATTTTCACACTTTTATTTTAAAAATATAATTTTTTTTTTAAATACACTAACATGACATGTTTCGAAGTACAACTTCTTTTTCAAATGTGACTATTTTAAATTCGGTATCCAATATATATACGAAATAATTTAACAAAACAAATTGAAATTTTATATATAGAAAATAAGAGCCTTAAATTAAACCATTTAGAAACACTTGAAATAAATAGATTTAAAAATTCAGATAACTTACTAAATGATCAATTAGATATTAATAATTCACCCTTATTAAATCTCTTTCCTAGTTTTCTGTGAGATAATCCCGGTAATTGATTGTTATTTGATTGATATTATAATTACCTAAGTACCCTAATTTACTTTATATAGATATTTTGTAATGTTATTGATGTTTTTCTTAAGTACTTTGTTTTGTTAAATTATTTCGTATATATATTGGATACCGAATTTAAAATAGTCACATTTTAAAAAGAAGTTGTACTTCGAAACATGTCATGTTAGTGTTTTTAAAAAAAAAATTATATTTTTAAAATAAAAGTGTGAAAATCTACTAAATTTGGTTTTACTCTTTCAAGATTAAATGAATTTTCATCAAGTAAAGGCTGAAACAATAAATAATATATTTTTAAATTTAAATGTGAATTCAATAAGTAAAGTTAAACATTAAATTAACTCAAATTAACTACACTTTGAGATCGAAACCAGGGTACTTTCTCAACTCGTGCGTTCGCAACTCGGGCGTAATATAAAACTACCTGAATTCGTCGCATCTCGGGCGCCCTCCAAAATTGTGCACCTGTGAGTTCGCAACTCGGGCGTCGACGGGATATGAAATTTGACCATAGTTTATGTACCCTGATTCTGATTACAATCTGATTCAGGTAGTAATGCATTATCAAAAATTTAAGAGAAATAAATGACATCGCAGAATAAGCTTTGATTTTAACAGATTGAAAAGTTAGTTGATGTAAAAAAATTGAAGATTTTTCCATTACGGTTTATTTTAGAGAAATCATGTGTAGAATAAAAAATATAGAGCATGATATTGGGATCATTTTCAAATTATTGGCGACTTCTAAAATATTTCCGAAAATAATTTGGTCACTAGGGGTATTATAAGTGAAAATGAGAAAAATTCGGTCTATTTTAGAGAAATGTATGGAACAAAAATTATAGAGAATTACATTTTAAGCAACTTTTATTTAAAGAATTTTCTTTAAAATTCGAATTTTGCACTTTTTGTCAAAATTCTCGAATACTGACCATTTTAAGGAAATCATGAATATGATAAAATAATATATAAATATTACGAAACGCTTCAGAAACATTTCTAAAACATTCCTAAATTGTAAAAATATCCTGTAAATGTAATATTTCATATATTTTATAAATAATAATTTGAAACCTTTCAGAAATATAACAACAGACGCAAACTTACAATTATTTAGTACTTAAAATAAAATGACTACAACATAACCCATCTTCTTTCTCTTCTTACAAATGAGAAAATTTTCAAATCTTGGCCATTTACAACATAACAAACATAAACCAACTTAATATTTCAAGTATAATCAATGAAAATGTTTAAAAATATGATTGCAATAAAGTAGAATAATTAATATTTTTAGGTAAAATATAAACAAAACGTCAAAGTGTTTCGATACAATAACGTTTTTATTACGAGTTTTATGTAATTTAAAGAAACGTTAATATTAAACGTGTATGTATCTTAATATCCAACTTTCGGTTGAACCACAATTACATAATAACATTTAAAAAGAATATTAAAATAAACTAGAATAATTAATATTAAATTAACGTAGATATTTGGTTTACATTATTAACCAAACGTTAAAAAGGTTGAAATACAATAATATTTTACATGTTATATATATTTAACAAATTGATTAACTTTTAGTTACATAACAACGTTTAAATATAATATTAAAATATAGTTAAATAATTAATATTCAAATAACGTATATATTTAGTTTAAAAAATAAACTAAACGTCTAAAACCTTATATGCACCCATTAGATATCAATTTTTATGAGTCGTATACGATTGGTCAAAAAAAATATTTTTGGCCAAGAGTAAAGTACCTTCATTTTTGACAAATCTCGTATACGACTTATACAATTTGATATATGATGGTTGTATTTTAAGGTCTGAGATCACGCACAATTTTTTATGAGGACATTTTTTTCATAAAATTATTAATAAAAAAAAGTTTTCCATATACTGTCTTAGTATACGGCTCAAAAATGTGATGTATTTTAGGTTTTAGACCATCCACAACTCTTTATGCTAAATAATTTTTTTTTGATAAAACTAATAAAAAAAAGTTTTCCATATGTAGCCAACTTACACAGATACCCTACATAAAAAATGTATTAAAATAAAAATTGAATAGCTAGCCGAGGTAGGTACACTATTATTTATCAATCTAATTATATAATAAACAAATTACACTTTTTTCAGTAAAAACTACAATTTCAAATGTCATAACAGTGTAATGTAAAGATTATGTTCGCAGAGAAAGATAAATAAAAAATCTTGTTTCATGAAAGTTACATAATATTTAAAAACTGGCAAGCTCCTCCTGTACGGCACTCCGTATATAATTTTAAGTTTAAGCCGAAAGCACCTTCTCAGGTACCGATCCTTGAACGCACGAGTTGCGAAGGGTATTTAATCTACCTGTAGCCTTCCGCCCGAAATGCGAAAAATTAAGGATTCCGCCCGAGTTGCGACGCACGAGATGCGCATAAATCGAAACCAGACATTTGAGCGGGATAATTATAATTTTTTCTAATTGGTATATTCATTAAAAATTTTGGTCTTAAGAGTTTTAGGGGAAGGTGTCCTATAATGACATACTTTTTTTAAAAAAAATCATAATTTTTTGCAATGATTTATTTTGAAAATATTTTTACAGAATGGCAAATAAAAATGAATAATCCTTAAATTTCCTAAAGAAAAACGTAATATAATGAAAAATAAATGGAACAGAGACCTCAAATATTATTAGTTGAATTATGTCATTTTAGACACTGGGGGTGTCCAAAATGACATAGTATCAAAATATTAGTAAAAATTAATTGCACAAGTCACAAATAAATGTCTTTGATTTTGGAGTTAAAGCTGTACACTCCAAATGAGCCCACAACTGACAGAGCATACACTGGATCCAAGTTTCCTTAGATTTTGATGCCCCAAATAACCCATTGCAATAGATGCAAGACGCATCATCTTTATCATCAGTCTCTTGAAAGGGTTCACTTTCTTCACCTGTCTCATCTTCAATTATTGCCTTGGGACTCTTTTTTGTAGTTTTATCACGCAAATTCATATGTAATTTAAAACAATGTGCTTCTGACATGTTTTGTTCTTTAGAGTTGTCACAGGAAACCTTCTTTTTAATTTTCCGTGTGTCCATTTTTGATTTTTTCTTTGCTTGCTCTTCATTTTTATATTTCAATTCCTCAAGATTCGGAGAACATGTTAAGACCGAGTGCTTTTTTGTTACATTCTTTTTTCTTGATTGGTATATTGTTTTTGGAGATGGAGATATTTCTAAAACTGGCACCTTTGCAACTACTGTCTTGTCTTCTTCATTACTATTGATTGGAAGTTCAGAAACGACATCTGGTTGATTTTCTTTTTCTGTTTAATTGTCATCGTGAAGCTGCTCCCCCAACGGATTTGGTGTTTTAGCCTGAGTATCTTCTAGTGCAATATCAGCGGTGTCCGCTGGTACAAAAAGGTAATCGGGAAAAACGTTGGAATTAAATAGACTGATTCCTGTTTTAGCAAATCCGCTCAATGTATTTTGGAATATGGCTGCTTTACCATACGCTTCAGAAAAGAGTTCACTCACTTGGTAAGCTGTAATAACACGACCTGGATGATTTTTCATCCATGTGGTACAAGCCTGATTGTAATACGCCTTTAGGGGTCCAAAAAACTCACATCAAGCGGCTGCATAGAGCTGGGAAGTACATGAGAATGATGTTATTCTCTCTACAAAACGACATAGCTGCTAAGGAGGTATGGCTTACATGACCCTAAAGCAGAAGGAGCATTTTATTCTCCGGAGAGAAATTAGCACATTTGCAAAATTGTTTTAGCCATTGAACGAAGAGTTCAGAGTTCATCCAACCAGACTCTTGGCACAAACCTAAACTTCCAGGAGGTGCTTTATCAAAAAGTTCATCTTTTTTGTTTTTTCTTGAAAAGATCACTCATGCAACAAACAACAGTTACATGCTGGCCTCTTTCTGCGCTTGTCAGGGATCCTACTTGTTTGCGCTCAGTTGATGCCAATATTTTCGGAGGTTTCTGGACAGTAGACAGTCCACTTTCATCCATATTGTAAATCTTCTCAACAGTGATAGATTTCTCTTGTAGAACAGAATCTAAAACCTCAACAAATTTGGAAACTTAAGGCTTGGTAAAAGCTCGTGCCCTGGCTGCTGAAGTGGGTTCTGGCCGTCGTAGAGATATGTCGGTATTTCTTTTGCAAAATCCTCTGAGCCACTCTTTTCTTGCAATTCCTTTTTCACGGTTAAATCTATGATCTAGTTTATTTTTTTTTCGCAAACTCATGAGCTAATTGTCTCACTTTGGTTGTGATTAAACCCAAAAGTCTAGATTCAAGATATTTTAGGTGTTTTACCAACTCTTTCTCTGTTTGGGAATCAAAAGTTATTGAACATCGGCCCAGACTTTTCTGTACACCTTTAACTCTTTTATTTTTATTAGCAGCTCTACGTCTAAGAGTTCCTTAGGGGAACGTTGTAAACTTTAGATGCTTTTAGCCATCCCATTCTCTTGTCTTGTACATCTTTTATAGCTTGCTGCATAGATGCTTCATCCCAGGACTGTCTATTAGTCTTTCTGACGTACCTTTCAACCATGGTCATCTGTAAAAAAATTAAAGATTGAATTATAATTAATATAAATCATTGTACCAAAAAGACTAGAAATTGTACTGTACGTCGTTTAACAACAACCACAATATGTCATTTTAAACGCAATGTTACATTTTCGATATATAAATTATTATTGATAATGTTAAAGTTGCTATTAAAAAACCTACTTACCAATCAATTGTTCACTGTTCACATATAACAATTAATGCCAACACAATATTTAATACCACGAAGAATGATATAAAAACAGCAATGTAAAATCCATGCATACAAAACTTTCTTGCCACTGAAACATAACCTACACAACAAAACCGGTAAATAAACCTAGAGAGATCTGTAAACTTATAGTATATTTTAATATAGTGTTTGTTACTTAGTACAGTTACCGAATAAGAGATGCCGCTTCTAGTTTCCTATATAGAGCAAGTGTGTCATTTTAGCAGCTATGTCATTTTAGGACACTTTCCCCTACTACAATAAAGTTTAATAAAGACATAGATTATTATTTTTATTGATTCAATAAAATAAACATTAAGGTATGTATGAATAATAAGGGTATAATTAGAGTAATTCCAAAAAGACTAAAGATTAAATATAGAAATGCTGAAAATTACCTAAAATTTATCATAACAAGCAATTTTTAGAAATAATTCAGGTTTGATAGGTCATCACTACTTGGCATTGGTTTTAAATTTTGAAAATTACCTAAAATGTATTATAAGAAGAAAATATTAGAGATAATTTAGTTTTGTAGGTCAAAAAAGAAACATTTTGATTTTTTATAAAAGGTATTTTTATATATTACTCGCACCCAAACCATTTATAAATAAATAAATAAATACATAAATAAATACTGTTAAATCGACTACTTTTAATTTCGTCGTTGTTTTTGAGAACCAGCATGAAAACATTATTTTCTACTCACGAACTATCATTTGTTAATTAAATGTTAATGTTCAGTTTCATAATAATATTCATTATAGCATTGGTTTTTCATTATAAAACTGAAAAATTGATCAATAGAAACCTATATTTTGTAATAATCATGTAAGCATCCAGTTATTTTCCCCAAATAGTTTTTGACAGTTTCTGGAAGATTTATGTTCTGTGTCAGTTTAGATCTTCGATTTTAAAATATCTAGGTATTTTAAATTTGAAAAAAGATGTCCAGCAACAATAATGTTCCATGTACACTACTCAAAATTAAAGGTATAAAATGTATAGTCAACATTTAGACTGGAAGCTAACAAAGGAAGTAACATCCTTTTCTAAAAATGTGTTGCTTTGAACAATTCTGAACCAAATTGAAATACTCGTTACTCCATTTTAAAAACAGAACTGAATATTAAACATAAAACTGATATGTGACAGAATACCCAAAATTGCTATGATATAAAAAGAGAAAGTCCAAAGGCTATAGCGGAAAAAATCCGAAACACTTTTGGGAAATTAAAAAAGATTTATTATTTAGTTGTATTAACAAGTAGTCATAACAAATTAGATTATCTAAGGTTTTGAGGGATTAAAAGCATTGTAATTTTTTAAATTAATCTATTTTCAATTGAATAACTGGTTCTTGGTCGTAGAAAAAATGGGGTATGCAATTCTTATGTAATGGCTATTAATACATGATCGTTGCATAATATACTATTATTAAGATATACCCTAAGTACTGTGGGGCAACCCACCCTCCCTCAGCTTAAGATACAGAAAATATCTCAAAGTAACAGCTAATTTAAAATGCCCTGTATTTAACTTATATATTATACTTTATTTATTTTACCTTCCAACATCTTGAGGAAATCTGTAAAATGAATGTGAACCGATATAAGATTTATTTTTGCAATCTTCATAACTAAAAACAAATCCAGCTTTTTTGTCTTCTTCCTTAACTCACACTGTCATTAAAGCACAACAAAATCAGAAAATAATTAATGATAAAAATATTTAAGCAAAATAACAGAAACAACAAAATAATAATAATTATAAATTCACGATTTTGATACGACCGCCAGTGCCGGTCGCTACTGCACTGAAAGTTTCGGTGTAGAATATCGGTGTAGATGTGCTTGAAGGTCACGAGCACTCAAAGATCACGTGATTGGACATATCCTTCTGGTTATTATTTATTCTTATGGTATACTTACTATGTTTAAATTCAGAAATTTTATGCAATAAGAAGAATGCAATACCTACCTTTTTTGTATATAAAACATTTTTGTATAAAACATAATTTATAAACATTTTTTTTATAAATTAAACATTTTTAAATTAATATTATGGTGTTTCTGTTGACGTCTAAACACCACAGCTGGTGACGTATTTATCACGTCGCTGTATGATGTCTTTCATCTGTGACATATTGCCGTCATAATCACGTCACCAACATGTCATAAATTCGGTAACGTAAAATGTGACGTGTATTTCACGTGAAAATTACGTGTCTGTGCTAGCTGGGAGCTTATTTTAGAGATTTTATGACATGTGCTGTTTTTGGAAGAAAGTCTTCATTTTATAAGGTTTTACTTTTATAATGTCATTTTTACTTCATGATAAGTTTTTAAATTAATTATTATTCCACAGAAGATAATTCCAGAATTTTTTCTTGGTATTACATAGGGTCAATTAAATACTTTAATACCACAACTACGCTACTGATTAATGTATGCAAAACATTATTCACTTTTTTTGACGCGACCGAATTTCCATTTCGTTTATTATACCTGTTATTTTGTCCCGCATTTTCGCGATTTGGTTGACGTCAATCAAGCGGATAACTATCAATGTGGATTGGGGTGAATTTTCGTCACGTTCTGACGTAACTGATATTTTATACGCCTTTGTAATTAACGCCGAATGAACATTTTCATGCGCAAATACAATTATTGTCAATTAGTGTTATGCGTCAGGAATTTTTTTCTGGAGTAGGCCATGGAAAAAATCGAGTATGGTGAATCGAAGTTAAAAATTCTACTTATTTTAAAAACAAACTCTCTAAATAGGTAAAGATAAAATAGTTAAGTATCATTTTCTCATCTGTTTGTGAACCTAATCTTTTTTTCTTTAGAAAAATTTGAAACTTCGGCATATAAAATCTTTTATGACTTTTATGGTAATATTCGTGAAACTAATTTTTGCAAAATCTGATTTACTGTGGAAATTTGGTTAATGACTTTCATTTAAATAGTTGGTTCATTAAATAATACATCAAATTTGATTTATTTTGTGGATGATTTCATTTAATTATTGACACTGATCTAAATAGCTATTAATAACGTTTAATTTTATTTATAGAGTCAGTAAAACATCATTTATTAAAATTCTTTAAACTGGTTTTACTCTAATTTTCTATTGACTAAAATAAGACATAACATATCGTGGGCGTACAACCAGAACCCATCAAGTCCATTTTACAAGTTTTGAGAAAAACATTTTTAAAAGTGGCAAAGCTTCCGTAAAATCCAGTTTTAAACTGAAAAATTGTAAACATATTTAATTAAATTTAACTTTTATTTGAGGTTGTTAAAAGATAAATTTAAAACAGTTTCTTCAGAGATGTTTTGACAAAATATTGGACTCTCTTTGGACTAAACGTGCTAAATGCTCATCATCGGAATCTTCAAAATCGGAAATATCCGTGTCATCAACAGAGGGTTCTGCAGTTTGTCCTTCGATGTGTTTAGCGGCCGGAAGAGACTTGTATCATTGAGTAAAGAAATATAACAAGAGAAGCAATGCTTATGCACCGACCGTACCTTGCAATGGTTCTGACAAATAGATGGCAAATACAGTCATTTGGTGCTCAGATTCTCAGTCGACTGCTTATCATCGTTCGGTGAAGACTTCGCAATAGAGCTCTGGGCGATTGATTTTGGCGGTTATTTACAAGATTTTGTTAGTTTTGATTTTCATAATTTGTGACATTAAACGTTACGGCAACACATAAGTGCGTTTTTGTTGGTTGTTCTAATAGCAGTAGAACGAATGCTGCTTATTTTAGTAACTGGATAATGAAGGAATATTATATTCGTAGCTGCGACAAAATAATTGTAACATGATACATATAATTAGATAGTTTATATTAACTGTAATACGATTCTCGGAGACATGGGCAAAAAAATTGAAATATTGTAATATTATTATTTCGAATATTTAAATGAGACTGTAATAATTGGCATTATTATTAATTGAAGAAATCTAAAGAATTTACCAAAAATTCTCAACAAGTATTTAATGTTTAAATTAAATAATTAAAAAGGCACTTATGACAATGAAACAAACCTTCAATTTATTAATCTACATTGAACGTGACATTGTTAAATACAATCAACAGTCACATAAATTTTGGTTTATATAGAAAGGATCACTTGGGTAAACGCTCAGTCGGGTTCGGACTAAGGTCCAGAACTTTCGCCCCTTGAGCGAAACCCTGGTTTTGTATTGTAAAGTAATGTGTAAAGTTTTTTTGTGTACGATGTGAATTATGGGTAAATATTTTAACTTAATTTTGTTTAATAATAATTGATTTATTGATTTACATATAAATGCCAATTTTAAATTTTCGTCCCGAATTATATCTTATGCATATCTTTATTACTATTAGTTATAGTGCATTATTCCCTAAATGGAATTTTATTCATTTTTTTTAAGACTATTTGTCAAGTTTTATAGTTATTGTTAATATACATTTGTTAATGTTTTAATACTTATTATTAATCTCTCCTCCCTTTCCAAACCAGCAAAATACTCCGAGCATTTGAGAAGCCTCGGCGTTTCTATTCCCTTAGGACTAAAAGAGTCTAAAACTAGTTGCCAAGAACCGCTCGACATATGCTATTAAGGGATGTTTTTTTGTATTTTATTATTTTTTCTTTATTATTTTTTTTTGCCACTGGCGAATGGATGTTCCTTAAGGACTCCAGGACCCTTTGGCTGGTGACGTCGCTGCCCTAATCCCTTAATAGTATATTAACAACAGTAGCTAAAGACCTATCAGTAGTTACAAATGGTCATTAGGCTAACTGGTTGTTACATTTGGTGACGAGCGTTGGTCTTTAGGATTAACTGGTTGTTACAAGACTTCAAATTCCAAAATATTCTCCTGCAGGTATCCCTGATCATGAGCTAAAATTTAACAATGCGTTCATATACTCCTGGTCAAAATTAACGTAACAATGTGATTGTCCGGTTTAGTGAATTGTTGCCTGAATTTTATACAGGTGCATATACAAGAAGTTTCAAAAAAAACCTTGCATAAATGATATAGCTGATAGAACTTTATAAAATAAGTAGGACTTGCTTAATAAACATATCCGAAGATCCTCCATTTTTCTATTACCGGGGAAAAATAAAAAATTTAAAACAATTGTACGACACTACTTAAATTTGAATTTGAGTTGTATTTTTGAATTTAGCAATGTTTTTTAGGTACACAAAGGATTATTGTCTTACTTCTTTAATGTGAATATTTTTCGAGATATTTGATGCGCATGTCCATACATAAAAACGCTATTTAATTAATGAAAATGAGATATAAAAATACGGAAAACCTGTACTCTGTACGAATATCTCTAAAAATATACATACAACCAAAATTGAAATTCATGCAGTGTATTACAAAATAATAATGTTTTAAATTTTAATTCAAGTGCCTTATAACGTAAACATCCTAGGTTTTATTGCAGTATTTTTATTACGCCCTGTATAGGTAGTTCCAAAAGTTTGGTTTTTTAAAAAGAACACAATTTATTTAACTTAAATAGAAAACCCAGTAGATGTTTATTTTAAGGAAGGAGACAATGATGCGTGTCTACTATTTAAAATATATTGTACAGTGTCATTTTTCTATTTAACTCTTCCTTTTAAAATTTATTTTGAATATCCTGTATATCGAAAACTAAACTTTATGTAGGTATTTATTTCTATTAGTTCTATTTATTATTGTTAAGGTCCTTTTACAAAAAAATAATTAAACACTCAGTATTCATTTCTTTAATTTAACATTTCCTAATAGTTAAACAACTTCCTAATACTCCAGAGGAAATTGCAACGCAATCCTTTTTAGACTCATGGTAGCAAACTTAAAAATATCTTTGATAATCTTGCGAACAAACTGTTCTTTCATTAAAAAAAATAATAATATGAAAGGAAGCGCAAAATTAGTGATGCCGCGAGACAAGACGAGACGAGAGAGTGGCCTTTCTCGTCTCGTCTCGTCTCGTAGGGCGAGAGAAAACTATTCTCTCGTCTCGGCGAGAAGGCGCTTCTCTCGCTCGAGAGATCCTTTCTCTCGTCTTGTCTCGTCTCGTTTCTCTCGTGATAAAACTATCAAATTTAAATTTGAAAAAGACGAAACATGAAAAAACGATAAAATTTTTAAGACAAAAACAAAGAATTTTTCAAGTAATTTGCGCATTAGTACCCAAATTTGGCAATAAGAAATACTTATGTCTCTCTGTCTGTTCGTCTGTCACAGTTGTTTTACAATTGAAATTTGAAATAATAAGTGGCCCAGATTAGGCGTTAACTAAAAACGAAAATACTTTGTCTTGTAAGTCAGTTGGGGAGGGGGGAAGAAGTTAAATTGGAAGTTAGAATTTTTCTAATGCAATCCTGCGACATCAAATAAAAGCATTTTGTAGTATGTTTTTAAAATGCAAGAAGATAGAGACATAAAACAAAAACGATGTGAAATTAGAGAAACATTATGATATTTTTGTTATAATGAGATGCAGTTTACTTGAGACGGAAAATAGAAGAAGTTACTATCTCTAAATTTTCTAATGGAAAGCTAAGTCATGTAATACCTCATTTGAAAGATATTTTGATTATATTTACGTCCAAGCTAACAGTTTTATTTTTTTTTGTTTTTACAAAAATTAAATTCTTCGTGTGCTGCAATAATCCTAGAAATGTTAGATAATGTTAGAAGAAAAATTTTTTAATAGGCTTTTTTCGCAAAGAAATTATGAAAAATTTAATACGTCAAGTGGTTTTTAAATCACCTTTGATATTCTTGATTTATTTGTTTTAGTAAATACAAGAAACGTTTTCTTAGTAATAAACAATAATTTTTAATACGAGAGTTATCAAGAATGTAACTTATTAGTAAAGGCCCAGAACATGTCTGTATAAGAACAAAGTACCAGCTACAAAAAATTGACATTTGTGCAGTGTTAAATCTCTCTAACAGTAAAAAATTACTTAAATTTATAAAAGATACTGACATTTACTCTGTACTAGCCAAAATGTTAATATTCCATTGTAGACTATTGTAAAAAACAGCATTTATAAGGTATTATTCCTCCGGTAATGATCATTTGAGGTTGAAGCGGTAAATAAAAAAAAAGAATTTAACCTCTTTTATGAATTTATTTAATGTAATTTCTGTAAAATATAAATCATTTTATATGAACGTAAACATATAGAAAATATCTTTCAAATGAGATATCACATGACCCTACTTTCCATTAGAAAATTTAAAGCTGGTAACTCCCTCTATCTTACGTGTCTCAAGTAAAGTGCATCTCGTTATAACAAAAATATAATATCTTAAGTTTTACCTCGTTTTTGTTTTGTCATTATCCTTTTTTATTTAGAAGTTAAAATAGAGGAGGCTACAATTTTCGTCTTCACTGTATATAATACATTCGTTTGTATTACCTTTTCTTTGACAGTTTTTTGTAAAAAAGTTTAAAAATGTTCAACTTATCTTCAAAAGTAACCTCAGAAAAGCAGAATGGGTTAAATGTAAGAAATGATTGTATAAATTTTAAATAAATAAAATGAGAAATATTTTTCTTATAAATCACTATTTATAAAATCCTAATAACACAAGTATCATTTGTTACCATTTAATATATATGTTTCGACATTTAAAATGGGAAATGGCCAAACAAGATAAAAAACAATTATTGCTTCGGTCTGAGTTCCCAAAACTACATTGAAAAGTAATAATTTTGTCATCATAAAAATGAAAAAAATCAATTCATATTCGTCGTTGATACTGCAATAGGGCCTATTTAAAAAAAAATGCAATTTGGGGTTAAGATGCCAAAGTATCCAATAAAAGCCATACTATTACTCTGCAAAACATCGTATGTAAATACCCAATAGAAATTCCAGTTTCTTCGTCGTAGCAAGGTGGCCTATGTTATACGGGTTTTACATTGGCTACCCCAAACAAGCGTATGTGAACATATTTGATAGGTTGGTAACACGTAAGTCGTATACTGGTTATTTCAATTAGCCGTATGTGAAGTGCGATGTGTTTTTATGCTGAAATTAGTTGGAAAATATGCTGATTTGTTTGTTACTATCACATAGAATTGGTAAGTTAAAAATAATTTATAGTTATTAACGTAAAAAATGGTCAATATCAAAACATTTACATGATTTACCTTCTCAAACATGTGTTTGTAAATTTTCTAACCTATAAATAGTTTTATTTTCTTGAAGGACTTATTCTTACCGGCATTACGATGCAATTCTAGTAGGCATGGATAGAATTAGCACTCTAATGCTTCACTTTAATGTTTTTTTTTTTTCAATAAAGTTGAACTGTCACCTCCTGTTTATCGAAATAACAATCACATACGACATATTGCGGTTCTTATTTAATAAAATAATAACTACATACGACATATTGCAGCGTAAAGTTTAATTTTATTTTTCTTCTTTCAGCACAAAAAATGAGTAGCAGAGGTAGGCAGATGGTAGAGATGGTACTTGACCAGGCTTCTTCAACATCAAATCATGTGATCGCCAGAGATAGAGATGTTTATGACATTGCGAAAAACAATGTTAATAGTATGGAGTTAGAAAATGGTATTCATGTGGAATATCAGTCGGTCGATGCTTTGGAGAAAGTCGAACATGAATCAGTAGAAATGACTGAAAACGTATACGAAGATGACGAACCATTTCAGGATTCTGGTTCTGAATACATTCCATCTGAAGAAGAGAATAATAGTCGGAATAATATGTCAATAGTTGCAACTTCTGATGAAGAAGGTCGTAATCAGCAACTAGTAGATGAAGAGCACGGACTTGTTGAGGGAAGAAAAAGATCTAGAAAGAGCAAAGGGCAGGGAGATCCTGCTAATTGGAAGCGAGCCAAAAATTCTAGTGCCCGACTAAAGGGTGATGCTTACATTGGATGCAAGAGAGATGCATCTGAAAAATACAAACAAATAGTAGAAAAAGAAAAACGTAAACTCGGACAAAGATGTGGTGGTCACACAAGAACTGCTTCAAGAGGACCAAGACAAAAATTTGAATGCACAGCCCTATCTGAGGAAGAACGGAAATCAATTTTCAATCACTTTTGGTCCTTGAATTCATGGGAAGCTAAAAAAGTTCTTGTATCAACTCTTGTATCATACACCAAACCAAAATGTAGACGTAAATCAACTTTACCTGAAGAATCACGTAAACAGATAGGTTTCCAATATCATCTTATTACGATGGGCGAAACGGAAAAGCTTAAGCGACTGGTCTGCAAAAAAATATTTTTGGCAATTTTAGGAATTAAAGAAAAAACTGTTAGACTTTGGAGGCTTGAGAATGGTAGCTGCAGTACAAAAGAGCAGAATAAAGAAGCCCCACCTCCAATGCAAGAATGCTCAAAAAACGTTCGCAAGTTTCTAGACAGTTTACCAAGGGTTGAGTCGCATTATTGCAGAGCCTCTTCCAAGAAACTTTATTTGGAACCAATATGGAACAGTTATAGACATCTATATCGGGAGTTTCTTCATAACTGTGAAGTCAACCAAAAACGATCGTGTTCTTGGAGAACATTTTTAAAAACATTTAGGTCTATGAACTTGGAAATACACACACCTAAAAAGGATCAGTGTAATTCTTGTTTAATGTACAAAAATGGAAATCTGCCAACGTCAGTATACGAAAAGCACATTAAGAGAAAAGACGAAGCTCGTAAAGAAAAAACTAAAGACAAACAAAGTGCAGCTGAAGAAAACACATGCGTTTACACTGTTGATCTTCAAGTTGTTTTAGTATGTCCACGCTTATTGGCATCGGTTATTTATTACAAGACGAAATTGAAAGTGCACAATCTAACTTTCTATAATATGAAGAATAAAGACGTTACTTGCTATCTATGGCACGAATCTATCGGTGGCTTAGAAAGCGATGTATTTACATCTATTATGGTAAAGTTTCTCAAAAATGAAATACAAACGCACCAGCCTTCCCGTGTTGTTTTATGGAGTGATGGTTGCTGCTATCAAAATAGAAATACTAAGTTATCTAATGGTTTTCTGGAATCAGCTACTGCAGAAAATGTTACCATAGAGCAAAAATATTTAGAAGTCGGCCACACGCAGATGGAGGTTTACTCCATTCACAGTGCCATAGAGAGGAAACTACGCAAAGGGCGAGAAATTTGTGTCCCAGCTGACTACGTTCACATTATAAAGTCGGCCAGACAGAATCCCTCTCCTTATAAAGTGATTCAGCTTACATACCGTGATTTTGATAAGCGTCCTGAAGGACTTTATACAAGTTTACGCCCAGGATCTAAGAAAGGTGATCCGTGTGTTACAGACATTTGTGCTTTACAACATAAACCTGAGGGTATAATAAATTATAAATTGAATTTCGATGAAACCTGGCAAGAAATTCCTAGGCGGCCAAAAAGAAACTCATCAAAGTCTGTACCACCTTATTCTCCTTTGTATAATGCACCGTGTCCTATTGAGTTGACTAAATTTATTCACCTCCAAGAGTTGAAATCTCTAATTTCAGATGACTACCATGAATTTTACAACAAGCTTAATCATAACTGTGGATCTGACGAGTGCACTCATATTCGTGCTATAGCTAAGCCTAAACAAGGTCCCTCTGTCATAGGGAATCAATCTGAAGATGGTGAAAGCTGTTCTCTATAATTATTTTGCCTTTTATAATTTCAAAGTCTAAGTTCCGTTAACTTCTAATGAGTAACTTTATATCAATGCTCTAGTTTAAACAATGTTAAGTTTTTCTAAATAATTTGAAGCATTTAGGTCAAGTTTAAGTTCTTTTAAGTAGCGCTTATCTATTTTACAATGTGTCAGCAATATGTCGTATGTGTCATAAGTAACCAATTTTGAATTGTAAAATGTCTTATGTGAATTTTTTTCCAAAAAGGTAATATATAGATTAAATCACAGTATCTCATTTTAAACTAAACCTAATCCATCAATTTTTAACACAATTTTGAATCATTTCCATCAATATTGCTCCCACACAGTGGTTTTTTCCCTTTCCTGAAAATTCAACATTTTTGACATAGGTCCTATTGCAGTATCAACGACGAATTATATACAATATACTTCAGTTGGACTCATACGGAAAACTCTTTTATTATTGGTTTTGTGAAAAAAAATATTGTTGATAAAAAGTTCTGCATGGTCCAAAACCTATAATACAATCATTAGATATCAATTTTTTTTAAGACGTATACGAGGTTCGACAAAAAATATAAATTTTACTTCAGAGTAAAGTCCTTTATTTTTCATAATACAGAAGAATGTTATAAGGTAAAGTTATTTTGATTTAAAAGTTATATTCAAATATGCAATTACAGCCAGTTAGCATAAAAATTCAGGTTTGGTGTTTATTTACGTTTTACATTATAAATTAATTGTGGTTATAAATTTCAATACTAAATTTATCTCTCTTATCTGTTAAAATATGATATCTGATGATTATATTATAGATTTTGGACCATGCAAAACTTTTTATCAAGAATACATTTTTTTCACGAAATCAATTATAAAAAAGTTTTCCATATGAGTCCAACTTAACATATCTATTTTTTTAAGTTCTTAAATAAATCCAGTACCTAACGATGTTTTGTTCTAAATTTTTAATATCCTTTTCTCCATTTTTTAGTCTGATTTATTTATGTTTACATTTAGGAATGAAACACTCTGTATATAATTTTAATTTTATGCATAGTTTTTTTACTAAAAAGTTATGATTTTTGTTTTATTTTTAGTTCAAAAATAAGCTATATTTTTAATAACATATTTTGATTATAAAAGAATTTTACAAATTGTTATTGTTTAATTTTCAATTCAAAACCTGAAGTTTCTTTTCATTTTAATAGGTTTACGTATACGACTGAAACACACTGTAAATTTAATTTTCTGCAGGTTTTTTTCATTATAAATCAATTAAACATTATAGTTGTTGTTTCTGTTTAATTTTTAGACGTACTTTTTTATAAATTAATATTTGGTATATATCTCCAGTTTCTTTTCGGTTTATGTTTACGTCTAAAAATAAAAGTCCCTGTAAATAATTTAATTTTCTTTTTATATTTGCAGAAGTTTTTTTTTAATAAAATATTTGTTGGTAACATGTTTTTTTTTATTAAAAAAAGGATTTATTTTACATTTTAAAATTACCTATGCACATAAATAGTAGGTACTATTTTTTGATAAATTAATTCAATGAAACTTGACCTTTTTTATTATTGTTTTAGAAATAATAAATAATTGTATAATTTATTGCAGATCACTTCATATTTTAGATTCATTACTACAATTATTAGAAATAACATTGATGTTCTCCGTTTATTATTTACTTAGGTAGGTAATATAAAACTCTTTATTTAATCCAGTTATTTATTATTTAATTTTAAATTCTGAATAATAAAATTTAACACAAGCATAAATATATAAACTGTGCGATAATTCAATATTTCTTAAAGCAATCACAATTTGCCTGTGTACCTACTGTGAAATAAAAATCTACAATCCAATTGTCGCCACTGTACGGCCGCTGGGTTTGTGGGCTGAGAGGTGTGGTATTCGCATAGAAATAATATAAAAGACCAATATAAACATAACATTTAAGCAGAAATTGAAACCTACTGTGCATAAAAACGCGTCTCTGCGCCTGACATCGCAAAAAAGTGTGTCTAGAAGCTTGCGCAATATGCATGACTTGTCCCTGTAGTGTTGCCAAATATATTAAACATACCTAACAGAAAAGAATTTTAAATTAAATAATTTTTAAATTATATGATTTAAACAGTTTATATCTACGAAATATCGCCACAAAATAACTTATAAACATTTAAATAATCAACTAATAATATTTATGTGTAATTACATTCCCAAAAATATATACAAATACCGTATTAATGTCATTAATACCGTATTTTTAATGTTCAATAAGCGATTCACCTACAAATTCAATATTGACCTGGCAATAGCACTAAAATCCGGTGTTTCAAGGCTATATGACGCTGCCCTTACAGGACCGTTTGTAGTTTATTATTTATGCCGCGTTTGAGAATCCACATCGGATGCATCTGAGATGTAGTAGTAGTAAATCTTTGATCACGTGATTCAGTATACGTAAATGTAATGGGACAGATGTGTCCGATGTGGATAAAAAACGCTAGAGATGTAAAAAATGCATCCGATGTGGATTCTCAAACGCGGCATTAATTACATGATGAAAGTGGCATTTTATTTTTAGTTTTGTGTAGTGTTTAGTCAAATCCTAGGTACACTAAAAGACATTTTTACATTGGCTAATGAAAATTTAATCAATGTATTAGGCAGCTGTTATATTTATTACAAGATTTATGTCTGCAAATCTAAACCTACCTAAGAATTATAATTATGTAAAATAAACAATTATTTACATTTCTTCATTCCTTACAGCGTTCGAACCAGTAAGGTTTAAAAAATTTAAAAAAAAAAAAAACCTACTTTAAAAATAAAGATGTTAATGATTTTCTTATGGATCCCATCTTCAGATCTTGACTTAATGTATATAAAACTGTTTCCTTTTCTAACAAAAGAATCCCAGAAATCGGGCAACGTGGTAAAGAATTATCGCTCAACGTACTTAAAAAAATATTTCAACGAATTAAGAATATCCTACCATTTTGAGGTATGTTAAAAAAAATTGTTAATAAAGTGAAAAGTAGGGCATGAACATATATTATAAAGTATATAAAATGATAGATAAATCCAGTTTAGAAGGTATTATAAATAAACTGTGGAAATATCGAGAATCTCGATTTTTAATCGGAAAAATATTCTACGCAATTTAGTATGAAAGCTAATCAAAATGAAACACATGAACGGCAAACTGTTATTGACAACTTTCTTCAAACGTTTTCTATTTTTCCGAAAACTAACTAGATAGTTCGAAAATCATTTCCTTCGTTAAAACGCCTCTTGTTCCGAAAAAGGTACACGCCTGTCAACATTCATCGTTCATTAAAAAAGTGGTAGATACAAAACGCTTCGTATTGTAAGGCCAAAATATATTTAGAAATCGAAATAGTCATATAAACAAAAAAATCATATGAGTGAGATAACTACCAAATTAATGATTTACAAGTTTATTCCTATTATTTATAAAATAGGTTTGCAATGTGCTGGTGTGGAATGTTATCATCGACTAAAAACTTTAAATCTTTGTATTAAATTGATCAAAAACAAACTATAAATTGGTTTAGGCTATATAGAATGTTTCTAGTAAGCAGCAACTAATTTTTATTATGGAACCGAAAGACCCTTTTAAAAGGGTTCAAAATTAAAATAAAATATGTACCAAGTAAATGTACTAGTATTTGTTAATTTTTTAATTTATATTGAAAATGGTAACATGAAAGGTTTTCTGTCTAACGACTCATAGTCTCGGCTGACAAAATGTAAAAAAATATCGAACATAATATTCCTGGGCCCTATTTTGCACTCCCCAGATTAAATTTAGTTGTTGCAAATGATATTATCAAATAAGATGTCAAATCACAAGCAAAACCTCGTGACTACAGTACTAATGATTGCCTGTTTGGAAAAGTATCTTTGTTTGTAAATATTTATATGCATAGTTATATTTAAATGCGCGAGTGTAATGTTAAGTATAAACAAAATCCGCCCATTATGTATATTCGTTTAGTTACCGACCCTAGTAGATAGGCAATTTGTTATTGTTTTAAGTTTTACCGTAGGGAGAGAGAAAATCAATATTAGGATAAATGGTCCAGCTCCTTTCTGGTTACGTAGGTACCTAAAAAGTATTTTAGTTTTTGGTTAAGTAATTAATTATTGTAACAGTGATTTTCTTGTGATAGTACCTAATTTAGATTGTGGATTAAAGTTTTTGTATATAATTTCGCTGTTTAATAATAAACGTAGTCAAAACCGGAGCACGTGGTTTTTCTGGAAAGTATTTTTAAAATCACAAGCAAAATCTCATGACTACTGTACTAATGATTGCCGAAAATTAACTAATTCATATTTTATGCCATATCTTTCTTAATAAGGACTGTCAGAACTATATTTACCTTAACTTGAAATTTTTTAATCGTTTTTTGTATAAAATCATCTCTAAAAATGTATGATTGAAATGTGTGAACTATTTGTTCGATCAATAAAAAACTTGCACCGGTCCTGTTCGCGCCAGCACCGTTATACGCATGAGCTCCGACACACTATTTTCTCCTTATGGTTTCATTTTTGATATATGGAATCGGCTTTCTATACTATTTCTATGGGTATTCGCCATGAAAGAAACTTCCGATGAGAGAGCAATAGGGTACGCGTTTTAACACAACCATTGCTTCTCTTGTTATATTCCTTTACTCAATGCTTGTATCAAGCATGAAATTCAAGAGGTATAGCTTCAGTTTTGCATAAACGCAAGAAGTCATCCTTTTTTAATTTAGTTATTGGTAATGTTTTATCATACAGATTTTTAAATTATTTTGGAAGTGTTAGTAGTCTACCTTTTCCATATATTTTGATTAATTTGTAATCACTGCTATTTTCATACTCATACTCAATTATTTCAGGATGCTGCTTAGAATATCTAAAACTTTTAATAAGCAGCCAGTTAACTGTATCACCATTGTATTTATTTTGTATTAGTAAATCGGACAAGTTTTTCAAATTTAAAAACTTTTTAAGCGGAGTTGATCTTATCTTCTCCGGTGATATCTGATTTCTTGGCCAGGACGGGTCTTCTTCCTCTTATAGCTGGAAAAATTGGTCTGCCTGCGACTTCGGTTTCGCTGGGGTCGGCATGCTCATTTCTGTTGTTTTCAGTCAGTCACCTTTTAATTCCAATAATTTTATATAAAAAATGTGTTTTTTACCTTCATTCACTGTATATTTTATAATTCTATTTAATCATTGTAATGTTTGGTTGTTTAAAATTTTAAATTCCCTCCATAACTTGTGCTTGCTAGTTCAGTGGTATCAACCCACTTTTATCTTTGTCAATATTAACTTTTGATCATTTCTCATGAAATTCATTTCTATTTCTCAAGTTGGCAATTGTCATGACAACTTCATTGTCAACTGTCGATTGTCACTCAGTTATTTTTGGCACTGTCAAGATGGGTACTTTTTCCGTTTTTTCCAAATTTTCGTCAACGTTCTACGACTTCTTGTGCCCCAACTTGCCTCCGCCTCTCGGCAGCGACTTGGAAGGGTCAGCTGGCTTCATACCGAAGTACAGTTTTTTATCTTTCTCTGCCTTTGAACGGGTGAGATTGTTTATTTCTACGTGTTGGGATGAGCCCCCACGTTTTTTCTTAAATTGCAACCACCTTTTAGGAGTGATTCTGTTATTTCTTACGACTCAAGACTCAAGATATAGTGGAGAACAGGGACCGTATTGTCAGTCTTATCAGGAGTACCTTTTTTAAAGTAAATGAGTTGCGCAATCTAAATTTCATACTCAAACTCCTTTTCTTCCATTGGCGTAGAATTTTTAAAGGTGCAATTATTTAAAAAATCAAGTTCTACGCCTATGTATTATTATCGGACAAAGTTTTAATACCATTTTTTTGCCACATAAAACTCTACCAATATACCAAATTTCAGCAAAATCGCATATGCTGTTTTAAATTTTTATGGGAAAAACGATTTAAAAATTGTAACTTCAAGATCCTCTGGAGCCCAAACGAAGCAACTTTGTACTAGGGTAATTTTACTTAAATCGACTTATTTTCGTCTAAGGAATATGTGGTATATTTTTGTAAAGACCTTTTACAGACACCCTGTATATTAATTTTCATGCTTCTATACATTTATTGACGAGTAAGTTTTCAAGATGTTTTGTTTTTTATTCAATGTTCAGGAATATCACGATTTGAATATATTGTTATAGCTCCGTTTTTTTTTCTCTTTGTAGTGTCTCTAATGATGGCCTAACAGGCTGAAAGCGCTCAGACTAATATTACTGAGTTTTATTATCAATAAAACTCTACCTACATACTTTAAATACTTTCGATTCATTTCTTATTACCCAGTGTGTACACACCACTCAACCTCTTCAAGCTTTTTAAAATGATGCACTTGAGCTAGTTGGACCTATTGGTGAAGACATCCCATTTTAGTCTAAAGTGGACTTAATAGGTTCTGGTTGTACGCCCACGATATGTAATTTTCCGCTTAAATACGGACCTCAGATCTTTAATCGTAGGGCCCATAAGGATCATTTATCTCATCTTATTCGAATTTTTCAACGTGTACTATCAGTGAAGAGACTTATTCGCATCACCATTCCAAATGAAGGATCTTAGTCCATTTTAAGGAAAACAATCTAAAACTATATTTGACTCACCGAAGAGATACAGCAATAAAACAGCGTATTTAACATACGTTAAGGTCTGGGTCCTAGAAATCGTATTTAACCATGTTATAGACCAGATGCAAGTTTTAGTAGATTATAGTGCATATTTTTCGGTTAACGGTCGCACAGAAAACGGTCTGTTTGAACTGATAAACTAATACACTAACCTAGTCGTTGGCTCCTTATCTATTGTTGCAGATATACAGATGGCAATTGGACACTCATATTAGGCTGATTGTCACGTGGAGTGTACGTGATTGTAGCTTGCTTTTTTAGCCGCTCAAATTACTTGAGTAAATTCGACTTACCTTGGCTAAATGAACAGAAAAAGCTTATAAAGCTATTGTTTTGCTGTAGACTAACTGTATGTATTAATAACTTGCAGATATAATGTATCTTTTGGTTGTAAGTGCATAATTCTGTTTATGACTCTTGGTGAGTCAATGTAATTTTTCATTCATCCTAGGTACTTAATAGTTTCTAGTTTACATTTGGGGTATTTGTATCTGTAATATCTGAGAGGGTGGGTTTCCCTACGGCACTTAGGCCTCATTAGGCCCATTGTGCATCCTCCTAAGAAGATAAGCACCTCCTAGCTCGTAAGCCAGTCTACTGAAAGGGATCGTATTAAATTCCGTCCCCGTTGAATGGCAATATAAAGCGTCCACCTATTCTATCGCTTTTGACCGCGGTAAATTCCAGGAACCAAAGTCGTGGATGCGCTGGAACAGAAGAAAAGAATCATCGTCATAGGAACGGGAATTAATTATTGAATGTCAGTGATTAAACGTGGGGAGAATGGAATGTCGTGATTGTTAAAAGGTGTAGGTTTTTGTTAGTTTTATTTGTAATAATAATGTAAGTGCCTTTTTAAATTAATTATTATGTTTCAATTACTTTTATATTATTTAACTAGTTGATGGTTCACTATTTAGATTTGAATTTCACTGTTATAAGTAATTTCATGCTTTTCCTTGACGGCATTTTTTTTGTATCTGTCATAAAAAATTGCTTGCATTCCAATAACGAGTTTATTTGATTTTATGACTTATTTTACTATCTAAATCAGTGAAAAATAGCATCCTTTTAATATTTTACTTTAAATATTTTTGAAGTTTATTGATATTTTGTAATTATACCAAGGAAAATTTGCTATAATTTTATTTGACTTTGAGATTATTTTTTTTTAGTCATTTTTAAAGTTCAGCAAGGGAAAAGTAATATTATATTAGTAAATTATGTGTTTTTCTAACATCAGATATTCACAGCATTGGCAAATCTAAGTTAAAAGTATAAAATGCCTTGTTGTTTGATACTAACATTTTCGCCCGTGGCTGGGACAACATCGGGATAGGTGTCTCGGTAACTTACCCTATTTTGTCACCAGAATATTCAACTATAGGTGGGTAGTAAAGCTGTAGAGCTTCCTCATTACCTTGTCCCTATTAACCCTTCTTCAGTTTTGCATCGAGTGTGTTTCAACCTAGTAATGCTCAATGTTTGTTATCTGATGAGTTATTGTTCTTAAAATATTTATTTTATTTTTGCCTTGCAGTATTAGATATTTTTTTTTTATACAATGTATCGAATATTATTTCATATATTTTCCTGTGTATAACTCAAATTGAATATTATTTCATATATTTTTCTGTCCTTAACTAAAACATCAAGTAATTAAATGTGTTTTTTTTATATATATACTTAATTTGTCATTTGTATCCAAATTGACGTTTGATTGGTTTTATTGTATTTATTATAACTTTGGGGTTTTCTTGCTGGTTCTTTCCCCTCATATGATAAACTAATTATTTTTTATTGCACCGAACCAGACCTATATTTAATCTTTATAAATATATTTTATATACTTATAAATTTTTACATTCTGATTCTGTCATCTATAATATTTTCAATGAAGATTAAATATATATTAATAGATGTTTTCTTTTAACCTTTACCACTTCCTCAATAACACGTAAGTAGCCAATAGATAACGAATCTTTCAGTCTGTCACTCGTGGTGTCCTAGTCACTTTATAGTCGATCACGCCGCCACTTTATTTATCATACTTTTATAAGAGAGAGATATTAGTTAAGTTGTCTCTCTTTATTTCAGTTGGTTACACTACAGATTTTGGTGCCGTGACCAGGATATCTATTGTTAAGTGAAAACGTAGTAGGGAGTGGAAAAAGTTAGATATTATATTTTCCTATATTAATGTAATTTGTGAAGATTTTGTTAGTGCCTTGTATGGTTTTTTTCTGTTCGTAGATTTTGGATTAACCATTTTTCTGAGAGCAGTGTTTCCTGAAAGTTGTCAAGTTAGAAGACAACGGCATGGAACCTCCAACCGGCGATTCTCTGATAACAGCTGATGTTGAAAAGTTGCCAAGTGGTACCAACACCATAGTACGCGGGAATTCTTCTACGGGGTCATCGGCGGATGCAGGTGAGAACGTTCCGATTATTATAAGTCCTACCATTCCACATCCTAAAACCTCCCCTTCTTTCCAATTCAACAATCAGCCAGAAAGTCCCGATAACCCTTGAAAACAAATAGCCATGGCTTTCTCTCAAAATATTTATAACAAACCACCAGAACCTCCCAATTTTAGGTCAGTAGATCGAACTAACCCAGTCATTTTCCTTCAGAGACTTCACAAATATTTTGAGCTGACTCATGCCCCTCAAAAGGACTGGCTTAATATAGCAAAGCATTCTTTACCATGTCCCGCTGGTGATTGGTCACTTCTAAGGGAGGATTTTTGGCATACGTATGAAGATTTTGCTCGGTATTTTAAAAATAATTTCTGGTTCAGTGAACGACAGGCTGAGGAACGTTTTTGGCTCAGTGTGGTGCTCTTTTCTGGAGAGGTAGGCTCCATGTCTGATTTCTTTTTGCAACAAATTAAATCTTACCGTCTGTTTAATCCCCCTATTCCTGAAAGTGTGATAGTCAGCGAGATTGAGGCAGTTGCCTTTGCAAATTCAATTTTTGTGGACCACAATCTCGGATAGAAGTATATTCAGTGCCTTGAAATTCCTGCGAAAAAAGCAAAGTTACCTTTAAAGCCAACGAGTGCCACTGCTGCGGTCCTGGACCCTTATCATGTGATTCGTACCAGTGATTCGTTCCATTGATTAGGTTTGTTCCTCAGGGTACCAAGCTCTCATGGTCACCTTTTCAAGTTTTTGTGATTATGTGGAGAGAAGCTCCTTTGCTTAGTTATAATTAGTTGTTGTTATTTTATCCTAAAGGATGTTTATTAACTGTTAAGATGGGTTGGTTATTTGGTTGCAAATTAGGGTATAATCAGTTTGGTTTAGATGCTCCTTTAGAGCTGTTAAAATGTTCTTTATTTGACACATTTAGTTATAGTTCGGTATTATGTGTTTGTTGCTACACATCATTATTTGTTGTAATTTAATTGATTTGATAGCGTTGGTTGATTCGGGATGTGAACTTAGTTGTTTCAGTGAAGAATATTTTTGTAAACTGAAACAAGCTCCTTTTATTGAAATATTACCAGTTTGCTAGCACTTAATTGAGAAGCGCTATAGGCAAAAAAAAGTGTCATAATAAAATATCAGGTTTAGTTACATTTTTCAGTAGTGGGTATTTCAGGCCTTTTCGATCAGGTGTTCCTTGTTGTTAAAGATTTAGTAAGACCAGCAATTTTAGGTGTTAATTGGTTAGCTAAGGTAAATGCGGAGGTTAAATTGTTAGATCAATCTTTAAAATTAGAGCATGGGGGTCGTAGTCTTACAGTGAATTTTAACCTAAATACTGGATGTTTTTCTAACGATGCCAAGTCTGAGTGTGATGTTGTCGGTGGCCCAGGTTATCTAAGAGAAAATCTCTCAAATCTAGATTTTGTTTCCAATGTAAATGTCATGTCAACTACTGTTGAGGGATTTGCTAATATTGATATAAGTTCTCATGTGGCATCGTTGGAGCAACTATTATTCACGGCAAAGCAAGTGGTTTGTCTGGACGAGGACAACAAAGATAATTTATTGAAGCTTCTGTCACAATTTCAGCATCTTTTTAATATATATCCAGGCAGAACCCATAAATATCAGCATGTCATTAAAATGCGTGATATTACTCCTTTTGTTAAACGTGCGTATTCCATACCTTTTCGTCATCGTTCTGCAGTAGACAAGGTCATTCAGGAAATGCTTGGTTTGGGTATAATTGAACGAGAACCCTCTGCATATGTCAGTCCTTTAGCTGTCGTCACCAAAAAGGATGGCACTGTTCGTGTGTGTTTAGATGCTCGTTTGTTAAATTCAAAAATGTATGCTGATAATGATGCTCCTTCCTCACCTGCGGAAATATTTCAGTCATTACCACCAATTCGTTATATGAGTACTATTGATTTACGTTCCTCTTATTGGCAAATCCCTTTAAGTCCCGATAGTATCCAATATGTTGCTTTTCTTTATGCTGGTAAAACATATACTTTCCAAGTTCTTCCCTTTGGTTTGAAGTCAGCTGGGGCTCATTTACTCGAGCTTTAGACGTTATCCTTGGAACAGAGCTAGATGAATTTGTTAAAAATTATTTGGACGATCTCATTGTAATATCTTCTAGTGTTGAGCAGCACTTAAATCATTTGCAACAACTTTTCAGTAAACTTTCCGATGCCAATATGACTCTCAACTTAGAAAAATGCAGATTTTTCCAAAACGAAGTTAAATTTTTGTGACACATCCTTTCTTCCGAGGGTATTAAAATGAACCTCTAACAAATGCTTATCACGTTCAATATAGTCATTTTGGTACTTCAAAATTGTATGCCGTGCTAAAACTAATTTTGTATTTTTGGAATTTAAGGCGATGTATTCATAAGATAATTAGGTCATGTGACATCTGTCAGACATCCAACTTTCCCCAACGATAATTAATTGGGAAAATTCACCCTATTATGACAAACAAGCCAGGGGAACTAGTCACAGCTGATTATTATGGCCCATTACCTGAGGGGCGTTGCAAGGCTTCATATATTTTTGTGGTTCTCGACTCTTTCTTCAAATTTGTTCAATTGTATCCGCTTAGGAGAGCACAGGCTAAGATTTCTGCCTTAAAATTAATCCAAGATTTTTCTCAAATTATGAAAGTTGAAACGATCTTAACTGATCACGGAACTCAATTTACCTACCATATGTTAAAACGACACAAAATAAAACCTACGTTATCTTCTAAGACACCCTGCCTCAAACTCCTCTGATGAAAGAATTAAGTCGTTTAATTCGGATATTATGTCAGCGCTCTCATGCTGGCTGGGCAAATCATCTGAAAAATATTGAAACACTGTTCAATAATACCCCTCACACTAGCACTGGCTATTCCCCAAATCAAATTGTTTTTGGTACCCCTCCCTCTGGCGATTTAAATGATCTGGTTATGCGTTTCTTGCCGGTATCTCCCGTTTGGTCCGTGGAGGCTATTCACGAAAAGTTCCGTGGCCGCCTAAGAGCCAATGCCGATCGCCGAATACAACATGGCCCGACACGTCAAGATAATATTACCAATTTAAAATTATCTACAAAAGAATTAGTTCTGTTTTTTATGTTTTTTATGTTTTTTTTTTTCAAGTTGTGAGGAAACCAATGCGAACGTTATTATTACTGATTTTAAAAAAAATTATATTTGCAAAAATTTAATTCTGTTTTTTTTTTTGTCTTATGTTTCATGACCTAATAGAGGAATTTTGTGAGATATTGACTAGCATGACCGTCGCTGGAACTACAACAACAGATGTTTACCTACTACCTAAAGCCTTGGTTTCTTTGAACACTCCGTCGCGGTGAGCGGACAGTCCGTCGACCGCTGAGGACAGCAATTTTCGCCCGAGGTGGTTTGTTAAAAAATATAGAAAATTATACTTTCTCTAGGTCTGTACGTGCTGTTTATGTATTATGAATGTAAACGAAAGGTACTAAAATGGATGCAAATAAATTGTTTGCGTTATTGTTATTGGAAGAGGAAGAACAAGAGGAATTGGCAATTGCAACCGTCAAAGTTTCCAATAAGCCAGTGGATGAGTTGTTTTTGTGCCGCGATACAGAAGGTGCCTTTAATATCACTGTGCAGCGGAGGCTTTTTGGAAATGAAACCAAATTTAGGGAGTATGTTAGACTTTCTACAGATTTTTTGAATTCGTGTTGAGTTTTATAGAGGACATAATTTCCAAGAAACCTAAAAATAAAGTTATGATGTCATCTGTATGTGTGAATTTGTCACTCATTGTTTTAAAATTAATAACAATATAGTCTCCGCACACGCCGACGATTCCGCTGATATCAAACTCAACAGATATCAACCGACTCTTCGCAACAAATCAGTGGCATGACGCCGTCCTGCTCAGCTAAGTGGATTCAAGAAAACCATTCCCATTTAAATACGCTGGTTGGATAAAATCGTCAAAACGCGACGGTTGACGGACTGTCCGCTCACCGCGACGAAGTGTTCAAAGAAACCAAGGCTTAAAGCGTCCACCTATTCTATCGCTTATGACCGCGGTAAATTCCAGGAACCAAAGTCGTGGATGCGCTGGAACAGAAGCAGAGAATCATCGTCAAAGGAACGGGAATTAATTATTGAATATCAGTGATTGAACGTGGGGAGAATGGAATGTCGTGATTGTTAAAAGGTGTTAGTTTTATTTGTGATAAAAATGCAAGTGCCTTTTTAAATCAATTATTATGTTTCAATTACTTTTATATTATTTAACTAGTTGATGGTTCACTATTTAGATTTGAATTTCACTGTAATAAGTAATTTCATGCTTTTTCTTGACGGCATTTTTTTTGTATCTGTCATAAAAAATTGCTTGCATTCCAATAATGAGTTTATTTGATTTTATGACTTATTTTACTATCTAAAGCAGTGAAGAATAGCATCCTTTTAATATTTTACTTTAAATATTTTTGAAGTTTATTGATATTTTGTAGTTATACCAAGAAAAATTTGCTATAATTTTATTTGACTTTGAGATTATTTTTTTTAGTCATTTTTAAAGTTCGGCAAGGGAAAAGTAATATTATATTAGTAAATTATGTGTTTTTCTAACATCAGATATTCACAGCAAAGGCAGATCTAAGTTAAAAGTATAAAATGCCTTGTTGATTGATACTAACATTTTCGCCCGTGACTGGGACAACATCGGGATAGGTGTCTCGGTAACTTACCCTATTTTGTCACCAGAATATTCAACTCTAGGTGGGTAGTAAAGCTGTAGAGCTTCCCCATTACCTTGTCCCTATTAACCCTTCTTCAGTTTTGCATCGAGTGTGTTTCAACCTAGTAATGCTCAATGTTTGTTATCTGATGAGTTATTGTTCTTAAAATATTTATTTTATTTTTGCCTTGCAGTATAAGATATTTTTTTTTTTTTATATAATGTATCAAATATTATTTCATATATTTTCCTGTGTATAACTCAAATTGAATATTATTTCATTATATTTTTCTGTCCTTAACTAAAACATCAAGTAATTAAATGTGTTTTTTTTATATATGTGGGATCCAAGCTACGCTACTGATTATTGAAGTGGATGACAGGGGATGAAAGTGTCATATATATGATTATTCTTTGAATGTAATTAAGACGTTATTTTTGTATTTGCAATTTCATATTAAAAGTTATTATTAAAGACGTTTAGACTTTTTATCAAGCCACACCAGTGAATTTCCTACAAAATTGGGGGCTCGTCCTGGATAGAGACGATGATAGAGACGATGATAGAGACGATGATAGAGACGATGATAGAGATGATGATAAAGACGATAAGGAGTGTGTGACTTTACGACGTAATACAATTATTACTATGAGCAAACGTTAAAGACGAAAGACGAACGACTTAAGACAAAGGAATTTCAAATACAAAAGCGAACAAGACGACGAAGAAAGACGTAAAAGACTAAAGACGAGGATTAAAAAACGCCCAGGACGTAAGACGGGATTAATTTAAAAACCAGTGAAGAAATAATAGGTACTATTATCCAAAGACGAAAGAAGACGTAACACTATCAAAAGACGAAATAAGACGTTGCAAATACTAAGAGAGTTAAACAGATTTCGATTAGTTTTTGGCCAAAGGAAGTACGACGGAACTTAAAAAAAAAAAAACTTATATTAACAAAACTTTGTGTTTAAAGAACGTTTAACGTGTTTTGTGTTAATTAAATTAACTCTATTTTTGCCTATCAACTCAGACGCAGACTTTTTCTTCGTGATTTTGCGGTCTAATTTAGTGACTTTTATTCTGACAACGGATTTCGATTTTGAAAAAACTTTTGATAATTCGTGTTTGATTTTTACAGATTTAAAGGACTTATATTTGTGTCTTAATATACTTTTCGTATCTCAAACAGATCTGTTAACTTTATGAACTGAAATACCGAAAAAACAGAGAAGAGATGAAAATATATCTATGACGTTGTTATAAATTTTCGAATATTTAATTTTATGCTGCATGTCCTTTTGTACATGTTATTTATTGGCGATATCTATTAGTGGCGTTGGACTTTTATTCCCTTATTTTCGTTCAGAATCTTTTATCCGTTTAAAGGACTCTTAATTTTTGTGCTATTTTTTCATTTTGACGTTTTATTTTAAAATGACTCTGACTTTAGGAGATATTGCTGGAATTTGCAGTAATATTAGATCTGCACCTGTTAATGTTATAAAAAAGTTTCATAAACTTGTTTTTGGCAGTGAGGGCGATAGAGGAAATAGGAAAAGATTACGAGAATTTTCCGGATTTGGTTTTGATAGAAATACCAAGGAATATGACGCAAAGTTAGACGAAATTAAGAAACATTTTTCCGTTAGTGATCTAGCTTCTTTTGCAAACATTTTACAAATAGATTATGATGTTAAAACTAAAGACTTGATAAGTAATATTTGTAATGGTTTGACAAACTTAGAATTTCTACAAGGAAATAAGAACCAAGATGATGACGAATCTGAAGACGATTATTTTTCAGATAGAGAAGACGCAGAAACAGCGCATTCTACGCATAATGTTCCGCAATTTCCTATTAGTTTTAAAGATGTAGAAGACTCGATACAAACTTTCGATGGTTCTGGTTCATACGCGGTAGAAAAATGGATTTCTGATCTAGAAGATATGTCTGAACTTATGAGATGGAGTGAGTTACATCTTTTCATTTTTGCCAAAAAGTCATTAAGAGGACTAGCTAAGTTGTTTATTCAAAGTGAAAAAGGAATAAAATCTTGGAAAACATTAAAAAGAGTTATTCAAGCTGAATATTCGTCTAAAGTAAATAGTGCTCAGCTACATAAATTATTGACAGAAAGAAAAATGAGAAAAGACGAAGACGTACATGAATATTTTCTAAGAATGAAGGAATTATCAAATCGAGGTGATATTGAGACGGAAGCACTCATACAATATGTTATCGATGGTATCCACGATGACGATCGAAACAAAATTATTTTATATGGTGCTAAGACAAATAGGGAATTTAAAGAAAAATTAAAGGTCTATTCAGACATAAAAGCTAACACTTCAAAGAGGGCTGATCGCACTGTATTTCAAAATCAAGGAAGTCAACAGAATATACAAGAAAGAAGAGACACCGTTACCAGACAAGGGAATAAACAAAGTGTTAAATCGACTATTAGATGTTTTAACTGTGGTGTAATAGGACATAAATCAGAAAATTGCCATAAGAAAAGGCTTGGAATGAACTGTTTTAGATGTAACAATTTTGGTCATAAATCTTACGAATGCCAACGAGCAAAAACTGAGCAAAGACGAGAATCTCCAAAGGAACCGAATATTGTTAATAGAATTGTTGCTGCTGATTCGAACAGAAAATTTAAAAAGATTAAAATGTATGATACAGAACTGTATGCATTGGTTGATACAGGAAGTGCTGTAAACCTCATGACAGTTGAAGTTTATAAAAAAATAGGTTCACCTGAACTTAAACATGCAAACATATCATTGAATGGATTTGGAAAAACAAATGTTAATACACTTGGATTTGTTTATTGTAATATGCTGATTGATGACAATTGCTTTCAAACAAAAGTTTATGTTGTACCTGATAACGTAATGCTGTCTGAAATTATCATCGGAAGTGAACTTTTGGATCAGACCAAATTAATTATAGACTCAAATGGAATAAAAATTAATAAATTAACTGAGAGCGACGACATTGAAATTATGCATATAGATTTAGCCGATGCACCTGAGCTAGATATTGGAGATGTTGGAAAAGAATTAAAAGAAGAAATCAAAGAAATGATAATGATGTATAAACCAGATAAAATAAAAGTGACTAATGTAGAGATGAAAATTATAATAAAGGACGAACAACCAATTTGTTGTACACCAAGACGTTTACCTTTTGCCGAAAGGGACATTGTAGATAAACAAATTAACCAATGGCTTGACGAAGGAATAATAGAGCCAAGTTGTTCTGACTACTCAAGCCCAGTGGTTGTAACTAAGAAAAAAGATGGTTCAGCGCGTGTTTGCATAGACTACAGAAGAATTAATAAGAATATAGTCAAAGATAGATTCCCTCTGCCTCTTATAGAAGACCAACTTGATAGACTACAAGATGCTAGAATTTTTACGACAATGGACTTGAAGAACGGGTTTTTTCATGTATCTGTAGAAGAATCAAGTCGAAAATATACCGCTTTTGTTACACATAATGGTCACTATCAATTCCTTAAAGTCCCATTTGGACTCTGGAATTCTCCAGCTGTTTTTCAGAGATTCATTAACTATATTTTTAAAGAATTATCATGCCAGAGAATAGTATTACCTTATATGGATGATCTAATTATACCAGCAAATGATGAACAAGAAGCAATAAAGAGATTAGCACTCGTTCTACAAACCGCACAAGACTATGGTCTGGAAATTAATAAAAAGAAGTGCCAATTTGTCAAAAGAAATGTAGAATTTCTTGGTCACAGAATAGAGGACGGTCAAATATTTCCATCAGAACTAAAGACTAAAGCTGTACTTAATTATCCTGAACCAAAAACGATCAAACAAGTTCAAAGTTTTTTAGGTTTGAGTGGCTATTTCAGAAAATTTATATCTTTTTATTCAGTTGTGGCAAAACCATTAAGTGATTTATTGAAAAACGACAAAAAATTCCAATTTAAAATGAAGGAAAGAGAAGCATTTAACCAGTTAAAAAAGATTCTATCAGAAAAACCAGTGTTAAACATTTATAAACAAGGAGCTGAAACAGAGTTACATACAGATGCATCTCAAGAAGGATATGGTGCCATTTTATTACAAAGATCTTATGAAGATAATTTATTACACCCTGTTTATTTTGTAAGCAAAAAGACTACAGATGTAGAAAGAAAATACACAAGTTATGAACTTGAAGTCTTGGCAGTGGTGGAAGCTTTAAAAAGGTTAAGAGTATACTTGCTGGGTCAAAAATTCAAAGTTGTCACCGACTGTTCTGCTTTTCAAAAAACTATGGATAAAAAAGACTTGAATACAAGAATTGCAAGATGGGCTTTACTTATTTCTGAATTTGATTTTGCCATTGAACATCGATCTGGGACAAGGATGAAGCATGTCGATGCATTAAGCAGATTTCCTATAATGAACATAGATATTAATGAAACGACGATACAAAGATTAAGGAAAGCACAAAACGAAGATGAAACTATAAGGACTATAAAAGAGATAGTAAAAGAAAAACCCTACGATGATTACATTTTAAGAAGCAATATACTCTATAAAATTGTCAATGGAAATGAACTATTGGTTGTACCAAAGATGATGCAAACTGAAATAATCAGAAATGCACATGATGAAGGACATTTTGCTGTTAGAAAAACAGAAGAAATTTTAAAACGAGATTTGTTCATACCTAAATTAAAAGAAAAGATAGAAAAAATTATTTCGAATTGTGTACCATGTATACTATCAAACAGAAAGTATGGGAAGCAAGAAGGCTTACTACATCCGCTGACTAAAGAAGATTTACCGCTAAATACTTATCATATTGACCATTTAGGCCCACTTGAATCAACCAACAAAAATTATCAATATATTTTTGTTGTTATCGACAGTTTTACCAAGTTTGTCTGGTTGTACTCAACCAGGTCGACAACAGCAAACGAAGTAATAACAAAATTAGAGTTACAAAGACAACATTTTGGTAATCCAGCAAATATAATTTCAGATCGAGGAAGTGCATTTACGTCTCACGAATTTCAAAATTATTGCTCAGAAAACAAAATTAAACATTTTCTAGTAACTGCAGGTTTACCACGTGCAAATGGGCAAGTAGAAAAAATTAATTCTATAATAATTCCAGTTTTGACGAAATTGTCCCTTGATGAACCAACTAAGTGGTACAAATATGTAGATAAGATGCAACTAATTCTAAATTCGACGTTTCAAAGAAGTATTAACAGCACTCCATTTGAGCTTCTCACTGGCGTAAAAATGAGGGAAGCTACAGAGTTAAGAATTAAAGAAATGATTGAAGAAGAAATGATAAATGATAAATGATTTCCAAGAGAGGCGTACCGAGCTACGACAACAAGCAAAGAAACAAATAGCCAAAGTTCAAGAAGAGAATAAGAAAACATACAATTTAAGAAGAAGAAAACCTCAAAGATATAATACTGGAGATATAGTCGCTATAAAGAGAACTCAACTTGGACCTGGATTAAAGCTACGACCAAAGTTTCTCGGACCATATCGAGTAACCCGAGTAAAAGGTAATGATACTTATGACGTAGTTAAAGTTGGAATTCACGAAGGTCCTGTTAATACAACTACTTGTGCTGAGTATATGAAAGGTTGGCCTAACAATGACTCTAATCTATCCGAGTCGGATGACAATCAGGACGGCCGAGATGTGGGATCCAAGCTACGCTACTGATTATTGAAGTGGATGACAGGGGATGAAAGTGTCATATATATGATTATTCTTTGAATGTAATTAAGACGTTATTTTTGTATTTGCAATTTCATATTAAAAGTTATTATTAAAGACGTTTAGACTTTTTATCAAGCCACACCAGTGAATTTCCTACATATATATACTCAATTTGTCATTTGTATCCAAATTGACGTTTGATTGGTTTTATTGTATTTATTATAACTTTGGGGTTTTCTTGCTGGTTCTTTCTCCTCATATGATAAACTAATTATTTTTTATTGCACCGAACCAGATCTTTATTAAATCTTTATAAATATATTTTATATACTTATAAATTTTTACATTCTGATTCTGTCATCTATAATATTTTCAATAAAGATTAAATATAAATCAATAGATGTTTTCTTTTAACCTTTACCACTCCCTCAATAACACGTAAGTAGCCAATAGATAACGAATCTTTCAGTCTGTGTCACTCATGGTGTCCTAGTCACTTTATAGTCAATCACGCCGCCACTTTATTTATCATACTTTTATAAGAGAGAGAGATATTAGTTAAGTTGTCTCTCTTTATTTCAGTTAATTACACTACACTACAGATTCAATGTAGTTGACAACGTCGCCAAGAGGTGCTTCTCTTACATAGGCCGGTGTTAGCCGATACTCGCCGAACACAAATCTTTTAATAAATGAGAGCGTCGAGCAATCTTAAAGGATATGCACGTTGGATTCATCTTCTTGTTTGCACCCTCTGCAGAGTGCGGATTCTGACAGCCCATGTCATGGAGATGCTTTCGTACTTGGCAATGACCAGTCAGAATGCCTGTGACTAGGCGCAGATTCTGTCTAGTCATAGTCAAGTATTTGTTTGCTGCAGTGTTGTCAGGATAACTTAAGAGCTCCCTGGCAACTCTGCAGTTTCTTGTTTCATCCCATCTTTCCTTGAATTTCACAAGGGAATGTTCTTTGATTAGGTCTGTCACTACCGATTTTGTCAGGCCAATAGAAGGGCCAGGTCCAAAAAGTATTTTGTTGACTGCTTTCTTGGCTAGTGAATCAGCAAGACGGTTACCTTTCGATGTGGCGTGACCTTTACATTTGGGGTAATTAATTGTATAGTTTGGAAAACTTAAAGTCAATTTGTATTGACATATTTTTTTAATATTTTAAGGGTTCACCAAGAGGGTTTAATGTTAGGATTTCAACTCCAGGTTTTTACCAAGAAACTTCACGTGAGTTCAATCGTGAGGACACAGTACACCGGTTTACCAGAATAGTGGTCCGTATATTGGTGTTCCGTTGGTTTATTAGCCACCTGGCTTACTTATCGCTTGTTTTACATAGATGGTTCTTTATATAAATGAAAAGATAGTGGTTCTGTCGATGGAGACACTTCATTATCAGGAGGATTTCATACGTGTCTTATGCCTGCTAATTTATTAAATTAAACATTTAACTCTTTTTAAATGAATGTCCTTAAGATATTTTCAACATTTTGTATACTATTGCATACAGAATGTTCTAATTGGTTTTTTTTTAATATCTTATGTGTTACTAAATATTACTTTATAATTAAATTAATTAAGCACTTGATGATCTGAATAGTATCCAAGTACAATTTCTAAATTTAGTTAATAAGGCACTTAGTGTCCTGGTATGTGTGTTGACCTTAAATACTTCGGGACTCAAGAGACGTTTATCATTTAATCTTTTAGATTTCTTATTAATATAAAAAGTAACTGTCAAGCAATCTCATAAGACCGATAAGAGACAGAGATTAGATTAATAACCTCTTCCAATCTGGGAGTTTTATTAAATAACTGCTGTGTCTGAATTCTTTTGTATGTTTATTATATTTTCTTTTTATTTGTGTTTTATGATTTATATTTATTAGTAAAATTTCATGATTTTTATTATTTTCATTATAAATAACTAAGTCTTAACTATAACTTAAGCAGGTAACTTCTTACAATTTTGAAAGTGTTAATGGTATATTGTAATATAACATTTGAAGATGATGTTTATAAATAGATGCGGGATTGCACACGTTGATTTATAATTTTGATTTTATGGTTAATGTAAAAGTAGAAAAGGCAAATCGTCCTTCGACTGGTACCAAGCAAAAGACTGACCATGCCATCTGTTGATGAATTTATTTTGTTTTGGGGATAATGCATATTACATAATATATGTAGCTATGAATTTATTATAAACCGTATGATCCTTTTTTTTTATTAAGTACTTGAACAATTTAGATAGTGTATCTTTCTTTTGATGAGTTTGTTATTGAAAGTTAATTTTTGAATTTGTTTAATGACCAACAGTAGGTTTGTTAGTTTCTTAGAACATTTTGTAGGTCACATGATCACTGCATCTCTTCGGCGCAACGAATATATATTCTTAAGCAAGTCAAAGGTAGAAAATTGTAGTAGAAATGTAGTATTGATTTGTTGGATTTTTGTAAAAGATTGTAATTTTTAATTGAAAAAATAATAAAATATTGAAAAGGTAAACAAAACTTAATTATTTCCGAGATACAAAGTGGAAATATAATAGCAGGCTGCGAGTAGCGGGAGCACATGACAAGAACGAGCAGGCCAAGTAGAAACCAAATGGATTAAAAAATAAGCAGCAGTATCGAGAAGCACACAGACATTAAAGGAGATAGGAGAGCAGAGAAGGCATTACAGAATATTTTGTTCGTTTTATTACTATTTAAATAAATAGTGTTTCTGTAATCAATAATTAAATTTTTAGCACAGTTTTAAAATATTTCGTTTGGAAATCGCATACAGGATGTTATTAGATCCAACATTAACATTATACTTCTGATTAATCTGTATTTTTTTTTTTAACAAACAAATAAATTGTTAGATAGTGTGTCTAGTTAATACTAGGTATTTATGAATTATGCAAATCAACATGCTATATTTTTTTGGTTACAAGATGTTAATATTTGAATTTTTGATAGAAATATTTTGATAGATTTGTCAAGCACTGATAATAAAGTATTTCTGTAATAACAACTTATTGCTCATTAACAGAAACAAATTTCTTGATGTTTCCTATTAATTTTAATAATAAATAATAGTAAAAGTAGTTCCTGAACCAACAGAGAGCAAAACGTAAGCTCTTAATTCATACGGTCGTCAATACATTTAAATACATAATTTTTATACCATTTTATAATTGCTCAACTAAAACTTAAAATAATATAAATAAACTAGGTACTTACTGAGAAAAATTCGAATATACACGAATGGTATTTACCTGAAACAAAAATAAAACTTTAGTAATATATACAATTTAAATCAAATACAAAATATAATATAAAAATGGAAAAATATATATAATTAGAGCCACTGTTTCCCTTCAAAAAACAACTACTCCTCTGGCTAATATCGCAACGAAAAACAGCAGAAATATAAAATAAAAATTATTTTTTTAACTGTCATCCGGTACCTGTCATACATCATCTGTCATCTGCCAATTTTGAGTTATACCAACCTAACCTAATTTAACAATGTAAGCAACGTAACTTAACTTTAGCAGTATTGCAACGCAACAGTGTTGCAAACTACAACGACCATTTTAGATCAATAATAACGCTGATATATGAAAGTAACGAATTCTGCTCAATCATCATTTATTATTCATTACGATATTACGATTTAGTTCGATATTTTATATTATTGATTGCCATTTTGTAGTTGGCAACACTGTTAGGTAGGCAACACTGCTAAATTAGGTCAGGTTGCTAAATTTGGGTTACATTGGAAAACATCAGTGAGGCTTTCATATATCGATACATCCCCTATCGATAGACTGTAATTCTTAGGTAATGTGTCTCTCTTCGATACGTAACGTGTTTAGTTCGCACATGATAATCCCTGTTTAATGCTGATGGTCGCCATCTTATAGTAGCGAATACTGTTAGGTTGAAAACACTGGTAGAGTTAGGTTAATGTTGGTAACACTACTAAATTGAAAACACTATACATATAACAGATGACAGGTGAAAGATGAAAAATAGAGATGACAGATAAAGATGACAGATAGAGATGACAGATAGAGATGACAGATATAGATGACAGATGACAAATGACAGATGACAGATGACATATAAAAGATGACAGATGACAGACATGAAAGAAAACTTAAACAAAGAAAAATATTTGTGAATTAAATTTAGAAAAATTTATTATAGGGCACAACTAGATTCTATTGAGCATGAAGTTCTAGGCCTAGAATCCAGAGAAGCGTAGGAGTTCTATGAATTAGGTATCCTCTGTACAAATATATAATATTTGGATAGGTCATCACGTTTTTGTCTAAATAAAAACTTGATAATTTAACATTTATTGAACAACAGTTTTAAAAAATATAAAATAAGATCAGTAAAAAGACAGTCTCTACCATATTGCTACCTACCTAATACAAGTTAATCTATTTGTCTCGATTGGCCAATTGACACAACAACTAAAATTTATTTTATATAGGTAGGCTTATTTACTGTAAATGTCTATTCAAAAATGTTATCTGGACTGACTGACTAAAAAATAACTAAACAAATAAAAAAATATTAGGAGCTTATCTGTAAAAGTCGACAAATGGACGAAGCTTGTCGACTTTACTCGCTTCTTGAGACTCAAGTTGGCCGATGACTATCGCACCAGGGACAAGGATGAGGGAAAAAATCTGAATTGGCAGCACATTATATCTTTCCTCAGCTTCTCGGGGTTGACTATAGCACCAAGGATGAGGGACGAATCGAAACTGACAGCAAGGATTTTCAAGTCTCCTCTGCTTCCAAGTTAAATTTGGTTTACATCTAATCCACGAAGATAATTAACCAAAATCGTAATATATTGGAAAAATCGGAAACCTTAAGTTGGTATCTAAAGCCCTGGTTTCTCTGAACAGATCGGCCCGAAATATTTCGGCGAATATCCGCGTACAGAATGGTATGTTCTCCCGAATTGAGTTCGTTCCGAAGTTTCGTCTGTGTGTGGTTTGTCTGAAAATTTATTCGTTCCGATATTATAGCAGTCTTTAAAAGTTATAGGGTACTTTTTGGGGATCAAAATGAAAAAATGGATTTTTTAGTAGCTATTATAATAGAAGAAGAACAGGATGGTGATGACAAATCTGCATTATTAGAAGTATGTACTGAAAATAATAAAATTTTGGATTTTCATTTACTTTTTCTATTAATAGTTCATCCTCCAGCGCGGAAAATTCTAATTTGTGGTATTTCTTCCCGCCCGACATCTTTTTACTTTTAAAAACCATTCCCATCTAAACAAGTTCGGCGAACTGCGCCGTTTAAAATCGTTCAAATCAAACTCAGGTTGATTCGAACGAACTACTAACCGAACAGCTTTCCGAATTTTCGGTCCGATCTTTTATACAAACCGCTCTATATACTACACATACGCCAACGAACTTTTCGTGCTAGATCACCGAAATATTTCGGGCCGATCTGTTCAGAGAAACCAGGGCTTTACGCTAACCAACGTCTGAAAAACCCTAAAAAGGCCTTGCCTTCTACCTGATCTGTCAGATATTGATATTCCTTGATCAACCAGTAATGAATGTTGCATAAGCAGTAAAGCTAACTTTGATTGAACAAAAGATGTTTAATTAATGTGAAGTAATTATTTCAATACTCAGGTTTTTGTATGAGTAAAATTTTGTGAACTTGGAATAAAAAATGTAATAGGCGATAAGTTATTGAAAGTCAACCAGCCTGATTTTTTCATTTTATTTGAGATAATACACTCACCGACTTAAAATTTCAAATGCGGAGGCTGATTTATTTGAAGTTTTTAGCAACTTTTAAATAAAATACTGTAGTTTTAAGATTATTATTCGGACATCTAAAAGTAATTTAGTACTCTCCGGATATATAGGGGGGAAAAGAAAACAATTTTTTCCTCTACTTTCTTCCACCCTGTAGGTTAATTCTGCTAGTAGATCTGCACACAATTAACTTAATCAAAAAGACTGATTTATTTCCAACATTTTGTTGTATTATTTACCCCGATATCTGAATTTTTTTGTGAAATGTGACGGTTTAAAGAAAATGCAACATTCCTAATTTTTTTATTCAGTTTTAGCAGAGTAATACATAATTTTATAAACAAATCAAACAACAAATAAACTAATAATTATTACAAATTAATAACGGGTATTTTTCCCACGAGCGCGAATAACTGCCTCAATGCATCGTGGCATACCCCCTATTAGATGTCGAATCTCCATCTGGTCAATCTGATCCCATTCTTGGACCAAAGCATCTCTCAAAAAATTTAAATTGCATGGAGAAGGAACTCGGTTATAAACTCGTCTGCCCATCATGTCCCAGACGTGCTCAATTGAATTGAGGTCTGGGCTACGTGATGGCCAGTTCATCCTTTGAATTTCTGCTTCGTCCGAATATTGAGATACAATCCTAGCAATATGTGGTCGAGCGTTGTCATGCATAAACATGAATTCGTTTTCTATAAACGGTGCAAATAGAATTACATGTGGATCTATCACATCACAAATATATTGGTAAGCTGTCATTGCTCCGCCGACTAAATCAGTACGATATTCCATGCTCATGCTGTCCCCAAACCATTACCGATCCTCCTCTATAACTTAATCTTGTGGAAAAATTTGTTTGGTCAAACCTTTCGCCTCTTTTTCGGTTTATTCTTTCACGGCCATCAGGAGAACGTACACAAAACGTTGACTCGTCAGAAAATTAAATATTACTCCAGTCATCGACATTCCAACGTGCTGTTCTGTGATTCCTAAGTAACGCCGGACCAGCTGCAGGTCTTCTGGAGCGTAATCCATGTTCTTGTTATCGCTTTTGAATCGTTATTTCGTTAACAGCTACATGACGTACTTCTTTTAAACGATTTCGAACCATGACAGCAGTAGTGTTTTTTTCTCGCAAAACATTTAATGTTACAAATCGATCATCTCGAACATTTATAGAAGTCGTCTGCCAGATCCTCTTCGTCTCGAAAAACTACTAGTTTCATTAACACATTGTATAGCTCTCTGGACGCTACACCTTGTAATCTAATATTCTAGAAGCATATTACTGAGACCAGCTGTCTTGTACTAGAGCAACTGCTCATGCTGCATCAGTAGGCTTAAAACCATGATGTGGCTGAAGGCTGAACCACAATCACAATGACTAAGTTTGTTAAAAATGAAAGATTTATATATTTTAAGTTTGAGTTGCGTGAAAAGCAGGTCTCGGTTAGGGTACAACTGTCTTAAGACGTTGGACGAATTTTAAGATATGGCGGAGGTATTTTCACTAAAACGAAGATAAGAATCTAACGAGAGATCTAAGTTTTTTCTCTCATTCGTGAATTTAAGAAACACATCTAAACCAGAGCAATACACAACGAAAACAGCCAAAAGCCTCAATGTCGGTATTTTAAATTGTAGAAATACTATTAAACTATCACTTAAAAGTACGCAATAAAAACGCACAAGAACCAATAAATAATTATAAGTCTCCAAACCCAATATAATACACAAAATATAATGTTACAAAACTATTTTAATCCCGACAAAAGCAAGCCTCTCATTGGTCAGAATAAGAGTCTAAACGGCATAATAAATAGGGTTTAAGTTCCTAACACTAACAGGCACAAGTCACCTGTTTATCGCTCTCAAAAACGGTAAAGCGTTAATAGGTAATATCTTAGGAGAGACATCCCCCTACTCAGTAAAATATGTAGTGTAATGTGAATATGTACCTAACGAGAATTTTCTGGTTCAGTGGTGAGCTTTCTCCCTATCGCCAATGTATCAAACAGTGAAGTGAATTCGTGGCTCGCGCCCTAATTGTACAAGAAAAGAGCTAAGTCAACACAAGAGTGCAGCAAGAGATAACTCTCTCTCTCTCTTTGCTACCCATTTGATTGTTTATATAATTAATAATCAATTTAATATTATGATATGTACATTCTAAATCCAGATATTGGCAATGTTGCCACGTTCATATTGACCATTTGGTTGTTCTATCGTTAAAGTTGGAATTTTTAAATGGATGCTTTATTTTTTATATCATTGTATCATTTTTTCCCCACCAGCTTTTTAGGATGTTCTCTACGTATAGCTATCGAGGAAAGATGTAAGCGGCAGTCTAAACTGGTAACAGTCCATTTGTTTTTTAACATCCTATTTGGATTTACTATTGCAAACGCAATAGTAACAGTCTTATTGTTTAATTCTTCATACAATTACCATCTCAAAGATGTGTCAAACTTTGTACTTTCTACATATATTGGTAATGGTTAATGTGTTTAAAACAATTTTTGATATTCTTTTTTATCAGGAAATATTGCCAGTAGATACTTTTAAATTAAATTAATAATAATACATTTATTTTCCAACCGTAATGTTTACAAAAAGAGCAATTATATACATTTATAAAATATTTACAATATTTTGTACACCTATGGGGAAAAACCGGTTCAGTTGTGAATCCTTTCATTCCTAATCTTCCATATATGTTTTTTAAATTTTAACTTGGAATCTAAAATGAGACCCAAATTTTTACATTACATACGATAGTAATATTCATATCATTTATTTTGATTGATTCTGCAGATGTAGTCTGACTAATTCATTACAGAATATTATAGCTTTGGATTTACTTGAATTTATATTTAATAAATGCCTTACAGTTATATTAAATATATTAGTCAAATCTGAATTTATTCTCAAAATGGTATCATTTAGGGTAGAATATTTAGAAGAGTAATATAATTGAGTATCATCCGCGTACAAGTGGCTATTACAGTATTTCAAAACAATAAGAAATTGTGTGGTATATAGACTAAAATACAATGGGCTTAATATACTGCCGTGAGGTATACCAGAAGTAACCTTCAGCGAAGGAGAATAAATATTATCTATTTGGTTTCTTTGATGAAAGTATGATTTTAAAAGTGAGATGGAATGATTATCAAATTTCAAATAGTTTAGGATGGCTAGAAATATTTCATGGCTTTTAGTGTCAAAAGCTGTTGAATCTAACAGTATTAAAAAAAGTAATGTTATCATTATCAATAGCACTAAAAATATTATCTGTTACATCAGATAAGGCTGTTGCACAGCTGCAACCTGCCCTAAAGCCTAACTATTTATTAGGCAATGTTATTGTTCTTTAATAAAATCACTTATTTGTATTTCCATCATTCTTTCTAAAATTTTTGAACAAACAGGTAGAATACTAATTGATCGCAATTCACCAAAATCTTTAGACACACTTACTTTTGGTAACATCACAACTTTAGCAAATTTCCAAGCAGAAGGAAAAAAACTTTTTGATAAACATTCATTAAAAATATATTTTGTCCACGACCACTTAATAATAAATCAATATTCTACCTCCTAACTAAAAGCATATGGTACCCATATATCACTAGAGTGAATTATGATAATTCACGCATTTGTAAAAATTTGAAAAATTTGAAAAAATCGAAAAATCGAAAAATCGAAAAATCGAAAAATCGAAAAATCGAAAAATCGAAAAATCGAAAAATCGAAAAATCGAAAAATCGAAAAATCGAAAAATCGAAAAATCGAAAAATCGAAAAATCGAAAAATTGAAAAATCGAAAAATCGAAAAATCGAAAAATAAAAAAATCGAAAAATCGAAAAATCAAAAAATCAAAAAATCGAAAAATCAAAAAATCGAAAAATCGAAAAATCGAAAAATCGAAAAATCGAAAAATCGAAAAATCGAAAAATCGAAAAATCGAAAAATCGAAAAATCGAAAAATCGAAAAATCGAAAAATCGAAAAATCGAAAAATCGAAAAATCGAAAAATCGAAAAATCGAAAAATCGAAAAATCGAAAAATCGAAAAATCGAAAAATCGAAAAATCGAAAAATCGAAAAATCGAAAAATCGAAAAATCGAAAAATCGAAAAATCGAAAAATCAAAAAATCGAAAAATCGAAAAATCCAAAAATCCAAAAATCCAAAAATCGAAAAATCGAAAAATCGAAAAATCGAAAAATCGAAAAATCGAAAAATCGAAAAATCGAAAAATCGAAAAATCGAAAAATCGAAAAATCGAAAAATCGAAAAATCGAAAAATCGAAAAATCGAAAAATCGAAAAATCGAAAAATCGAAAAATCGAAAAATCGAAAAATCGAAAAATCGAAAAATCGAAAAATCAAAAAATCAAAAAATCAAAAAATCGAAAAATCGAAAAATCGAAAAATCAAAAAATCGAAAAATCGAAAAATCGAAAAATCGAAAAATCGAAAAATCGAAGAATCGAAAAATCGAAAAATCGAAAAATCGAAAAATCGAAAAATCGAAAAATCGAAAAATCGAAAAATCTAAAAATCGAAAAATCGAAAAATCGAAAATGGAAAAATCGAAAAATCGAAAAATCGAAAAATCGAAAAATCAAAAAATCGAAAAATCGAAAAATCGAAAAATTGAAAAATCGAAAAATCGAAAAATCGAAAAATCGAAAAATCGAAAAATCGTAAAATCGAAAAATCGAAAAATTGAAAAATTGAAAAATTGAAAAATCGAAAAATCAGAAATTCTAAAAATTGGAAAATTGGAAAATTGAAAAGTCGAAAAAACAGCAAATACTTACCTATGTTTATTAAAAACATTCCATTCTACACTTAACTTTTATTTAATGAAGAAACCATAATGGTTGTGGACAAAGTATAGTATTATACTCGCAATTTATGGCCATTATTCACTCGAGTGAATAATGACTACTATAAATTGCTCGTTTAATAATATACTATTATAAATGGAGTAATAAATGGATGGTACAGTTGTAAAATTGTTCTATACAAAGAAAATTAATGAGTTATTTTTAGTTCAACTTTGAGCTTGAATAACTTTTAAGAAAGTAAATTTATCGAAAAAATTACTAAGAATTTTTTGTAGAGCGTTAAATTTACTACAAAAATAATTGATTGCCGCAGCTTTGTATAAGCTGGCTGAGGAACGAAAAAATTGAGTTCGATATTTATTTTTGGGTCATACACTAAAAATTTTAGAGGCGCTGTAAACTCAAAAATCAAATTGGTAAATAACGGACACCCTAATAACCACAGAGTTTGAAGACAGAAAGATACTGGTTACAAATAAACGAGAACAAGTTGTTGAAAACCCCAAAGCTATTGCAAAGTATAACCAGTTCATGTCTGGAGTTGATAGACAAGACCAGCTTCTTGCGTTTTATCCTTGTGAGAGAAAAACTCTCCTCTTCAACTGCTATTTATAAATTCCTACAAAATTTATAAGTATTCAGGTCAACCAAAAATGACTCTATATGACTATCGTCTGTCAATAATAGATAAGTTATAACCAGAGAAACGTTCCCCCGTCGTTGCTACTCTAAGAAGAGCTAGAACACAAGTGCCGCATAAAATCAGCAAAATAACTTTAAAAAATGCTAAAGGAAAACTCAAGTGGAAAATGTATCCAATGTGTTCAAAAATAGCAAAGACACAGAAAGACACCATCGGGCACTGTGAAATGTGTAATGAAAAGCCTGGTCTTTGCTTTGAATGTTTCGATGCATAACATTCTTCACTTTGAAGTTATTCTATTTTATTTTATCAAAGCTGTGCTTTTGTTTTTTGTGATACAGTCTTTTATGTTTATTTCCTTTGTGTAACATTTTTTTTAAATTGGCTTTTTATTCTAAACTGTTTCACGAATATGTTTCTGTAACATATTATTAATTAGGAATATTTATTTATGTTTATTTTATTTGTTTTATATCAAATAACCAATGACTTATACTTTTATAATAAATTAGCCGCATTTTCGCGGGCCTGGCACTTGAATAGACATTTTCAAGCCAGGTGCCAGACTCGCATATCTGCGGAATATTTTCTTTTTTAATTAAACAAATAATAAATTATAAAAATGTTGTCAAAGTACAACAAAAAGCATAAACGACCCGCCTTAAGGCCGTTTAACTTAAAATATTTTATCGGATTTTGTCACTCCATACAAATATATTGATGGCATCGAAAATAGCTGAATGGTAAGCAACTAGATTGTAATCAACAGAATCATTGCAGAAGTTTTAATCTATTCGCTCCGTGCGCGACAGCAGCGCCAATTTGTTTTGCTACTAATGGACTATTTCTGCGTATACTGACAAATACGATTTTTAATAGAATTCGTAATTAAAAAGTATATATGTTAGTTTTAATAAAAGTATATGGATTTGTAAAACAAGTATAACATTAATTTATTATTATTATATATTTTTATCGCTTAAATTAAAGATAATTATGTATAATCAATAAAAATCAATAATAAAATATAGGCAGGCAACAGTATTTACTGGAAAATGTATGACAAGTTGCCTAAGTCTAATAAGTTGTCATTGAAGAATTAGCTTATTCTGTTAAAATAAAAAAATACCATTTAATAATAGCGTGAAGTTAAAATGTATAAAAAAGGATCGTTATTTATATTTTCATTTTTGTTCGAAAGAAAACATATAATGAATGATTAAAACTGGTTTCCCATCAGTAAGTCACACAATTGCATTGCAGCCACATGTAATAATCAAAAGCAGAAATCTTAAACGCTAATCCTTGTTGAATGAACAATTAAGAATAAAGGGATATTATAGAAAATCGTAATATGATAATTTATTGTTTATTTAAAACCTTTCAAGTTTCTGATGTCTACTATTTCCAGCATTACTGTTATTATTACAAAAATAAAGGTAAATTTTCTTCTTATTGTACACCTATCCATTTATTTCTTTGATTTAATTTCCACCTTGCTACTGAATTTTTTTATATAAGTTTCATTGTTTTTTTTGCTAGTATTTGTACAATTTTCAACACAGCAACTCCGGTTGCTTATTGTATTGTTTTTACCTACTTTTTTGAAAAAAAAGTAAAATGTATACGTGTATTTGATAAGCCAAAATTACAAAATATCGCCCTAAAATGCACGAATTATCCGCAGCTAGCGCTAGTATCGCTTTTGTTTCCCTTTCCATGACTTCGCACGGAGCGAATATTTGTGATTATTAAATCAAGCAAGGAAGTAGGTTTTTTGATTATTTGTGTTAAGTAAAATGCCTCAAGAATGTCAGGAAAACAAATTGTGTTGGAGTTATCAATATCGAGCATATTTATATTAAAATCACCTACACAGATAAGATAATCAAAATTTGAAAAAATGTTCGAAAACATATTTTCGACTTCATCTAAAAATGGTGGTTGCCTATACAATATTCCAATTACTACAGTAGTATTTCCAACCTATAGTTTAATCCATAAATATTCCATAATTTCATTGCACTCATATAAAATTAACTCATGTTTAAATTTTTCTTTAACCCATTAACGCCCAGTGTACTCATTTGAGTACACCTACAATATCGCGATCGCAACGCCACACAACGCCGTATTTTGTAAATGTAAAAATTGTTATCCTGTAACTGGCAGTACATATCAGTGCCGCGCTTCTACGTGTTGTTGATGTAATTAGAGGTGAGTTGACATTATGCACTATGACCAACATTGTAAACAAGTGATATAGAATAATAGTATATAATTAAACAAGCAATTAATGGTAGCCATTATTCACGCAGGGTGACGTTTTCGTCCCGAGCCGTAGGTGAGGGGCGCAAGTCACCCGAGTGAATAATGGCCATAAATTGCGAGTCTAATACTATACTTTGTCCACGACCATTATGGTTTCTTTATTAAATAAAAGTTAAGTGTGAATGGAAAGTTTTTATTAAACATAAGTAACTTACTGTTGTTTTTTCGATTTTTTTTTCGATTTTTCGTTTTTTTTTTTTTTTCGATTTTTCGATTTTTTCGATTTTTCGTTTTTTTTTTATTTTTCGATTTTTTTTTTGATTTTTCGGTTTTTTTCGATTTTTCGTTTTTTTTTTTTCGATTTTTCGATTTTTTTTTTATTTTTCAATTTTTTTTTCGATTTTTCGATTTTTTAATTTTTCGATTTTTTAATTTTTCGATTTTTCGATTGTTCGATTTTTCGATTGTTCGATTGTTCGATTTTTCGATTTTTCGATTTTTCGATTTTTCGATTTTTCGATTTTTCGATTTTTCGATTTTTCGATTTTTCGATTTTTCGATTTTTCGATTTTTCGATTTTTCGATTTTTCGATTTTTCGATTTCTCGATTTCTCGATTTTTCGATTTTTCGATTTTTTTATTTTTTGATTTTTCGATTTTTCGATCTAGAAAATATCGTTATGAAAAGTATCGCCTATCTTTAGTTATCTATCGGAACAGAATTACAAAAGCGTGAATTATCATAATTCACTCCGTGATATATGGGTACTATATGCTCTTAGTTAGGAGGTAGAATATTGATTTATTATTAAGTGGTCGTGGACAAATGTGTTTAAAATGTTTTATAGGTTATGTGTCAACATTATGATCATATGTAAATAGTTCTACGATATTAAGTTTGTTTGTTATTCTGATGTAAATCTCGGTGTACTCGTTTGAGTACATTGGGCACATGAGTACACTGGATATTTTTTCCAGGAACATTTTACAATGGACATCAACGAAATGCCAACTAGCTCTTTTTATGGTAAAAGATTCAAAACCTTAGCTTCTGCAGTTGATGCTGTTGAACAGGCAAATATTGGTAATTCAGAACTTAATGTCGTTATAATTCCACCAGAAGTGGATTATCAAACGGACGAGGAAGAATTCGTTATAGACGATTTATTAGTTGCAAACCTACCAGAAGATATTCCAGGTGAAGTGGAAGTTGACCTCAATGGGATTGATTTTGAAGAAGAAGAAGACGACCTGTCACTGACGGATATTCAAATTATACAACCAGACAATACGACTGAAAATTTGGATAATATCACACTGTTAGAGAGATGGAATCTTCTAAAAGGGAACCCTAATTGGACGCAAGTACCTACGGTATTAGAGTTGCCTAGCACAGATGGAGCCGATTATCGGTTAGAATAACTTCGCCAAGATCTAAGAGGGCTAAATGCTGTAGAGATTTTCGAAAACCTATTTGATGACAAAGTTGTCCAACATATTGTCGATCAAACCAATATTTATGCAGCATCTAAAAACAATCATAACTTTATAACAACTAAAGAAGAGTTAAAAAATTTTGTTGGTGTGCTTCTCTTCTCTGGGTACCATAAATTACCTCGTGAGCGCCTTTATTGGAATCTTGATGAGGATGTTGGAGTTCCTTTTATTTCGAATGCAATTAGTCGAAACAGATTTACAGAAATTAAAAAATCTGATGTGTCCAACACATGACTTTCCTATCTAGGTATTACAGGCTTTTTCCGGTTATTTTGTACAACCTATTGCAGCATCTCTATAAATGTTTAGAGGATAAACTAAATATATACATTGTCCACATACATCTACCGCGAAACATTTTTCTATAGATATTCATTGAAAATGAAAATACTGAAAAATTTAAATTTAGCACTTTTCCTACAATTTTTCCATTACGGTCCATTTTAAAAAAATCATGTATAAACAAATATTATAGAGATGGATATCGCAAACAACTTTTATTTCAACAATTTTCATAAAAATCAGAATTTTGCACATTTTGTCAAATTTTTCGAATACGGACCATTTCAGGAAATTTTTATATAAAGCAAAAATTATAGATAATAGTATTAGAAGTAACTTTTATTTAAACAATTTTTTTCTTTAAACATAAATAACAGATATATTCCATAAAATATAAAAACGGCCTCCCATAAAGTACCCCCCCCCCAGATGTTCCGACTTTCTCCAAGATCTAATCATTTCACGTCAGGCCGAAATAAAACTTAAGTTTAAAATTTAATGTTTTTTTCTTTATCCATTTTTGAGTTTTCTTCAAATTTCGAAATTTACACATTTTCTCAAATATCTCGAATACGGTCCATTTTAGAGAAATTATGTATAGGACAAAAATTATAGAGAATTATATTACAAACAACTTTTGTTTGAACAATTTTTATAAAAAAAATATTTTTTTACATTTTGTCAAATTTCGCGAATACGGACCATTTTAGGAAAATTTTGTATATAACAAAAATTATAGATAATAAAATAAGAAGTAACTTTCATTTGAAGAATTTTCTTCCCCAATTGTAAATAACAGATATATTCCATAAAATATAAAAATGATCACTTATAAAGTACCCCCCCAGATGTTCCGACTCTGCCCAAAATCTAATCAGCTCATTAGACGTTGGAACAAAGCTTAAGTTTGAAATTTGGTGTTTTTCCGTGTATCGGTTCATGAGTTATGCGTTATACAGACACACACACACACACACAGACACACACACACACAGACACACACACACACACAAACATCATCACGAAAATAGTCAAAACGGATTCAGGGGACCTCAAAACGTAAAAATCCGTCGAAAACTCGAGGTCGAAAAAAATCATGATTCCTATACTTTCCTTATATCTGTATACAGATAGGAAAGTAAAAACATTTACATTTAGCAGATAACAGAATACTTGATAGTAAGGACAAAATGTACAAGATTCGACCACTTATGAACATTCTCAATTTAAAGTTTCAACAATGGGAAATTTTTCACAAATTCTTGTCTATAGACGAAGCTATGGTTAAATACTATGGTCATCACTCTGCGAAGCAATTTATAAGAGGTAAACCTGTTCGTTTCGGGTACAAAGACTGGATGTTGTGTAGCTCGGATGGATATTGCTATTCATTCGATACATATTGTGGAGCTAAACCGTCATCTAGTCAAGGACCAACTAAAATTAAAACCACGCTTCCACTAGGTTCACGAGTGGTTCTTGATTTTGTAAAAGTAATTGATATCCCAAGTGATCATGTCCTATTTTTCGACAATTATTTTGCAAGCTATGATCTTTTAAATACACTTCGAAAGCATGGAATACGAGCTACTGGTACTGTACGGGATAATCGTACAAAAAATGTCCTCTTGTACCTGCCAAGAAAATAAAAAAAAGATCGTGGATTCTTTGATTTTCAATACGATAAAAGAAACCGTCTTCTATTTGTTAGATGGAATGATATTAGTGCAGTAACTATGGTTACAAACTATGATTCAGTCGAACCTTTAGCACAAGTCAAAAGATGGTCTTCGAAAAGAAAAGAGAAAATTTCAGTACCCCAACCGCAACTTTTTAAAAACTATAACCACCGTATGGGCGGTGTTGATCTGTTAGATCAAGGGGTCAATAATTATAGAATTGCTGTCCACGGTAAAAAATGGTGGTGGGTTCTCTTTACTCACATGATAAACGTAACTATTGTAAATGCCTGGAGATTACATAAAATTATTTACTCCAATGACAAAGTGGATCTTTTGTAATTTGTTAGAAGTATTACTCGTCACCAGTGCCGGATATATATTTTTTCGGAGTGCAGGCCACTTTATTTCAACCGCCTCATGTACCTTTCTAAAATATTAATTTTCCATTTGCAGTAAGGAAGGCACTAAAGATAAATAAACGAATGAATGAATCATTAAGAAAGAGCGTAAAAAAGAAACAATAATTACAATTTTTTACGGGACTTTTAAATAGCAAAATCATGTATAATATCATCATAGTTTATGGTGTTCATTATCTCTGCTTCTATGTAAAGCTAATGAATTAATTTTTTCTTCAGACGCGTTTTAAATAGGAAAAACTCCTTTCTCAAGAACAATTTGTAGCTAGAGTGGAAAGTGCGATGCGGAGAGCCATATCCAAGTTAGGGTAAACATTAGACAAAGATTGATTCCTCAAGAACGTTGAGAGACTGCAGTTTTATTAGAGGAAATGTGATTGTGAAAATGCGCACATTCTTGAACCAAATCGTCGTAATATAGATAAAATAGGTACAATAACAGTAGGTACCTAGGATTGATTATTTTCGATAGGAATCAGTTTCTATAAGGATTTAACGTATTAATATAAAAAACCATGAGAAAACCAGTGAATTTGTTGGACTTTTCTCCTTTAAATTCGAGTGGGCGTCCTCTGAAATCTGCCACCCCTAGGACACTGCCGCCCCTAGGCCGCGGCCTATACGGCCTATTGACAAATCCAGGACTGCTCGTCACTATCTACGCTCCTATAATAAGGATGTACAAAGAAGATCTGTATCTAGTAGGCCTTCTGGTTCATTACCAAGAAGTATATTGGAAGATCCGGTTGGGCATTTCCCCAAAAAAATTGAGAACCAGCTCAGATGTAGTCAATGTCATATGAGGACTAGATGGATATGTGAAAAATGTAATGTGACTCTGTGCATTGAACGAGAGTGTTTCAAAATATTTCATTCTTAGTTGTTGCTTTACAGTATTATAATAATTGACATACAAAATATTAAATATAAAGTAAAGTATTTTTGGTAGAACTTATTATCCCATTGTACTCATTTGGGTACACACATTTTTTAAAAAGTATAGAAGAAAAAAACATTTTTTATTGTAATTACAAGTATGAGGAGGATATTTTTAGTTAAAAGAAACCTGATTTAATATTTTTTTTTCTGATAGGGGGCTGGTGGGCACTAATGGGTTAATATACATACCCACACCTCCGCCTCTGGTTGGTCTATCCAAAAGAATAAATTTATAAATCTCTAAAATGTATTAAATTGACATCAATTTCTGAATTTAGCCAGGTTTCTGTAACACCAACAACAACGCAATCTGTATCAAGAACATAGTTTCGAAAATCAACAAAATGTAGAATCAGTGATCGGACATTAAAATGAGATACGTTGAATATCACAGAATTAAAAAATAATGTTTACATTTTAATAAATAAGCACTTCCTACAATAAAAAAGAAATATAAAGGAACAAAAAAGAAAAGAGAAAGAAGTTTGTTAAAGGAAGAAAGAGAAAAGAATGTGTATTAATTAGAAAAAATATAAATTCGCAGAAACGATACCTTGCTCGCGACCTATTCCTTGTATTTGTGTTAAAACTGCAAAAATTAAATTACACTTCGAAATAACCAAACATACCATCAATTTAAACAACATTAATTCCGAAACATATACCACAAAAATTTCGTTTGTTGTCCACCATTTTTAAATAACAATGAAAAATTGTTAACATACTAATGCGAAGTAGAAATTTTTCAGTTCATAGGCTTTGTTTAGATACGAAGTTTAAAAAAATTACGTTCCCACAAAAAATGCTCGCATTTTTGAAATGCTGCAGTTTCATTGAGTCTCTATAAAAATGGATGGATGGCTATATCCTGGCTAACTTTCGTGTTGTTTTTAAATAGGTATTACGAATGTTTCACATTCACGTACGATTGAAATTAAAAAACATTCGGTGCAAAAATAGAGAGATTAATTTTGCAAAAATAATCTGGTAGAAGTATGTTTATCTGGAATTCTTTTAAAACAAGTGAAGCGGTTTTAAAAATAAGGTGGATAAATAATATTATATGAAAATTTTAACGAGAGATATGCTATTTATAACTCTTTTAAGGGCGTACCCAGAAATTGCACTAGATAGATCAAGTAAAGTATAGTAAATTTTATTTGACTACGTTACATATCTTTATATATAAGTTATAGAGTCAATAACCCTAAGTCGGCAACATCGTGGATGAACCTTGGAACTGCTAACTTTGCATTATATTATTTTGTGTCATTCCACCTTAGGTGTAATGCCACCTGTTATATTATATTTCCTTTCTTAATATTCAGTTTAGAATCTGTTCGTGATAAAGTTGTACTTTAAATTAAATAAATCTTTTTAAAAAACTAAATACAGAGTGTACTTAGTTAAATGGCGCAGTTGGTAGGATGGTCAAACGGGTTTAATGCACATAATTTCTGGTTTGTTTCTACGATTTTTTGACCATTTTGAACTTTAAAACGTGTTTAATAAGTTTTTCAGTTGGGTGAATTGAGTAGCCTAACGTGAAGAACGCTATTCGAGTTAAGAAAGACATTCAAGTGAACATTGAAGAATCTACCCGGTCCAGTCCTTGGTTGACGACGGAATTCGAATAGATGGAGTGGAAACTATTTTTACTGTAAGTGTTTTATATGTCGTTTAGAGAGCAACCTTTAATTATCAATTCTGAAAGTTCAGACAATTCTGATTCAGATACAGATTCTGACTCAATTTTAAACAAAACAAATTTAGACATTTCAAATATTTTCACTTCAAATAATAAATTTAAAATGGCTCCAACAATTCCAGAATTAAAAGATAAATATTTAGATATGATCCCAGATTTCTATGGTGATCCCGCATTGCTTCCTAGATTTATAGAAGTAAGCGACAAATTAGTTAGGAAATTTTATAGTACTGTAGATATAAACGATTTTCAAAATGAGTATTTAATGTCTAGTGTTTTAGCGAAAGTAAAAGGCGAAGCTGCCAAAAATATATCGTCTTGTACGATAAGAAATTGAGAAAATTTAAAAGCTGCTTTATTGAATACATCTGCAGATAAAAGAGATATTTATACCTTAAGCTTAGAAATTTCAGCATTACAACAGGGTAACGATTCTCCGTTCCAATTCTTCAATAAAATACCTTATTAATGACTTGTTCTAACGAAAATGAACGAAATGTTTTAGGAAATTATTTTAGAAATCAGGCTCTCAGAATATTGTTACGCGGATTAAAGGAACCATTAGGTACATTAATGCGAACAAAAAACCCTTTAGATTTAAATTCTGCTTTGAATACATTAACGAATGATTTTCAAATTGAAATGGGACCTTATAGTAATTATAGTCCAAGATATAAAAATATTATTCATAATTACCAAAATAATCATTTACTTAGAAATAGACAAAATTTTCAAAATAATCATTCCATAAACTGGCAACCAGAAATGCCAAGTTCTTCTCAAAATTATCAACAATTAAATAGAAATGTAGGTTTAGTGCCTCGAAATCAACCTAGTACAAGTAGAGGTCCAAATACGAATGTTTTCAGACCTAATCCAAATCAAAAATTCCAAAAACCAACGTACCCAAATCGAAATAAAATTTACAAAGACAAATTTAAATTCGATATTTCAAAAGTTGAAAGGTTTAATGAATACGAACAAACAACATACCCAAACTTAAATAGAAATAATGATGCTTTATCCAGAATAGAACTTAATGTAAACGAAACAATAACTAATTCAAAACCTAGTACTTCTACAGAAATTTTCGAATATATGGAAAACTTTAATAACAAAACTTCAATGTCCTAAATTAAATAATGAAACAGAATCTCTTGTAGTAGAATCTGATGATATAAATAATGACATCGAAGATGAAAATGATACTATTCAAACTAATGTAGAGAACCCAATACCAGGCATACCTATCGCGGATTGCGCGGTAAATGTCGGAAAAAATCAAATAATATTATCCGAAGTCAATTTTGCTCCTACCACTCCTACTATTATAAAACCCTATAAAAACAAACAACGAATTCTTGTACAATTCTCAAAAAATAATTTTGAAAATGATGTTATCAAATTTGTAAAAGAATACGTAGTACCAAAAGTAAAATATCATATCTATTTTGAAGATCCCCTATATAAAAAATTTAGCGTTGTTGTACAAAAATTTTTCAAAAATTCCCAAATTTCATTTATTAAATGTTTCAAAAAATTTATTGATGTCCCATTAAATGAAGTTGAAGATGTAATAAAAAATTATCACGAAGGAAAACAAAATCGATGAAACAGAAAATAGAAATAAAACATTCTATTATTGGCCTAATCAAAGAGCATCAATTCAAACCTACATTAACAGCTGTGAAATATGTCAATTAACAAAATACGATAGAAAACCTATTAAACCTATTTATAATATTACTCCTACAGCGATTAAATCTTTCCAAATATTACATTTAGATACAATAACATTAGAAAATAATAAATTTTTAACTATAATAGACTCATTTTCAAAGTTTGGTCAATTATACAAAATTAATTCCGCACAAGGAATCGAAGTAGTCAATATCCTAATTAAATATTTTACTCATCACTGTATACCAGAACAAATAATTTCTGATAACGGTACAGAATTAAAAAATTCACTTGTAAAAGATCTATTAAATCTTCACAAAGTAAAAATTTATTTCATTAGCTCACAGCATCCAGAATCCAACGGCATCGCTGAAAGATTCCATTCTTCTATTATTGAACATATTAGATTACTAAATAACCAAAACGAATATAAAACTGAACCTATAGAACAAAAAGTTACTCTGTAACAAAATGAAAACCTTATGAAATTACTACAGGAAAATAATTCCGTTTTCGATTTAGATATAGAGCAACAATTAATAAATAATCATATTTCTGATCACAAAGAAAAAATGAAACTATTATATTCACAATTAAATAAAAATATACAAGAAACTAAAGAAAAAGTTATTACCAAAGCTAATGAAAAGCGAGAAAACTTAACCGATGAAATCCCTTCCAAAATATTTGTTCGTAACAGACAAAAACTAAAACTAAAACTAAAACTAAAACTAAAAATAAATATCAAGCTGAAGAAATTAAATATACAAATCTAGAAAGAAATACTGCTAAAATTATTACTAGACATAAAAATACTGCCGAAGATATTCATTTATCAAATATTAAACGTCCTAAAAGAAAACCTTATACTTTTATTTCAGGTGCGTCACAATCGGATACGCATCAGTAGACATAAAAGACATCACCCACAATTTAGGTATCCTACCAATTAATCTAGATCCTGCCAAACTTCAAAAATCTAGGCACACATTCGTGCATTTTTACGATTTAAACCCGGTATTGCAGGAATACAATAATTTAAACATACAGTTTAACTATCTTAAAAATAATATTTCAAATAATACATTCTTCAGTATAGAAACTGAGAATTTCGTTAATATTATAGTTTATCTTAAAACTAATATAGAAGAAAAATTTAACAATCTTAATATTAACTCACTTTTAGATAAAAATAAAATAGGTTTAATAAATGGGTTTGGATCAGTTCTTTAAGCCATTACCGGAAATTTAGACTCCCAAGATGGAGAAAGAATAAATTCAATTTTAGAACATTTAAAAGAAAATCAAGCTAATTTACAGAATCAATTAAAAATGCAATAACCAGATAATTTTAATCAAACAATTCAAAATATCCAAAAAAATAAAATTAATCTTAAATCTAAAATACTAGAAATTAAAGACATTGTAGATTTTCAAGCAAAATTTGAAAATGTAATTGACTTAAAAGACTTATTTAACGAATGATTGATAATTTATAATTTAATCCTGGACATAATGGAAAACGTAGAAAATTCCATAACATTTTGTAAACTGAAAACCATTCACCCTAGTATCATAAAATCACATGAGCTATTTTTAGAATTAAAAAATATTTCTTCTCATTGTCAATTTCAGCTATCATTAGAAGTAAAATATGAAAATATTTTAAATTTTGAATCAATCTTAGAGGTTAACTGTAAATTAGAAAAAAATCAAATACAATATTTTCTATCAATTCCTATTGATTTTGAAACAGAATTCGAACTATATTATTTACTGCCAATTCCCACTAAATTTGAATCAGAATTTGTTATGCCAAACACAAAATATTTATTAAAATCTGGAAATCAAATAAAGCCTCTAAACGATATTTGCACACGCTGTAAAAAATTCCAATGTCCTATCCATTTACAAAATAATAATGAACAATTATGCGGAAAAGAAATTTTACTAAAAGGAAATTCTAGCCAATGTCAATATGTTAAGGTAGATATTTCTAAAAATCATATAGAAATTATACCAGAAACAAATCAATTTTTGGCAATATTTCCTCAAGAAGAAAAATTATACAATATAATGCTTGCAAGGAACCGAAATTAAAATCCTATCTGGAATATTTTTAATTGATAATTCACCATGAAAAATAATATTTAAAAATCACGAATTAACCTTTCAACAAAAATCATTTGGACAACAATTATAATAAATAAACCAAAATTGTATTTTGAAAAATGGACCAATACCTAATAATAACCGAAAATTTTAAGTATCATATTCCTAGTGCATGGACAATTATTTACTTTGGAGTAGCAGTAACAATTATTTTTATTATCCACAAGAAGATGCCTAAGAAGAAGAAGGAAAAATCCCCACCGGAACCAACCCCTGAAGAAGGACATATTCGACTTCCGCAAGAAGCCTCATTTTAACAAGGGGAGAGTTATAGAGTCAATAACCCTGAGTCGGCAACCTCGTGGATGAACCTTAGGTGTAATGCCACCTGTTATATTATATTTCCTTTTTTGATATTCAGTTTAGAATCTGTTCTTGATATGATAAGTTGTACTTTAAATTAAATAAATCTTTTTAAAAAACTAAATACCGAGTGTACTTAGTTAAGTTATATTAAAATTTCGTGTCACGATGTATGTTCACGATAAACTCCGAAACTACTGAACGGATTTTAATAAAATTTTGTAAGCATTTATAATATGGTCCAACTTAAAAGATAGAATAGTTTTTATCTTAATTATTGGGAAAACGGATATTGAAGGTTTGCATGGAAGTATCGATTTTTTTATAGAAAGGAACTTGAAAATTGGTATTATAGCAGCTCATCACAAATAAATAATGGTGTGTTTCAGGTTTCATATTTTAAGAGGGGAAATTGGGGAAATTGGGGAAAGAGGGGAAATGGGGAAAAGAGGGGAAATAGAGAAAGAAGAAAAATGGAGAAATAGGGGAAAGGTGTGGGGGTGAAAGTTTGTATGGGGGTATCGATTTTTTAAAGGTAGGATATAGCAACTCATCACAAATAAATAATGGTGTGTTTCAGGTTTCATATTTTGAGAGGAGAAATGGGAGAAAGAGAGGAAATGGGAAAAAGAGGTGAAATGGGAAAAGAAGAAAAATGGAGAAATAGGGGAAAGGTGTGGGGGTCAAAGTTTTTATCGATTTTTTAGAGGTAAAAACTTAAAAATTGGAATTGTAGGTACTCATCATAAATAAATAGACATGTTTCAGGGTATTTAGATTTTTTCATAGTAAGGGCAGAAACGGGAGGTAAAAGTTTGAATAAGATTAAGTTTTTTAAAAGTAAGAACTTGAAAACTGGAATTGTAGTAAGTAAATAATGACGTACTTCAAGGTTTTTGGATTTTCACAACTTAAGGAGGGGGAAAATAGGGGATATTGTAAAAATAAATAAAAAATTAAACTAATAAAAATGAAATTGATAATTTTTTTTCAGGTATCGCATGAAAAAGTTGCTCACGAGTAACGAAAACTGTTATTCACTTTTAAATTGAGATTTGAGAAATTCCAGCGAAGCGGGATCGGGTCAACTAGTTAAAATATATATTTGTAGCAAATCACAAAAACGTACATATATAAAATGACGGCTTATTTAGACATAAAATACAGAACTACACAATAAAATACCTACATACATATTATTGTTAACTAGAATAAAATAACTCAAAGTTAGGTGAGTATATATTATAAAAGAGAAGAGAAAACAAAATAGAGTAGAAGGTTTAAGAATTATGAAAGTTTACAGCGATCGATATATTCCTCCAAGAAATAAAAACAATGTGTCAACATAAATGTTTTTAATTTTTTGGTACGGTAAATCGAGGAGAGACGGCGCGTTAGGTGAGACGACGCATTTCGTATTTCTCTGCTAATAATAATCCTAAGAAAAATCTGGCAACACCATACCACCTCTACTGCACTATCGAATGTTTACAGTTAAAGGTAGTTTGCTGTTTATCGTCTAAGTGGGCGTATATAAAACAATTGATTTGACGACCACCGAAAATTTTTGCACTGCCTAGAAATCTGACAGCACTCAGGCATATTAAAACTAATTATTGTTGTGCTTTCGTATTGCATATAATGGCTAATTGCTATTTAAGTGTTTCTAACCTCATTTTATCACGTTTTTGTGAACAGATTTGTTACAATTTGATGCGTCATCTCTTCTTATAGAGTTAGGTGAGTTGGCGCACCCGCATACAATCATTCTATTACCAAATTATTAATTTTTTATAAGTATGCCGACCGAATACAAAAGAAAAGGAAGCTTTAAAAGGGGTGAATGGACACTAGAACAGTTGTCTGCAGCAGGCCGTGAATTTGGTGTTCCTGAAGCAACCCTGCGACGTCGATTGAAAACTAGAGATACCAAAAATAAAAATCTAGGCCCCTCGTCTGCATTAGGAGACCAAAATGAAACAAAAATAGTGGCTCACATAAAAAAATTGCAAAGGCATGGATTTGCATCTACGCGAACTTTTGTGTGCTCTATGGCTTTTGAGTTAGCCGAAAAATTGAACTTACACCACAAGTTCAATAGTGAGTCTCGTAAGGCTGACTATCCGTAGCTCGATTCTTTTTTAAGGAGAAATAAGGAACTCACCATACGAAAATCGGAAGGAGTTTCAGCAGCACGTTCATTAGCGTTGACAAAAGATAATATGGCTTCATATTTTTTGCTCCTTGAAAATACGTTGACTGAAAACAAGTTGATGAATGAGCCTAGTCGAATTTTCAACATTGATGAAACCGGCCTTCAACTAAATAATCGCCCCGAACACGTTGTTCTATTTCAGGTATCGTTTGCTGCAATGCTGAAGGTTTCTATATTCCAAAAACAAGAAGCATGAATTTGAAGATGGAATGCCGCCAGGATCTATCCTGGTTATGTCAGAGAAATCAGCGTATGTCAATAACGAGATCTTCTTTAATTGGCTAAAAATACAATTTGAAACCAACAGGAAAAGTGTTGTTATTGCTGGATGGGCACTCTTCCCATTGTAGTCATGTGGAAATGCTAGAATATGCTAACAAAAATGACATTATCCTATTTTGTTAGCCTAGTCACAGCATTCAGTTTCTGCAGCCTTTGGACAGAGGATTTTTCAAGTCCTTCAAAGCATTTTATTCCGAAGCTTGCAACTTGTTTGTAAGAGCAAATCCCGAAAGACGTATTAACAGGCTACAGTTCGGAAACTTACTTGCTACTGCATGGGAACAATCTGCTACATTAAAAAATGCAGTGTCTTCGTTTAAAGCAACAGGTGTAGTACCATTTAACCCTTCAATTATTTCTGCATATTCCTACCTAACAGAGGAGGGGCCACAAACAATACTTCGTCCTCAGGATCCTTCACGCAACATCCCTTCAAGTGGTGGCATAGATTCAGTTAACATTAGTACCAGAATAAAGTCAATCACCCTGCAGCCGGGTTGTTCACATTGACCTGACCAGAATCGTAGCCTGTAAAAGCCGAAGGATCAAGTATCTCCTGAACGACATTCTACCCCGTAGCCGGGTTGCTCGCATTGGCCTGACCAAAACCCTAACCTTAAAAAGCCGAAGGATAAAATATGCTTCTGTTTTGACGAGCAGCAAGCACATTAGAGAAAAGAAGCAAAAATCAGAGGCGAAAATAAAGAAGGTTAAGAAAACAACATGCTTTTGTTCGATCCAAGCTTAAATACGCGTCACTTATATGGAGTCCATTGTATCAAGTACACATTGGTCGTTTGGAAGGAATTCAGAGACGATTTCTAAAATAATTTAGTTTTAGACAAGATCTAGTTTATCCACCCATTGGCACCCCACACGACGCCTTATTAAATAAACATGGATTTTCAAGTCTCGATATGAGGCGAAAATATTTTTCTGTAATTATGCTGCATAAGGTCATAAGCAATCAAATAAACCGCGAATGTCTATTACATATGCTTAATTTAAAAGTTTCACGTCTAGCCTCAAGATATACTGACTCATTTTACTAACCAACACCTCGTACTAATATTTTAATGAACTCACCGTTGTATAATATGTGTAATAATTATAATCAGATAAGTCAGGAATTGGATATATTCCACATTAGTATTCAGGATATCAAAAGGCATTATTTAGGATAATCATCATTGTACTTTATTTCCTGTAATATTTTTCATTTTTGTACGTTTCGTCTAAATATTTTTGTCATATTTTCCTATTATGTAATTGGGTATTACTTGTAGAATAGTGTATTTAATAAATAAATAAATAAACACGTGATGAAATGAATTTAAAAAAGGAGAAACAAACTGTGAAGAAGAATAAAAATAGTAGTAGTAAAATCTTGAATATTTTAAATTTTACTATTCCAATTGACTAATATTTGTTTTTCAAATATTTTTAACTTTTCATTACTTGTAAACTTTGTTCATTTTACAATTTATTTCACCCCACATTTGATGAAACTTGTTTTGTAGTATTCCCTAGTGGATGGAGAGTATGGTGAGTTTTCTCTTTTTTACTAATTTATATATCGTTTGCTCTAAGTGTTAACACACCTTACACCACATATTCTCCTTTCCACTAGGCGAGCCTGAAGATAAGGTGATGACACTTCGAAACCGGTCGCATTCAATGTTTTGTTAAATAATAAAACATTGACTTTCCTTGTGAGATATAAAGGACTTTTTCTCACCCTTCACCTTAAAAAACCTTTAACAACTATTGGGGGTGATTGATGATATTTTTCAGCGTGGTCTTCGTCCGATGCACTTTTAGTATTGCTGCTACCCTTTTCTGGATCCTTTTCTAAGCTATCAAAACGGTTTGATGTAGATATAGGTGAGTTAGGATAGTAAACATTTATTTTTGTTTGCTTAACTGCACAGTTTTTCATTCGTCGGTTTGAGTCTGATTTTGTGAAGTAGTGGACAGGTTATAAATTTGTGTTTGTGGAATTGGGTAATAAAAGGCGTTAGGCAGGGGATGAGAAAGAAATAAAGGATTACCTTTCATTAGCTGTTCGTTTGGCAATAAGATTTGGAGCGTACGCCACTGGTTGTGGTGCAGGATTTCCTTGTCGATGATACATCGCTGGCGGTATCTGGTTGTAGAATATTTGAGGGTTTGTTTTGCAATGTTTTGTGTCAGCGTACAGGTTTGTGTAATAACTGCTTTGTTACCCTCTTATTATCTTATTTGGGGGTATTATTTCTGTTATACTACTTATTGACTGAACTATACTTTAACCCTGCATTGGTTTTAAATAGAACTTACATAAACTGAAAAGGGTACTTACTTATAGGTCTAACTTAGATGTCTATCAAGTCTAGTTGAGCGGTTTGGGCACTATAGTTTTCTACCAAATTAAATATCCTATTAGGGCGTGATTCGTCACGGCTTAAATGCGTGAAACCTTTTTTTTTTTTGTTAGTTGATGTTTTCTTTTCCTCAGATACTAAGTGGTTTTTCACCTAATAACTTTCACTGGGGTGTATGGGGGTTAAAATAAAACCCATTGGTAAATTAAACAAATATAATGAGTAAAATTGAAATTTAGAAAGATTGGCGTAACAAAATAAAATAAACTCGATAAATAAAACACAAGGAACTTAAACAGAGTTCCTAGCAAAAAAAGTTGAGCAAAGTTTATGACGATGGATTCAATTGTAAGGTATTAACGTTATCTAAATAACAAATCGTTTATCCCTTCATAAAATGGAATTTGCGATGTTGAAATGAAAATTGAAAGAACTGATACAAGCCGGTGACATGCCATTAAATCTAACATAATTTCACCATTGTCACAAAATTTAAGGGCTATTCAATTCGACACAAAATACGTCATAAATCTAATGAATGTCTATTTTCCCAGTATTACAAATTTGTCCCCAATAAACTAAAACTATCTGTAATTATTTTATTACAGCAAAAGGAGAGAGTATTATAATCGCTCAAACAATTTTTATCGAGCTACAAGTTGATACCATATAACTCGAAAGATAAAGTTAGTTATTGTCTCAATGGACTTACCCCTGTCGTCTTAAGGGTTGACTGTAAATCCCCACCTGTATATAGGTGGTCGCTCTGGATTAGCCTATTAGGTAACACTATTAACCAAGGTGCGAGATTACACAAAACCCGGTCGCGCCGCGAATTTTTCTCTTAAAAATAAAAAAAAAACAATAATTAATAAAACATTTAGTTATCCCAGTGAGCCCGTTTTTTTTTTCTTGAGTCGTCTCCCCCCGCGATGATCTAGATCGACTACTTAATTCTTCTCATTTTTCCACTGCCAAAACCTATGAACACTCCCTTTTCATTATGGCCGTTACCTACAAAATTATTTCCTCGTTTGTTTATAATAATTTTAACCAATTACGTTGTCCCTTTTTTGTTTAGCCACACCTTCTGACGTACCCATCTCAACATGGGCTCCTTGTTTTGTAGCTCAACAAGAAGCTGAGTCAGCTTTGCATTTAGCTACGTGGTTTTTAGTGAATTATATGAACTTCTATAAACAAAATATGATATTTTAAATTGTGTAACATCCGCTTGTATTTTGAACTTACTTTGTAACCCATAGAAAAACCCGACTAAGGCTTTTTTTTGTTTTAGCTACCCGTGTGTCTTTCGAAATCCGTATGTTATCGTATTGCATAAAAATGTTTTGAAATATATCTTGTTAATACAATTTTTTTTATTATACTGAGTGTTCTTTTTTTTTTCTATACACATTTTCTTTGAAATCTCTGATTATTACACTACTCCCTCCTTTATAAAAGTATTGGGACTTACAAGTCCAATACCTTTTCTATACTATTAAAACTTAACCTACTACAATAAAGTTGACAAGACCCGCACTTACAATTTCTATTACTTTATATTTGCGTACGCCACTGCACTACCTTTTCTTCTTTTTTTTTGATGGCCGTACTACCCTTTTCGCTAGTTACTGCTATGGCTTCTGCGTGTTCGCCCTTAAAATGATTGACTGTTTATTTACTGCTACTGCTGCTACCGCGCGCACTTAACTTTGTTCATCGCGACCGGTTAATGTTTTACTTTCCAAAAGATTAGAGTCACTACCATTTAAGCACCCTTCGACACTTTTACATTTGTCAGTCCAATGATCTCGCGCCGCGATTTGTTCTTCCGTTAAGGCCCTTGAGGATCCCGGTTCGAGGGTTGTTATTGTTTCTAGCTTCACTTCTTCAGGGTTGAGAGTCTTTTCTCTCTGTTTTCTGTGTATGATCCAAGACGTTAGGGTATTCCATACACTCGCTAATATGACTATGCCACATCCTAAAGTTTGATAGGTGCGCAAGACATTTAGTACTACCCCTAAAGTATATTGTATTATTTTGAATATACAATAGAATCCTATGAGACCACTCATAAATGTTCCAATTTCGGAGAACCATCCCCATAATTCTTTGATGGTTGATTCAGCTAATTTTTTCATTTCCGCAGCTTCAAACATATTTGATAGGGAGTATCCTTGACTATTTGCTTCCATTCCTGCCGCTCGACGTGCGAAAATATTTTGTACTGCTTTTTGTTCAGTTCCAAATGTTAAAGTTCGTTGAGCTTCTGTTATTTCTTTTTGGGTGTATAAGCCCTGGGCGCCTATTGGTTGGATTGAAGAAAATTCCAGGTTAGGTTCTGCTTCTACGGCTAACTCCTTTGGTGGAGTCGAAACTGTTGGATGTGGTGCTAATCCTATCCATTGGTCATCTAGGAAATATAGTGGCGGAATCAACTGATTGCAATCTACTTCTTCTGCATGGTTTTGTATGATCCTTGTCAATGGTGCCATAAATCTAGACTGGTTTGAGACTAGTATTGGTTTAAGTATTGGTTTAAGCCTCTTCCGTCGTTTTGTTTGCTTATAATTATTCTTGGATGTTCTGTTTGCCAGACTTCTATTCCGCAGACCATTGCTCGTTTTTGGATTGTTAGTGAAAATATTTTTGTGCCTTCTTCTACTACTATGACTTCTTCCATTGTGGCTTTATTTGTTACCATTTCTGCATTTCCTTTGTACAACTGGCTTAGGTGATCTTCGCAAGTTATTGGTTCGTAACTTGACCAGGCTGATTCTCCTAATGTTGAATCCATGCAATATCCTATTAGAAATGGACATGTGATTCCTCCTTGTAAATGTATTTCGTTATCTTCTAGGCTGACTGCTGCTAAGTAATCCCTGTATATAGGTGGTCGCTCTGGATTAGCCTGTTAGGTAACACTATTAACCAAGGTGCGAGATTACACAAAACCCGGTCGCGCCGCGAATTTTTCTCTTAAAAATAAAAAAAAACAATAATTAATAAAACATTTAGTTATCCCAGTGAGCCCGTTTTTTTTCTTGAGTCGTCTCCCCCCGCGATGATCTAGATCGACTACTTAATTCTTCTCATTTTTCCACTGCCAAAACCTATGAACACTCCCTTTTCATTATGGCCGTTACCTACAAAATTATTTCCTCGTTTGTTTATAATAATTTTAACCAATTACGTTGTCCCTTTTTTTGTTTAGCCACACCTTCTGACGTACCCATCTCAACATGGGCTCCTTGTTTTTTTTTTTTTTTGTTGTCTCGACAAAAGGTACTGTTTTGTAGCTCAACAAGAAGCTGAGTCAGCTTTGCATTTAGCTACGTGGTTTTTAGTGAATTATATGAACTTCTATAAACAAAATATGATATTTTAAATTGTGTAACATCCGCTTGTATTTTGAACTTACTTTGTAACCCATAGAAAAACCCGACTAAGGCTTTTTTTGTTTTAGCTACCCGTGTGTCTTTCGAAATCCGTATGTTATCGTATTGCATAAAAATGTTTTGAAATATATCTTGTTAATACAATTTTTTTTATTATACTGAGTGTTCTTTTTTTTTCTATACACATTTTCTTTGAAATCTCTGATTATTACATTTGAAGGCCATCTCCGATTTCTGTTGCCATTTATTTGAACTTAACAACTATCTCAAGAACTTATCACTGTATACAAGAACATTTTTATTGTTCTGGACAAAAAGGAATAAGATTCATGGTGTTTCTATGAGTAATTTCCTTAAAGGTTTTCATTGATCGAGTAGATCTCGAAGGTACCTGTAGACCAATGTTGTTTAAAAGAGAAGAGCATTAACCAAGTTATATGGAAACAGAATACCTTTGAAATCACGCCAAAGATGTAGGGAGTCAATTCCAAGATCTTATTGTAGATATTCGTAGCTATGATAAGATAGGTGCATTTTATAAGCATAAAATTTTAAAACTGCTCAATTTTATTATTGTGAACGTTTTAATAAGAAGCCCAAACAGATGATGCATATTCAAGGTGAGGTCTAATCAAAGTACAATACAATAACTTTAAAGTGAAACATTCTGTGAAATCAGCACAGCAATCTTAATAGAGCCTAGCATTTTGAGTGACATAGGGTCATTTACACCGCTAAGCGTTTAAAAACTAAATGAAGCTTAAAGTGTCATTGTTAATGAAAAAATTGTGAGTTTAAGCTTGGCTTATTTCTAAAAGACAAGCGGCGCAAATGGACCTTAGAAACTACATTATTAATGTGTGAATAAAAGGTGAGGCCACTCTCAAATGTCACACAAAAATCTTTTATTGAACTAACAGTTGTTAATGATGCGTCTTTTATGTAATAAGTATAAGCATTGCATGGCATTAATTGACGTTTAAATCCATACCGTTTTGTCTTCGCCATACCACTAGATTATTTATATCAGATTGCAAATTGAAATAGTCGAGAATATTAAGAAGCATTGTGCGAATTTAAAGCAGGTGACAATGTCAATAATAAACAATTTGTAAAGAATGGGATTGAGATGTGACCCCTGGGAATTCCGGACTTAACAGGTATCAGAGTAATTGGTTTTTATACGAACTATTTGTAATCTGTCCGTGAGATAACTAAGTATCCCTTACAACTGGTTAAATTAAGGAAAACTAACGTTTTAAATTTGAAGTTTTAAGTAATGACGCTAAATCGGTTTAAAATAAGAGAAAATAATTATAAAATAAGTCTGGTAAATTCCGTATATAATCTTGGGGTAGATGAGTAGTTTTATATGTATCGGGTCGGTAGTGTAGCGGTCTAACGCGCTTATATTCATTTATAGGCAAGTTTATGAGTCTAAGACTGCTGGGCTTCGAATCCCAGACCGGACCATGTGGATTTTTAATTAAATTGCATGGTTCGGTTTAGGATTTGATGTGTGCCGTATTAATAGAAATTCAATTTCTGTTGATATGACATGCAGATTAAAAAAAAAAATCGCCATGCACTACCGTCTCGATGATGGTGGGTGAGGTTTTCCGGGTTTTCCTCACCTGTAGGTCAAATGGCACCATCAATCATCTTTAAGTCGCCCTGGAGCGTTACGGCAAATAATAATAATAGCCGTCCCTTCCCCTACACAAGTCGTTCAGTCGACTTCAGGGGTTGAAATTCACTCGTAAGGGGGTGAATTAGGGAGAGTATTATTATTATATTGACTGTGTGCTCTTTTTTTTTGGTATTCATTTTCTTAACCCTGGTGAATACCATTTAGAAAAATTGCCAGAAGTGAACCTTTTAATAGGAACAAAGCTGTCTATAGTGATACATAAAACATTACACAAAATATTAACCAATTCATAGAGGGTTTTGTTGTCAAGAAATTGATCACAATACATGCCGTCTAGATAGTTAGAAATTCTGCTTTTAAGCTATGTTCTACAAATTTATTATTACGGTTAACACTAATAACTAAAGGAGGATAGTATCTGTTGAGGACTACTAGCTCTTTGATAGTCATACCAACCTTGCAATCTACTTCATGGACAAGACAGAGATCAAGTAACGAATTCTCAGAATTAAAAGTGTTGTTATTTTAAAAGACAATATAATAAGAACATATATTGTCAATTCTCGTCTTGAATCTGATTTAGCTGTGGACCAAAAAGTATCTTGAGACCATTCAGCGTGTATATTTAAATAACCAACTCTACAGAAGCTAAAGTAAGAAAATTTTTCAAACAAGATATCACTACTTTCACTTAAAAAAATGTATTTATCTGTCAGTGATGTAGGTGGAAGGTATATCGTACCTACTATGAAAGGGTGTTCGTGGATGGAATACACAGCAACATATTATAGTTGTTCAATATCTGAAGATGATTGTATGAAATGGAAATAGTTGTTCTAATAGCCCTGTCCTTAAATTGATCTCTTACAATATTATTTATAATTATTTTGCGAAGCAACCCGTACTAATACGTTTAAAACTACAGATATCGCCACAAAATTTTTATTAATATTTAGTCGCGTCAAAGTAGGACTAAAACCGCAGAAACTTCGAACTTTGGTCGAAAAGGTCCGATTGGACTATTTTTTTCTGCAAAATGTTCATTGAGACATGAGATTTAAAGTTCACCAAAATCTAGATGCCGCTCGGCCTCCCTCCCGCCTCAAATTCACCCCAATTGGGGGGAATTCTCGGCTTTTTTCAACAAGCTACATACTTTCTAAAATTGCAGTCCCAAGCGGGGCAAATGTTCCACTCGGGGGGTTTGAAGTGCCCTGAATCCATTATTTGGGTTAGGTCGCCTTTGCAACCTTCCCAGGGGTCCGAAATATGAGATGTCCGTGGAAATGTGTTTGGGCTGCCAAGTTGCGTCAGGGGGTTTAGAAGGGCAGAGATCTCAATTTCATCGAGAATTAAGCCTTTTCAAGCTATCAGAGCCGTATACACAAGGGCCCATGTGGTCTCAAATTTCATGATTACGCGGGATTGAATTTCAGGACACAGAATTGGTACGCGATAGTGTTATAAAACTACAAACTCAATATTGGGCAGCCTGTCATCCTGTGACCCAACCGGAGTGCCGGGGCCCAAAATATTAAATTTGATATCAACATGTAAAATTGATATAATTCCGCCAGCGAGTATACTCCTTGGCCTTTTTGAATCTCTGACGAACCCAGGTATGAGTGTATTTTCAAGTTCAGTGTTGGATGGGCCATGAATTGCAGCCAACAGATTGGGGATGGGAAGAAAAAGAAAATGATTCTTTAGAACCCATTCGGATTCTTGGACCCCCAGCTCCAGATAAGTTATTGCGGACAATTTTTTGTTCCTGTAAGAAGGCTTGTAGTAAGAAATGTAAGTGTAAATGTTCAGGTATGAAGTGCACGATGGCTTGTAAAAATTGTTTGGAGAAAGAGTGTAATAATTTAAAATTGGCGGCAACTGAAATTTAGCCTGTCGACAACCTTGATTCAATATTGGATTTAAACCTCTTAATAGAAAGAGACAAACCTTATATGGACAATTTATTGGGGACGATTTTCAAGGTCACTGAAACAGATGATTTGTTGGAAGAAGCTGAACAAGAAGATGGAAGAACACAACATGATGGAATATGAATTTGTTGTAGAAAAAAGAAAAGAAATTATATTATTCTGTAAGAATTGTTTTATTGAAATGTCAAATTTTTCTATCACACCGGCTACATTAAATATTCATGAAAAAATCTTATTCTATTTCACGTTGAATTATTTCTTTTTTAATTCCATATCCACCGCAACCGTTTTACCAGCCTCAAAAGGTTAGCTCCCCGGCCAGGTGAGTTATATCAATTTTATGTAATGAAATCAAATCAAATCGTCCTAGGTGAACATGATAGTTTCGACCCCTCAGGACGCTTGTTCGTGTTGCCCTGGGGCTACATGCTTGCAACATAAAATTACACCCTTAAAAACCCTCATTATGCCGTCATAAACTTTATATGAGAAAATTAAATTTGGTCCCCCCTATCAGCCATATCTAGGTTCGTCAGAGACTCAAAAAGACCAAGAAGTATACTCAGTGGAGAAATTATATCAATTTTACATTTTGATATCAAATAAAATCAAATCTCATATTTTGGGCCCAGCACCCTGTTCGGACACCCCTGGTTGGGTCACAGGATGACAGGCTGCCCAAATTTAGATTTGTTTGTTTTATAACACTAGCGCGTACCAAGTCTATGTCCTGAAATTCAATCCCGCGTGATCATATTTCAGACCCCATGGGCCCCTTTTTATACGACCCTGAGGGCTTGAAAAGGCTTAATTCTCGATGAAATTGAGATCTCCGCCCTTCTAAACTCCCCCAGCGCATTTTGGGAGCCCAAATACATTTCCACTGACATCTAGTATATTAGACCCCCAGTGGCCCTGTCACCCACCCCTGGTCAGGTCGCAAATGCGACCTGACCCAAATAATGGATTCAGGGTACTTTAAAACCCCCAAGTGGAACATTTACCCCGCTTGGGACTGCAGTTTTATGAAGTATGCGCCTTTTGTTGAAAAAAGCCGAGAATTCCCCCCAATTGGGATGAATTTGGGGGGAGGGAGGCCGAGCGGCATCTAGATTTTAGTGAACTTTGAATCTCATGTCTCAATGAACATTTTGCAAAAAAATTAGCCCGATTGGACCTTTCCGACCAAAGTTCGAAGTGAAAACCTACTTTGACGCGACTAATTCCTCAAAATTCGAATTAAAATGATTATAACTCTGATATACACTGTATTTTCTCTTAACCTATTTTGATATAAATGAACTTTTGCGCTTAGAACTTTTCTTTTTCAATTATTAATGAGTTTAAAAACTTGAAAATTTAAAACTTCTCTTTTCACTCTTGCAAATTGATTACTAATTTAATAATTTTCTTATAAACTACGGAATTCTTTTACATGTTTTGTGAAAGTCGTTAAGGAACCCTTGTATCAATCATAATTATTTGGAAAACTTTTCTAGGTGGTTTATTTGTTTTAAAAATATTGTTAATAAAAATTGTATAATGAAGTTGTAAAACTTTTAGTTCTTGGTGAAAAATCACGTTTAGAAAAATGGGAGACCTTTAAAATGAAGTTTTCAATGTCACAATTGATATTTATTTCACTTGTCTGCAATTCTTGGAAAAAGCTGCTTGGTATGCTGACAAATGTGCTCTCATTTCCTGGGATTCCTACTAAGAAACGTGCACTGAAGTGACTTTTTTACTAGATAAAAGAACTAATTTTATAGTGTGGTCCTAAATTAAAGTTTAACCTACTGGGTTTTTTATGCACTGTTTGTACAACCAATTGTTATAAGAGATTATAGTAGTATTAAAGATCTCAGTTAAGCAAATGTTCCCTAAAATATTTAAATGTAAAGATTTAACTGACAAAGCGTAAAAGTAGCAAGAAATTAAAGTTCTCTAAAAGGACTACTTAATTTGATATTGCATCCTTTTTGTTGTTTTAAGCTTTCATAAGTTAAAAACTTTACTTTTACTTTAGAAAACTTTTATTTACAATAAATAAATATATTTACATGTCAAATAATAAATAAAATATGTCACAATGACGAACCCGAGCAGCGGGTTTTTCGCGCGGACCCTTAGGGCCAGGGAGGTGTAACCCTCCATTAAATTTATGTTTTACTCAATTTACTGTCAAATATAGCAGCCCTTACTCCTTACCTAAACGATATTATTAAGGGATTTTATTGGATTTTGAGATCAGGAATGGAAATTTGTTGTCCTTGTATATACGTGGGTCTCTTGTATAGTCTATGTTTTAAACTACAGCTCCCATGCTTAGTGATCGATGAAACCACCCCAAGCGCATAAACTGTGAGTGTATTTTAGTTTCAAAATAAATTAAATTTGCAGCAGGATTTCTTCTTTTGCGTTACCCAGGAAGTGTTCCGATGCTGCTATGACCTCAAACGAGGCCATGACCGATGTCGTGGTCGTGAATTCCTATGCAATTATTGATTATTATGATTTTGCATGCCTCCCCCTTGTTAAATAAACATTATAAGTCAATTAGGGTTGCTAACTAGATCGATAGTTGAATTGTATTGAGTTTTTGTCGGATTTTAATTGTGTCTGTATTCCCTGAAAAACCAGTTGAAAAAACAGGGTTGTCCTTGTGTAACTGTAAGTGCATATGGCTCGATGAATTACTTACTTACTTATAAATCATTTATTAAAATATTAAGTTATCTACAGTTAATTTTCATCAATTATAATAAATATTTATTCAGATTTGCTTCTAGGACCCCTTCCTGGAAACTCCAACCCAAAAAAACCCAACAGGATGAGCCTTGGCCGATGTCATAGCCAATCTATTATACTTGGTGAATTAATGTTTTGAATGTATATGTTGCCTCCTTGTTTTACTTAACATTATGCTACAGTTGCGGTTTGCTTGCTAAAACGGTAATGGAGTCTAGTCTATAGTTTTGTGTGATTTTAATTGTGTATGTGTCTTCCCTGAAAAAGCAATTGCAAAAAACAGGGTTGGCTCGCTGAATTTGCTCTGTGGGTCGATTCATCGTTCAGTCTGCAGTCCGACTAGATCGTGTAAATATCTAGTCTTTGAGTGCTGTTATTTAGTATTTTTGTCGATGTTGGGACGAAAGGATGGTGTAGTTTGGCGTCTTAGTCTGTAAATGTCGAGTTTTGTATGTATACAGCCGCGTTTTCTACGCACGCCATCTCTCCGGTGAATGTTTAGGATATTATCCCTATCATCGGGAAGACATCGTTTGTAGAAATTTTTGACTGTTTTTAATATAATCCTGGTATAACGGTCGTAGCCCAGCGCCAGTCAAAGGCATCTGTTTTGTGCAATTTGCAGTTTTAAATTTTGACAGTTTGACATAGATCAATAAACTGGACAGCCATATGTAAGGATGGTGCGTAGCATAGTGTTATACATAAGTAGTTTATTCGACATACTGACTTTGCTTCTTCTGTTTAGTATGGGATATAAAGTTTTAATAGCTATGTGGTTTTTAGCCACTCTGTCATTTACGTGTTGGTCGAATGTTAATCCTCCATCTAACTGAAAACCGAGGTATTTTAGTTTGTTTGTGGTCGGTATTTCTTGTTCACCGACTCTCATGGCGGTTTGAATGCCCTGGCTTTGCCTTTTAGTTATTAGTATGCTTTCTGTTTTTGCAGCATTGATTTTCATTTTATTTTGTATTAGATAGGGGATTAATTTCCTGCTTATATGGATGTCCAGCTTTCTTACTGCTATCTCTGCTGATCTGTTATTCGCGAATACAGATGTCGTCGACGTACAGTTCCGTTTGTACCCCATTATCACCCATTGGGTCATAATGGTGTACAAGTGGGGCGAAAGTACTAAGCCCTGGGGTACTCCCGCCTGCCCAGTGAAGGGTCCTGTTATTGTCTTGTTTATTTTTATATTAAATTGTCTGTCCGTTATGTATGATTGTACTATTTTTACAATATGAACTGAAAAATCACTCACAAGCATTTTGTAAATTAATCTGCAGGTCCAGACGGTATCGAAAGCTTTTTCACTATCTAAAGCCACTAGTACTGTTTGCAGGTTATTATTTGTTGCCTCGTTGGCACTATGTACTATTCTAATAACCTGTGCCACGGTATTGTGTTTGCTTCTGAAACCGTACTTTTCCCGCGGATTTATTAAATTAATGTGATATTTGCTTATAAACTCCTCACGGAATTAGTCGGTACAGCTAATTGTATCGTCATTTGTAGGAGATTGTATCTTAGAAACGTCTTGGCCGATTTTTAAAAATGAAGAAGGTTCTGAAAGTTTATTATTTCTTGTATTACTAACTTGATGTAATCTCCAGTAAAACGTAATTTTTGAGTATTGTGAAAGAATACAATGTAAAAATGTAAATTTTTAACTGCTTGTACCTGTTGCAATAGTCATTTCAGAACTTTCATCGTAATGACATTTAGAAATTTTGGTCGATATCTCGGGACGTATTTGACAAGTTTTGTATTTTTTTGTTTAGAAAAAAAAAAAGTTACAGGGTATTTTCAAAACGTCCACATTTTTTAAAATTACAAAAATTATTAATCTCTAGGAGCTTTTCCATTTGATGTGGAACTTTTATTGACCTTATTTCTATTTTTCTATTCGAATCGTTCAGTGATGATACAAAATACACATCGTTCCGATAATAAGCTATTAATTAGTGGTTAAAAGTTCTCAAAAAAGTGCATTTTATATCATATTAAACAGAAAATTACAAACTACATAAAGAAGTAAGTTGCAATATTTTAAATTTATTAGTTTAGCCAAGAATTATAAACTTGTTAAGTAAATATCGGCAATAATAAAACTCGAATCCAAAAAACTAGGCTGATAATTAATGATAAAGATTAAACATTTCAATAGTCACAAATAAATACAGTGGTGGAACAAAATATTATAATGGATGGAAGCAAAACTATAGAAGACTTATTTGAATTAATAAATAAAACAAGTCAAAATCTTTGCACAAAAATTGACAACTTAAATTTTGAATTTAAAACCTTCTCGGTCACTGTTAATAAAAACTTGTGTGATATCGATAACAGAATTGAAAAATTAGAAGCAGAAAACATCACATTAAAAAATCGACTAGAATTCGTGGAGAGAAAAATTAAAAACCAAAATCTAATTTTTTACGGAATAACAGAAAAAGCAGAAGAGAAGACGCAGGAAACACTAACGGCTGTTACGAAATTATTGAAGGATCAATTAAAAGTCGAAATTGAAAGGTTTGATATAATTGATATATATAGATTGGGAAAAAATCGCGATAATACTAGACCAATATTAGTAAAATTTCACTCTAATTTGAAACGTCTAGAAATTCTGAAAAGCGCAAAACTATTAAAAAATCTACGAATATTTATTGCTGAAGACCTAATACCTAAAGACCTAGAGGATAAAAAGGTACTCATAAAATTCATGAAAGAAGCTAGAAGTCAACAAAAGCGAGCTATTATCAAAGGTAATAAGCTAATTGTAGAAGGAGAAACGTTTACAGTAGGAGAATTACTTAAAGAGGAGGATGTAGAAGAAGAGGAGGACATTTTCTCTCCTCCAAAAGCTAGAGAAATTCCTAGTGAATCAGCTACGCCCACTCCAATTACCAACCAACTCCAAACTAAACAGTTAGTAGTAGTCGAAAACCATAGTACAACGGAAAAGGAGCCTGTAGTTATCAAAAAAATAGAGGTTGTGAAAACACAAAACATAGAGGAAGACAAAATTAAACGTTACCATACCAGACACGGCTCAGCATCAGGGGTAACTCCAAGAAAGCCAAAGCAGTTTCAACAAGTCAATAACCTAAGAAAAAAATAAATAATTAATTAAATAATTAAACACGCTCTTACATTTTTATTTTTCTTTTTATTTTTCAAGAAACTGATTCAAATCATTAATACACTTGTCTTTCATCTAATCAAAGAACAGACATTTTATCTAGTGTTGTTTGTGTCGAATTTATTGTTTTCTATCCTTTCAATGTATTGAATCTTAAACTAATTTTTTATTGATAAATTAAGTATATACCTATATTTAGTACATACGTAGTAATACAATTTATTTTATTTAACAATGAACCAATATATAAGAGAATTTGATGTGACGCAGATTGAAACATTCAGCCTAAAAAACGAAAACGAATGCAAACAAATTCTAAAAATTAATGAAAAAAATAACAATTTTACAATTATAAATAATAATAATCGCAGTGTAGGGAAAAACGAATTTAAAATATTTTTACAACATCTAGATAGTGATATAGATTGTATAGTAGTACTAACTGAAACTAGACGGTTACTAAATACAGATATTTTTAACATCCCAGGGTATAACCACATATACAACGAGGGCGAATATAATCAAAATGATGGCGTTTTAATATATATAAAAGATTGTTATATTTATGAACAGGAGATTATAGATATACACAACTTTAAATTTATACTGATCCGTATTAAGCTTCGGCACAAGTTCATTGCTGTCACCGCGTGCTATAGGCCTTATGGGTCTAACGCCGATATGTTTGTATTATCTCTTCAGGAATATTTTGAAAAATTAAAAAATAAAAATGAAATGTACCATATATTTTCTGGACATATTAATATAGACTTGCTAGCGGAAACTCAAACAGTTTTTGAATATTTGAATGTTATGTCTGAACATGGATACATCTCTACTATAAACAAACCTACTAGAGTACAAAACAGAAGTGTCTAGATCACATTTTTATTAAAACGGTATGTGATGTTGACAATATTTTACCAATTGTAATTAAAAATGACATAACTGATCAGTATACTACCATCTTACAAATTATTATAAATGACAATTATGCAAATAATAAACAACAAAAATACATAAAACATAATATAAATTATAAAAAATTACATGATGTTACAATAGAGACATCTTGGAATCAAATATATCAGGCAGAAGATCCAGAATCTGCAATCAATATGTTTATTAACAACTTGACAAATATTATAAAACAATGTACCTTGTCCAGGCGAGTAAACAGGAAAAATACGAATATCGCACCATGGGTCACAGATTCGCTATTAAAAATAATCAATGAGAAAAACAAACTATTCAAACAATTACAAAGGGATCCAAATAACGTTGTTTTGAAATATATCTATAAAAACAGTAGAAATAAAGTAACAGCTACAATTCAAAAAACCAAATATGAGTTCTACAAGCAACAAATTGCATCTAAATCTGGTAATTCTAGTGAACTGTGGCGAGTGGTGAAAACTCTAAGTGGTCATAAGAAATCGCATAAAAAAATTGAGGCAATTACAGCAGAAGATGGAGAACTATTAACTGATCTTAAAAGTATCTGTAATGAATTCAACAATCAGTTTATCAATGTAGGAAAGAACTTAGCCGAAAAAATTGAAAGAGACGATGAAAAACAATCAAATGATAGGTTTACACTGCAGAACTCAATAGTATTCTTTGAAACAAATCCGTCAGAAATTATTGCAATTATTAAAGATTTAAAAAATAAAAAAGCACCAGGTACTGATGAGATTTGCTCAGAAGTCCTAAAAACTATTGCCACTTTTATTGCTGAACCGATATCATATATATTGAACCAGTGTATCGACAAGGCCATTTACCCCTCAGCATTTAAAACCTCTATTGTTACTCCAGTGTTTAAGAAAGGAGATAGCACTCTCTTTAGTAACTATAGACCTATTTCCCTACTCACTCATCTATCGAAGATATTCGAAAAATTAATAAAAAACAGGCTGAGTTCTTTTTTAAATAAATATAAACTATTGTCTTCTAAACAGTACGGATTTAGGGAAAAAATGTCAACAGAAGATGCTATATTAGATTTAGTATCTCACATACACAGTGCACTTGAACAAAGCAGGCCGTCTTTGTGCATATTCCTAGACTTAAGTAAAGCTTTCGATACAGTTGATCATTACCTTCTCCTACAATCTCAAGAAGATATTGGTATTAGAGGAAAAACCTTAAGACTATTTGAAAGCTACCTTACCAGCAGATATCAGTCTGTAAAAGTAAGTGGAGAGGAAAGTGATCGAAAGCCAATAAAATACGGGGTGCCCCAGGGCAGTGTTCTAGGTCCAATTTTATTCAACATTTATATAAATGGTCTGTTTTCAATTTCTAGTAAGGGCAGAATTGTGGGATTTGCAGATGATACTGCAATCTTCTACGAAGCACCTGATTGGGATGAACTCAAACGCATGGCTGAAAGAGATTTTCTCAATATTAAGACTTGGCTCGACAACAAAGTACTTACTGTAAATTTAGACAAGACTAGATACGTACCTTTCAGCTGCAACATCAGCTGTCTTCCCAAATTTCATCAACTTGACATTTCTATAAATAAAAATCATCTTGCTCTTCAACCTTTAACACAAATAAAATACCTTGGCATATTTATTGACAGTCATCTGAAATGGGAATACCATATAAATTATACCGTAAAAAAACTGCAGCGTATCTTATATAAGTTTAATTTTCTGAAAAGATATCTTTCAGTTAGCTGTTTAACAACTTTGTATTATGCCTTAGTCGAAAGCCATCTTAGATATGGTATTCTAGCTTGGGGAAGCGCACTAAGGTGCCATATCCAAACGCTTGAGATAATACAAAAAAGATTTTTAAAACTAATGTTGTCGAAAGAATATCGATATTCAAGTGACCTATTATATGCCGAAAGTCAAATCATGGATCTTAGGCAAATATACTTCTACTGCATGGCTCAAAAATATCAACTTAATACTAAACATGCTAACTTACCTTCTCACTCCTATCAAACTCGCAATAGAAATCTCCATATCGTGCCACAAGTAAGTAAATCACTAAGTCAACGATCTTATATCTATCTTGCTCCTAAGATACATAATGAACTACCAGAATCAAAAAAAAAACAATTAAATGTAAAATTAAAATGAAAAAAGGCCTTAAAAAATTTATTTTATAAAATCCACGACAAAAATTTAAAGATATAATAGAATGTAGAAATACTTAACTTGCGTCTGTTTCTAGTCTCAGCTTTAGTTCTTTGAAATAATTGTTTTTTTAACACTCAATAATATAGATTTTGGTTGTCACGTTTTCCCTTAAATTCACTTTAATCTTCTAATTATAAAAATGGATCAATTAAATTTCTCTTATATATTTATCCTATTTTGTTTATTCTAATTTTAGTTAATTTAGTTTTAGTTATTTGTATATTTTAATCTTGTGTTTTTTTATCTTTACAACATTAATGTTTTTAAATAATAATTTATTGTACTTTTTTTTAAGTTTCATGTATTATAATCGAAACAAGTGAGTACTCACTTATCGAGTGTACCTTTATTCATTCAATTACTTTTAATTTTTAAGCTACCATTTGTATTTTTATAACTATATTTTTTGATGAATAAACTATTATTATTATTATTATCTAGCTTTTATAGGAAGTACCATGATTTTAGCTCCTTCCAAATTATCCTTTAAAATGTGAATCTTGATGTCCCTATTAAGTCAGATAGTAATTAAAGTTCTCATTGCTTAGATCTGGTAAATTTTGCCATCCATACAAAACTTTTATTCGCTTAGTAGGCTATGGAAAAAAACAGTTTAACAAAAACCGTGGAAACGAAGCTCAAAATAATGATAGTAACTGTCATCTGAATAAATGTAACTTTGCAATCTTTTTCATTACGTAGTTTATCTTAAAAATGCCTTTAAGTGAAAATTATATACAAAACGTTATGAGGTAAGTTTTATAATGCAATTTTAAAAGGCCTCATCAAAAAATATATTTAAAACAGTTTGTTCAAATTTGTGTTTCGTGCCATTCTATTGAAGTAAAATAAACTTATTTAAACTAAAATTGTAATTTTTAAAAATGCGGACTTTTTGAAAATACGCTGTAACTTTTTTTTCTAAACAAAAAAATACAAAACTGTCAAATATGTCCCGAGATATCGACCAAAACTTCTAAATGTCATTACGATGAAAGTTCTAAAATTACTATTGTAACAGGTACAGGCAGTTAAAAATTTACACTTTTACATTGTATTCTTTCACACCAGGTACAACACTAAAAAATGATTTTTCTCTAAAAATCATATCAAGCCATTGATAGAAGAAATACTAAACGTTCAGAATCTTCTTCATTTTTAAAAATCGGCTAAGGCTTTTCCGAGATAAAGTCTCCTACAAATGATGATAAAATTAGCTGTACCGACTAATTCCGTGAACAGTTTATTTGTCGGCCAAATTTGCGTTATTCTAATTATTCGTAATTTAATAAAGTTCTAACTAAGACCTATCGCACATATTATAGATTCCCTGAAGATGGAAATAAGTCAATATATTTCCGAAAGTTTGGTTCATCTTTAAAGAGTTGTTTATTACCTTTTCCTGTTGTCCCCAAAAATATTAGTTGAGTTATATATATCTACATTTTAATAAGTGGTATTTTCTTCACAAAAAAATGGATTAGTTAATTTGACTCTTGTCACAAAATGAAACATTATCGTGCAATGATATTCGTTCTGTCGTGTTCAAGCTTAGAATATCGCAGAATGGCTTACGGACGATTAAACTTGTGAAGGCTTAAAAGGATTTATAAATGGCAATGAATCTGTCAACATGCCATCTTTGCTGCGCCATATTTCACCTTCCATTTAGATTATGTAATCTCAATCGAAATATAATTCTAAGATATACATGGGTGAATCATAAATTATAAAGGTGCTTTAAATATTAATGTGTAGATTTGATTTTAATAATTCACAAGATGTTGATTTAGATCTCAGTAAATAACTGCTTCTATACCGGGTGTTGCATCATCGAGGTCAATTATTGGCTTCTCTAATTATTTTAGAGAACAAATATATTAAATTTATTAAAGAGCTCTATACATAGTGCGAGTTTGTCGATGGGTTTCAAGTTAAGTGTTGGATAGTTAAGACTAATTGTAATAAATAAATTAGAATTGTGAGTTGTAATAGTGCCTAAGTGTTATATAAATTATTTAATACATTAGAAATACATTATAAATAAAAATCTGATGTGTCCAACACATGACTTTCCTATCTAGTTATTATAGGCTTTTTCCGGTTATTTTGTACAACCTATTGCAGCATCTCTATAAATGTTTAGAGGATAAACTAAATATATACATTGTCCACATACATCTACCTCGAAACATTTTTCTATAGATATTCATTGAAAACGAAAATACTGAAAAATTTAAATTTAGCGCTTTTCTATTACGGTCCATTTTAGAAAAATCATGTATAAATAAAAATTATAGAGATCGATATCGCAAACAACTTTTAGTTTAACAATTTTCATAAAAATCAGAATTTTGCACATTTTGTCAAATTTCGCGAATACGGACCATTTCAGGAAATTTTGACATAAAACAACAATTATAGATAATAATATTAGAAGTAACTTTTATTTGAACAATTTTCTTCTCCAAACATAAATAACAGATATATTCCATAAAATATAAAAACGGCCTTCCATAAAGTACCCCCCAGATGTTCCGACTTTGTCCAAAATCTAATAATTTCACGTCAGACCGAAATAAACCTTAAGTTTAAAATTTAATGTTTTTTTTATCCGTTTTTGAGTTTTCTTCAAAATTCTAAATTTACACATTTTCTCAAATTTCTCGAATACGGACCATTTTAGGAAAATTTTGTATAAAATAAAAATTATAGATAATTATATAAGAAGTAACTTTTATTTAAAGAATTTTCTTCTCCAAACGAAAATAACAGATATATTATATAAAATATAAAAATGACCACCTATAAACTACCCCCCCAGATGTTTCGACTCTGTCCAACATCTAATCAGTTTATAAGACGCTGGAATAAAGCTTAAGTTTAAAATTTGCTGTTTTTCTGTGTATCGGTTCATGAGTTATGCGACATACAGACACACACACACACACACACACACACACACCACACACACCACACACACACACACACACACACACACACACACACACACACACACACACACCCACACACACACACACACACACACACACACACACACACACACACACACACACACTCACATACACACACACACACACACACACACACACACACAGACATCATCGCGAATATAGTCAAAACGGATTCAGGGGACTTCAAAACGTAAAGATCCGTCGAAAACTCGAGGTCGAAAAAAATCATGTTTCCTATACTTTCCTTATATCTGTTTACAGATAGGAAAGTAAAAATAAACTATTTTTAAATTAAACAAACGTTACATTAATGTTGGAAGTTGTCAATAATGGTTAAAAAACTGTGTAATTTAAAAGTGGCTGAGTTACGTCGAGAGTTAGAAGAACGTGAACTGGAGACGAGAGGAAAGAAATCAGAGCTGGCAAAACAACTTAAAAAAGTACATAAAACTGAAGGTTTGGATCCGGAGACGTATCTATTTTCAGATGATGCGTCTGCTATAATTTATTCTTTGGAAAGTAAAATGTCTTCTTTCTATGAAAACTGATATTTCTTCTGACATTTATTCATTAGAAACTAAAGTTTCTTCCTATTTTTCCTCTATAAAAAATGATATTGCCTCCTTAGAAAGTTTCTTTTGACATTACTTCCTTACAAAGAAAAATTTCGTCTGATATTTCTTCCTTAGAAGAAAAGGAGACTTCTGGCATATCTTCTTCAAAAACAGAAATTTCTTTTGATTTAGACAATAAAATAAGATGACTTTTGTCGAAGAGAAATTAATGTCTTCCGTTGAGGAGAAAATAAAACAGATGGAAAAGCTGTAAAATACTCGTGTTTAAGCCCCAACTTCCGATGGGAAGATGTCATGGACCAACCACCTTAAACAGTTCGAAACAGCTACGAGTGCGAACGAGAATGCAGTTAATTTGACCATCGCCCTTCGAGGAGACTCTTTAGATATTCTTCAGACAATACCTGTGAAAGAAACAGATCATTTTAAAGAACTCAAAATAAATATGCGATATGGCCACGAACACTTGGAGCATTTATGCCAGTCACAGTTAAAGAATTGCAAACAGAAGCGAGACGAGACTCTTTAAGAATATGAAGAAGATATTGCCAGGTTGGTACGGTTTGCTTACCCATCAGCTCCAGGAAACCTGATGGAATATTTGGCAGTCCAAACATTTGTTGATGGACTCCACTTAGACCGCCATAAAGCATTGGTCGATGTCTTGTCCGCTGTTCTAGAGTATGAGACAGCTACGCATGATTCTGGAGAATGCAGTAAAGTGAGAACTGTAGAAAAATAAAACGTCGAAGAAAAACTTCGACCAACTGGTTAACATAATAAAAAGCTTTGCTGACAAAAAGATAAAGACAAAGACCATCAGGTGCTTGAATTGCGGTGAACTGGGTAATATACGCAGTTCGTGCAAACGCCCTAGGGTATGCGGCTTTCCATTGTCGTTTTCTTGGCCCTTTGTCCGATGACCAATATGGTTCGCCTACGTCAAACTATACATTTTTCAGTACAAAAATTGCATTTACAAAGTTTTAAACAGTAATTACAAACGATAAAATTATTAGAAAAAGTAAACACCCTTTTTAAGTTGGCACCAGCCGCCACTGCACATGACATATTTTTCAAGAAAAAACCATGAAGTACTTATGAGGGGTATAGTTTTAGAGCGTATTACATGGTGCATTACATAGAATTTGTAGCCCTGAATCAAAATAATTAATAATTTCTCTTCAAAACAGATAATCTTCAACGAATTTTGACGGCAGAAAATTAGACTAAAGGGCCCCACTCACCTCGTTCTTCTCCGCCGTTTTAACCGACGGTTAAAAACGTCAGGGTAAAAATGTCACAAAAACGAGGTGTATGGGCAAGAACGTCGTTTATGAACGTCGTTCCAAAATTTCAGGCGAGTCTTGATTTTTGACGGTTATCGTGCCAACCGTTCGAGTAAACACGAGGTGTGTGTTCTTAACAGTTTGACTGGTCGGGCATTTATCAGTAGCAGTGACGTTCAGCATGTTTTTGTTGTTTATTATTATTTACAACTGGTTATAATAAAAATGTCGGATATTAGGCAGTGGAACAGATATTTTTTATTAGAGTTTATCGAGCTTGACAGGTTTTGGGTATTATGCGTCCTAGTGCCTGCGGTGAAATAATAACAGAAAACTTCAGATCCTCGTAGCTGCGGTCAGTGGCCAGAAACCGCAGAGTAGCTGTTAGGCGTTCGTGAGGACTGATGAATTCCCGTATATGGATATTATGTCTCTCAATTAAACGGTGTTACTAGTTTTAAGTTTCCAATACGTATCCTCGTCCATCCTCAAGTAATTGTGCCAATCACCAGGCTCCAATATTAGCTCCTCCAGTAAATTTGTTTGTGACAGTGTACTGCGTTTAAGTAGCCAGTCTTTTTAGTCCATTTTATTCAAGATCTTTTTTCGCGATTTTTTTCCACTGCCAAAACCGCTGCCACTGCTAACAACTAACAAGCACGGTCCATCGTGATAAACTAACGTAAAAAACTGTTGTGTGTGGACATATCAGTCAACGTTTTTCCTTCCAACGTTTTTAACCGTCGGTTAAAAACGGCGAAGAAGAACGAGGTGAGTGGGTCCTTTAAATTCAAAACGTACAATTTCCGTTGACATTTAAGTTTCGAACCGTACAATCTCCAATCCGATTTTAAAAATCAATCAAAGGGTACAATCTTCAATTCTCCAATGGGTTTTTGATAGTTTGATAGAAGGTTTTGTATATCTTCCTGCAAAGATCGGTTTGTTTTAGATATAGTCCACATTCGCTTCCAATTTATCCGAAATGTGGACATAAAACTGGTGCTTTTCTATGTACCTTACTGACAATTGGAGAAATAAGACAGTTTCAGTCAAAATTTTATAAGACAAAAGAGAAAACATTTTAAGATAATTTTTCAATACAGGGTAAACTTCGAAAAAATTCTAAGAATGTCTCAAAAAAATTTCAAACACTGTTTTATATCTTGACAAAACAAATGTTGGCTGTGTGCAAGATAGCTTTCATGGATGTTTTGGGTTTAACACGGAGACGAATTGACAACATTTACAAAGAACTTTGATCAAACTTCTCAACCTGCAAAGGCAAATCGTGGAGGCGATAGAAAGCTGGAAAATTACAAGTCGAAGAAAAACGCTGTTATGGATTTTATTAACACATTTCATGTAATTAAATCTCATTATTGCAAAGGACAAAGCCGACGACTATACCTGTATTCTTCTTTAAATACAGGGTGGGCCAGAAAGATGTACGATTTTAAGAACGCCACTGAATCCAAACGGCACTGGTTAGCAAGGCGCCAGTAGAGGGGGTGACTAGCTCGGTGTTCGGAAATTCAGTCGCAACGTGCGTTCTGCGTAAAGTATTATTATAAAAATGGCGACTCGTGTACTGTTGTGCGGCGTTTATTTCTTGCGGAGTACGGATTAAATGACTTAAGGAGGTCCTTTCGCCACCAATGTTAAATAAAAAATATTAGATTATGACTAAAATTAATTTTTTTCCAATAGTTATTTATCTAATAGTGAACTTTTAACTATACCTTACCGTGCAAATTTTTGAGAATTTTTTTTTAAAAATGTGTGTGTTTGTACAGTGTCTTATGAGAAAGTAAGATTTTAACAACAATTTTCGAATTATAATTAATTTTACTATTATTTATTGATTAGATGGAGTAAAAAAAACTAAAAATAAGGTTTTTGAAATATTTAGGTTTTGTTTTTTACAATAAAATATATAGGTTACTGTGGAATTTATTAAGAAATTATTATTAAAAAATCACAAAAAATTTTCAACTAGGTTACTTGAAAATTTTTTACTTTGAAATATTTTTTAATATTAATAATAAGTTCCACGGTTTACTATATATATTTTATTGTATAAAACAAAATCTAAATATTTCCAAAACCTTATTTTTAGTTTTTTTCTACTCCATCTAATCAATAAATAATAGTATAATTCGAGAATTGTTGTTGAGGACTTACTTTCTCGTGAGGCACTGTACAAATATACACATTTAAAAAAAAATTCTCAAAAATTTGCAAGGTAAGGTATAGTTAAAAGTTCAGTATTAGATAAATAAGGACTTCAACTGTTAGAAAAAAATTAATTTTAGTCATAATCTAATAACTTTTTTTTTAACATTTGAGGCGAGAGGTGCGGCGAAAGTACCTCCTTAAATCAGTGTCCCAGTGAAAGTGTGATTAGGTCGTGGATCAGAAAGTTCGAAGCTAGGGGTTCCACACTTAATCAAAAGCCTGCAGGACGCCCAAGGTCAATACGCACAAAGGAAACAGTTAACGAAGTTAGGACTTCCCTACGACGCGATCCCTGATTATCTACACGAAAGAGGTCGGCAGAGCTTGCCATATCCAGAACATCCCTGCGTCGAATTTTGGTAAAAGGTCTAAAACTGCATCCATACAAAATTCAATTAGTGCACGAGTTGAAACCCAATGACCATAACCTACGACGTATTTTTGCTCAAACAATGTTGGAGCGCTTTCCAACTCTGAACAATATTCTGTTTTCGGACGAAGCTCATTTTCACATAAATGGGAATGTCAACAGACAGAACTGTCGCTATTGGGCAGCAGAAAATCCTAAATCAAAACATCAGAAGGCACTGCATTCGCCCAAAGTTACAGTTTGGGCGGCTATTTCGGCACAAGGAATCAAAGGTCACTATTTCTTCGAAGATGAGCGAGGCCAGACTGTAACGGTAAATTCTGACCGTTACACAACAATGTTGTGCGATTTTTTCTTTCCGCAACTTCATCAATTTGAACTATTTAATGTGTGGACATAGTTTCAACAAGTTGGCGCCACATGTCATACGTCTAGTGAGTCGATAACGGCCGTAAACGAGATGTTTGAAGGTAAACTGTTATCGCGCCGAGGGGATATTCTCTTGTCTCCCAGAAGTCCAGACTTTACTCCTAGTGATGTTTTTCTTTGGGGATACTTAAAGAGTTGCGTTTACACCAATAGGCCACGCAGAGTAGATCAGTTAAAGAAGAATATTCTAGAGAAAATGACTGATATTCCACGCTCAATGTATCAACGAGTTTTCTTAAATTTGAAGTTCAGATTCGAAGAGTGCTTGTGTCAAGATGGCGCACATATGTATAATGTTATTTTAAAAAAATAATTTCCCACTCGTAATGATATTACTTTCTGTTTATTTTTCACGATTTTTTCATATCCGCTCAACTTAATGTATAAAGTCAATGTGGAGAATGTATGTGAAAGAAAATAAAAATGAAAATGAAAATTTCAGGAATATTTTTAATACGAAATACAACCTTGGTTTTCGTTCTCCTGGGACCGATATTTGTTCGACATGCTTACAGTTAACAGAGAAAAGCTTGCTCCGATAAGGATGTCAAAGCCAACTTAATGATCCAGAAAAGGGTACATTCATTGAGATCTGAAGCATTTTTTTGCCTGTTAAGAGAACAAGATGAAGGTATCGAAATTTTTTTGTTTGACTGCCAGAAAAATCAAATATTACCTGATCGAATTCCTGACCAACAGTCCTATTATTTAAGGAAATTTTAAATTTTCAATTTCACCGTTTTAAAGGGTACTTCTAAAAGTATCTTAAATCCATTTACTGTCACTTCTTTCTGTTGTCATACTCTTGACGAAGAAAGGTTCGAACGAGATTGTCTCCTGCATTTATCATATTTTTCAGTCGACTGATTTTGAAGGCGACATTCATACAATCCGGCTTATGTGTGATAGATGCGGAGGCCAGAACAAAAATACCGTACTCATATCTATCTGTTACTGGTTTTTGCACCGGTATTTTTTTAGTTAAACTTTTTTTTTTAATATTTTGATGTTATACTCAGGGGCGTAGATTCTTTGCCAGGATGTATTTCTTATTGAGAGAGCAAATTAGGTCAGTTCACGGATCTAATTTACCTTCACGAGAAGACAAAATAAATATTAATAGGTAAAGTACAAAATAACAAAAAAAACCTTGGACGCCATCTGCTTTTCTCAAAAAGCAGAAAAATTGTTACGTTTTATAATAATAAATGTTTTATAAAAAATGTTACGTTTTCAAAGTTACGTTATTAAAACATATTTTGCACCAGATGATACGTTTCTAACCCTTACCTGGATCTCATTGTAAAAATCCTTATAATAAGAATTCTTACAAGCCTCAGGCCTAGCTCAGATCAAAATAGGTCAGTAGGATTCGTTTAGAATTTACCTTCAAGTCAATGACAAGGTCTTTAATTAAAAAGACTTAAAAGAATTCAATTAAATTAATTTGGGCGCCATACCTTTAGATGTACAATAAAAGTAAATTTGTCATTAACTTGTCAGTTGAAAGTAAGAAAAAAATAAGAACTTAAATTTCAAAACAATTAATCGGCTTTAATTTTGAATTTGATTGATGACTGATATTACATATAAAAGAAAATAAAATTAATTGATTTTAACAAATTTTACGGTTTACGTTATTTGACTGATGAGTTTAAAATTAAAATTGACTAGTATTACTATGACTCAAAAATTGTGTGTGTGGTCCTGGCCGACACTTATCTTGTGTTTCCGGATTTCAACGATCGAACTGGTCTGGTCCGTGTCTTAATGGTAGGTGAGCCTACGATGTCTTCAAAACACTCTGCAGTTCCAGACGCAACTCAGCCCACAAAAGAGATTCCGCAGCTCTAGAGGCAACTCAGCTGACAAGCTTAAGAGATTCTGCAGTTCTAGATTATAAAGGCCAATTCCTTAGTTTGTTACAGATCCAGTTCCTTAATTTGTTACAGATCCAGTTCCTTAATTTGTTACAGATCTAGTTCCCTAATTTGTTACAGATCCAGTTTCTTAATTTTAAGAAAGAAAAAACGTGTCAGTTACAACAAAAAAAACCGTATCTTTCCATTGCTTCAAAAAAAAAAAAACAAAACATGTGGTCAGCCACAAAAGCTTACTATTTAAATTAAACATTTTAAAATTGAACATTTCAAGTTTACAACAATACTAGAGATTTGCAATAGTATTTAAATTAAAATACATGAGGAATGGAAAGATTTTTTAAATAACTGAGAAAAAAAGTATAAAATTAATGGCAGCCATTTTGTACATTTTGGAATTTATATTACGCGAAAAGCTCACTATTAATGAATGAGATAACTCAAAGATAATTTCAGCAGAATATACACACACAACAAAATTAAATTCGATTACCTTATTTGTTCGGACACACTTAACAACACTAAACCCAACCGGTTTATTTCGCAGCCAAATTGAAAAGAAATTTCAAAAGCCAACAGCTGACCGAATGTGTGAAAACGTGAATATTCCCCATCCATAAGTAAGCCAGGCGTGCGCACAAGATCTGACCGTAATTATTGATTTTTAGAGAAAGCGCATCATTGGTAGAATATCCCAGACAGAGACAAATTCCCGTTTTAACATAATATCTATATTTCCAAATACGAGGGGCGCTCAAAAAGTATTAGAATATATTGGAATATTTGAACTAATTAAATATTGTAACTATTAAAAGGGAGTGACGATTACAACGTAACAAAATACCTCAGTAAGAAATACATATGGTCTCTTAGTCAAGTCTGTAAAGTTGAATAGGTGGAAATTAAAAGATGAACCTTCCTATATACAATATAATACAATGTCAGTTTGAATACATTTGAATACAATGTCTTTAGATTGTTCAGATTTCTTTTATTCGAAGAATTGGTACTTCCTTAAGTTCTGCGAAGCGAAGATATCCCTCGTAGCTACTGATGTAGTATAACGGTGAATTTGCCTTATCCTGATCTCCAATTTAGTTCATCTGCCTTCTGATTCCGAGTCTGATTTATCTCATATCTCACAGGGTCTCATAGGTCCTAGTTAGTTAATTATAGGAACTCCCACTTAATGCTAAAAGAATTTCAAACAATGTAGACCGTGAAACCTTTTTTTTTACAGAACTCAGACAGATTGTAATCTAATAAATCCCAGTTTAAATTCAAATTAAGGTTGTACAAAAATAACTCAATTTAGCATTTAACAATAATTAAAACAGAAACAACTCAATTTAGTATTTAACAATAATTAAAACAGAAATATTATAATTTAATTGACAATTAAAAAAAAAAACAAAATTAATTTCAGCAAATCATTGGGAACATATCCATTATAATTTCAAAATGTTTGACATTCTTGATAAATAAGAAAGAAAAATATGAGAAAAAAAAGCAAGTCGTTTTGTATGCTTATAAGACATGAGTGACCTTCATGCAAAATTTAAAGCTTTTATATTAGCACAGAGAAAACAATTTCAACCGTTATTTGGAATATCATAATTTACCTATTTTTATACGGATAAAAAAACAATGAGAAAAAAACTACATCAGAAATTAAATATACTAGCAAAATAAGCTAAAATATATAGCGAAATTTGAATATGAATTATTCTCATAAAATTGTTGAACAAATTTCTCGACCCCTCAGCTGCCTGTATAAAAAAACTTAATTACAGAAAAATATTAAGCCGGCATCCATTTTGTAATCACACGTGTCAGCATTTTCTAAGAAAAAAAAAAAATACACATCTTCTTATTAAAACAAATTATTCTTACTAGATATTCTAATGTGGCAAAACCCTTATTATCTGCACTAACGAAAATTACTTTTAATTCACTACATCGAAAAATTTAACGCTTTTGACAAATTTACGACTTGCGTTGGCAGCGATCGTTGATAGAAAAGAGCTGAATCAGTCAAACGCGAGTCAAAGTGCGCCACCGCGAGACCAAGTATCGATTTTTCACCAGGCCAATAGCATTGGTTCCAAACAACAAGCGCCAAATGTTCAGTTATTCAAATTTTGGCTATGTCTACTGCTCCGATATCCGGTACGATTACTATCATTTTATTCGTAATTCTCGTAATGGACAGAATTTCTGTTACATTTTCTAAACAAGATAAAATTAAAAAAATTAAAGTGGTATTCCCAGTTAGAGGACACTCCTTTATGCCCCAGACAGGGTGTTTGGGCATATTAAAAAGACTCTTAAAAAAAGTAATAATTCTGGAACCGGAAGAATATCTGAATATATTTTATATATTTTATTATTTATTTTTGTATAAGTATGGTACTGTTCTTAGGGTTGGAGAAGTAGTTGAAATATACGATTGGCGTAATGAAACTAGCAAGTACATTAACCCTCCAAACCAATGGCATTTTGCTTCCTCAAAAACGAAGAGAATGATTTTAACAAAAAGCTCTAAAGGCGAAATAGCCGATAATTCGGATTCTGGTGTGGGTAACAAAAAAGACTAAGAGTATTGAAAATAAGAAACCTACACAAATTCCGAAATGAAATATGGTCAACAAGAACAAAAAAGTTGATGTTAATAATTTATTTGACTGAATTTAATGTTTTTTTTTTTAATTTTTTTTTATAAGGAATAAAAATTTAAAATTTATTGAAAAATGATGTTATGAAGTGGACAAACTCCATATTAGTTATTTTCAAACTGAAAAAATTCGAATTGTTATTTCCATAACGTACAATCCAAATATTTTTTTAAAATAACTTTGCTGTTTTTAAAAATTATAAGGAGAAGAATTAGTTGTTTTTGTCTACTGAGAACTTAGGAAACATGGATATTGTACACTTTTAAACTATATCCCTCTTATGTAAGAATATAAATTTCACACTCTTTACTTTTGCTTCCTTCTATCAGCTCATCCTGTAAAGCTGCAAACTTGGGGTCGATAAAAAAGATACCCTGAAAAATAACAATAACATTTTTATAAATTTTAATAGTATCCATAATCAGTAAAATAAGTTAAGGATCCTGTTCTATCGAAAATCAACTGTCGAACATTGAAAAGATCCCTGAAAAATAACAATAACATTTTTATAAATTTTAATAGTATCCATAATCAGTAAAATAAGTTAAGGATCCTGTTCTATCGAAAATCAACTGTCGAAAATTGAAAAGATCCCTGAAAAATAACAATAACATTTTTATATATTTTAATAGTACCCATAATCAGTAAAATAAGTTAAGGATTCTGTTCTATTGAAAATCAACTGTCGAAAATTGAAATTTGATCAATATTTAACAAATATGAAAGCAACGGTCGAAGTTCACAATTATTACAGAATAATATAATCTGGATGAAAAGGAAATGATGATTTAATCAACAAATGCAGTTACTTGTTCATCGAAATCAATAATTAATAATCGAATGGATGAGCTGGTTATGGTTTGAAATTTGGCAGTCGCAATTATTGCTACTGGTATATTTCGTACAAAGTGGTCATTGTTAATTCAGCACGACTGGGGCGAATGAAAATTTATTGAAAGCTTCTATCGCTAAATATCTTTACATCAATAAACTACCAGATAAAAGTTAAAAAAAAAAATAATAAAATTTTATATTGCTTTGCGAGGTAACCGCGCTTTAAAGTACATAAAATATGCATTAAATTTAAGTGTTTCCGCGAAAAAGAATTAAAATAAAATGCAACTTGTCTTAAATCCTGTTCTACCTTGTTTTATATAATTGCAATACAATTATTAGTATAAGAGCGAACGCCCACATGGCGACCAGGTTGCGACGGCCGGGACGTCGCTTTCAAGACACATTTGCGACAATGATGGCGTCCAATATAAAGCGACCAATTTACTAGTTTCAAAATAAATATCAAACAGGCAGTTATCAGTGCTCTTTCTATCATTCTAGACAATGTATCTTGTTGATCGCGACGCTTTACTGGCCTTCGGGATGTCGATTAGATTTTCGTTAGTCATCGCGACCTCTTGGTCGTGATCGGCAGTATCGCTAGTATGCTGGTGTTTGGCTTATTGATTCATTAACAGCGAATCTAAATGCCATTACGAAGAGCGAAAGATACTCATCCCAATTTTGCTGATGGTCGGAAACAACTTTTGACAAGTATTTACTAATGCTCTTATTCATTCCCTCTACCACTCCATTTCACTGTGGGTGCAATGACGTAGTTTTGGTTTTCTTTATGCCTAGTCTGTTACAGATTTTTCGGAAAAACTGGCTTTCAAAATCTCTGCCTTGTTCACTGTGAATATTTAAGGGCACTTCAAATCTGCTGACGAATTCTTTTAATAACACGTCTGCAATAGTTGCGGCCTCTTGATTTGGAATGGCGTAAACTTCCACACACTTCGTGAAATAAATCATAACCACCATCATGTATTTATTACCATTCTCAGTCATGGGGAATGGTCCATCCATATCTAAGGCAATCCACTTAAATGGGCTACCAACTTTGTACTGCTTCATGGGGGCCTTACTTTTTCGTTGGGGTCCGTTATTCATAGCACAGGTGGTATATGTCTTACATCAATCGTTTACATTATCGGACCTGTTTATCCAATAAAACGTTTCACGAACTCTGAAGGGTTTTCTTAACACAGAGATGTACTTCTGATAAACTGTCATGTAACTGACGAAGTACTTCGGCTACTCTAGTCTTTGGAATAACCAACTGTCTTCTGTTTTCGAAACCATCATCATTCTCTAGTACTCACTTTAATAAACCTTCTTCCAGGATAAAGGAGTCCTACTGAGCTCAATATGATTTAACCACTGGAGAGAGTTTCGATATTTCTTTCCAAGTAAGTCGACGATTTTCCTCTTTCCATTGCAGCACCTTCTTTAAAACGGGATCGCTCTCTTGCTTTTCCTTAAGTTTGGCAGGAACCCACTAATCGTTGACTACAGTTGTTCTTAATAGTCCACTTTTTTGGATTCTGCTTTGTTGCAGTATATCATTCTGCTGCGAACGGTCTTTTAGATAGAAAATCGACATTTCTGCGTCTTACTCTGGCTCTGTGTTTGATTCTAAAGTCGTACCCTTGACGTCGCTCAATCCATCTGGAGATTAGACCCTGCAGGTTTTTTAAAACTGCATCAACAACTTGAGGGCTGCATACTCAGTACGGATTAAGAATTTTCTTCCATATAGTTATTGGGGTTCTCTTCTCGTGACGCAGTAATTTCGCTCAGGTTTTGAGAGCACTTTACAAAAATAACCCAGTGCTCTTTCTTACCCCCTTGAATTTGTGAAAGCACTCCTCCAATTCCCACATTACTTTCATCAGTATTCAGAATAAATTCTTCCTCTGGTAGTAATTAGCCTAGTATTGTTGCTATTGTTAAATGTTTCAAAGGCAGTTTGGCAGTTTTCATCCCAGCAGAATTCTCTCGCTTCTTCTAAGTAGTGTTTACGACTTAGCAATACCTACAAACTTCCCTATCAACCTTTGGTAGTACGTACCAGGTCTTCAACAATACCCGAAACCCACGTGATCTGGTAGCATCAAAAACACAGCGAAAGGGCCTGATTTGGTTCCTTATATGTCAACTGTCGTTGTCAATACTGTCAAAAATATCATTAGCGTTCATTTGGGTTTTTGGGTATATTTATATTATTTAAAGGTTATTGATTTTGCATTTTGTCAACACGCTTTTATTAAATTTTTCATCAAATAATATTAAACCAATCAGTTCTTTTTAGAGCTCATTAGTGCTTTCATTCTTTTTTGCCGGTAAGTGTAAATTTATTTACTTTTATACAAGTTTATTGACAATATAATTTTCAGCTCAAAATGTTTACACCGGAACAAGATTCTTTTATTTTAATGGCACATTATAGAAGTGGATCTCGAAATGATGATGGAACTTGGTCATATTCAATTCAGAGTTGCATTCAACAATTTGAGGAACGTTTTTCAGCTGTAGGTACAAATAGAATATGATAGTTTTCGTCATCATAGACATGTTCTTGTTCAACGTTTTGAAACGAAAAATTGCATTTGTAAAGGAAAGGGGTCTGGAAGGCCCACAGTAATAACCGAAGAAGTTGCTCAAGATGTGCGAATTCGCATGGAGCAAAGTCCCACTAAATCAGTAAAAAAGTTAGCAGCTCAAGCAGATAAGAACAGTGTTTGGGAGCTTGACTCTCTTATAATCTAATTTCATCGTTTTAGATTTATCTGTAGGAACTAGCCATAAGATTTTGAAAAAAAATCTATCAATGCATCCTTATAAGGTTTCAGTACTGCAACAATTGTTTCCTGGTGATTTTGTTAAACGTATGGAATACTGTCGATGGTTCAATGAGCAATTAAATGACAATAACTTATTGGATCGAACTTTTTTTACTGATGAAGCATGGTTTCACTTATCAGGATATGTCAATAGTCAAAATTATCGAACATGGGCAACTGAAAATCCTCATTCATTTGTGGAGACAAGTCTACATCCCATAAAAGTTGGTATTTGGATAGCAATTTCAAGAAGAAGAATAATAGGACCCATATTTTTCTATGACACAATTAATGGCCAACGTTATCGAAATATTTTTCTTGAATTTGTTGAACAGCTACAGGATGACGAGTTACAATTTGGTTACTTTCAACAAGATGGAGCAACAGCTCATACAGCTAGAGCTACTATTGAACTAATAGAAGAATATTTTGATGACCGAATTATTAGTAAAGGATTATGGCCTCCAAGATCTCCAGACCTCACACCTCCTGACTACTTTTTATTTGGTCATATAAAAAATAAAGTATTCAGAAATCGTTTGCATGATGTGAATGAATTGGAGCAAGCTATAGTTAATGAAATTGAAAGTGTAACTGAGGAGCAACTGCATAATGTGTTCGAAAACATGAAAAGAAGGGTTAATGCTTGCATAGAAGCTGGTGGTGAACATTTTGAAAACTTGCTGTAAATGTATATTCTTTGTACAACATCAAATTATCCTTTAAAATAAATTATTGAAGTTGATGTGATCAATTCTATTCAGAACTGAATTTTTTTTTGTTTATATCAATATGACTTTTTGTTACATTTTTTATATATATATTTTAAATGAACAAAAACAAATTTAACATGAAAAATTAGCATATTCTAAATTAATTTTCAATTTTATAGATACCTACTAATTTAAAATAAATAAAAACAAATTAAAAATTGTATTTGTTTATTGTGTCCCATTGCCCATGTACAATTCCATCTCTTGAAGTAAATTTTAAATTGATTTCTAATTTCTAAACGTGCAACAAGCTAAATGTATGATCTGTAGGTACTTTCTATATCTATCAAGTTGATCTATTTGTAAGATTTAATAATTCTACTACATAAACGAAAACATTCAAAGCGATTATCACATGTTTAATCAAAATAAGATTACTATGACTTATTCTAACCAATACTGTAGTAATTTAAACAGTCAGCCGTAGTTAAGATAATATACCAGTTGCCATCAAGCTAAAATAAATAATTTGTAATTGTGTTCTTTATGCATAACATTTTTTAACCCTCCGTTCCCACACTTAATTTTTATCAAGAATTTGTCCCTCAAAATTTCAATTATTGAATAATAATAATTCTAAATTCAGCTCTTTTAATAAAATAGGGAGCTGTCCCATTCCGCTACACGCACTGGGATATATGATGCCCCATGCTTATTTATACACAACAATTGAACTTAAAACTCATAACAATTTTTTTATGGTAAATTAGATCACAATAAACATATGTACCAAAAAACTAATGGCTAAAATGCTATTTTATTGACTTAAAAAGGTAAAAGACAATTTGTATCACAAACGAATATATTAAATTTAATCTAAATAAACGTAATCATTTAGTTAATCTATATACAAAATTGGTAAACAAATCCAAGATTTTCGGGTAAACTTCACTTGTATCCACTTTTTCTTTTTACGACTGGCAACCTCTTAGTCTTTGGAGGTCTTTCTTCAGTTTGCTCAATTTCGGCTTCAGTTTGAATTTCAACATAATTAAAATTCCTATCAGAATTTTCACCGCAAAATAATTCATGTTTATTATATCCTTTAAAGATTCAGGAACAAAGTGTTCTAATTGTATCTCGCTCAAAGGGCGAGAGGTGGAAGCATTTCTATGTAAAAATAAAATACCATGCCAATACAATACCATATGTAATTTAAAAATACCACTACTTCAAGATCCTATCGCAAAAAAAAAAACACATATTAAACTGTTACAGCACACGCTGGGACATAGTCTTTTGATGGGTATAGACTGAACTTCACTTGCAGAAGTACCTCGACCATATTGAATGTGGTGGAAACTGAATTTATACCAGCGGTATTGGTATTACTTCCAAACTTGAATATAAAGAAGTGTACGAAAGGAGCATCGAGATAAAGTACGGAGGGTTAAATAAACATTAAAAACAAAAAAAAAAAACAGTCAAGAATCTCAAGATACGGTGATCTTAGGTTAGGTATCGAATTATTCTTCTTTTAATAAGGGAGGTATTGAATTCAGTAGTGATTACATAAAAAAATTTAAAGATAAGATTTTATATTGGCCTAAATGGAATTCTAACATAAAAATATAATAATGTAAAGCACCATTAATTTAATAATATGATTTTTTTTTGTTATATCTTACTGTATTTTGTTCTTAAGGTTACAGACCATAAAAAAAAAGAAGAATAATTTTATTTTTATTTTATTTAAAACACCTACAGCACTGGCCAACATCTAGGGATTTTTACTATTATTTTCACCAATCGCTGTCATGACGTTTTGATCACGTGGGTTTCGGGTATTGTTGAAGACCTGGTATAATGGATTACGTTTGGAGAAGAAAATTCTTCAGAATAAAGTTACTTAAAATATTATTATCTATTATTTCTGTTATATAAAAAATTTTCCTAAAATGATCCGTATTCGAGAAATTTGACAAAAGGTAAAAAAACAATTTTTTACAAAAATTGTTTCAATAAAAGTTGTTTTATAATTCTCTATAATTTTTGTCCTATACATAATTTCTCTAAAATAGACCGTATTCGAGATATTTAAAAAAACCTTAAATTTCAAACCTAAATTTAATTTCGGCCTGAGGTGAAATGATTAGATTTTCAACAAGGTCGAAACATCTGAGGGGGTACTTTATGGCAGGCCGTTTTTATATTTTATGGAATATATCTGTTATTTACGTTTTGAGAAGAAAATTGTTTAAATTAAAGTTACTTTTAATATTATCTATAATTTTGGTTTTTTACAAAATTTTCCTAAAATGGTCCGTAATCGAGAAATTTGACAAAATGTAAAAAAAAATAATTTTTTATAAAAATTGTTTAAATAAAAGTTGTTTGTATTACAATTCTCTATAATTTTTGTTCTTTAAATAATTTTTCTAAAATAAACCGTATTCGAGATATTTGAGAAAATATAAAAAATTTCGAATTTTGAAGAAAACTCAAGAACGGATAAAGAAAAAACATTAAATAAAAATAACTTCTAATATTATTATCTTTAATTTTTGCCTAATGTCGAAATTTCCTGAAATGGTCCATATTCGAGAAATTTGACAAAATGTGCAAAATTCTGATTTTTAAGAAAATTATTAAACTAAAAGTTGTTTGCGATAGTGATATAATGTTTGTTTATACATGATTATTCTAAAATACCGTAATGAAAAAATTGAAGGAAAAGTTCAAAATTGAAATTTTTCCGTATTTTCGTTTTCAATGAATATCTGTAGAAAAATGTTTCGAGGTAGATGTATGTGGAAAATGTATATATTTAGTTTATCCTCTAAACATTTATAGAGGTGCTGCAATAGGTTGTACAAAATAACCGGAAAAATCCTATAATAACTAGATAGGAAAGTCATATGTTGGATACATCAGATTTTTTCTGTTGTTATAATACCTAGATATATAATTTTTTAATAACAGTTTCATACAAAATAATGAATAAAATATCAAATTAAAACTCTAAAATCGAAATGTAAACAAATATTTTATACTTTGTACATTTAGTCGCTGCTCTGGTGGTTCTCTTCCCATCATCTGGTGCGAGCTGCGACATGAGACGAATTAGCGAAAAATAAGATTACACCTTAAGTACAATTATTAACAAAGAACAGAATAAGCACAATTTAGTGTCATCCTTATTTATTTGTTATCTAAAACTTTGACTTCAATGCATTTATAATAAAGTTTTAACGTTTTTCTTGAAATGATACCAGACAAATTCAAATTTACCACTAAAATGATATCTAGTTATTTTTTTAGTTATTTTACCCGGTGTAAATATGACTTTTCAATTTGCTCTTCCTAGTTTAAAAACAGAGTATAGAAGATAAGCTAAAACGTTCTATTTTCAGCCTCCAAATTGCATTAGTCTAAGTATAACCGTTCAAAATGTACGAGAAGAGGAGGGAACTTTTAAGTAGCACTGTATAAAGTTTCTAATTAATAGTGACGGCATGGGTAATCGAGTTCTTTCAAAACAACGTGAACAGTATCCGCACCTATCAATTTGTTTAGTCAGAACTTCAAACTGAGCGTTGCTGGAACGTGTTTTGATTAACACAAAGACACCTTTTAATTTGGCTCGGCAAATTTCCAACAAATTGAACCTAATACGGCCAACTGCCATTTCCTATTATAAATAACTGTCGACCAGAAACTCTCGGACTGTCAAGCTGGGGTAATTTCTACTTCAGAAGTTGTGCACGAAGTGGTGAATATGTCGCGATATATGGGAAAAGTTTTTTTCACGACGCAGTTATGCCAAGCCAGCGCTTGACAATGAGAAATACGGGTCTTGGCCGGTATAACGTTTTCGCTTTATTTTATGAGTTAAGAAGGAACGGTAATTTGTACAAAGTCTTCAAAAATATCTTACAAATTGGGATTAACAGCTACTAATGAAAACGAGAGTAAAAATCTCTAGATGTGAGGTAGTGCTGTAGATATTTTATTACAAAAAACAGTTTAAATATAAAAATAACACAACAAAAAAGCATTATAGATGCTTAAAATTGATCGAAAAACATTTGATCGAATTGGAAATTTGATCGAAAATACATTTTATCGAATGGCATTTGATCGAAAATACATTTGATCGAATAACATTTTTTCGAATACCATTTTATCGAAAAAACAATAGGTCTAAAATTTATTAGATCAAAAGGACAATATATCAAAAATTAACATTGAAAATAATAAAATATAAAAAAATTCAAACGACACCATGCAACCGTCCATCTAATTCCTATTACCAGGAAAACTAAACTCAGCTGCTATCAAAATAGGTACTAATGGCACATTTTTTAATAATTTTAAATGATAGCGATATTTTACAGACAACTGGGAGACCTCAGGTACAGTTAATAATAATTTTAATTACTTGTTAAGACTTTTATTAAAGTTTTTTTATTATTAAGGTAATACTAAAAGATTTACTTTTAGATCGACGAGAACATAGATTATTCCTCAGGAGACTCAGTAGCTGATCCAATTATTATAAACCTTCTTCGTCTGATGAACAAAATTCTAGCGATGAACTAATTCCAAGAGTAAGTTTGCTTTTGGTAATTGATTACCTGCCCTAACAATAAAAATATATTGTTATTTTATCTAAACACTGATAAAAGAAAACGTAAAAAAACTTATCATGTGTTAACTCCAGTCACTACAAATTATGAGCCAGACGAAGTAGAACAAGTACCAGAAAATATTGATATGGAAGCAACTAACGCCAGTAATGACACTGAAGAGAAGACAAAGGTAAAAAGAAAAAAAAAATAACTGTACCAGAAGAATGGTCTCGAAATAAATTAAAGCTAAACATACGATGTGGAGAAGAACACAAATCTATGAGCAGCAACAAGGTCATACTCGCAAAAAGACCCCTTTTAAAAGATTGTTCAAAATGCCCAAGAAAATGTAACACAAACTTCGATGAAAAAGAACAAAATGTGCTAAATAAAGAGTACTGGAAATTGTGTAACATTGATCTACAAAGACAATATCAGTGGCCTAATCGAAGAGAAAGAAAAATCTTCTACACGAACTGCAAGTACATGCTCGAGAAGGCAAAAAACAAGAGTTTTTATTTGATTAAAAATAACGGGAAGATACAAGTTTGTCAAGGATTTTTTTTAGCCACCTACAATATTGCTGATACCGTTGTCCAAAATATCATTAGAAAAAGAAATGACCAAAATATTGTAGAAAAAGATAAAAGAGGAAAACACACTGCAGGTATAAAGTTACCAGAAGAAAAAAGTTATTTGCGACCATATTAATTCCTTTAAAAGAGTTTCCCCACATTATACCAGAAAAGACAGCTCAAAAGAATACTTACACAAATGTACGACATGTATATAGAGAAATGCGGTGAAGAAAAGTTAAAACCCGAAAAACTTTGGTTTTATCGTCAAATTTTTAATACTAAATTTAATATTGCGTTCCATATTCCTAGAAAAGATTTATGTGATACCTGATTTATCTACAAGAATTCAAATGATAAAGAAAATATTACGAGATCTGAAGAGTACGAAAAACACTTGCAAAGAAAAGAAAATGCACGAGAATATAATAATATTTTTAAAGAAACAGCAATTAAAAATGAACTTCATTTCTGTGAATTTGATTTTGAAGCTGTACGATACTGCCCTCAAATAAAAACAAAGGCAATTTTTTACAAAAGTCGTTTTGCGGTTTTAAACCTAACTGTATATAACGTTACATCTCGAAGGGCCGAAAATTATGTATGGCATGAAGCATTATGTGGACGCGCCCCGTCAGAGGTGGCATCTTGCCTGTTTAAGTACATGCAGCTTCACCATGATGGAAAACCTTTTAGCTTTATGTCTGATACGTGTGGAGGACGAAATAGGAACGTCATTGTTTATATAGGCGGTCTAGGTTCTCAAAATTCCAACAATCGATCATATATTCTTTGAACCAGGCCATTCGCAAATGGAATGCGATTCGGTTCACGTTCATATCGAAAAGTCAAGCAGGGACTTGGACATATATGATCCATCGGGCTGGTATACTGCCATAAGAATGGCTTCCAAGCAAAAGAAGTGTAATGTAACAGAAATCAGTCAAATTGACATTCTTAATTTCAAAGAATTTGCTGCCAAAATAGTTAAAAATCGAAAGGTTGATTGCGACGAAAACAACGTAAGATGGTGAAATATTGTATGGTTTCAGTACAGAAAAGATGACACTAATCATATTTATTTTAAGTATGATTTTAATGCTAAGAGATTTTCACAAGATTAAAATACAAAGATGACCAAGTAGGTTATTTGATCTTAAGAATGCGAAACTTAAACAAAAATATAATGGTCCCATTCCTATTGACAAGAACAAGTTGGCAGGCTTACACGAGCTGTGTCGAAAAGGTATCATAAAAGAACCTTACCATTTTTTTTACTACAGTCTTCAAGAAGGACATCAGAATGAAGACGACAACGAAGATGTGTAGATAAAAATATTATATGTCTTAACGCACCATTTTTTGTAAGTTTTAATATTTTGTAATGCAATATTAAATTAATAAAATTTCTTCTCTAATATAATTTTAAACAATAATTTTCTTAAAAACACTGGAAATAAACGTTATATCAAATAAATTACTAAATATCATCTTGGACAATAACGTTTTCGCACCTAAATTGATAAATGTCAAACAACGTTATCTTCAAATTTATTAATCATTATTTTTTAATTGGGAGTATTTATTACAAAAATCTTACCAAAATCTATCTATATCTTCTAAAAGTGTTAAAGTTTAATTAGATTTTTTTTTTGTTAACATATTCCTAGTAACTTATTTTCTAAAGGAAGAGAAACATCAACTGATACAGTTTTTCGCTATTTATGAAATATGATAATTTTGTAGTTAGTGTTGTTTGACACTAAGCCCTCGAATTATTATAATTCACTCTAGTGATATATGGGTACCATATGCTTTTAGTTAGGAGGTAGAATATTGATTTATTATTAAGTGGTCGTGGACAAAATATATATTTCAACAACTAAAACGATTTTTGTATATTTTTCGTCACTTTATTGACAAACTTAACATTGACGTTTCTCATAAGTCATTGATGCTTTACTTTAGTACAGAGATAAGGTAATCTCTGCTCTGGTAATTGATTCGATCATGCATTAGGATAGATACGCCTTACCTGTGGAAGTAATGGGTTTAATGATTATCTAGACGGGGAGAGAGGAAGGGTATATAAAGGGAGAACTTAGCAGTGCCATACCATATGGAAGGAGTTATATATTGTTAATTACTATAAAATGCTAGATGAAAGCGGATGGATATGATTTTAAAAATATTGTTTTATAGCGTATATTTTTAACTTTCAATGTAAGAATAGTTTTTCACAGTATTGTGATACTACATAAACCATGCACAGGCTTGTCATATTGTATATTATTTACTCAATTTTATAGGATTATTAATTTTGTACTTTAAACAATTTGTATACATTTTGAGTAAATATACCTACTATAAAGCTTGACTGATGAAGGAGAAAAGAAAGTAGAAAAATATTGTGAAGAACCCGTTTTATAAGTGAAGCAAGAATATTATACATATTTCTGACTACATACCTTCCTTTATGAAATAAAATAAAGACCAATTAAAGCATTTTATTTATCAACCAAAAATAGTTATACACAAATAATAATAATAATACTCTCCCTAATTACGGAGATTAATGAACTTTATTATTTACAAAGTACTGTAGCAAAATTTTGCAGTACACAAGTTAGAGGGAACAGAAGAAATATTGGCATCGTGTTTGTTCTTTATTTTAACAATTCTGACAATGCATGAAGTGGTGTGACTAATTTAAAATGGGTAGCGTCGATTGACATTTTCTGATATTTTTAAATACCTATAATAAGAATCCTTTATTTAAAATGGTTTTATTTGGATAGATGGCTATTTTTTAAAAATTTAAATGCAAATAAAAACCTACAATAAATAGGTACATATTATATATAATTCAAAATAAGCTTCAAGATTTATTTTCATTTTTTTAAAATAATATTTAAAGTAGTTCATGCGCAAGATGGCTTTTCTTAGGAATTTAATAAAATTAAAATATAATGTTAAAGAAAATGTCTTTAACGTACCTAAGTAAAAAAAATTTTTTTTTGACCGTCTGTGAAACGAGATATTAACAATGAAATTGTGCATAATTAACAGTTTTGAAGCCTGTCATGTACATAAGCAATGCATTTATTTGAAGATATTTCGAAAATGGTTCTTACTATATTTTTTTAAAAACTAATGTAATGTAAATCAAAAAGTTATACAATTTTCTAAAAAAACGTTGAATTTTTTGACCGTTTTGGTAAAAAGATAGATTTTTAAAAGAAAAATATGTTTAAAGCAGTCAACGCGTAGTGGGGCACAATGATTACAACTTGGCAACATTGTTAGTTCAGAATCACCGAATTACACTCGATCAGCTAAGAGGTTGTTATAACCTCGTGAAGTGTTCTTGAAAAATTAATTTGTCTACTCTATTTGAGAACTGGAATCGACGCTTCTGTTTGAACCAAAACAAAACCTTAAAATTAGTATGAGGAAGTCACAAAATTTCTATAGGTATACACTTGATATCGCACCATTCCTATATTTGTGACGTTGCCGGATGGATTTTACTTGAAATAATAACGTATCCGTACATAAGCTTACATGTGTTATGTTCGTATCCTACAAAAATAACATTTTTCAGCATTGAGAATCTCAAACTATTGGCGATATTTTTGTGTACGAATGTCGCGCGTGAACAACTCATTTTAAATTGGTCGGTATTAGATACCATAAGTATTTAGTATATTTACCTGCAGTAAAATTGTTTACAATTCAAAACCCATTGGTTATATTTAGGCAGTACATAAAATAGCCAGTTTCTACAATTAGGTATTTTTATGTCAAGAAATCAAAAAAACCCTAGCACAGTTGTTACGCCCATGGATATCTACATTATTTACATTTCATGAGATTGATTTTGATATGACCTACCTGTGAAAATAGCATTGGTTTTGGGTGTTTTTGGTCCAAAATGTTCGGAAAACTATGCATGTCTTTACTATTTTGAATGTATAATCACGTTTGAAAATATTTCTTTCATATAAATAAATAAAACAAGAATATTTCACTAAAATAAAACACCGAATGACACTTTTAAAAACATACAGAAACAGGGTTGCCAAATGCCCAGTTAAAATATAGTATGTAATGGTTAAACCGATGGATCGTAGTGAACAAAATCTAATTTAAACACCGATTCAATGCAGAAGAAAATTAAATGAGAAATTTTATGAATATGATCCAGATTCTTAAATGAACTGTTAAATATTAAGCTCCATATTAGGTATTTCAAACCTTGAAACATTGGGAACTAATAATTATTATCCTTATACTTTTAACCGAAAGTGACACTGTGGCAACCTCTGCTGGTACCACCGTTTGTTATGCATGTGATTGTGGACCTTATTATCATAAGATAATTGTTTATGTAAACAAGGCGTATCTATTCAAATACATTATCAAATGGTAATTGAATAAATTTTTTTAAATCCAACCTTTTTGACAAACTTCAAATTGACGTTTCGCATAAATTATTGATAAGTTATTCTGGTCGGAGATAAGGGAGATCAAGATAGGAAACGCCCATAAGAAGCCAATGCTTAACAACGACCTGCTTTATCGCAGTTAACATCTGACCCACTATGTGGCGCTTTCATCGATATCAAACAACGCAGCGGGAAATTTAACATGCTAATAATAAAGGTTGCATAAATATCGACTGCACTCTCGTGTTCTTGTAAATAAACTTAAACAATGTAATTACGCTAAATTATTTATTAAAAAGAATACTACACTTACAGTCTATTATCGATTAATTATTGTAAATCTATATTCATGATAAATATTTTATAATTTTTGATTGTTATTTGTAACACTGTATTTTTGTTTTTATTTTGGTATCTTATTTAAAAATGTTGAGTGCAAATTCAATAATGGGAATTCAGATATTTTTCTTCCTATATCAAATCTTTCTAACGTTTTGAAACCATTTTCTTGTTCTAAAACAATAAATACTTTGTGACAAAAGTTGATTACTATTTTTGTTACTTACATGAATAGATCTTACCTACTTTGGTTAATTAAAGACCGCCACATTGGGGTTGTTAAATTTGTTACTAATGCAATACGTTCTCCGACTTATTGTAATATTACAAAATATAATTATTGTCCTTAAATTTCACACAAAAATAGCCACAACTATTTCGCTTAGTTCATCTAAGAGGATAACACAATCATGAACTCAAAATTTAAAATTTAAATTCAGGATTCTTCGATATACATTAAACTGACATTTATATTTACAAACTGTCTACTGCTGTCATTTTTTATACCATGACTGCTGTCCACGTCTACTGTCTGTCTCAGTGTTGCCAACCGTACGATTTAATTCGTATTTGTGCGATTTTTTAACTCTGTACGATGTACGATTGCATCAGTGAGATCGTACGTAAAAATACGATCTTCACTTTTTTAGTAGGTTTATTTAAATATCTGCAACAACTTCAGAACATAAAACAATAAAAATCAAAACCTACTTGCAAAGATTCATAGGCCGTTCGTAATTTCTGAAGGCAGTCATTTTTATTCTGACTTATCGTGATTTTGACCATGGTGATTTTGTACACCGGCTATCACGGCATATGAAAAGATTGCATGCAAAATTTCAATCACTTTCGAGTGACAGTAATTGATTACATTAAATGTGTTGCTTTAAAGTTTCATGTATTTTCTTTAGTTTTTTTTTTGTTGTAGACATTTTTATAAATAGATAAATAAATTATTAGGCCAAAGTTTTTTTTATTTTTTCATTCCATTTAAGTTATATTATGCTATGCATGTATCTATTGTATAAGTTTTTAGTCGAAATGCCATTTTTCTACTCTACTTGTGCGATCTCTCAAAAAAAAAATTTGGCAACACTGGTCTCTCTACAAACGACGTAGACCTGTAGTTAACATCTGAGACGCTAGATGACGCCATCGTTGCTGCGGTCGTTGCGTTTCCAATCTTTATGTCCCTAATCTCTGATTCTGGTAATAAATTGAATTTTTTAAATCCAATCGTGATTCAGTGAAAACACTACAGCGTGCAATGTTTTCAGATACAGTTTATTTTGATTGGTGTGTTGGAAAAAAGGACAATTGTCAATAGTTGATGTATTATAGTGTTAAATAATCTGTTTGATCCACTAGTCTTTTTAAATTCTTGCCGACTCTCTAAATGTTCGCAGTTAATAAAATTGCTGAAGTTGATTACATAACTTCCTTTTTTATGTTTAAGCAATACAATTTAGTTTATTCGACCAATTGTTCACTGGTCACATGAAACAGTCTTGCGGGCCGCAAATGGCGCACAGGCCGCACTTTGCGAACCCTTGCTCTATAAGAAGAGACAAAGCCTATTGATTCTAAAAAAATTTAAATAAATTGGGGATTTATTAGTAAAAAAAAATCCTAATTCAAATGATATCAATTCAAAATTTTTCACAAATATTAAGGAGAAAATTTCCTTTAATTTAAAAAAATCTATTGGTAGGATTCCCCACTCGATCATTCACTGTTGGGTTCTAATTAACAGTGCTGTTCTTAAAGTGGAGCTGGGAAACAGTAACAAAGTCTACACAGAACACGAGGCTAATGGCCGTAGCAGTCGATGCTGATGACACAAAAAAAATGGGGGTTTAAGGGGAGTTGAAATAAAAAATACACAAATCAAAAATAAAAAGTGATATTAACATGAAATTTTTAGTAGAAATCAAGCTCTATAAGGAGATGAGCCCTATTGATTGTAGAAAAAAAAAATGTAAAAAAGTGGGGGGTTAAGGGGTTGAAATTTTTAAAATAAATCTAACTCAAACATGAACAATTATATCAACTCGAAATTTTTGGAAAAAATTAAGCTACACAAGGGGAAAAAATCTGATTGAACATGTGGATTAAGGGAGTCTGTTAAACTGTGTAAAGTATGATTAAGAATGCCCCGCATTATATATCTTCATTATAGTTTGTATCTGTGTAATATTATGTATTGTGATTGGACTGAATTTATAAAATATAGATTTTACTTCACTTGTTTTTTGCCAATAAAAGGTATTTAAAAAATATATTATTTTATCTGACATATATAAGACAAATTGTGAAAATGATTAAATTTACAATAGAAAATGAAAAATTGTAGGTAAAGTTTCTTATAAAAATATTTTTTACACAAAAATGATTGTCAAGCGTTCTACTTAACCTGATATACAGGGTGTTTACGAACTTGGCGTCCAAATTTGTAGGGGTAGTAGTTCGCATAATTTGAGACCGATTCGTAGATTTCATTTTTCCAAAATATTTAAAATAAAAAAAATAATTAAAAATTAATTTAAAATTATAAACAGGTACGGTCCTGCACAGCAATGGGATTGCCTTGACTCGCGCGCGCTACGCTTAGAATCGACAAAAATGCAAATCGAATCTGTTTTTGAGGAGTATTGCACTACGCGTTCAGGGTAGGACCTGCTCTTTGATTTTTTTTTATAATGGCTCTATTTTGTTTATTATAATTTTTTTATAAAAATGAAATCTGCCAATCGCTCTCAAATTATGCGAACTACCACCCCTACAAATTTGGACGCCAAGTTCGGAAACACCCTGTTTATTAAAAAATAATCCCAAAATATGAATAAAAGTCAGTTGAGTACCTAATAATGTTTATAGATGGTTTTCAACGTACTAAAAACAAAATAAATGTTACAATAACTAAAATATTCATTAATAGTTATAGTGCTAGGAAACAGTATGATATTGATAATCATAATTACACTTTTGTATAAAGTTTTGAACCAAACTTACCAATGAAAAAAGTGAAAACCCATTTTAAATTACGACAAGCTGTCACTGTTTACGAGTAAGCCTTATCTATTATAATATATGATTCGTATAAGGCAAATATTTTATGAATTTTACTTGCAGTCATATTTCATTTCACTTTTCGAGAAAATGTCTAGTTTGGCGATTTACCTATTTATTTTTTTTTTATTTTGGTCAACATTTTATTTTAATATCAATTTCCTCGAAATAATTTCTAAAGCTATTCCGCAAGTGGACATATTTAATAGGGCCATTCGTCTTCGTCATTTTTATTACAACAACCGAGCCGGAAATATGTTGTAGGCACAATTTTCACTTTTAGTTTTTTTTTATAGAACTTCAATCTCATTCATCAAAAAATTATATTTCTTTCAAGTCAAGTTTTTTTTTGAAAAATTGATGGATATTATATACACTTTTTTTAATAGTTATATAATATTGGAAAAGTCCAACATCTTTATTCAAGTATTTCATACGGATAAAACTTGAAATGCTTAAAACCATCAAAAATTGAAAGTACACCGGGAAAAAGATTTATTTGTGACAAAAATTAAATTCTTATTTAGTCAAATAAATATGATTTTCCATACGGCCTAACTAATATTTAATTTGTTGTTAAGAAATAATTTAGTTCCAGTTTGGAAAGTAATATTGTTTACGTATAATAGTATATTACATTACGAGTGTGGAAAGTGACATTTTTCACACGAGTAGGAAATATTGTCGCACGAGGCGCAAGCCGAGTGCGACTATCACACGAGTGTGGAAAATCACTTTTTACACAAGTGATGTACAATATTTTTCCTACGACCACAAAATAATGTCATCAAAAAAATGTAAAACCAAGGTTATTATTACTATAATAATTAAAATGTATTTAAAAAAATAATCCACAATAATCTTATTTATTCAATTTTCATATTTTCTAAACAAAAAAAAACAAAAAACAAATATGCCCCGCCAGGATTCGAACGCGGTCGAAAAATGGCAAAGTTGATAAGTTCGGCGTCCTAACCACCTGAGCTAATAGCCCTTGTGTCAATTGAATGATCAAATCGGTTATGTATTTAACCAGAATAAAGAGCAAACATTATTTTAATAATAATTGTCAAAGATAAATATCTAGGATCTAATTAACAACGATTTCAATAATTTAACAATCATATCGATTTTAGTATTAATATGGACATTACATAGATCAAAATAGAAATTAGGTGTTTGACATTTTGTGACAACTACTGCGGAAAGTAACATATTCTCACTCGGGTGGAAAGTAAATTCTTATTCATACGCGTGTGATATATTGCACTTTCTATAGGACTATACAGGGTGGCTCACGCTCAACGGGACGGAGCTTTATGGGAAAACGACCAAAGATATAAAAAATTCGTTTAGGAGGAATACGTAGGTTACAGACGGCTACAATTTAAAATTTGTTAGATGTATACAGGATGTCCCACATAAGAAAAAAAAAATAAGTTCATTAAAAATTATTCAAACAAGAGTAAACAATTAATTTCTGGGAGACTTTTTTTCCTTAAAAATTCAAATAAATCGAAAACTAATAATAATAGTAATAGGGAACCTTTAGTTAACTGACATTATTTTTGATGTAGTTTTTAATTCTAAAATAAAAAACAGGGTGTTCCATTAAAAATAATATAACTTTGTATATTTTCTCTTATGTGGGACATCCTGTATACATCTAACAAATTTTAAATTGTAGCCGTCTATAACCTACGTATTCCTCCCAAACGAATTTTTTATATCTTTGGTCGTTTTCCCATAAAGCTCCGCCCCGTTGAGCGTGAGCCACCCTGTATAGTCTGATATGTGTCACTTTCCTAAGTGGTCGTAGGAAAAAACATTTATTGTCATAAATAAAATGAATTATCTGTCGAACATATATTTATTCTTGTACAGATGTATTATATTTGTCTGAAACAAAATTTAATACAGTGCATTCGGGTATTTGTGACATAGATTTCTTCTTTTTTTCAGAAAAAACCTGTAAATTTATTAAAAGTAATAAAACGACCTAAATTTCTGCGTCTTACCAATCATCTTCCCAGATAGCACACGACGTCTGAAAGACGTCTTTTTTGTGTCTTGGTTTGGTCTCAATGTCCTAGGACGTTATTAAGACGTCTTATAAGACGTCTTGCAAAAGCCATAATTTAGACGTATTATTGTGAGAGCTCAATAACGTTCTTATGACGTCTTAAAGACGTCTTGCCAAATCCATATATTAATTTGAAAGCTCAAAGACGTCTTTAAGACGTCTTACAAACGTCTTTAAGAAACTTGCACGGTTTACATAATTAGGTATTCAACTCGAAATTTTGACCTATAATTTTTTTGTTTAATATGAAGTAGTAATGACTGGTATATCCAAAATTAAAAGATTTTAATTTTTTTCTTTTCATTTAACAAAGAAAAAGGCAAACAAAATACTACTGCATTTATGCAACTTGTAATGCATATACGTCACTGGGTTGTTAAATGCCATTTAAATCCCATTTAAATACCCAAAATCTTAGATCTGTTACCAAGTGTGTTCTGTGCAACAAGTGTCATGTCATTTGTCAACTGTTGTTGTCACTTTCGTATTTGGTTATTTGTTGTTGTGGTCGAGTTTGAACTTTGTTTTATTACAGTTGTTATAGTTTTGCTTTTTTGAGAAAATATACATTTTAAAAATCATGAGTTCAGTGATTAAACTTTGTTTTGTGCCTTATTGCACTAATACGTCTAAAACAATTCCTAATAAGAAGTTCGTAACAGTGCCCAAAACGACTGAGCGACGAAAAACTTGGTTCGAAGCAGTTAGAAGGACATTTAAAGCTTCAACAAATTACTATTGCTGCGAGGACCATTTTGACGTATGTGAAATATATTTTAATATTTAAGACAAATATAATAAAATATTTTTTTTTTTTAGCTTAAAGTGGATCAAGAAAATTATATGGAATGTACCCTGATGGGAGGTAAAATTTTTTTAAAGAAAGATGTTGTGCCTCATATTTTTAATTGGCCAGGCGGCTCTTCAATTAAGAAGAGGAAACTTGAAATAGAAAGTGTACCTCAAAGTGAGCCATCAACAAGTTGGGAAATATATGATACTGGTGCTAATGTAAACAAAATAGATGTTGGTATACAGAATTCTGTTGAAAGTAAGTCTGTTTATCAGCAAACCAACATCGAAATGAAACATGTTGCAGTGTCTTGTGATTTGAAGTTACTTCAAGCAAATGTTAAAGTTGACACGACTAGTTTAATTTACAAAAGAAGTGTCGCAACATCATCATTACAGAAGAAAATGAAGTTCAAGGAGACTTCTGGTCCTGAAGAAGTTGAAGTAATGCTCTCTAGTAGTGATTTTATTCCACAAAGTGACTCAAGTGACACAAAAAAGACTGTGGAAAGTGATCAGTTCAAACAAATTTTGAATCTCATAGAGAAATACCCCAAACGGTATATAGGTGTTCCAAAGATTTGGTATCCAATGTTAATAGATACTCTTTGCAAAAACAGCAAGTTGGATAAAGAACATGTTTTATTGTGCCTAATGAAGGTTAAATTAAACGATTCATTTGCTAGGTTAGCTGACCAATTTTTATTTTCAATTGGAGGTGTATCTAAAATATTTAGAAATAATATTTATAAAATAGATTATTATTTTAGTAAATTTATTTTTTGGCCGGAGCAAAATGCAATTAAAAAAAATCTACCCATTCCTTTTAGAGCAAATTATGGTAATGTGCAATCTATAATAGATTGTTTAGAGATTCAAATTGAAAAACCTACTAATCCTATTCATCAGGCACTAACATGGTCACAATATAAAAAATGCAATACAATTAAATATTTAATTTCTTGTACACCCAATGGATTTATTAATTTCATTTCTAGTGGTTATGGGGGAAGAATAAGTGACACATTGCTTACTCAGCAAAGTAATTATTTAAATGTTTTACCAAATAATTCTGTGGTGATGGCAGATCGTGGTTTTAAAGATATTGCAGTTATTTTACAAAAAAAAAGTTGTATTCTTGTGAGACCACCAAGTGTAAGCAGCACTACAAAACCCACAAAAAATGAAGTAATGGAGACTAAGAGGATTGCTAGCTTAAGAATTCATGTTGAAAGAGTAATTGGTAGATTAACAGAATTCGCTTTTTTAAAACCTCATTCTGTCATTGACCACAATTTAATATTTTTTACAGATGTAATTATAAGAATTGCCTATACTTTATCAAATTTACAATCACCTTTAATTAGGTCATAGTTTTTTTTTTTAATAATTTTTTTTAAATATTCAATAATTTGATTTTTTTCTCCATATGTACAAACAGGATGTCTTATAAACATACCCACAAACTTTTAGAAGTGATACGAAATATCAAAATAAACAAATGTCCAAACAGCTTTGATTACGATTATAGACTTTCCCTATGGAAATTTTGAGAACAAACTATAATAGGTCGAAAATATACCTCATGAAAATATCAACAAACTGTTTACATTTGTAACACTGATTAAAAATTGTTTTTTCACAAAAACAAAGATATCTTTATTAAGCAAAAAATGTTTATTTTATTATTTGCTGAACAGTATATGTTTGCATAATTCGATACCTTTTTGACAAACTAAAGTAAGTGATATTTGTTCAAATGACACCATAGTCTGGCAAAAAGGTATCAATATGTAAACTTGATCAATTTCTCAGAAATAAGATGTTGGTATCCAGACTAAAATAAACTTTTAAAAATTAGAATTTACTCTTGAGAAAAAATGTTCTTTTTTCTTGAAATCAAAGGAAGTTTTTTGTCCCAAATTAAAATATAAAGTTTGATACTAAATTGTTTGTAATAATCTGCACGAGGTATAATGATTAAATGTTGTTTAATTTAATACAAAACAAATTAAGACATAATTAAAACACACATTCAAGTAGCTAACAATAATTTATTGAAAATATTATTTTTATAAAATATTGTACATTTACTAATTATATCATCATACATAATCCACAGACAAATTATTTCATTAGTTAATTCAAAATCTGGCTTTGCAACTATAAAAAGTCCTTTATTTTTCTTGGTTGCTAACATTTGCAAATTAATTTGTGCTTTATATTTTAGAGTTATATTGCCATCTTTGATATACGTTTCAAAACTTTTGTTTGTTAATGGACATTTAACTTCAACAACATAATCATTATTTATTGCATCTGGCGTTGCACCAAATATAGGAAATTTACAGATAACTTTTCTTCGGCAGCTTTTAAAACACGCTTTTCTTACAATATTCCTCTTCTCATAGCTTTCGTTGGTTTAATTTTATGAGCTCCAATAATTGATGACACTAGAGTACCATCAGTGGTTTTACACCTAGAAACTTCATATACTTTAGAAGCTGTTATCCGTCCATACCGTAATTCAAACCATAGTGGTGATTTATTCTGACTTCTCGTGTCAATTTCAGCATCTGTACTTGTTTTTTCCAGGTGTTTTTTTGCAAATTCTAAGAATTGGTCAAAATCTGTGTTTCCATCTAGTTTAAATTTATGGATTAATTTATGAATACTTAAAAATTCATATTTTATATTATTTCTTTCATATCTGGTTAGCTGACAATCAATTTTTTTTCTTTTGGCTTGTGATATTAAGTCATTGAAAAATTCATCATTGTTTTGGTTTTCAGCTATTTTATGGAATTTACCAGATGGAAATTCGTGAACATTTATAAATTTAACGGATGTTCCAATTTTTGATAAAACTGGTTGCTGCCAGTAACTGGTTACGTCTGTTGGCGATGGCTCTACACTTCTTCTGTGGATCCACATTAAAAAAGCTAAGGCATGTTTGCAACCTCCTAAAAACGAAAACTTTCAGATAAAACTATGTTAAATATTGAATTTTCGGTGTGCTTCTCATGTAGAACAGCTCGAAAATATATATATATTGATAATATAAAGATGTGGGTAAATTAAAATTTAGATCATTCACACATTACCTGCAGCAGCTGGACATGTGTTGCAAAAAACATCTCTTATAATTTCTTCTTCTTCATTTATTATTAATTCAACAACATAATTTGCTTTTTTCACATTATGCTCTGGACAAACTTTACCTCTAACACTACAAATATGGTTGTCCCTTTTAACTTCAACATAACCAATTGCATTGTCTCCATAATCTTCACGCATTGAACTAAAAGAAAATACATGCTTTTAGACTACCTATATAAAAAATTAAATGGCAAATAGAAGTAACACTTTATTTATGACTACGTACAAACATATATTCTAAAAATACTTACTGAGCTGCTTTAGCACCTTTTAATTCAATTAAATTAAATCTATCATCTCGTTTTAAAAATTCGTGAAGAATAAAAATGTCCAAACGAGGCAGATTATTAGAGTTAGCTTTAACATATTCGTCGCCATTCTTGCCAAACCTCGTATCTCAAAATTATTCAAAATTGAGATATGTGGTTTATGGATAAATCAGTTATTGCCGCATCAGCTCATACAACTCGTATCTTGATTGTATTTAAATTTCGCGCCAAACAACTACGAATCTATAACGCGTATCTGTGCCTTATATATTTTAAACAGCTATAACTCGTATAAATTTAGGGCGCGAACGCGTATCTAATGTCGACATAGTTTTATACGAGCTAAACCTCGTATCTATCATTTTCAGAACCTTGGTGGTAGTTAAACATAGTTTTTCTTACTGTTAAGATAATAGTTGTTTATTAGTGTTTATAAATATAAATAAGACGGTAAGTAATCTTATAAGAGTATTTTATAAAAACTAAACTTATTTTTTGATGTAGACGATTTTTAACAGTTATATTTTTAAGGTTATGTTCACGTTTCTAAGAATAAAACTTCAATATAAATACAAAATGTACTTTCTTAATTTTTTATCTATTATTTTGTCTAATAATAAATATTATTACTATATCTAAAGTAATTTTCATAGGACATTTTTTAAGAAATAACTGAGTTACGAGGTTTAGAATTTAACAGTCCTGAGAAAAATCATATAAAAAATTTGATATACGTGTTTTAGCAATATATTATTTTTGTATTTTAATTATAAAAAAGTTAGATACATAACTTATAAAATCGGCTATGTAATTGTTATTACTTTCCTGTCCGTATACAGATAAGGAGAGTATCACCTCCAGAAATTATATTTTTTTTTTACCTCGAATTTTTTACGGATTTTTACCTTTTGGGGTTCCCTGAATCCGTTTTGATTATTTTCGTGATAATGTGTCTGTCTTAAGCTTTAATTCATCTTGCGATAAGCTGATTAGTAATTGGGTATAGTCGCAAATTCTTTTGCTATCATTTTCTATATATAGAAGCTCTTAATGGAAAGTTTACTCTTTTAACTGCAGATGTTCAATCAATTCAACTAGTACCTTTCACTCCTGCTAGTAGTATTTATTTCAAACAAAAACTTGTTTGCAGAAATTATACGATTCTCAATCTTGTAACCAAAAAAGTGGTATGTTATGTTTGGCATGAGTGTAATGGAGGCTCAGAAGCAAACAATTTTGCGTCATGTTTATTAGATTTTTTAGATAAAGAATTGTCTGATCAAGAAAGACAGGAAGTTATCTTATTCACCGATGGATGCAATGCTCAGAACAGAAATACGATATTGGCAAATGCATTGCAATATTACGTTAATACAAAGAATGTTCTAATTACCCAGAAATTTCTTGTTAAAGGTCACACTCAAATGGAGTGTGACAGCGTTCACGCTACCATAGAGCGAAGAAAGAAAAATAGAGAGTTGTACGCTCCAGCTAATTTTGTTGAATTAATCAAGCAGTCCAGAATTGGTTCTCCAGGTCCATATAATGTTAAATACGTAGATTACAATTTTTTTATAAACTATTCGGACATTTCTTATTATAACTCTATTCGTCCAGGGAAAAAAGCTGGAGATCCTGTGGTAAATGATATTCGCGCTCTAAGGTATAGTGCAGAAAATGACCTTCAATATAAAACTGATTTTAATGCGGATTGGCAAGCTCTGCCACAACGCAAAAATAAATCGAATGGCCTGCCTAAACCCTTGTATTCGGCGCCACAACCTATTAGTAAGTCAAAATATGATAGTCTTCAATCTCTTAAGCCAATAATCCTAAAGGATTACCATGCGTTCTATGACGCCTTACCTCATACCACTAATTAAAATGTCAATGGGTTAATGTTTTTATATAATGTAATAAGTTTGGACGAAAGAGTTTTTAAGTTTATTTTTTTTTTAATATATTATTAAATTTAAATTACTAAAAATACTGTTTTAATTACAAAATTAATTTTCTGTACGTTGTGACTTTATTTCAAAAATAAAAGATTATTCTTTTAATTATTGGTCTTTTTGTTTCAAAATAGTAGACCTCGTATCTCACAAAAAAAAACAAAATGAATAGTCTATTCCTCGCATCTTTACCTCAAACCCTATATAATCTAAAACTTTTTTCTTTTTTAAATTTTTTCTTACGTTGAACCTTCTTTTAGGACCTTATTAAATACCCCATCAAAATAAAACTTTCAAAGCCTTATCAATTTATAAAAAAATAGTTTTTTGTTTCTACTGTAAAAATGACTATTTTGAGATACGAGGTTAAGCAAGAATAGCTGCTGCCATTTTCTGTTTTATAAAAAACAAATACGTACAACCAATAATTATCAAAAATTAAAATAAAAAAAACAAACACCAAATCAAGCCAAATTATTTCAATTCAAAACAACAAATAAAATAATATTGACATATGACATATAGACCTAATGACGAGTACACAATTATAATTTTCTATTGATATAGTCTATTTTGATTGGCTAGAAAATGAATCACTAGTTCCGTCCTTTTTTTATTCTCAAGAGTAAAGAGTGGCGAGAGGAAGGCGCAAACCGAGCATCTGATGCTGTTAATATACACTAAAAATACGGTCAAGCGTAAGAAGTTTGTGTTCCATCCAGTGAGTAAGTGACGTCACAAGCCCAATAGCGGACTTTTTAAATCATGTAAATTAGAATTTTTGTATCGTTTGTATAATCCGAACCACACAATGAAATTAAAAAAAAATAAATGCAATGTGATCGTTTAATTCATTTTTAACCAGAATTTGATAACAAAAAATTATTTAATTTTTAGTTGAATTCCTAATTCAAATTTAACAAGAAGAATCAAATGAAGTTTGACGTTTGATTTAACATTATATTCAAGCCGGACTTCCAATTCGGACACCATCGTGACAATATTGAAATGGCGTTCTCCGAATCGGGAGCCAAGAAATCCCATAAAAATCACAAAATATCTAGTATAAAAGTGACCATCCGAATTTAAAAAGTATATAAAATTAAAAAAAATATTCAGTGTAATGTTTGGAGAAGATAATTGAAATCAAATATCAAGTGCCGTGGAAAAGTGAAAAGATTGAGCCCATATAAAACGAAGAAAAGATGAAATACATTCAAGCCCAAGTCAAAAATTTGTATGGCCCAAGCTTATTGTGGATTATTGATTATTTTATTGCGTACACGATTATAGCCACCAAAAGCGACTTTGGGCTATTTTGAGCATTTGTGTCTCTTTCTACTTAAATAATATGAAACAAAAACCAGAGAGGGAAGAATAGTTTCTGTTACCGATGTAGCACGTTCCTGGAATACAGGTAATAAATGAATATTTGTTTATATACATAGAACATTAATATCCTGTTTCTTCTAAGAATAATTAAATTAATTTAAAAGTAAATATCTTAATATAAGATTTAATTCAGATATTCGTCAAGTATAATTTTTGTTTGTTTTTATGGAGATTTTGAGAACTAATAATATCAAAAACTCCCTATTAGATAGCTATTTTGAGTGAAGTTTAAGTAAAATTGTTAAAGTAGGCGATAAAGCATAATAGCTCATATTGCATTAAATGATTATAAAAATTCTCTGATTTAAAATTCTAAGAAATTAATTTTTTGTTTTGTTTTATAGATAACTGTTCTGTCGGTTTTTACTAACTTTTGCAAAGTATAATTTTCTGTGACTAGATGCTCTTAACTAAATTTCTTTTTAGGAGCTATACAAAGGCAACTACAAATCAAAGAGAAAAATTAATCCAGTTATGGCTAAAAAGGAGTGATCGAATGCGCTACAAAGAAAATAACTCTTAGTGACCTGTGATTAATAGATGTTTTATCAATAAATATTTTAATTCTATTTTTTGCATTATTTATAATCTGCAAGGTTGTTCTACTTTTTAATAACCAAGATATCCGACGTCCTACGTTCATAAGACATCTTAAAGACGTCTTATTTATGGCTTTACAAGACCATTATAAGCTATTAATAAGTCGTCTTATTTATAGCTTATTTAAAGCTTCACAAGACCATTATAAGCCACTAATAAGACGTCTTAAAGACGTCTTATTTAAGGCTTTACAAGACCATTATAAGCTATTAATAAGTCGTCTTAAAGACGTCTTATTTATGGCTTATTTAAAGCTTCACAAGACCATTATAAGCCATTAATAAGACGTCTTACAGTCATCTTATTTATGGCTTATTTAAGGCTTTACAAGAGCATTATAAGCTATTAATAAGTCATCTTAAAGACGTTTATTTATGGCTTATTTTAAGCTCTACAGACCAATATAAGCCATTAATAAGACGTCTTAAAGACGTCGCCTTTTGTAACATCAGACGTCTTAAAGACGTCTCGAATGTATTATCTTGATGATGTCTGTGTGTGTGTGTGTGTGTGTGTGTGTGTGTGTGTGTGTGTGTGTGTGTGTGTGTGTGTGTGTGTGTGTGTGTGTGTGTGTGTGTGTGTGTGTGTGTGTGTGTGTGTGTGTGTGTGTGTGTGTGTGTGTGTGTGTGTGTGTGTGTGTGTGCGTGTGCGTATGTGTCTGTGTGTCTGTGTGTGTCTGTGTGTGTGTAGGTCGCATAACTCATGAACCGATACACAGAAAAACACCAAATTTTAAACTTAAGCTTTATTCTAGCGTCTAATGAACTGATTAGATTTTGGGCAAAGTCGGAACATCTGGGGGGGTACTTTATGGGTGGTCATTTTTATATTTTATAAAATATATCTGTTATTTACGTTTGGAGAAGAAAATTCTTCAAATAAAAGTTACTTCTAATATAATTATCTAAAACGGTCCGTATTCGAGAAATTTGACCAAATGTAGAAAAAATAATTTTTTATAAAAATTGTTCAAATAAAAGTTGTTTGATATATAATTCTCTATATTTTTTATTTTATACATAAGTTCTCTGAAATGGACCGTATTCGAGATATTTGAGAAAATGTGTAAATTTCGAATTTTGAAGAAAACTCAAAAACGGATAAAGAAAAAAACATTAAATTTTAAACTTAAGGTTTATTACGGCCTGACGTTAAATTATTAGATTTTGAACAGAGTCGGAACATCTGGGGGGGTACTTTATGGAAGGCCGTTTTTATATTTTATGGAATATGTCTGTTATTTTTGTTTGGAGACGAAAATTGTTCAAACAAAAGTTACTTCTAATATTATTATCTATAATTTTTGCTTTTTGTCAAAATTTCCTGAAATGGTCCGTATTCGAGAAATTTGACAAAATGTGCAAAATTCCGATTTTTATGAAAATTGTTGAAATAAAAGTTGTTGCGATATCGATCTCTATAATTTTTGTTTATACATGATTTTTCTAAAATGGACCGTAATGGAAAAATTGTAGGAAAAGTGCTAAATTTAAATTTTTCAGTATTTTCATTTTACTTTCAATGAATATCTATAGAAAAATGTTTCGAGGTAGATGTATGTGGAAAATGTATATATTTATTTTATCCTCTAAACATTTATGGAGGTGCTTAAAGTTTCATTGTTTTAAAAGTTATTTAATAATTCAGAAAATGACAAAATGGCAGCACTGTATGTCATCTATCATAGTGTCTCAATCAAGAATTTATTTGGAATTTGAGTGTTTAATTTTGTACTTTTTATAAATATTATGACTACGAAAAAGTGTTTTGTTCCAGAATGTGATAATGATTCACATTCATCTTCACAAATATTTATTAGTGATCCTAGAAATTTGGAAAGAAGAAAATCAACCTTCTACTAGCGATGTTTCTCGTCAACTTTTTGATATAGGATTGGAAGGGTCGCTATAGGCATTGAGACATTTCCTTAGTACAGTGGCGACAGAAGGGGGCACATTCTCCGTATAGTAAAAGAAAATCAAAGTATGTGATGGTCGCACTGCGCAACTTTCTGAGTGCCTTTTAAAAGAAGATAGAAAACTCCGCCATTTTGAACCCTTATTACGTGTTGCCTACATCTTGGCGCAATATTTTTAATAGGTGCGTTTTAATCATCCGCTTCTGCTTCGGAATTGTCGGTTTTCTTGTTTTAATCTGACAGGTTAGAACGACTAAACCGACAATTCCGGAAGCAGAAGCGGATGATTAAAACGCACCTGATATTTTGCTTGCTGCTGTCAGTGTCAGTGAATATTATTTTTGGAGTCACAGTTTATTGCTAAAGAATCAGTTAGCTCACTCGGACCAGTTGAAAGTTCCAAAATAACATCTACTCCAGGGATACAAATTCAGGATACGTAGAAGACTGCTGTTTTATTATAGGCGGTTGTCATATATTGTATTATCTGAGTTGCGCAGTGTATAAACTGGAACATTGAAATAAAAAGTGCCGACGCAGAGTGAGCGATCTGATTCTTTAGATATAAACTGTGTCATAGGGTTCAAAAAAGGCCGCGCCCTATGTTGGGCGTGTCGCACCTCTCTCTTGCCTCGTATAGTAATCAAAGTATGTGATGACCGGGTTTTAAATGTAAATAGAAGAAGAAAATCTTCTTATTGCTTGCTGTATACTATAGTAACTTACTTTGATTTTATTTTACTGTACGGAGAATGGTCGCACTGCGCAGCTTTCTGAGTGCCTTTTAAAAGGAGATAGAAAACTCCGCCATTTTGAACCCTTATTTCGTGTTGCCTACATCTTGGCGCAATATTTTTAATAGGTGCGTTTTAATCATCCGCTTCTACTTCGGAATTGTCGGTTTTCTTGTTTTAATATGACAGGTTAAAACGACTAAACCGACAATTCCGGAAGCAGAAGCGGATGATTAAAACGCACCTGATATTTTGCTTGCTGCTGTCAGTGACAGTGAATATTATTTTTGAAGTCACAGTTTATTGCTAAAGAATCAGTTAGCTCACTCGGACCACTTGAAAGTTCCAAAATAACATCCACTCCAGGGATACAAATTCATGATACGCAGAAGACTGCTGTTTTATTATAGGCGGTTGTCATATATTGTACTATCCGAGTTGCACAGTATATAAACTGAAACATTGAGATCCAAAGTGCCGACGCAGAGTGAGCGATCTGATTCTTTAGCTGTAAACTGTGTCACAAGGTTCAAAATGGCCGCGCCCTATGTTGGGCGTGTCGGACCTCTCTCTTGCCTCGTATATTAATCAAAGTATGTGACAATAGTATACAAACAATTTAAGCATGTAATACGCAAGGAATTAAATAGATGGCACCAGCAAAGCGTTTCCGTCATTTAAATTATTACTGTCAGTGAGCTCGGAGTAGTGTATGGTGGTTCATGTATCATATTTCATTTTTGTGTTAAAAACACGTACTTTTTGGCAGAAAAAGTAAACAAGAATAAAGGTAAGTATTGATGATTGTATTGCAATTATTCCCATGTTTATTTTTTTACGTAAATGTTAACAATTTGTTTGTTTGTTGCCGTCAGGTAACATTATGCGTTCACAGACGAAAATCATAAAATCCTTATTTTTTACTGCTAGCACTAGATAGTGATAATTTCAGATTAAATTCATGTTGAATAATACTCATTTGTGTTCTAAGAAATTAGATTACTTTAGATAAGTTTTCTGGTAACTTGTGGCGATCACCGGAAGTGTGATTTCCAAAATATGCATTGTCATATCCTACTTGTTGAAGCCATCTTGACTTCTGACAAAGGGGTTAAATACGCCGTAGCCATGAGGTTCGTGGGGAATTATTTTTCGTCTGCTTGCTGGGTAAGGTACCGGGGGTACGTGTTTGAGTTTGACTGTTCGCCTGGGTCGTCGCGAAGCCCGTGTATAATAACGAAACGTTCGTCGCCGATAGTGATCGGATTACAAATCACGTGGCAAAATCGCACAAGGGTAGGTACCCTAAACCATTTTTGGGAGTCTTACGACCGCGGTGAGCGAAGTCTGCTAACGGCCCGCACTACCGACTTCCTACATCAGATCTCCAGAGGGTTGTTGTCAACGACCTCGTTTGATTTCGTCCGCAGTCGCTGTGCTGTACCAGTGTTCCGGAAAATTCCAGACGCATCAGGGTGATGCGCTGTGATTGTTACGTAGTCCAGTTTTTAATAATTTGATGTCCTGCAGTCCTACAAGTTCTAAGCCAGTTTCCTGTCCGGGGTAATCATAACCAACACCAGTGGTGGAGAGTTCCATCGCTTAATGGGTTTCTACCAGAAATCAGGTATTTGAAAGTCTGTAAACCAAGGTATGAAAGACCTTCAGTCTAATAAGTGATAACTTCTGTGAATCTAATAAATTTATATTTTGATTTATCATTTAACTTTTATTTATAAGAATAATTCTTTAATCGTATTAATTGTGCTTAAACTTAACCTGTTGTAAACCTTAGTGATCACGGGGTAATATTAATTGTGTCTTTTACTCTAATAATTTTGAATTCAGAGAATTTCTCTTTAACTTTAGTCATTTTTCTTGTCATTTTAAATCATTTTGTATCATAAAAAAGCTCTAGGTAAATGTATACCTATCTATTTGATCTATGAAATTTTGTAAATACCCGTATTCTTTTTAATAGTAAATGCCATAATACCGACTCAGGCGTTTTATTTATTTAACTTTTAAGATAAACAGTATTGCTAACTATTTAATGACCCACACCTTTTGTCCCGACAGCTAGCCGAAGTGGTCTTCTTCTCTAAGCTCTAGGAGAACACTATAACCTTTTTTTTGTAACGGTTTTTCTAAATTCTAAATAATAATATACAATATAAGCCATTAATAAGACGTCTTAAAGACGTCGCCTTTTGTAACATCAGACGTCTTAAAGACGTCTCGAATGTATTATCTTGATGATGTCTGTGTGTGTGTGTGTGTGTGTGTGTGTGTGTGTGTGTGTGTGTGTGTGTGTGTGTGTGTGTGTGTGTGTGTGTGTGTGTGTGTGTGTGTGTGTGTGTGTGTGTGTGTGTGTGTGTGTGTGTGTGTGTGTGTGTGTGTGTGTGTGTGTGTGTGTGTGTGTGTGTGTGTGTGTGTGTGTGTGTGTGTGTGTGTGTGTGTGTGTGTGCGTGTGCGTATGTGTCTGTGTGTCTGTGTGTGTCTGTGTGTGTGTAGGTCGCATAACTCATGAACCGATACACAGAAAAACACCAAATTTTAAACTTAAGGTTTATTACGGCCTGACGTTAAATTATTAGATTTTGAACAGAGTCGGAACATCTGGGGGGGTACTTTATGGAAGGCCGTTTTTATATTTTATGGAATATGTCTGTTATTTTTGTTTGGAGACGAAAATTGTTCAAACAAAAGTTACTTCTAATATTATTATCTATAATTTTTGCTTTTTGTCAAAATTTCCTGAAATGGTCCGTATTCGAGAAATTTGACAAAATGTGCAAAATTCCGATTTTTATGAAAATTGTTGAAATAAAAGTTGTTGCGATATCGATCTCTATAATTTTTGTTTATACATGATTTTTCTAAAATGGACCGTAATGGAAAAATTGTAGGAAAAGTGCTAAATTTAAATTTTTCAGTATTTTCATTTTACTTTCAATGAATATCTATAGAAAAATGTTTCGAGGTAGATGTATGTGGAAAATGTATATATTTATTTTATCCTCTAAACATTTATGGAGGTGCTTAAAGTTTCATTGTTTTAAAAGTTATTTAATAATTCAGAAAATGACAAAATGGCAGCACTGTATGTCATCTATCATAGTGTCTCAATCAAGAATTTATTTGGAATTTGAGTGTTTAATTTTGTACTTTTTATAAATATTATGACTACGAAAAAGTGTTTTGTTCCAGAATGTGATAATGATTCACATTCATCTTCACAAATATTTATTAGTGATCCTAGAAATTTGGAAAGAAGAAAATCAACCTTCTACTAGCGATGTTTCTCGTCAACTTTTTGATATAGGATTGGAAGGGTCGCTATAGGCATTGAGACATTTCCTTAGTACAGTGGCGACAGAAGGGGGCACATTCTCCGTATAGTAAAAGAAAATCAAAGTATGTGATGGTCGCACTGCGCAACTTTCTGAGTGCCTTTTAAAAGAAGATAGAAAACTCCGCCATTTTGAACCCTTATTACGTGTTGCCTACATCTTGGCGCAATATTTTTAATAGGTGCGTTTTAATCATCCGCTTCTGCTTCGGAATTGTCGGTTTTCTTGTTTTAATCTGACAGGTTAGAACGACTAAACCGACAATTCCGGAAGCAGAAGCGGATGATTAAAACGCACCTGATATTTTGCTTGCTGCTGTCAGTGTCAGTGAATATTATTTTTGGAGTCACAGTTTATTGCTAAAGAATCAGTTAGCTCACTCGGACCAGTTGAAAGTTCCAAAATAACATCTACTCCAGGGATACAAATTCAGGATACGTAGAAGACTGCTGTTTTATTATAGGCGGTTGTCATATATTGTATTATCTGAGTTGCGCAGTGTATAAACTGGAACATTGAAATAAAAAGTGCCGACGCAGAGTGAGCGATCTGATTCTTTAGATATAAACTGTGTCATAGGGTTCAAAAAAGGCCGCGCCCTATGTTGGGCGTGTCGCACCTCTCTCTTGCCTCGTATAGTAATCAAAGTATGTGATGACCGGGTTTTAAATGTAAATAGAAGAAGAAAATCTTCTTATTGCTTGCTGTATACTATAGTAACTTACTTTGATTTTATTTTACTGTACGGAGAATGGTCGCACTGCGCAGCTTTCTGAGTGCCTTTTAAAAGGAGATAGAAAACTCCGCCATTTTGAACCCTTATTTCGTGTTGCCTACATCTTGGCGCAATATTTTTAATAGGTGCGTTTTAATCATCCGCTTCTACTTCGGAATTGTCGGTTTTCTTGTTTTAATATGACAGGTTAAAACGACTAAACCGACAATTCCGGAAGCAGAAGCGGATGATTAAAACGCACCTGATATTTTGCTTGCTGCTGTCAGTGACAGTGAATATTATTTTTGAAGTCACAGTTTATTGCTAAAGAATCAGTTAGCTCACTCGGACCACTTGAAAGTTCCAAAATAACATCCACTCCAGGGATACAAATTCATGATACGCAGAAGACTGCTGTTTTATTATAGGCGGTTGTCATATATTGTACTATCCGAGTTGCACAGTATATAAACTGAAACATTGAGATCCAAAGTGCCGACGCAGAGTGAGCGATCTGATTCTTTAGCTGTAAACTGTGTCACAAGGTTCAAAATGGCCGCGCCCTATGTTGGGCGTGTCGGACCTCTCTCTTGCCTCGTATATTAATCAAAGTATGTGACAATAGTATACAAACAATTTAAGCATGTAATACGCAAGGAATTAAATAGATGGCACCAGCAAAGCGTTTCCGTCATTTAAATTATTACTGTCAGTGAGCTCGGAGTAGTGTATGGTGGTTCATGTATCATATTTCATTTTTGTGTTAAAAACACGTACTTTTTGGCAGAAAAAGTAAACAAGAATAAAGGTAAGTATTGATGATTGTATTGCAATTATTCCCATGTTTATTTTTTTACGTAAATGTTAACAATTTGTTTGTTTGTTGCCGTCAGGTAACATTATGCGTTCACAGACGAAAATCATAAAATCCTTATTTTTTACTGCTAGCACTAGATAGTGATAATTTCAGATTAAATTCATGTTGAATAATACTCATTTGTGTTCTAAGAAATTAGATTACTTTAGATAAGTTTTCTGGTAACTTGTGGCGATCACCGGAAGTGTGATTTCCAAAATATGCATTGTCATATCCTACTTGTTGAAGCCATCTTGACTTCTGACAAAGGGGTTAAATACGCCGTAGCCATGAGGTTCGTGGGGAATTATTTTTCGTCTGCTTGCTGGGTAAGGTACCGGGGGTACGTGTTTGAGTTTGACTGTTCGCCTGGGTCGTCGCGAAGCCCGTGTATAATAACGAAACGTTCGTCGCCGATAGTGATCGGATTACAAATCACGTGGCAAAATCGCACAAGGGTAGGTACCCTAAACCATTTTTGGGAGTCTTACGACCGCGGTGAGCGAAGTCTGCTAACGGCCCGCACTACCGACTTCCTACATCAGATCTCCAGAGGGTTGTTGTCAACGACCTCGTTTGATTTCGTCCGCAGTCGCTGTGCTGTACCAGTGTTCCGGAAAATTCCAGACGCATCAGGGTGATGCGCTGTGATTGTTACGTAGTCCAGTTTTTAATAATTTGATGTCCTGCAGTCCTACAAGTTCTAAGCCAGTTTCCTGTCCGGGGTAATCATAACCAACACCAGTGGTGGAGAGTTCCATCGCTTAATGGGTTTCTACCAGAAATCAGGTATTTGAAAGTCTGTAAACCAAGGTATGAAAGACCTTCAGTCTAATAAGTGATAACTTCTGTGAATCTAATAAATTTATATTTTGATTTATCATTTAACTTTTATTTATAAGAATAATTCTTTAATCGTATTAATTGTGCTTAAACTTAACCTGTTGTAAACCTTAGTGATCACGGGGTAATATTAATTGTGTCTTTTACTCTAATAATTTTGAATTCAGAGAATTTCTCTTTAACTTTAGTCATTTTTCTTGTCATTTTAAATCATTTTGTATCATAAAAAAGCTCTAGGTAAATGTATACCTATCTATTTGATCTATGAAATTTTGTAAATACCCGTATTCTTTTTAATAGTAAATGCCATAATACCGACTCAGGCGTTTTATTTATTTAACTTTTAAGATAAACAGTATTGCTAACTATTTAATGACCCACACCTTTTGTCCCGACAGCTAGCCGAAGTGGTCTTCTTCTCTAAGCTCTAGGAGAACACTATAACCTTTTTTTTGTAACGGTTTTTCTAAATTCTAAATAATAATATACAAAATTTAGGAGGTTACCAACTAACACCGATTTTTGAGTTATAGTAAACAAACCCCGTTATAAAAATGGCGCCCAATTAAGTTAAGGGTTAGTTTTGGATAAAAAAAAAAAAATAATAATTTTATTTTAAGAAAATAATTTTGAGTATTTTATAAATTAAAAACATAATATCTACTGTCATAAATTAGCATTTATAAATTAATACTGCAGAGTTTGTATTCTTGGCACTTACTATATTTAAGGTTTATCATAACTTCTTTTTTTTTATATGTATTTTGATAAAATATTGAAAAATTAGTATATGGTTATTCTTCGATTTTGAACTGGACCTTATAATTTGCGGACATCAACTGGATAAATTAAACACTAAATGATTGATCTATCTTGGACAGTTGTTTATTTTTCTTTTCTTTCTTTGGGGTTAGATACTTTATCATAAGAATATTACTTATTTTATAAATATAGAGTATAAATAGGGTTATATGATTACTCTTCAACTGCCTGATATTTATTCAATCATTCAGTGCTACAATTATTATTTTTTATTACCTATATTTGGTAATTATTTTGCGTATTTTTTTTTAAGGTATATAAATATATACCGATATTTATTTATTTTTAGTACAAAAATAAACATTGTATTTGGCATTTTAGTTTCCTTCTGCTGTTTCTAGAAACTAAAGGAAGCTCACATAGGTATAAATAATACTTTCTATTATTTCTTAGTTTTTGTTGCATAAAAAAAAATACCAATTGATATCACTTTAAAAACTTTGTAGTTAATTTTGATTTTGACCTTTTCAAAAAAAAAAAAAAAAAAAAAAAAAACTTTTAAAGGTGATACGTTCCACCTGTTATAGATGTTATGTTATAGATACATATAGGGTGATACTACCAATCTGTATAAATAATTTTTCTTTTATTTAGTTAAATTTTTTTTAAAAAAGTTTTTCTTTTGTGTGATACAATTGCATATTTTTTTTTTATGATTATCTAGGTACATGGTTTGTGGTGGAACCAACACTTGCATGGTTCTTCACTACTGGTGTCTGAACTGGTTTTTCATCATAATCATATAGCTTAAATTTTGTTTTTTTTATTTATCCTTTGGTATTGATTTAGATAAATCTGCGAGCACCGGTAGGATCATACAGGGTGATTCATTTATAATTTAGAGTAAAAATATTTTATTATATCATACAGGGTGATTCATTTATAATTCAGAGTAAAAATATTTTTCTGGATCATACAGGGTGATTCATCTATAACTTAGAGTAAGAATATTTTATTAGATCATACAGGGTGATTCAATTGTAAGTTAGAGTAGGTATAAATTATTGAATCATTAAGGTTCATTCAATCATAATTGAGTGGTTTTGGTAATAATAGTTCTTACAGGGTAATTTATTGCTGTTTTTGGAAGGTTTTGTTGTTAGACCTGTGGTTATACGGTATTCGGGTAGTCAGGAATACCTTTTTGATTGGCCTGCGTTCTTTGCTTGGTTATTTTTTTTTCTCCTGGGAAGGAGGGGGAGATTTTATACAGCCATAACACATAAAAAAAAAATAATTAAAAATTTAGATACTTTGATAATTTTACTAAACATTTAAATTAAAATTATAGAATTTAATAATTTTGGATAAAAGATAATAAAAAAAAAATGGATAATACAATTTTGAATGCGAAAATTTATATTAATAGATTAAGAAGCGACGAGTTAACTTATGAACTTTTAGTACGCGGAGTTGAACTAGGGAGTGGTAAAGTTGATGAAAAAAGATTTTTATTACGCGAAGCACTACTTAAAGAACGTGAAGGTAGATTGCCGGAATTTCGTATGCGTTTTGATCCAATTAATGAACTTTCTATTTGCGCAAATAAAATAGAGGAATTAGATGGAGAAATCCAAACCTTTGATATTAATAATCGGGAAAATGAAAAACAAAAATTAGAAGCTCGATTGTTGCATGTTCAACAACGGTTAGATAGAATAATTTCAGATAATTCGACAATTGTTTCTCGTAAAGTATCATTTCTTAAAGCTATTGAGGAGGCGCGGAAAAATTTAGAAACTGTTTACGCTGTCGCTGTTATTTCAAATGCTAATGCAACAGTAAATGCAAATCACTCAATATTAGATGAACCAAATCATCTTTTACCTTCCGTAATGACATCTAGTGCCCCTACGGTCGTTCCTGCTTATGTAAACGCAGATGCGAATGAATCTCCAATCGAAGACCTACTACAATTTGTAGATCTCTCAGATTCAAAAAAAATTCTTGAATCTCAAAATGAACAAACCGTTATCGGAACTAATGCAAATATGGAGTCAAAATGTAATCTGGAAATCACTTCCAATCCGTCATTTGGACATTCCCTACTTTCACATCCGTACAATTTTGATTTACAATCTCGTAGTCCTAGTTTTGCCCCTCCATTGGATGTAAATAATTTAGTTGATCGGTTTAAAGAAATAAACTGTAACTCAACTGTGAATCCTGAAATTATTGAGAGTCGCATAGCTACGTATGGCGATTCGCGAGCTCTTTCATTAAGTAATTATGCCCCCACGGTTATTAATGATATCCCAGAATTTACTCAAAGTTATGGACCCCGAAATGTAGATGTTCAACATCACCTCTTTCCAAGTAGGAAAACTCAAAATTTTCCCACTACCGATCGTAGATCTCAAAATGTATTTTATCCTGAGTATAGGTCTCAGAATTTTTCACATCCCACACATTTTCAGGAATCTTATAATACACCAAAATTTGTAGACGTCAGTCGTTGGCGATTAAAATTTAATGGAACTACCAGCGTAACCGATTTTCTTGATAAATTAGAAGAAATGAGAATTTCTCGAAATGTCTCGAAAAAGCAAATGTTTGATTCGGTATCGGAACTTTTGGAAGCTGATGCTAGTATATGGTTTCGTTTCGCGAAGTCACAAATTGTCGACTACGATGACTTTATTAAACAAATGCGTTGCACATTTTTACCGAAAAATTATGAAGAGCGAATTTGGGACATGTTAAAACGTCGGACTCAAGGTCCTACAGAATCTGTACCTATTTATGTGGCATATATGGAAAATCTTTTTGCGAAATTGACTTCTAAGCCTTGTGAAGCTACTCGTGTTAGTTTTATTCGTGGTAAAATGTTACCACACATCCAAATGTCTTACGCCGGAAAATCAATTATTACCTTAGCTTTGTTGATAACTATTGGACGTGAAATAGAGGAAATAAGTCTTAGTGCTCAAGAATATCGTGCACCTTTCTTAGCTCCTCGTAATTCAGTAGAGCCCGGTTTAGAGTTTCAACGGCCTACTACCAGTCGAATTTCAACTCTTGAACCAGAGTTAAATGTTTTACCTTCCGAAATAATACCGTCTGTTAATATACAGAATACATTGCCAAGTCCTCCCCAATATTTGTCTGACATTAGTGTATATCCGTTAAAAAGTACTCCTTCTAGCGTTAGGTGCTGGAATTGTGGACAAAATGGTCACGTTAGGGTGAATTGTACACAACCTCCTCGTAAACATTGCTTCAAGTGTGGTGTACCTGGAGTAACAGTAAAAACTTGTAATAATTGTTCGGAAAACTTCCAACAGAGTCACTAGATGGTCGTGCAGTGAACTCTATTATAACGACCCAAAATACCATCCAACCGATCCTTTCGTATATCATTTCACATTGTGAAGGAGATAATCGGCCGTATTTAGAAATTGACATTCTTGGTATCAAATTTAAAGCTCTCTTAGATTCTGGTTGTAACATTACCGTGATAGGTTTTAAAGGTTGGGAAATATTAAAAGGATTAAATTTCAAAATTCGAACTTCTTCTGTTAAGGCTTGTTCTGTGGCTAATGGCCACAAGTGCGAAGTGCTGGGATATGTTAGTTTGCCTATCCGCTTAAAGGACAAGGTACTGGTTCTTGATGTTTTGGTGGTTCCTCAGTTACCACACACTATTGTTTTGGGTGTTGATTTTTGGATTTCGATGGACCTCATTCCCAATTTAAAAGAAGGTTGTTGGTCGTTCTCAGATACTATTCCACAGGTTGGGTCAATAAATCCAATAATTTCTAAAGATATTCTTAATTCCACACAAGATGCTAGGCTGGAAACACTTCTAAATCATTACTTTACTCTTCAAGGTGATAGGTTAGGCTGTACCAACCTTGTTCAACATAAAATATGTGTAAATTCAGAACCCATCAAACAACGAGCTTACAGAGTCTCTCCAATTATGCAAAGTCACATTGATAAAGCCGTTAAAGAAATGCTAGATGAAGACGTCATAGAACCTTCTCAGTCAGCCTGGAGTTCGCCCGTAATCTTAGTTCCTAAAAAGAATGGTGAATATAGATTTTGTGTCGACTATAGACAGTTAAATAAGGTTACCAGAAAAGATGCTTATCCTCTTCCTTTCATTTCAACCATCTTAGATAAACTTCGTAATGCTAAATTTATTAGTTCGGTAGACATTAAGTCTGCATATTGGCAGGTTCCTGTTCATCCTGATTCCAGAGAATATACGGCTTTCACTATACCTGGTCGTGGACTGTATCATTTTAAGAGGTTACCTTTCGGTCTTTGTAACGCTCCGGCTACTTTTCAACGTCTAATTGACAGAGTTTTAGGACCCGAGCTTGAACCACAAGTCTTTGTGTATCTGGACGATGTGATTATTATTTCAGAAGATTTTGATTCACACCTTAAAGTAATTGAAGAAGTTTTTGAAAGATTTCGTAAAGCTGGTTTAACAGTATCTAAGTCAAAATGTTTCTTTTGTAGACGTGAACTTCACTATTTAGGATATGTAGTAGATTCTCGAGGGTTGCATGTGGACCCGGAGAAAGTATCAGCTATTGTAAATTTGCCGTCACCTAAAACTACCACTGAGGTTAGAAGAATAATCGGAACTGCCTCCTGGTATCGCCGTTTTATTCCTGATTTTTCTACCCTAATTGCACCTATGACAGCTCTTTTATCTAAAAATCATAAGTGGAATTGGACTGACGAGTGTCAAAAGTCCTTACAACGTATAAAAAACGCTTTAGTTAGTGCCCCAATTTTGATATGCCCCGATTTTAGTCGTCCCTTTAAAGTGCAAACCGATGCTAGTGCCTTCGGTATTGCAGGAATTTTGAGTCAAGATTTTGAGGACGGAGAACATATTATTTGTTATGTTAGTAGATCCTTAACTAGACAAGAAAGAAACTACAGTACGGTTGAAAGAGAATGTCTTGCTGTTCTCTATGTTGTTGAGAAGTTACGTCCCTATTTAGAAGGCTATAAATTTACGGTGATAACCGATCACCATAGTTTAATTTGGTTACACAAACTAAAAGAACCTCAAGGCAGATTAGCCAGATGGGCTGTCCGACTTCAGCAGTTCGATTTCGATATTATTCATCGGAAAGGAAAAGACCATATCTTTCCCGATATGCTAAGTAGATCAGTACCTGAAATAAATGTTGTTACTTTGCATCAGAAAACAGATTTGTGGTATGATAAAATGAAAGCCCGTGTCCAAGAAAGTCCTTTAAAATATCCACAATGGCGCGTTACTAATGGAAAACTTTACAAGTATGTGTCTCTAAAATATCCTGATTTGAGAGAACAAGGAGAATTTTGGAAAGAAGTTATTCCTAAGTTTGAACGGAAACGTTGGATTTCCGAACTTCATGATAGCATGTTAGCTTGTCATGCTGGTGTATACAAGACATATGAACGCTTAAAAGGTCGTTTTTATTGGCCCAAAATGCGAGCCGATGTTCTTGCTTATGTTAGGAAGTGTCTTGTGTGTCTTCAACAAAAACCGGAACGTAAATTACCCGCCGGAGAGTTGGGAAGACATCCCGAGCCTAAGGTCCCCTTTCAAATGATTTCAGTCGATATATTTGGTCCTTTACCAAGGAGTTTAAGAGGTTTTAAATATGTATATGTTGTCACTGATGTACTTACAAAATTTTCGTTGTTTTTCCCACTAAGAAATGCTACTGGAGCGGCAATTACAGCTGTAACCGAGGACCATGTTTTCCTTATGTTCGGTGTACCTCAATATTTGATTTGTGACAATGGTGGTCAGTTTCGTTCGGATCTTTTCCAAACCCTTTGTAAACAGTATCAAGTTAACATTAGGTATACTCCTTATTATCACGCGCAAGCGAACCCTGTCGAACGCGTTAATCAAGTATTAAAGACTATGCTTTCCTCGTTTATAGATGATAATCACAGGAAATGGGATGAATTGCTACCTAAAGTTGGATGTGCAATTCGATCTTCCGTACATGAGTCTACCGCACTTTCTCCTTTCTTCGCTAACTTCGGTCACGAATATCACGCTTCAGGAAAATCGTACGATTATCTTCAAAATAACGATGAGGTTCAGAGGCCTATTCCTCCAAATATTAAGTCCAAAGAATTTTCTAAAATTTATGAAGACATTCGGAAACGTCTTGATCGTGTCCATGAGCGTTCGCGAATTCGTTATAATTTGAGACGCCGACCAATTTCATATCAAAAGGGTGATAAAGTGTTTCATAAGAATTATGTATTGTCTGATGCTACTAAACATTTTACTGCCAAATTAGCTCCTAAATTCGTAGGTCCATTTATAGTTCATAAAAAACTTTCTCCTGTAACTTATTTATTAGTAGACAGTAATAATGTAAAAAAAGGTGTTTGGCATGTGAAAGATTTAAAATCTCATCCGCCCGACTCAGATTTTGTCCTGTCCGATAATGAATCTAATGATGATCAAACATAGTGCAAGGGATATTCTTTTTGTAGTTTAGTTAGTTTAAGAATGTAGTATGTATTCGGTTGCGCAATCTGTGTAATAGGGAATATTATGAAATTGATAATGAACTAAGTTTGTGGTTTAGTCTTGAGTAATTATTTGGGTTAAGCTATCGTCTAGTTTTGTTATGGTTATGTATTCACATCTACACTAAGGTAGGATAATACTCATTATCATATTTTCTCTTCTAATGAGATGTCACTGTGTTAGTGGATAAATTTATAATATTTTCTAACAGGTTGTTGGACTTATAGTAGTTATTCTGTACAGTAACCTCACTGATGAGATTTACTGGGTAAATCTCTTGGGAGTAGAGGGGGAGTTGTTACATGTTGATTTTAGTTTTAGAATAATTAAATAGGTATGGCATTTAAAACACATTCTTAGTATAAAGAATACTAACTTTTAATAAAATATTGATTTGTCTTGAATAAGAACCTTTGGTAATTTAACGGATACAGGTATTTAAAATATATCCTTAATCCACATCATTTTTAAAAAGGCATTGCTTTGTTTTTGAATAAAACTTTTAATATGATTCAATTCATTGAATTTGTTGTCTTACCTTTTGCTTTTAAGATCCTGATGGTTTTATGAGCAGAAAACGTGTAGCATAATGACCTGCGAGTATACTGCTAGTATGTGGTAGTTATTTCACTTAGTTTTCACCCCTTTTAAATCACTATTTAGTTGTATTTTACGTTTGTTTACATTTTATTTCAATAATGTTTTGACATTAATTATTATATCCGAAATTCGGGTTATCTTCTTCTTTCTAGGAAATACCTGTCGTCTAGTTTGTACGGTCCGATAGCCAATTCTTGTTCCGTGGTACGAATTTGACAGATAACATTAATGGGATATTTGGTGTTGTGCTATTTGAAATCAATACCTTTGATTGTCCATGACGGCATATTATATTAGGGTACTTTTCTAGGAAAATTGGGTTTAATACTTAACTATAGTTAGGAATAATATTTTATTAGGATGTTAAATACACACATAAATACATTTGGGGTTGAATTAGATTACTTTAGATAAGTTTTCTGGTAACTTGTGGCGATCACCGGAAGTGTGATTTCCAAAATATGCATTGTCATATCCTACTTGTTGAAGCCATCTTGACTTCTGACAAAGGGGTTAAATACGCCGTAGCCATGAGGTTCGTGGGGAATTATTTTTCGTCTGCTTGCTGGGTAAGGTACCGGGGGTACGTGTTTGAGTTTGACTGTTCGCCTGGGTCGTCGCGAAGCCCGTGTATAATAACGAAACGTTCGTCGCCGATAGTGATCGGATTACAAATCACGTGGCAAAATCGCACAAGGGTAGGTACCCTAAACCATTTTTGGGAGTCTTACGACCGCGGTGAGCGAAGTCTGCTAACGGCCCGCACTACCGACTTCCTACATCAGATCTCCAGAGGGTTGTTGTCAACGACCTCGTTTGATTTCGTCCGCAGTCGCTGTGCTGTACCAGTGTTCCGGAAAATTCCAGACGCATCAGGGTGATGCGCTGTGATTGTTACGTAGTCCAGTTTTTAATAATTTGATGTCCTGCAGTCCTACAAGTTCTAAGCCAGTTTCCTGTCCGGGGTAATCATAACCAACACCAGTGGTGGAGAGTTCCATCGCTTAATGGGTTTCTACCAGAAATCAGGTATTTGAAAGTCTGTAAACCAAGGTATGAAAGACCTTCAGTCTAATAAGTGATAACTTCTGTGAATCTAATAAATTTATATTTTGATTTATCATTTAACTTTTATTTATAAGAATAATTCTTTAATCGTATTAATTGTGCTTAAACTTAACCTGTTGTAAACCTTAGTGATCACGGGGTAATATTAATTGTGTCTTTTACTCTAATAATTTTGAATTCAGAGAATTTCTCTTTAACTTTAGTCATTTTTCTTGTCATTTTAAATCATTTTGTATCATAAAAAAGCTCTAGGTAAATGTATACCTATCTATTTGATCTATGAAATTTTGTAAATACCCGTATTCTTTTTAATAGTAAATGCCATAATACCGACTCAGGCGTTTTATTTATTTAACTTTTAAGATAAACAGTATTGCTAACTATTTAATGACCCACACCTTTTGTCCCGACAGCTAGCCGAAGTGGTCTTCTTCTCTAAGCTCTAGGAGAACACTATAACCTTTTTTTTGTAACGGTTTTTCTAAATTCTAAATAATAATATACAAAATTTAGGAGGTTACCAACTAACACCGATTTTTGAGTTATAGTAAACAAACCCCGTTATAAGGGTTCATGAAGAAAAGGGAATAGAAGTAACTATGACACAAGCTGATTTCCGTTGTGAAATTGCAAGAAGTTTTAACAAGAACTAGTACAACATCGTCTTCTAAACGAGGTTAACCACGCCCAAGCAGTATAGAATCACAAATTTGTAAAAAAAAAAAAGGCGACCTATTTAGCATATACCTCCAATGGAAGTAGGATTAGATCAAATGGGACATTGACCAGTAATCGAAACTGTCAAAATGAGGTGCAAATTCCTTTTATGCAAAGGATTTACACATACAGAGTGTGACAAGTGTGGTGTGGCTTTGTGTCTAACTAAAACAAACAACTGTTTTAAAGGATTTCATACTTAATAAAAACGTTCTGTTAATTAAATACGACAAATAATTATTCCAATGTATTTCTTAAAAAATATATAAATAAATACAATTGTCTATTATATCTCATCCGGTACTTCTAGTTTGAGTCTCATCATCGTATTTAATCCCATTAGAAGAAGTGACGTCGCCTTTAAATGTTTAGCCCTAGGTCCCTTTTTATTATTGTATCATTTTGCATCTTTTATTTATATTTAATAAATTGTTAATTGTGTTCTGCTCTTTTATTTCCCCAAGTCAGGTAGCACATAGAGTCACTATTTAAAGTGATTTCAACACGACCGAAAGGCCCATGACAATATTTCAAATTATGATATCGATTAAAGATTTTATTTATGCATAATTTAAATTTTTGGCCACACAAAAAATCGAATAAAAAAACTATCAATTTAAGATTTTTTAAAATATTTTTCTACTATTGAAGAATATAAAAAGGCATCGAAAATATTTTTTTTTTTTCGGATCAAAATAAAAAATCATGCATTTAAGGGTTAATAATTAATAAATAATGTTTCTATTAAACAAATGGGTGTCAAACAAATCAGTTTATTTGTCTATAAATAACTATTTTCTCGGTGTAATTCTTGGTTCTAATGAAAATTCTCTGATTTGCCGAATTAACGTTTATAATGTCATTCTCTATTTTTAAATGTTTTGTTACAGCTTATTCCCCGACGGTCTGAGCAAACTATTTTCTTAATCAGCATAAAATGGCTTTTATCCAAAACACATAATAAAAAAAAAACGAAAAAAAAATAGGAATACGGAATATACTCATTTTAGTAAATGGCATAGGAAGTTTCAGACGTCTTTAACAACTCTAATGTACCAAAGTTTGCTTGTATGTACAGGATTTATAACTTAACAGAATCTTTATTACCTGAAAAGTTGAAGCGATGAAAGCAAATGATGATGACTGGGCCTTAAAAGTTATAGCGCAAGGAAGTTTCAACCAAATTGCCAAGTTGCTGAATTCTAAACTGTTAAGCAAATGAAATGAAATATAGGCAACATTCATCTATTTCAAATTTTGATATTTTAATAATATCAGAGTGTTCTAAGAGTTTGCTTTTTTTATAAATGTGAAGTAAGAATCAAATACATTAGTTAGCACGCCATTAGATCCTGTACAGTGGATTCATTAACCATGATAAGAGGACACCGGATGAAGGTACATATTAAGTAAGAATAACAGGCTTTAATTATCTCCATTCCAGCAAATAAATGCATCCTAGACAAAAGGAAAAAATCATATATTAGCAGTGGCAGCTTTTGCTAATTTAAAAAGGGTGTTTACTTTTTCTAATAATTTTATCGTTTGTAATTTCGGTTCAAAAGTTTATACAATCGCCAATATCGCTTTTTTTTTTATTTGGGTTGGCTGTTATTTGTCACCAAATATATGCATTCAAGAATACCGAGCAAAAGTTAATGAAATAGCTAAAAGTATTAGAAATGGTGAAAAAAAAGCGATGGGGATATCAATGCAAAGTCGTATATGTGGGGATCCACAAAAAGTGACCGCAAGGGCGAACATTAAGTAGAATGGATGGCGAACTTAAAATGGGTAGCGTATAACAAAGGACATTAACCAACTTTTGTTAGAGGTAATAGGAGTCCTTTATTGATGTAACTCTATCGACTCGGAAAATAGCAAAATATGTTGATACATGGGAAGTATTAGAGGAAGAAAATCTCACACAACATCCATTCATCTACTATGAAGTCAAAGCCTACAATATTACAAAAAAAGCACTAGGAAAAACGAAACACATGGTACATTGGGGAATTTTTAATGCAAATATAAAACTGAGACTAATAGTGGATTCGACTGGAATCGCACTAGAATGCTCTAGATCGGTGTAAGATCGCTTCGAAATTTGACGACTCTGCCCCGAAATTTGAATTGATCTATTTTACGAGCATAAGCAATAGGTGCGTACCAGTTGCTGTCATTATGTATCTGTTACCTGCATAGCCCTCAGAAAGTCTAGATACCGCTTGGCGTATACTGTCAATACAAAAAAATGACCCCATTCAAGCTTGTCGCCATGTTAGGTAAATTTATGTTTTGGCTACACTGATTTTTAGTTTGTGTGTTCTGTAATACGTGAACACCGATAATCTGCACTTTGTTATTAGTTATAAGTGAGTGAGACGCACAATTTCTAATTTCAAATTAAGAACAAAACTTTGACAAACCTATTTGATTTTCCTAGATCTGTTCAGACAGGACCGGTTTTATAAAATTTCTCGTTCTTGAAATGTTATTTTTACATGGTTATATATTATTGGATAAGTGGTTTGTGTACATATTGCTATGAGAATTATAGAGAAATTCAGTGAGATTTATGTAATATAATTCAAATTACAAGTAAACCATCTGTTCCTGTTTGGCAATATGGAGAAAATACCTACTTCAATGTCAAATGTACTATTTAAAAGAATGTGATTGTAAACCGGTCATTTATTTATATTATATTATGAAAATAAAAACTCGAATTTTTTAACTAGGGAAAGATATACTTACATCGGTAACAAGGTATTTTTAGAAATTACTAATAGATTACTCCTATTCCTATAGTTTATTTAAAAATGAATAATAGCAAAATTATATAAAAATATGGACCTTTGCCATAAAAACTGTGCTACCAAGCATTTTCAAATAAACTATAATGATAATTTGATTTAATAGAGCGAGTATAAGATCTCACCTGTTAGAGAAATTGGGGCATAGGGAAGAAATTATGAAGCAGGTAAGCAAAGTCATTGCAAAAGATAAATATATTGAAGTTATTTTAAAAATTTGATAAAAAACTAGTGGAACAACAAATGGAGTTGTCGCTATCGGAGATCCAATCAGCAGAAAGTAAAAAAAAACTTTGGGAATGTTGGAAAAGGGCACAGCAATAGGCCCAAAACAATTCCTTGGTTTTTTAATAAATATAATCTGAGATGCAAAAAATACTGCTAGAGTGGAGAAGCAGTATTGTTCTAATGTAGAAAACCCAGGGACATACAGCAGTGCACTAACCATAGGCGAATAGTCACTAAATTATACAAGAGTCCCATCTCGATTTTATTTTTAAATATTTTTGAGAATACCTATTATTATTTGTTACATTGAGTTTAATAAAACCACAGATTTCGAATGTATTGAAAGTTATTTAAAAAGTACCTCTATAAATATATAGAAAATGTGTATATGACTAACTGGTTTTATTAATCTTTTTTTGGGGTAGGTAAATATATTTTGAAAAATTTACATACTTCTTTTGAATAAAAGACAAAATATTTCTGTTTTTATTAACTGAACAATATTTTATACGAACATAATATATACCTATTTAAAAGAAAATATTACATTTTACAAGTATCGCATATTTATATGAAATAGCTTACTCAATAAGAAAGAATTAAATGAAACAAATTAATAAACAATGGATATGAAAAATTGCTTTAACAATTTAATCCTTAGATAAACTTATTCTTACATATTGCTTTAATCAATTTATTTACTATAAAAGTATATTTCCTATCATTTATTACATATAATAAAATAAAGCATAAAACATACAAACTATAATATGTACCTACTTAGAACGGAACTAATATTATTGTATCAAGGTAGTAATAGTGGACATTTTCCGAATAAAAAAAAGTAAAAAAGAAGTAACGGTCGACACGTTTTTCTGACTATTGGTCTTCATCAGTACGGTGCAGCCAAGTTCAAAGGATCATGGAACTTGTGTTGGAAAAATTGTACAATAGGTCACTTACAAGGAGCCAATAACACATTTGCCGTTTCAGCTAGTATCCCCAAATTTTCTGGGCTTATACTAAAGTCACAAAATGATTCAATGGTCTTCCTATGGCTATCAGTTATTCTTTCCTAACATTTTTTGGTATGCTACAACAAAACATACAAATTATTTGATTTTGTAAATACACAAATATTTGTGAAAACTTACACATGAAATGTTATTCCTTCCTTGTATCTTCTACCGTTGGATGCATTGTTACATTCACGTACAAAACAACAAGAGATTTTGAAAATCCTGTAAAAATTTAACACCAAACCACAAATGTTTTTTATTAAAATAAAACACTAAACGACTAAACTAAAAAATAATGTTTGAAATAAAACCTTTACTAGAAGAACAAAATAAACAACACAACAGATAATAAAATCGATTATATACGTCGAACGCCGATCTTACGCTTATTACTAAACGTGTGCCGATTCTGTCTTGTCAGAAGCGCCAACTTAAAATTTATTGACATTTATTTATCATGGCGCCCATCATATGGGGGGTCAAAATGTTTTTACGATGCGGTATCTAGACCTTCTGAGGGCTATGGTTACCTGTCACCAGTTTTGATTTTATGTTACTTGGAAAGTCTAAATCTTTTTATGACTGGTGATTGCGAATAAATATAGTAATAAGGTCCCATACAAAAACAAAGTATGTGAATAAGGTACAATAATTATTGCTATATCCACAAAGTGTTTAGTGAAGATGTCCATTATATTTAAGGATTTTATTTATGATGAAAACAAATGCCCATTAGCGGTAGAAACGTGAAAGATTTTATGTTCGGTAGTCGATTCTGATGGTAAGTCTAGAATGAGTTAAGGGTTGGTAGGTAATTATATTCTCAGCTCTAAAAAGATAAGACAAAATATTCTTATAGAAACTCTTTGAAGGTATTTACTTAAATGTGAAGAAAAAATGAAGGCTTTAGATTGGAAACTCCTTGTGGCAAGTAATATTTTACCCAATGAGAAACCTGAATTGAGCGAAGAACAGACTGAGGAAAAGAACTCCAATGAATGGTCTAAAAACATGACACGTATGGTTTTGGATAAGTATGATGAGTATATTGGGGATGTTGGGCCCATGAAGAAGTTTTGTACCAAGAAAAGAATGTGGGAATTCGTGGCAGAAGAATAAGATAATATGTTTGAAAATAATAAAACAGCTCAGCAGGTGGAAAATAGATTTAGAACAGTATTAAAACGGAAAAAGAATGCCACTGTTAATAATCATAAAAGTGGCAGTAAAAGAACAAAAGAAGAAATTTGATCAAAACAGTACTACTCAAGTATATAAAGAGTAAAGACATTATAAAAACTGAGAAGAAAAAGTCTGTGTCATTAACTGATGTCTTTAATAAAGCCCAAGAAGTTAAACTTAAACAACGGGATCAACAGCATAAAGAACGTGAAGATAATAAAGAACGGAGACACCAGGAGAAATTGCAATTACTAAAAGACTTGTTTAAAAATTTGTAGGAATCATAACTAATTTGTATTTCCAAGATTATTTTTATTTTTGTTTTGTTTTTCTTAAGTTCTAAAGAGAATTTTTTGTTTTGTTTTCCATAAGTTCTTGAGATGTTTTTGTTTGGCAGATTTTGTTTTTCTAAATTTAAGGTTCTGTATGTTTTAATAAAAAATTTATAATAATGTTTTATTTTATTTATATAAATCATATTCAGTAATCAATACAGCTATAATATGTACAATTTTGTAGGTGACACTCTTATATTAGATTTAAATATTTTCTTGTGGCAATGTTCTAGAAACATTACTACGTTTCTCTTCCCCTTGTCTCTTTAGTTCCCTTTCATTTTCATGATCATTTTCTTGATGAATATCAATGTCATTATCAGAAAGTACAGCATCTTGCCAATCATCGTTGTTGAGAATGCATAAGTTGTGAAGAACACAGCAACTTATTATAAAATCAGCAGTACGTAACACAGTAGAAAAATTAGTTCGAGTAAGTTGTCTCCACCTCGACTTCAATATTCCAAAAGTATTTTCTATTTTTACTGTAGTTTTCACAAGCACTTTTGTTAAGTGCTATTGAAAGGTGTTCGATAGCCGATACTTTATAAAAAGGTTTGCCATATGAACCTTTTCCTCAAGGGTTATTGGAAATTTTATAAGGCTAGGTGCGATATCATTTAAAAACTTTAAAATTTTGGTAGTTAGTAAATGGAACGTGGACTCTGCAATTCCTAATCGTCCTGTTACATCCCTTATAATGCATTTGTTTCCTGCAAACCTGAAAAATTTGCATATTATATAATTTTCTGTTGAAAGCTCTCAATGTGACATACCATAAAAATGATAATATAGCTACTTCCGCTGAAGTGGGGGTGCTACCTCCATGGTTTTTTTCCTTTAAATAATGATTCAAGTTTTTAAATTTCACCTTTAACATTATATAAGTACTCCGGTTCACTCTAAAATTTCTTTTGAACTGTGAAAAAAGTCGTATTAATTATTATTAATTATATTACCATGATTTACCACCTCTTTTTCAGAATATGATGCTACGATATCTACATATCCAATAATTTTGGGTTTTAATAATTTATTCTCTTTGCATTTAATAAGCTGCTGTCACTGCTACTTGATATTAAATAATCTATGGCTAATAATTTATTTGCAGAAATTATCTTTTCCGAAATATGGTTCACAAATTACTACAAAAATAATCTGAAAACATTTAAGAGGTCTGACACCTGAGCTGACAGCTAGAAGTTGCACTTAGTTGCACTATGAAAATGTACGGTTCTAAAATATTCGAATTCTGAACGAATACATTCATCAGTAAAATACGAATTTAACTTTACCCTCGTTTTGTACAAGTTAGTCGAATTCAAAAACATATGTCGCTTGTTCATGACAACCAGTCGAATACGCTGCACCAACAAAATTCGAGATAAATGCGCAATAATGCTGCCAGTCGAATCCACTATAAGTAACACGACTAAAGAGGAAACAAAAGTCACATAAAATTTGTGCAGGTATAATCAAAGAAGCGTAAAGGAATAGCAACATAGAAGTGCAGAAAGGGAAAAAAGCAGTACCATATTGGAAAATGAAATAATTAATGAAAAGAGGAAACAATGTTAAATTAAAAGAAGGCAACAAACCCGAGCAGCAAAAAACACAGACATAGATGAAGAAGAAAGAGAAAACATAAAGCAAGAGTACAAAAGCGTAAAATTAGAATTACAGAAACTAATACGGAAGACTAAGAAGAAACACTGGATTGACTTGTGTGAACTATTAAATAGAGATATTTGGGGAGAAGGACTTCACGCCATATGATATCCCTAAGAACCAAAAATTTCAAATCGCAAAAAAAATATTTCCTTATCCGGATGAAATGAATGGCAAATACACTAAAATAAGAATAACAGCTCCAAACTTTGACATCATAGAAATGAGAGAGACTACGAATAACATAAAAGTAGGAAAGGCGTCCGGGTTAGATAAAATACCTCCTGAGGCCATAAAGGAAATAGGAAAAGGAAACAGGATGGCTAGAAGTCCTTAATGAACTACTTAGACTACAGATAGTTTCAGATGAATGAAAAATGGCTAAAGTAATTCTATTGCCAAAAGGAAAACCAAATTCATACCGACTACTTTGTCTATTGAACACAATTAACAAACTATATAAGACATTGATTAAAGGTAGACTTGAAAAGAGAAGTTAAAACAAAAGGGCGGTTAGCATTTTAACCTTTCATTTCGCAATCCAAGAGTAGATACTTGTTCCAAATGCGATTTGTACAAAAACGAAATGGAAAGTGCAAATAACCTTAATAAGCGTAAAGAGGTCCAGTTAAAACGTGACTTGCATCATAGCAAAGATAAGAAGGCCTAGGAAATTATATCTAAGGATTGCAAAAATGCAAAATTGGAAGATTACCCTTTCGTTATTTCGTAAGATCTACAGAAGCAGTTCTATATTTCTGCCCTTACACTCAAATGTACTATAGTTGTCAACTTGAATGTGTCAACCTCGGTGTGCACCTTGAAGATGATGGAAACGGATTTTTTTAATTCGGGGACGAAAGTACTGGTAATTGCAGATGTAATGAAATAGGTATATGCCTTTTTGAATATGTATCGAATCAACTAAATACTGCTAAAATATCTTCTATATTCTGATCTAAAAACAGTGAGGGCCAAAACAAAAACCAAGGGATTCTTGCAGTTTACATTACTCTTGTGGCCAAAGGGAAAGTTAATTAAAGTTTACATAAATTTCCACAGGCCGGGAATACATTTCTATCTTGTGACAGAGACTTTGGCTTAACAGAAAAACCTAAAAGGCAGAAGAAGCCCGAAGTTTCTCGTGACTTGAAAAAAAAAAATAACAGTGAAACTGTCTGACAATTTTTTTAATTAATTGGTAGGCTTTAGCAAAAGAAGCATTGTCAACCGAAAATTTGGAAATTTCACAATGTGTCATGTTAAAAATTACTGAAGACTTATTAAAAGAAGGGGTAGTTAAAAATAAAAATAACTACAGTGACCTGTGCTCATTCCGTAGGGTGAACATTTTCAAAGAAAACATCAAAATTGGTTATTTTGAGAGTCTGCATGTAGGCCTTTCCATTTCGAGCCTAAAAACCTTGGCCAGCAGCCAAAATTAAAGAAATTCAAAGCAAGATTCCATATGTTAAAGAAAAAAATAAAGCCTATTACGAGGAACTGCTTTAAAAAATAAAAGAATAATCATTATTGTCCCTCCTTTGTCTTATTGTAGGGTGTCTTATTAGATTAAAATAGTTTTTTTTTTGTTATTTTTAATATGCGTCATTTTGTTATATAGGCCGTTTTGTAAAATAAGTGCAAAGTTTTTTCCAAATAACAAGAGTTTTGATTATTAATAAAGAAAATAGACATATTGAAGTAAATAAAATACTTTGTTGCAAAAAGGTTTTTATTTGTGTTCTGTGTACAAAAGTTTTTGTTTTCATTCCAAAATTTTAAAATTTGCACTTACGACCTTCTGCATATTTCACTCTTCATTTCTTGATGGAACTTAGTCATTGCTTAATTTAAATGGTTTTCCTATAAAAGAATACCGATGACATTGTATCCATTTACGCAGTTTTCTGTTTTAGAGTTGAATATAAAACATATGACTATTTTGTAAGATGTGTTCCGTTAACAATCATTGAATTCACACACATATTTCCGATTTAATAAATTCGCAGTTTTATTTAAACACGCTTTTTACTTTCCTATCTGTATACAGATATAAGGAAAGTATAGGAATTATGATTTTTTTCGACCTCGAGTTTTCGACGGATTTTTACGTTTTGACTATTTTCGCGATGATGTCTGTGTGTCTGTGTGTGTGTGTGTGTGTGTGTGTGTGTGTGTGTGTGTGTGTGTGTGTGTGTGTGTGTGTGTGTGTGTGTGTGTGTGTGTGTGTGTGTGTGTGTGTGTGTGTGTGTGTGTGTGTGTGTGTGTGTGTGTGTGTGTGTGTGTGTGTGTGTGTGTGTGTGTGTGTGTGTGTGTGTGTGTGTGTGTGTGTGTGTGTGTGTGTGTGTGTGTGTGTGTGTGTGTGTGTGTGTGTGTGTGTGTGTGTGTGTGTGTGTGTGTGTGTGTGTGTGTGTGTGTGTGTGTGTGTGTGTGTGTGTGTGTGTGTGTGTGTGTGTGTGTGTGTGTGTGTGTGTGTGTGTGTGTGTGTGTGTGTGTGTGTGTGTGTGTGTGTGTGTGTGTGTGTGTGTGTGTGTGTGTGTGTGTGTGTGTGTGTGTGTGTGTGTGTGTGTGTGTGTGTGTGTGTGTGTGTGTGTGTGTGTGTGTGTGTGTGTGTGTGTGTGTGTGTGTGTGTGTGTGTGTGTGTGTGTGTGTGTGTGTGTGTGTGTGTGTGTGTGTGTGTGTGTGTGTGTGTGTGTGTGTGTGTGTGTGTGTGTGTGTGTGTGTGTGTGTGTGTGTGTGTGTGTGTGTGTGTGTGTGTGTGTGTGTGTGTGTGTGTGTGTGTGTGTGTGTGTGTGTGTGTGTGTGTGTGTGTGTGTGTGTGTGTGTGTGTGTGTGTGTGTGTGTGTGTGTGTGTGTGTGTGTGTGTGTGTGTGTGTGTGTGTGTGTGTGTGTGTGTGTGTGTGTGTGTGTGTGTGTGTGTGTGTGTGTGTGTGTGTGTGTGTGTGTGTGTGTGTGTGTGTGTGTGTGTGTGTGTGTGTGTGTGTGTGTGTGTGTGTGTGTGTGTGTGTGTGTGTGTGTGTGTGTGTGTGTGTGTGTGTGTGTGTGTGTGTGTGTGTGTGTGTGTGTGTGTGTGTGTGTGTGTGTGTGTGTGTGTGTGTGTGTGTGTGTGTGTGTGTGTGTGTGTGTGTGTGTGTGTGGTGTGTGTGTGTGTGTGTGTGTGTGTGTGTGTGTGTGTGTGTGTGTGTGTGTGTGTGTGTGTGTGTGTGTGTGTGTGTGTGTGTGTGTGTGTGTGTGTGTGTGTGTGTGTGTGTGTGTGTGTGTGTGTGTGTGTGTGTGTGTGTGTGTGTGTGTGTGTGTGTGTGTGTGTGTGTGTGTGTGTGTGTGTGTGTGTGTGTGTGTGTGTGTGTGTGTGTGTGTGTGTGTGTGTGTGTGTGTGTGTGTGTGTGTGTGTGTGTGTGTGTGTGTGTGTGTGTGTGTGTGTGTGTGTGTGTGTGTGTGTGTGTGTGTGTGTGTGTGTGTGTGTGTGTGTGTGTGTGTGTGTGTGTGTGTGTGTGTGTGTGTGTGTGTGTGTGTGTGTGTGTGTGTGTGTGTGTGTGTGTGTGTGTGTGTGTGTGTGTGTGTGTGTGTGTGTGTGTGTGTGTGTGTGTGTGTGTGTGTGTGTGTGTGTGTGTGTGTGTGTGTGTGTGTGTGTGTGTGTGTGTGTGTGTGTGTGTGTGTGTGTGTGTGTGTGTGTGTGTGTGTGTGTGTGTGTGTGTGTGTGTGTGTGTGTGTGTGTGTGTGTGTGTGTGTGTGTGTGTGTGTGTGTGTGTGTGTGTGTGTGTGTGTGTGTGTGTGTGTGTGTGTGTGTGTGTGTGTGTGTGTGTGTGTGTGTGTGTGTGTGTGTGTGTGTGTGTGTGTGTGTGTGTGTGTGTGTGTGTGTGTGTGTGTGTGTGTGTGTGTGTGTGTGTGTGTGTGTGTGTGTGTGTGGTGTGTGTGTGTGTGTGTGTGTGTGTGTGTGTGTGTGTGTGTGTGTGTGTGTGTGTGTGTGTGTGTGTGTGTGTGTGTGTGTGTGTGTGTGTGTGTGTGTGTGTGTGTGTGTGTGTGTGTGTGTGTGTGTGTGTCGCATAACTCATGAACCGGTACACAGAAAAACACCAAATTTTAAACTTAAGCTTTGTTCCAGCGTCCAATGAGCTGATTAGATTTTGGGCAGAGTCGGAACATCTAGGGGGGTACTTTATGGGGGGTAATTTTTATATTTTATGGAATATATCTGTTATTTACGTTTGGGGAAGAAAATTCTTTAAATAAAAGTTACTTCTTATATTATTATATAAAATTTTTGTTCTATACAAAATTTTCCTAAAATGGTTCGTATTCGAGAAATTTGACAAAATGTAAAAAAATATGTTTTTATAAAAATTGTTCAAACAAAAGTTGTTTCTAATATAATTTTCTATAATTGTTATCCCTGACATAATTTCTCTAAAATAGACCGTATTCGAGATATTTTAGAAAATGTGTAAATTTCGAAATTTGAAGAAAACTCAAAAGCGGATAAAGAAAAAAACAATAAATTTTAAACTTAAGTTTTATTTCGGCCTGACGTGAAATGATTAGATTATGGACAAAGTCAGAACATCTGGGGGGTATTTTATGGGAGGCCGTTCTTATATTTTATGGAATATATCAGTTATTTATGTTTGGAGAAAAAAATAATTCAAATAAAAGTTACTTCTAATATTATTATCTATAATTTTTGTTTTATGTCAAAATTTCCTGAAATGGTCCGTATTCGAGAAATTTGATAAAATGTGCAAAATTCTGATTTTTATGAAAATTGTTGAAATAAAAGTTGTTTGCGATATCGATCTCTATAATTTTTATTTTTACATGATTTTTCTAAAATAGACCGTAATGGAAAAATTGTAGGAAAAGTGCTAAATTTAAATATTTTAGTATTTTCGTTTTCAATGAATATCTATAGAAAAATGTTTCGAGGTAGATGTATGTGGAAAATGTATATATTTAGTTTATCCTCTAAAAGTTTATGGAGGTTCTGCAATAGGTTGTACAAAATAACCGGAAAAAGCCTGTAATAACTAGATAGGAAAGTCATGTGTTGGACACATCAGATTTTTAAATTAACACAACTAAAATTGACTTATGGTGAATTTTAGAGTTTGATAGCTTGATTGGAAACATCGAGATAAAATAATGTAGAGAGAAAATAAACACTATTTTGCGATATGAAAAGTGAACGCATTTTAAGTGGCATTTTAATTAATTTGACGTTTATAATTTTATATTTGAAGATTGACTGAACGAAAATGTTTTTATATCATTTAAAAAAATGGTATTTATTCTCACTAAAACTGACTAACTCCACTTGCTAGAGTTTGGCATATGACGTAAAACTGTGCATACACTTTTAGTATCGCCATAGCACCCCCTCTTTATTTTATATCAATGATTGGAAAGTTCGTATGCCCCGCCCTACTTTGTGACGCCAGCCTGTGCGTTGCGCAAAATATGCTGATTTAAGTAATTTTATGAATGTTTCACTATGCTATAGGCATTTGTTAACGTGTGATATCTCTTTTTAACTAAAAAATTTCATGAACGTATAAACGTATAAACGTATAAAAACAGTACAATTATTAAAATTGAATTATTTTTTGTATGTTGTCTATTTTGAAATAATGTGTTTTTATGAAATGTAACTCGTTGTTCACTGCACAAATGCACCTATGGAGAAACCGCCCCTGTATCTAACGTAGACAAATTTTAAAAAAATATTACATTTTTTATGAAGGATGAAATAAGCCATGTTCACATGTGAGATATGCTGTTTTATAAATTATATTGTAATAGTTAGTCGCTATACAAGTTATTCTACACAATCAGTTCGTTAAAAAAGCCAAAAGTTTTTAAATTAAGCCCAATTGAAATTTAAAATTTGAAATTATACGTCATCGGGAATAGACCAGTCAGCTTGTGTCGAAGTTTTTTTTTGTTATACAAAACCAAGCCAACGTACAAACCGACACACATAATATCGAAGTGAACGCACATCTAAGTGACAGCACCTAACCTAACGCCTAACATTAGTTTTATAGTTCTTTGTTTTGGTTTAATTTTATTATGGATTTATAAAAGTTGAATCAAGTGTTATACCCATTGTAAACCAAAATATGATTACCGAGATATTACTGCATTTTTTAACAATACTCAGTCTACAAAAGACAGAAAGGTAAGACTTTATTTATAATTTGTTTTAATAGTAGGTAGTTACAGTTTATATAGAGCAATACACCTTATAGTAAAACATATTTATCTCAGGTCATTAGGATTGTCGAACAGTAACAGTTTTTCAAAAATAAACATATTACCTTTACTTCATTTATTTTTATAAGAAGTACATTTTTGTATATGCATAATTACTTTTTGTAATGGTACATACACTCTTTTACATTTATTGTACACATGTCTAATGTTTACATGGATAAATCTATGATAATATTTCTAAATTCAGATGATAAGAACACAAATATGTTTATGTTTTATGAAATAATTTGGAACACAGAAAAATAATAAAAATTACTAAAAATATCTGATAATTAGGCCAAATATTTAGAGTAGGGTTCTTGAAAAAAACTAAAAAATTAATCACTTTATTAAATAATGTTTTATTTTTAGATCTGCCAAGCAAGAATATGGAGATAATTACTTTTACCATGTACAACTTAAGAGAGAAGGGACAAATTACACCTAAACATAAAGTTTGGCAAAAACTTTATGATGTGGTTGTTGTAATTAACAAAAATGAAATTTTTAGTGCACAATGCTTAGGATATGCTGCATCTCAAGGTTTGTAATATTTATTACGCTTTTTTGTTTTTATATAATAATAATAATTGTCATTTATTGAACTGGATATTCAGTCCAATAGGCTATTGACCGAAGTCCTTCTGCCTATTGTTTTTATATCACATATAATAAACAATGTATAAGGCCCATTATTCCTATAAATATTTTTTTCTAATTTTGACATATAAAATGACATTGTAATCGCAGCAAGTGTTAAAATGATCTAGAAATAGATTTTGTTAGTGAACCTAGTAATAATTTTGATGCTGCAGAGCATCTATGAAATTTTGAGTTAAAATCTATGCTATATTTTTAGACTATTTTTATACCCTTTTCAAAAATTGTATGCTCCTCGTTTTCTGCAAAAATAAAAATGCTCTGATAGCTTCAAACGAAGTCATCAGAGCATCTCTGTTTTTTTAAAGTTTTTTCTGTAAAAACAGCAATACCATATTTTTATGCACTTCTATTATAAATTAAAAAAAAAATTATATTTTTAAAAAATACATGGTGCTTTGTTGGAACAAAGTCAGCAGGACACTTCAGTTTTTCAATTTGTTTTTTTATATTTAAAAACAACTACTTATGACACATGTTTGGGCTATTTTAAAATCCTAAAAATGTAAGTATATTTGTTTTCAGAAAAAAAACTTTAAAGTCAGTAAGGAATTGCAAATTTTTTTAAAAATGTCAAATTTTTCGGAATATTTTATAATATTGTAGGAGCCTAAAAACGTGGTGTGGTAAAAAAAAAACTGGAGTGCTCTGATGGATTCGTTTAAAACTAACAAAGCATCCCGTAATTTTTAATTTTATATTACTCAAAAGCCTAAAATGAGACATAGCTGTTTAAAAAATAAAAACCTGTATTTTTAAAAATAACACCTTTTTTTGAAAAGCTCTATAATATTTCAAAAATCTGAAAATGTGGTGAGATTGTTTTTTTTTTAAGTTTTAAAATGCAGAAGTGCTTTACTGGCTTCATTCAGAGCTAGTAAAGCTCTGCTCGTCTTGTTATATAAAATAAGGCATTTTGTAGCTGGTTATATAAGTAGTTATTTTGTAACTGCATATCTAACCCTTTTATTTTTTTCAGGCGGTTGTAAACATGTAGCTTTTTTTGCTGTTGCTTTATAGAAGAAGTGAGGAACCATCTGTAACATCTACTGTGTTGTTGGAAAGGGTCTAATTATCAAAATACATAAATATTGATGTAGACTTGGCTAGATTGTTAAAAAACCTCTTTCAAATGTTTAATGGCTAGTTATTCTTAGGATTTGTATATAAATATTTTTTTTTTATTTGTAAATAAAGTTTTTTACTTCATTTTTCTTATTTAAGTACTTTTATTTTTTATTACAAGGTTAATAAGTAAAATTTTCAGATTTTTACATTTTTGTTTGTAAACAATAATTGAAGGGTTTTTATTAAAAATAAACAATGTTAATAATAATAATAATAATAATAATAATAATAATAAAGTGCATCCCATGTTTTTAAGTAATGGCTGAATATTCTTAAACCCTCTATCTGCCATTATATGGGATCCAGGAACCAGTTTGTTTAAATACCCACATTTTTCTATTATTTCTTTATCACTAATTTTTCCAGAAAATGATGAATAAATTCGCTATCTTCAAAACTTTCAGGGGATTTTCTTCCAGAATGGTTTTTAGGTTATACACCTAAGAATTTATAGTAGCCTCATTTTAAATTTCCTCAAGAAGACAATTAGCAGAAGTTGCTGCTACATCTTATGTTAAGAAATTGCTGCTACATCTTATGTTATGTTGAAAATGGGGTGTTAATACACTGCGACCTAAAAGATCTATTGTGCCCCCTTCTATCGCCAATGCACAAAGGAAATGTCTCAATGCCTATATCGACCCTTCCAATCCTATATCAAAAAGTTGACGAGAAACATCGCTAGTAGAAGGTTGATTTTCTTCTTTCCAAATTTCTAGGATCACTAATAAATATTTGTGAAGATGAGTGTGAATCATTATCACATTCTGGAACAAAACACTTTTTCGTAGTTTTAATATTTATAAAAAGTACAAAATTAAACACTCAAATTCCAAATAAATTCTTGATTGAGATACTATGATAGATGACATACAGTGCTGCCATTTTGCCATTTTCTGAATTATTAAATAACTTTTAAAACAATGAAACTTTAAACATGGTAAATGTTTAATCAGAAATAATACTTTCAAAAATCATTTGATGGTATATATTTAAAAGATATTTTTTAACGATGTTTTAGAAGTCTAAAAGTAAGAAGGAGTACACAAACGAACGTACATCATTTCTCGTAAACATTCTAACCGGCAACGTTGTGGCGCTAGCTCCTATTGGTCTATTCTCGGTGACGTCATAAATTTTAAAAAAATCATAACTCTGGCAAATGAATAGATAAAAAAATATAAAAAAAAGTAGTTTTATTTTCAACTCTATTATTCATAAAAAAAATTTCAAAATTTTTGAACATCCCCCATTGAACATGCAATTAAAATTCCTTTAAAAACTGATCGGTAAATAGAATTAGAAAGTGTACTGTTTACACCGGATTGAAAAATCTATTTCTATTTTAGCTTAATCTACATCCTAAAATAGAAGTAAAAGTTCATATAAATATAGGTTCGAAAACGTTTTGTTTCCGAGATACAGGATGTTAAAAGTGAATTACTGGTGACGTATTTTTGTAAATATTTACTAAACATTTTAAGTGAAATTTGGTACAAATGCTAAACATTTTACGTTCTATTTAATATAGTAAACGCCAGTTTTTGATCATCTTCATAAGAAAGGGACTTACAGTTAAATTGTCTAAAGTTTTTTGTTGACAGTATTTAACATTTTTGAATACAAAATTTAGAAAACCAATTTTCAAGAGAAAAGCATTTGACAATTCCATGATAAGTTGATGTTATCTTATTCGAAAGTATAAACAATAATTAGTAAGCATGTGGAATCAGATATTTTATTTTTCATTTTTGGAAAATCGGTGACTAAAGAAATTTTAGTAAATATTTACAAAAAGTGCCATTAAGACTTTACTTGTAACACCCTGTATCTTGGAAATGAAACATTTTCGGACCTATGTTTATATAAACTTTACTACTATTTTAAAATGTAGATTACGCTGTTTAAATATGACCATCTAATTTTTCTAATTTAAGCACGCAGTGTAACAAATGTATCAATTAAATGTTATTTCTTAATTGGTTGACAGGCTCATGTATATCATGTATAGCCGAAAGCAAAAGTTCGATATCTGAAGTTATGCTGATGATGGAGCGGTTTATCGAAGGTAAATTAGAAATATTTTAGGCCTGTATTACCATTAAAGCAGATTGTAATTATCGTATTTAACCTTAGGCACTATTAACATGCAAAATACTATAATTAATCCTGTTAGGAGCTACCAATAATAGTACAGCCTGTAAACAGTTTTCACGCCTAAATTCATTTATAGAGAAGGAATTTGAATACAATTTTGTATGATTTTATTAATAGAAGATATTAGATCATAGGAAAATAACCACAATAATAAATACTTTTAAACAGTATCACAATTCGAAATTTTTTAACCAATATAAAATTAAAATATTACAAATGAAATGCAATTAAATGAGATTAAGGAAAGCAGAGCATGTCGTCGTTAATAGAGAAATGCCATTTATTTGTAAAAATATCGATTTTACAGGAAAAAGAAATAGTAAATTGCGCAACAAGAGTGGATATAGACAATTCACTCGAGTTGAACAATATATTTTTTCTATGGTCCACTAACGAAAATTTAAAAATAAAAAAATATTTAGCGGTACCTAAACTGGGGAATGATAAATTATATTTTTCATTGCGACCTCACATGTTATTACCTTTTCCCCTTCAGATTTATAGGGGATGGAAGGGTTATTTCTTTTTACTAACTCAGTTTTATAAAATTCGGGAGAGTAGAATCGGGTTCTTAGACACAACGCAAATTTTTATAAATTCAATTTAATTTTTGACAGCGTCTGACATTTATTTCAGAGGTTAGATGTACCGAAGAGTAACAAAAAAAAAAATATATAATATGAATATAAAAAAAAAGATACCACGCCGTGATTCAGTAGGTAAAATAATAATTATATATATCATGCAATTGTATCTACAAATTATCGTTACAATCTGAGCTACACGTCCGCAAATAGGCCTAAATGTTACAAACGGTAATCCAGAATTGTAAGTAAGCTTTATAAAATGGCTTTACCTTTATATATAACCCTAATATTATCAATTTCTAAGGTAAATTACGTGAATTATCTCGATTATCTCAAAACCTTTGTAGGTAGAATCGCAATTAGTGGACCCCGGTTGAAGTCATGTGGTACCCACGATAAATGGGGCCCTTTGCTATAAGGAATAGTCTTACTTTATATCTCTGTTGTCCCGTCGTCCTCAATATTGCGTCGTACCTCTGGCCTGTCTGTACAAGGAGGGCTAGATCCAGCCGATTTGCTGTAGGGGTTGGTTCTGGGATACCTGGCTTCCTAAACTAGCTAAACATGCACTCAATCCTTGTAGAATGTTAGCTGGCAGTGTTCAAAAGCTGTAGCAGTTTAGTGATAGTACCACGAAGAAAGCTTGGAAGGAAGTGTATTAGTCCGAAGGAAAGTCGATAGATCCCACAGAAAGAAATACCCAGATAGATAGAAGTAGAATAAGTATTAAAGTAGAAGCTGAAGTTAAAGTTGAAGGTGAAATTGAAGGTCTGTAAGAAGGATTAGTATAAGCCACACATATAAACAGCCTTAAGCGATAGGTAAGCCATGTAAGAGAATAATTATATTTAATATTAGACACTCACCTTTAGGTGTAGGGCGACCTTTTTGTAGGAATCACAGTCAAAGATTATATAAAATCCACCGAATGGTGTAGAAATCACAAAGATTTATCAACTAATTCTTTAGACTGGTTTCACAGTTTTAATTCTTTTAGCTCAAGTCAAATCCTAGATACACTAGAGAAAATAGCACATGCTACCACAAAGTTGAGCAGATAAAAACTGATAAAAGGAAGTTCCCAAAATGGTGGGAAGTCAATGGAAGGTCTTGATTATTAAAGACTAGCAGGACAAAGTCTGGTAAGAGTGTGGCCCCTCAGTAAAAGAAGAATGTGACACTTCATAAAAGTGAATGTAAACAAAAACAAACAATAATTAACCTATATTTAAAACCATCAGATATGTAAAAGAGTTATGTGTACTATTTCTTGTAGCAACAGGCATTTCTTTGGGTTCTAAAGTATTCATTAAAAGTAATCATTCTAACAAAATAATAGGAAAGGTTAGAATAGAGTTGAAAGTAGAATAAGCTACAAAATTAGAAGTCTTACGATTCATACAACGGTTTCTGTAAGTAAAACAAATCCAAAATAGAATAGGCCTAGATTATAAAGTAGATTAATGTAGAATAGGTTAGATTAGAATAGAATAACTTAGATTAGGGTGGAATAGATTGGGATTAGATTAGAATAACTTAGAATAGATTTAGGATTAGATTAGAAGTTAAATTAAATCATAAATAAAAATAAAGTTGTGTATTGTTTACTAGCTCTGCCATTTTAACTTGGCTACGATATTTTGACCCGTAACAATGTGTCCCGCTAAAATAAACAGGCCACAGGCCACTTACCATTACATATATGCTGTTGAAGAACTCTTGAGGATATACAGCAGACGTCCTCAGAATTGCAATATCTTTAATAACTCTTTGTTTCGTCGTTTCTTTTTTTTATAGGAACGCTTACTGAGATACAGTTGTTGCAATAACAGACTGATATCCCTTATGTTTTAGCCTCATCTAGACGGGTTATGTAAAATTCAGATGGGTAGTATTTTGGTATATATCCTTCTGGTAATTTTAAGTCACTTAAAATGGTACAAATGTGTTTTTCGTATGTAGGTATATCCACCATATTTCCTTAAATAAAAAAAATTACCAACTTTAGTTAAACCAAATGCTAATACTCAGATGGGTATTAGTTTAGTCTATCGTCCTTTCATAATTTTAGGTCACATAAGGTGGTAGAAATATATTTTTTGTTAAAGTAATCCATAACACTTCTAATGTAAAAAAATTAATATTAACATGTTTTGTTGCAGTAGGTGGCCGTGATAAATAGGCGGCCATGCTTTTAACAGATGAGGTTTATATTGGTAAATTACATTAAGAGACTGTATAGTAAACCAGCAAACAAAAATATTCTTATGTAAAACATTTCTTGTAAGCATTTGCAATAAACAATTTGAGAAAATTGGAATGCTTTGAAAAGTACAATTTATGTAAATACTGCAAAGAGTTGAGTCAAGTGCAAATATGTCATTCAAAATTAATATATTTACCGAATTTAATGGAAATTTACGACCCTGAGGCCTATTTCATAATGAATTACAAGCTAATACTATTATTATTGCAACTTGGATCTTGTAATTTTCTGTTTTCCTAATAAAAAAAACAAATGTACAAATTACTACTTGTAAAATAATAAATACAAGTAAATATTACCAGGTTCTGTTTCATAATACCTGATAATGATATCTATTTTTGAAAATTATTAGTATTTAATGTAATACAAGTTACAAAAGATTATTTACCCATATTTTTCAAAGTACTAGTAGGGTTAATTGGTTTTTGACTTATTCTGGTACAAGAAGTGTTATGCTATTGTGGAAAATTTACTTTTTGACTCATCTAGTGATGAAGAAGAGCCCTAAAATGTTTAGCGACGCAGAAAAACTTATAAGGTGAGCATAAATTTTAGTTTTGAATCTGCATATAAATATATTGAACGATTTAGAATACCGTAAGAGAGCTTGTTAAAAGAAATAGGACATATACTCAGAAATCAGTCAAGAAAAGGTGGAGTACTTTCTCCTAAGCAATAGGTCTGCATAGCTTTACATTAATTTGGCAGTGGTAGTCAATATCACACAACCGCAAATATGCATGGCGTTAGTAAATCAAATGTTTACCGTTGTGTAAAAGCTCTTGTTAGAACTGTGAATCAACGGTTATTTTACCTATTTTTTACATGCCCACAAAACATAGCATCTGATGCTAAAAGTTTTTTTACAATTGCTAACTTTCCGCAAATATGTCGAGTCATAGATGGTTCCCTTATTCCTATCGATGCTTCTTCTGAAAACGAACTCGCATTTGTAGATCGGCACGGTAACAATTCAGTGCATGTTTGTTTGTGTGAGTGCAAGGTGGCCAGAAAGTGTACACGATGCTTCAGTTCTTCGAAACAGTACAGTTTATCAAATAATGAAAGAAAATAATATATTTCCTAACACAGTACTACTTGGAGATTCTGGATATCCTCAAAAATGTTGGCTTATGACACCCCTGCATCATGATCCTAATAACGACGCTGAAAGAAGGTATAACCGTCGGTTAAAGGCAACAAGACAAACTACAGAGCGTTCATTGGGAATATTAAAAGAAAAATTTCCTTGTTTGCTTCATCTTCGTTTGGATCAAGTATGTGCTGGAGAAGTTGTAAAATGCTGCTCCAATCTCTGCAATTTTTCAAGAAATAGCAAAAAAGATGATGAAGTTATATCTGTAGATAAAGAAGAAGAAGAAGTGAATTTTCCTTTAGACAACATTGAAAACGAGGCAGATAGGGAGCCGTTTCCAATAGCAAGATCTAGCCAACGGCAAATAATCAATTCATAGGTGTAAAATAATCATAATAATCGTAGGATAAAAATATTGAACACAATTTTGGATTAAATAATCTTATTTAACTAATAATAAGTATTTTTTAAATTCATGGTAAACTCGTCTATCCAGTAATGTTAGTATCACCAAAAGAGATATTTTCCTGATTAATAAGAACAATGTCACTCTAATGGTCAGTTAATTGATCAAGAGTAACCAACTATTGGTTTTATAACAGCAGTATAACCACTTTGGGTAAGGCCCATTTCAATATCTTTCATTCTGCAATCTAATTTGGTTTTATATATCTGCAATTTTAGGAGTTCAATTTGTAAATTCCTTTTTTCATCTACAGAATTGGGTTCTACTATAAAGTAATGTAAATAATGTAAGTTTATAGGTATAGTAAAAAATAAAATGAAAAATAAAGGTAGGTTAGATCTCATCGACATCAGCAATAACATAATGTTGGCTCATTTTTCTGACTACTTTTTGTAAGAAACGTACTTGACATCACTTGAACTGTTTGTTTATCTTTTAGCTTTCTGTAAGCTTTGACTAGAAAGTGTAGCTACTGAATATGAAGGAGTTGACTTATGACACCTAAATCTTTCATGTTGCTTTCAGTTATCAAATCCATTTATTCTGGAACTTCAAGTCCAACAATAACCGGAGAATCATTTGCAATAACGAGGAGAAACTCATTGTCTACTTCCGTTAACATGTTAACATGAAGGTGTAGAAGATTTAATGATATTTTAAACCCGTTTGGCTATCTAATATTTTTTATTATGATTTTAAATTCTTGAATTACCCAAATCAAACTTACCGTAATTAATTTTCAAACATTCGACCACCAAACATCTCTTAAATAAGTCCAATCTGTGTTGGAAGGAATTACACCAATTGATTTAGCATAAAGATTTAATTCTTTCCATGCTACAATTTTATAATTTTTATTGAGTTTGTCACTCAAAGCACTTTTTTTCATTTTACTTAATACAAAAAGTTTTAATTCTTGCATATCAGCTCTTTCTCCCATTATCAATTATGATCTACTTTTAACAAAGAAGATCAAAAAATACAGCAACTATTTGTTTTAATTTTATAACCTCACTTTTAGAATGTTAGATTACTTGTAGATTTGTAAAATTTTACTTGTAGAAACTTACTTATAATAATAGTAAGGCCATTTCGATATGAAACAGAAATTACTAGAGCTTGTTATTAGTAACTTGTGATTTGTACTTTTTATGTAAACTGGCGGTATAAATATTAAAAAGTTGGGGACTCAAAACAGATCCCTGTGGTAGACCAATGCTGGTGTAACGAGGACCTAGGAGCTTATTTTCATTTGATTAATATACCGTTCAAAGTCATCCAATATGCAGACGATATATGCATCTACACGGAACAAAAGAAATATGACTCTTCCCTTACATCCTTAAACACAATTATGTCTAGTTATGTCTAGTTATGTAGCCCTCGTAGTTTAAAACTTTTCACTATCACAATAAATTGAGTCGTGTCGTAAAATCGCAATTCTAGTAGGTTTATCAGTAAGCTGATCAATTAACGTTTTTTTTTTGCAAAACAACTTATTTCCTCTACCGTCCCCACTCCGGCAAAAGTTCGACTTTTGATAAAAGTAGATGTTTTCCAGGACGTCTGTGTTCGCTTCGAATAATCGTTTTTACCAAGTGTACCGGATTAGAGTGAATACCGTTATTTCTTCGGAGATAGTGAGAAGTTAATCAAGGTAGGCCTTTTATTTAAAATTCCGTCTAATAATTCTCCCTGCAACATTCATTTCCGTTTCTATTAATTGCCTAAAAAAATTCGACCAGTATTTTGGATTTCTTATTACCTGTCATGGTAACAAATTGGATTTAGATCCGGAGGCTTTAGCACCCTTCAACCATTTTCGCGTTAATCAGGGGTGATAGTGGTATTCGCTTGCTTCCCTTGTCGAGAATCAGAGCTGTTTTTTTTTGTAGAAGCTATGGACTACCAGATGTCTATATAAGAGAAATTTGAAACCGAATAAATAAAGTTAAAATCGTCAATATTCCCTGAAGTGTTGGTCGAACAATACCGATTTAAGTCACCTGTATTTGGACTATTGTGCATAGCAAAATAATATTGCGGGGAGGATATTAAGCGTCATTCTTACAAAGGCAACCGTCATATTTTTTTTCTCTCATAAGTGCAGAGTGATACCGTTCACCGCCGTTCATGAATTGTCCATATTTGATTACTGAGAGTAACTTATTAACTTTTAATTTCTAAAACCTATAGTTCGAATCATATTTAATTTTACTATTGTAGACCTTTTGTCTTATGGCTAAAACCGGTTGTTTTCATTAGTAGAAAAGAATTTGTGCTAAGAGTGTTAGTGCCCACCGTTTTATTTTTTTTAAAGGAATATTATTTTTATTTTTCTCATGGATATAGCATGGGTCATAGTTAATTTTAGCGTTATAGCACTTTTCTGTTAATACCGAGACCGTCTATTTTATCAACAACACATATATTCTTCAATTATTTTATTACCGCTATTAAATATACATACATACCGATTTCACCCTCGTGCCATTTGTTTTATTTTATTTATTACTTATTTATTTTATTTTGTAAATATATTTTTAATTATAATTCCTGAGTTTAATTTTGAATTACTCCTTTTATTTTCCGTTTTCAGAGCTTAGGTACTAATAGGTAAAAGTGCAGTGAAAAATTTTATTTACTTTATTACCCCAGTGTAGGTCAACTAAACAGTGAAGGTCTGGTCGTCTTATTTATTTTTTTTTGTTTGTACCTGGACTCCACTGAGTCTGCTAAGGGCGTACTCTAAGTGCACCACAGGGCCGCAGAGTAGACTGCGTTACCAAAACTGGCGCCTAAGCAACCCTTGTTCGAAGAACAGCTTAGCGCCACCCCAACCCCTTTTCTTTATTTTTAGAGACGAAGAAAAGGGTCTCACAATATGCTAGCAAAATCTGCAATAAAAAAAGGAACCAACACCATTCATAACATCTGTAGCCCAGATATTGTCGCCCAATCCAACAATATGAGAAAATGGAGGCATGATTGGTCACAATTCTGTTGCACTTATTCGAATCAGTACCGTCAAATGGGGTGAAATGGATCAAAAATATCGGGTTTTTCAAGATTCTGCCTTTATTATTTGATTTTTCTCAACGAAAAAATTAATGTAGAATCTTTAGACATTCAGTTGTAGTTTACATTATGTAAAAAAAATTTAGTAATAAAAACTTTTGGTATTTTTTTTGTTAAAGTGTGATCCATTTCACCCCGTTATATGGGGTGAAATGGGTCACCTATTTATTTAACTTATAAATCCATTTTAACCTCGCCAAGTTTGAATTGGATCAGAAATTTCAGTTTTAAAAAAATAAAAACAAACTTTACAAAAAAACTACATAATTTTTTATATTGCTTTTAGTCAAAAACTACATCAAATCGCAACTTTTATTTAAAACACTGTAAGAAAAACAAAATAAACATTCTTAAAATAATAAAATTTGCTAATGGTGATAATTACAACCATCCAAACAAAAAAAAACATTCTTTGGCAATAAAAAAATACAAAAACAGCAAAAATATGAAATAAACTAAATTCAATTATTGTAGAACGAGAGTAGAAATATTTTTGAAACTGTAGTTTCCTCTTCTCCTGGACTTTACAGTTAGTTTTTTTATAATTTGATTTTTTTGAACTGTGGAAATATCCGGAATATCCGGATATATAAAGAAATTTTCTTTGTTGCCGATACTGGGTTTTTTTCTTAATGAGCTGACTGTGCACTGTTCACCATCTTTTTCCATGTCGATTATCAAACAGACATAATTTAGAACTCTTTTGCTTGTTGGGAACTCTGTTATAACAAAATCTCCAGGTTCCCAGTCATCTTTGTTATTTTCTGAAACTGTTTCCTCCGTATCTGCCCCTGACACTTGTTCCTCCTCTTCCGAACTTTCTTTTTCATTTTCTGAGAGATGTTCTCCCTCATCACTAGAAAGTTGTTCCCAATGGTCTGGATGGGGTTCATTATTTTCATCCAATTTTTCATTTTCTTCATGTTCTATTAATGTCGGTAAAAGATCTGCTACAGATACACTTTTTCCAGAAGGCACATTCATCTTCTTACCTCGTTTTGGAGCCGTTTCACCCCCCCTTCTCATTTCCCTTAAATGTTCAACAATTGTATTTGTCCAAGCCATATTCACATCTTGACGTTCTTCTTCTTCTTGTGGTGTGCGAAGATGTGCTATTTTTTTCAAAACTGCTTCGGGATTAAATGGTGCAATGCCGCAGGACTTGAAGCCCGCTTCTGTATTTGTTTTTGACTTAGCACCAACCTTATCCAAGGTCTCGTTTAACAGCTTCGGAAACAAGGTCTTTGGTAAGACGCCCTCATTTTTTAGTTTCCACTTTTCTAACACATTTCGCCATGCTGCCTTTAAAGGCCGGAAGTAAGCTACATCTAATGGCTGAAGCAAATGGGTGGAATTTGGTGGAAGCAATACAAATTTTATGTCATTTTTTTCGCAATGTTCAATTACTCTTATTGTCAGATGACTACATAAATTATCACCAATCATTACTTTAGTTCCATCAAGTGATCTGAAATAAGGCAAAGCTGTGTTTAAAAACCAATCTTCAAATGTGGTTGCATCAAACCAACCATTTATTGTTCTATTGTATCTGGAACCTGGAAATCCCCCTTCTACCCATCCTGGATATAAATGCCTCGCTTTATAAACTGTATATGGAGGTAAGAGGGTTCCATCGCCTGCTACAGCAAACATTACGCTTGTACTGCTTTTTGATGAATCTATAATTCTATGCGAATGTTTCGAACCCCTCCTAACCACCACTTTTACCGCACCAGGGTCGTCTGTGAAATTGGTCTCATCGTAATTTACAACATTACACGCCGGGACATCATTGATGGATACTTTGAGATGATTAAAATAATCTTCTACAATTTCATACGTCACTGCTGCTCTCACACGTTTTGTGTTCTCGGCTAGTTTTATAGTTAAATTGGGGTGCCTTGTCATGAACAATTTAAACCAATCAATTCCTGGTAAATTGTCTTTAAAACGTTTCTCACGTTTACCACATCTATTCAGGAACTGTTGAACCATAAATCTGATATCAAAACTTTTTAGGGGGAATCCCCATTCAGCACATACCAGAAGCACATCCACCAATTTATTTTCTTCTTCTGAGGTTAGTGCTGGTTGCCCACCTAACGACGAGGAGTGCTTTCCGTTTACTTTGTGATTAAGGGTAGTATAGGGAACAGCATACGTTTCCGAAGCTCTCCTTATGCTCATACGACCCGCTTTAACTGCTTGTAAAGCTCTTTCTAGAAACACGGGATCATAATTTCTTCTTCGTCGCAACCCTAATACTTTCTTGTAATATCTTGGCATTTTTTACTATAAAAAAAAAACATCGTCAGTGGGTCCGAACATGTGCATGAGCGTGATCATTGATAAAACAGTTACTAAAATTATATTAATATAATTAAAATAGATGATTCAAATTACCCCCATATATTGAGATTAAAAAAAAAATCACAACTGCCAACTAAATGAATAAAATGAAAATATAGTATCACCCATGCCTTCAAGAAACATAAATAAACATAATAAAAAATCTCAAAATACTTCAACTATTATCAAATTTTAAATATAATAGTTTGTTTTCAAATATTGTTAAATTACTCATTTTCACTACTTACCTACAACAATTTTTATTGACACTGCAAACCAACTACTAACGTCTCTGTTCGCATCTAGAGAAGTACTGACCTCGCGCCGTCAAGATCTGTTCATTTTGCTACCGTTCGGTTCGCGTTTAACGAATTTCAGCCGAAGATTTAAAAAAAGGCGCGAATGATCAATTTCACCCACCGTGATCCATTTCACCCCGTTTGACGGTACACTAAAATTCAAAGACATATTCCAAACGCACCCTGGTTTAAAAATCATATAATTCCGAGACACTACATTACATCTTTAATTAGAACCAGATTTGGTCATGGCGGTTATCCCAAACACTTGTTTAAAATTAATGTAAAAGAAGATGAAAATTGCGAGTTTTGTGAAACAACCGGAGACTTTATTCACGTTTTCTTCGAATGCAAGAAATACTCAGTACATTCAAACACGCTTTATATGAATCTTATAAAAAAATAACATTCCATCCCCCTTAAATATTGAAACAACTTTAACACATTTTTATGATGATATTATCAACTGCCTCTTACAATATATGAAAGACACCAAGATTCGTCTATAATTGGAATCTTAATCTTGTTTCCTCTGTATTTTACCTATTTGTTTACCCTCTTACCGAGGCCTAATTTTGTTTATCTATTAGAAAAAAACGTCCTGATGGGTCCCTGGACGAGAAGCGAGTGTCCCCGTCCTACATTGTTTATTGTTTTTCTTCTTCTTACACCTCTTGCTGTTAGGAAATATTCTTGGGTAGTTCTAATTATGGACTAATCTGTGTCTGGCTGAATGGCAATGTGCCTATGCCAAAAACAAAAAAACAAAATTGTACTTTTTTACTTATAATATTAGTATCATTATGAAACAGGCCCAAGGAAGCGTTAGAGTCAAATGGTTTGTTTACGAAAATCTAGCAAAGTCTGCTGAAGATGGCAAGTAAATATGGCCTTTTGCCTCAAAGAGATTTGAACAAAATTGTTTCAAAACAACATTTAAATTTTACTATGTTTGTACATCCTACGTTTTTTGAAATATAAATCGTTAATGCATAATAATTAAACAAATTTGTGTTTTCTGTTTAATGAAACTATATAGCGAATAATAAATAATAATGTTAATTCTTATAGAAATTTCGCGTTATTCACAGATATATCTACATTATTTAATGATTTTAGATTATGTTATTGTCAAAAAATTTCTACTCAAATATCGTAGCGCCTCGAAAAAATTTCCTAAAATTTTTTTAGTTGCCATTGTAACTAGTCAAAATTAAGGCATCTTATTGGTTGAAAAGTAGAGGTGTGAAATTTTCACTAAAATATATTAAAGAATAAAGAATTGCTCTTAACTTAATTACAAAAATAAAACTAGCATTGGCTCAGTTATATTACATAACAATTATCAGGCACACCATACATGGTAATGACAAGTTATCTTCATCAACGCACTCAAAGAGTAAAAATAAACGAAAAATACAGTGATATATCTTGCAATAAATACGGTGTGCCTCAGGGAACTATCTTAGGTCCCCTACTGTTTACACTATACGTAAATAGTTCTAATTCTATGTTTTGCAGACGATACGGTGATTCTTTATAAGGCCAAACCTGGGAAGCTCTAAAACAAAACATTGAAAAAGATATGAAAAAGATTACTGAATGGTTTAGTCATAAATTATTAACAGTTAATTTTGAAAAAAACTTCTTCATCCCAAGCAGCAAGGTGCTGTCATTATGACGTGATTTTTTGGGTTTACTCGTCAGAAACGTCACTATCCCAATTAATGACATTACTTTGACGTCGTTTTTGCAACGTTAATTAGACGTTAATTCGAGTCTGTATTATGACGTTATTTTTTTAGTATATTAATATCCAAAATACAATATGCTAATCAGTAACGTGTATTTGACGTTGCATTGATGACATAGAATAGACGTCACTTAGAATTTGTCATAATTACGTTATTTTTTCGTATATTTCTGGTAATGTCATATTGTCAATTGTCATTCCTGTTTTCTGTTTCCTCCATCTTCATGATTCTCATGAGTGACAGTCGTGACCTTGTGAACGTGGTGCATTTTTAAATTGTACTTTATTTGATAAAATGTTTTAGAAAGAGGTAAAAAATAGAATGTGACAAAATAATAAAGTATATTAAACCCAATTTGGTATTTTACAGATGTATTACATTGTTAAGTTTAAAAAACCGGATGATGACGATCTGGCGGTTGTGAGATGAGCAGAAAATGGCTCACGCTGCGTAAAAAACAAGTCTTTTGGCCGCCTTTTTAAAGAAATATATAAAGTATTGTTTTGGTTTGTTTATTTTATATTTATTTTTATTTAGGTTGTTTTTTTATTTTATCGAAAAGAAAACCAAAACTTCCCTTTATAAAACTATGCTCGGTCGTTTTTATATAGATTTAACAAAATAGTTTAAATTTAATATTTATGGTAAGTTTCCCACTTACCTTTTGGGCTTCTTATCTTAGGTTGGGTTCTATTGGCGCTCTAAACACTTCAAATACTCTGATAATAATGATAATTATCATTCAAGATTTAAATAACAGATTTTTTTTTTATTTCATAAAATGAAAATAAAGCACAATTTGACATAAATAACAATGAACATTCATGTAAGTAAAATTCCTTAAACTAATATGTACACCTTACTGTATATTCGTGAAATTATTAAAAAATTTGATCAAAATTTATAATTTGTATTCCTTTTTTTATCCAGATTATTTTAAATTTAGTTTCTCTGCGTGACCTACTATACACGCAAAACGCAAGATCGTGCTACCATCTACGAATAAACCTCGTAAGTAGCAGGTAGATTACTATTCATAACCTCTGTTGAGTAGAAATTTAAGTAAGAACATTTATTTGCGTTGCAAATATCGAAAATTGGAATGACTTTATATTGCTCTGGATAAAAATCACGAAAATACTTTCTATTTTCTATCCTATTTCACAACATAACCTGTATTTCTATTGAAATAATATCAGAATGTGTATTTGGAATAAAGAAAAGTTTTTAAACTATCTACACTGTTTTCGCTTATCTTCACAAACTTTAGGTAACTATATGAAAACTTTTAAAGAATGAAATATCCTTTCTTTAGTGTTTATATTTTGTTTTAACTTATAATGTGCACTGGGTTTATTTGTTTTTAGCACACATGACTCAATAATGTGAAATATGGGAATTGATCTGCTTGCACTTACGTTATATCGGATTCTTTCTTTGGATGAGACACTCCAAATCTTTTGAAGACACTTTGTGGCCGGTAAGTTGAATTTTTCTTTATAAATTCATTCATACAATGCAATATTATTTATAAATTGTATGTCATTGACTTACTTAATATTTTTTATACTGTTTAAATTATCCAAATCAATATTTATTGATTTTTTTAAACTAATTTTCTTTCAGGTGACACCTTTTTTTTTTGTCTCCATCTTAGATTTTTCTAGAAGTCCTTATTTATCACGTAACTAGGGGTTGCTATGGACCAAACCTCCCTTTACGCTTACTGAGATTTTAGAAACTAATAGAAATTACTTTAAATTATGACATCATCAAAACTCTACTTAAAAAGGTTTGTATTTTAATAATAAACTATAATTGATTCACAAAATAACTTTAATTCAAACTTTAATGATAAAATTTGCTCAAATCTAACTCCCATTCAGATATCAAAATATTTGTTGCTTGTTAAATAAACCAATGACACAGCTTTATACAATTTTACCTTATATCTGTCAAATTCTGCTTTTTTTTCTTATATTGCATTAAAAAAATAACTATACAGGGTGTTATATATTTTTTTTTTTTTAGGAAGAAACGTATGGCGTTTGGATTTAATTTTTTTAATTTTATGGATTATTTTTGTTGCCTGTAATTATAGAAACAAACCTAAATAAGATATTGTTGTTCAAAAGTAAGTATTTCTTTTTATTCTGTATTTATAATACTACTTCAGTATACTATAATATAAAACTGGTGAATAATGTTATACTTTTATTTTTTAAATATGAGTTCTTTCAGGGTATTTTTTTAATAGTTTATTAAAAAATAAAAGATTTGTAGGGGGTCACTTGATTTGGATACCCTTTTTTATCACAGAATATATGATCATTTTTTTTTAATAATTTTTATTATAAACTCAGACTATATGTATACCTCTAAGAAGGTAGTTTTTACAACTAGATACACAATTTACTTTATATCTTTAAGAATTTTCAGTGGTCTATATTTTAATAGTTCTTTTATTTTAGATGATAATGATAAGTGATGTACCAAATTAAAAAAAGTCTAAGTTACCTCAGATCTACATTCCAAGGCTGATAAAATACCTACTGAAAGAAAACGGGTGCCAACTAGAAAGCTGTCATTTGATGATACTGAAGAAGATGAAATCGTAAAGCATGCTCGCTCACCCCCAATTAAAATCAAATCTACTATTTAAGGTATGTTGTGTCAGTTCCTCTAATAATCTTTTGTCATTTTATTCCTTTTGGTTTCTTGCTCACGACTTTTTTATTTACCAGTTTAATTTATTTTTTATAATATATTTTTCATATGTTTTTTGGATTAAATAAATAACTTTTATCTGCTTAGTATTTTTAATAATTTCATCCAACCTTGGGACACTCAATATAGACGTCATTTTGACGTTAGATAGATTCGTGATAATGACGTCAAATTACCTAGCCTAGGACACCCGATATACACGTTACTTTAACGTGATATCGATTCGTCAAAATGACGATATGGAATGACGTCATTTCGCTGTGTCATTCTCACGTTACCATAACGTTATTTTCACGTCATCAAATGACGTAACGCACACCAAAAAATCACGTCATAATGACGACATTATGTTGTATGGGATACCGTTCGTGTCATATGCTAATAGTATACCTCATTTCAAAAACAACAATAAAAATAAATAATAAAGACGTTAACATAAAAGATTTAATGACATAAAATATCTTGGAGTCACTATTGATGGTAACCTAAAGTGGGACAAACATATTCCAAATGTCACTAAAACATTAAAGTGCCTGTTATTTAAATTTAAATATTTAAGTTCTATTTTAAATTTACATCACCTAAAAATAATGTATTACTCACTTGTTGAATCCAGGATGAAATACGGCATATTGGCGTGAGGCGAAATATATCAAGTTCACCTAAAACCTTTAGAAGTAATCCAAAAACCTATTTTAAAACTAATCTCAAGGAAATGTGTAATATTTCCAACCGACTTACTTTTCCAAGAGGCACGTGTATTAGATATTAGACAATTATTTGGCCATGCAATTATAATCTATCTATATGTATAAAAATCGAAATAAAATATTACAGGATATCGATTACACTTACAATACGCGCCAGAAACATCGCAACCATAGTGTCAAAAAAAACAATAGGACAAAGAAACTTTACATTCTTAGCACCAAGAATATTTAACTTGCTGCCCGATATCCATAAAACATATATAAAAATAATTAACACTCTAAAATTCATAAAGAATTCATTTAAAAAGTTCTTACTAGATAGTGAGAGACATATTATTAGAGAATTATTAAATAATTAAAAAACAATATATAAAACTCCCCATTTTATAGAAAATTCACCATTAAAAAGTTTTTACTAGACACTGGCAGTCATATAATATTATGTAGGGAATTATTTAATAAATAAATAAAATTTTAACTTAACTAATACACCTTTCATTCTAAAACAAAATTTGTATTTTTCATCTTACTGCATTTTCTGTTTTTGTTTATCCACTTTTTGCCATTTTGCTTTTGTATTTTATGTTTTTGATTCTATTTTATGTATTTTACGGTATTTTATGTATTTTTATTCCATTTGTGTATACTTGTAAGGGAAATATGTACAACATGACATATACTGGTAAAACGACATAGCATTTAAATTTTCGCGGCTTATACGTTTATAGTACATACACTCACTGTTGAAGGCGTGCTAGGTAACCTAGGACATGCTGCCAAAAATTTAGTATGATCCATGCATCGGCACGAGCAGGTCGACGTACCACGTGATTTTGCCGAGTTTGAGTTTTTTCGCGGGTTCTCGTATTTCGTCAATAAGGTAAGTATTTTTGTTTTAAAATAAGTTTTGATCATTATTCGGCATTGCTTACCTGTTTGATTTACCATGCCTATGAATAATTCGTGAATGGATATAACGGTTTTGTTTTAATTCAGTTTAGAGTTTGATAGATCAGTTATGTATAAAACGACATATACCAACAACGTCCAAAATGACATACTATGTCATTTTACCCATATTTTTGCAGGTTGAAATCAATGCCACGCAATTACAAGAGAACTTCCGAACGGCAAAGCTGGAGTGAATTATCAATGGCAAAGGCAATTGAAGCTGTGAAGAAAAATGAAATGGGATGGCTGAGGGCAGCTAAAACATTCGGAGTTCCTCAGGCAACTTTATGAAGACACACGCTTAACAAAAACAAAATCCTAAAAGTCAAAAATAAAGGATTGGGAAGATACAAGACCACTTTCCCATTGGAAGTGGAGAAACAGCTTGCAGATCATTTGAAGTTAATGGAAACGAGATTTTTTGTTTTACTTGCAAGGAGGTACAACAACTAGCATACCAACTAGCAGAAAAATATGGTTTTGAGCATCGTTTCAATAAGGAAAGAAAAAGAGCAGGTCAGAAATGGTTATCTGGATTTCGAAGAAGAAATAAAGACATCAGTTTATGAAAGCCGGAACCCACGTCCGCAGCTAGGGCACAGGCCTTTAACAAGCCCATAATCGAACGTTTTTTTAAAGCATTGCAAGACGTTTTAGACAAGTATAAGATTTCTCCGTTTCGTATTGATAATGTAGACGAATCGGGTTTATCTACAGTTCAGAGGCCTCAAAAGATTTTTGCAACTGCTGGTCGCAAGCAAGTTGGAGTAATCACAGGTGCAGAAAAGGGATCCAACGTAATTTCTGTTTGTTGCATGAACGCAACAGGTAATTTTGTACTCCCTTTCCTTATTTTCCCCCGGAAAAACATGAAAAATGAATTGACTGATGGGGCACCAATTGGCACCGTAGGCTGGATGACTTCTAACCTATTTTACAAGTGGCTTGTCAATTTTCAGTCACACATTAAGGCGACTCCGGAAGATAACGTTCTGCTTATTTTAGATAGACACATCAGTCACAAGGGAATTGATACTTTAAATTTTGTGAAAGAAAAAGGTATTATTCTCTTCTGTCTGTCAGCTCACTGTACCCACAGAATGCAACCTTTGGATGTGTCCTTTTTCGGACCACTAAAGACTTATTTCAATCAAGAAATAACGTTGTGGCTTAAAGAACATCTTGGCAGAGTGGTGACATACTTGCAGATTGGATGTCTTTTTGGCAAGGCATATGAGAAAGCAGCAACTGTACAAAATGCATGTAGTGGTTTTAAAAACACTGGTATATAGCCTCTAAATTTACATATTTTTCCAGATTATTTATCCGAACCATCGGAAACAACTAAAATTCCCCAAGATTTCAATATTAACACTACAGTTGTAGACACCAGTCAAACAGTTGCAACACCTGAACCCGAGCCTAAATCTAGTGCATCTGGCTCTCAAACAGAAATCATAAGCACTTCGCCAAAGAAAAATATTACAGTTCCCTATTGACAAAATATCTCCCGTGCAACAAGGAGCATATATAACTGGACAGAGCAAGAGGAAACCTCGAAGGAGACAGAACGTTCATGAACTGACTTCCACTCCAAATATGGAAGACGTTAAAGCTAAGGAGGCCTCTAAAACTGCAAAGCCCACATTCGCCGGAAGGAAAAAAGTTACCAAGGTTGTAAATTTTGGTAGTGATGCTCCTGACGAATCAACACCATCTACATCTAGAGAAAAAATACAAATAAGGCCTAGATTTAAAAGAAATGTATATGAGCTTTTAGATCTGAGTTCAGAATCTGAGGAGGGACCCTTTGTCGACATAAATAATGAAGACATGCATTTATTGCAATGATTTCTTTTCGCGTTCGAGATCAAATGAAATATGGCTCTAGTGCTTGAATTTCCAGAAATGGGCACATTCCCGATGCGCCGATGTCCCAAAATCTACAAAAAATTTAATTTGTGAACCGTGTTCCTAATTACTACTGCTGGACTATTGTTTATTTTGTGTTATTTTTACCCTATGCCATTTTGTACATATTATATGGGTAAAATGGTTTGGGACATACCCTATAAGAAAGTTTGTAAACTCCTTTCCTTGTGTATTGCTAGTGTTGACTTTTTTGTCTTTCGATCGTCCATATATCAATGTTTCTTTAGTTTATATTTTTTTTTGTATTCTAATAAATAAATTTTTAAAAAATTAAATTGAAAACAGTATGTCATTTTGTACATATTTCCCCTATTTTTACTTTCCTATCTGTATACAGATATAAGGAAAGTATAGGAATCATGATTTTTTTCGACCTCGAGTTTTCGACGGATTTTTACGTTTTGAGGTCCCCTGAATCCGTTTTGACTATTTTCGCGATGATGTCTGTCTGTCTGTCTGTGTGTGTGTGTGTGTGTGTGTGTGTGTGTGTGTGTGTGTGTGTGTGTGTGTGTGTGTGTGTGTGTGTGTGTGTGTGTGTGTGTGTGTCTGTATAACGCATAACTCATGAACCGATACACAAAAAAACACCAAATTTTAAACTTAAGCTTTATTCCAGCATCTAATGAACTGATTAGATTTTGGACAGAGTCGGAACATCTGGGGGGGTACTTTATAGGTGGTCATTTTTATATTTTATGGAATATATCTGTTATTTACGTTTGGAGAAGAAAATTTTTTAAATAAAAGTTACTTTTTATATAATTATCTATAATTTTTGTTCTATACAAAATTTTCCTAAAATGGTCCGTATTCGAGAAATTTGACAAAATGTAAAAAAATTTTTTTTTATAAAAATTGTTCAAATAAAAGTTGTTTGTAATATAATTCTCTATAATTTTTAATTTATACATAATTCCTCTAAAATGGACCGTATTTAAGATATTTGAGAAAATGTGTAAATTTCGAATTTTGAAGAAAACTCAAAAACGGATAAAGAAAAAAATGTTAAATTTTAAACTTAAATGTTTATTTCGGCCTGACGTGAAATGATTAGATTTTGGACAAAGTCGGAACATCTGGGGGGGTACTTTATGGGAGGCCGTTTTTATATTTTATGGAATATATCTGTTATTTATGTTTGGAAAAGAAAATTAATTAAATAAAAGTTACTTCTAATATTATTATCTATAATTTTTGTTTTATGTCAAAATTTCCTGAAATGGTCCGTATTCGAGAAATTTGACAAAATGTTCAAAATTCTGATTTTTATGAAAATTATTGAACTAAAAGTTGTTTGCGATATCGATCTCTATAATGTTTGTTTGTACATGATTTTCCTAAAATGGACCGTAATGAAAAAATTGTAGGAAATTTAAATTTTTCAGTATTTTCGTTTTCAATGAATATCTATAGAAAAATGTTTCGAGGTAGATGTATGTGGACAATGTATATATTTAGTTTATCCTCTAAACATGTATAGAGATGCTGCAATAGGTTGTACAAAATAACCGGAAAAAGCCTATAATAACTAGATAGGAAAGTCATGTGTTGGACACATCAGATTTTTTGTTATTACTACTTCACATGTTAGATATAAATGAACAAGAGCTAAGTCCCGTGCGCAACCTTTTTAGGTTTTTCGGGTTACCCTCATGTTTGTTTTACACAAGAAGTTATTTATGTTAATGCAAATGTTATATAAAAAATGTATTAGTAAAAATAAATATTATTATTATTACTAAACATTATTATTATTATCCAAAATTACAAAATATAACAATATATTATCTACATCTATTGAATCAGTAATATAATAAATTATTTTACTTCTTGAAAACGTCTCCAAATAAGCTGCATTGCCAGTAACCATTTATTTCTGATTTTAAGAACCGTATTACTGCGTCATTTTCGATTCACTTCTTTAATACAAAATTCTTTTGCGACACAATAGTCCGTGAGCCATTAAAATAATTTTAATGTTTAAAAGTTTTAAAATAGGTTCGTATTCTATCTCTCTGGAATAGTTTAAATTACAGCTACATATAAAATTTCTACAAAAGCTACTTTTACGACAAAGTAAAATAATAAAGGGTTTAATCACGTGGAAGGATAGAACGTTTCGTTTAAAAGCAAAATTCTTCAAGGTAGCACTTTGATTTTATCTTTTAATAATGACTTACTTTACTTTAGTATATAAAAGGTAACTACTGGTAATAAAACTGAACAGAAACAAAAATGATTAGGGGAGATTGGTTGAAGATGACGCATCTAAAGGAAATGTTTGATATTAACCAGATAAACTGAAAAAATAAGTTCGCACATATTTACAAACTGTTTTTGATATTGTCAGAAACGAAATTTGTTGCAAGTATAAAAAATATAATATTTAAAAAGCAATGTCAGTGCGTCATCTTTGCCGCTTGCTTGGTAAAGTTGCCGCAAGCGATAAGCTAAGATGACGTAATTATTTAAGATTTATTTGTAGCCTCCCTTTTATTAAATATTTTATATATCTTTATAATCTTTATTAAAAAGATTAAAAACTGAAATATTGCTCGTTCGGGAATAGCTAAAACGAAAGTAGTGCAACAGTTAAACAAACAAAACAAACAACTTATCAAGTAATCAATCAAATATAGTACAAGCTCGGTAATATGAATACAAAAAATCCTGACTCGTTCATATTACGGAAACTGTTCATACTAATGAAGGTTTCAAAAATTAAAAAAAAAAAAATTGTCAAACTGCATATAGTTTTTATTATTTTAAGAATACATTTATTTTAAATCCCTTGCAGAAAAATATGAAGTTTATTTTGGATTGTTTTTGCTTAACAGACAGATTGGCTAAGACAGCTTCTTCATGAATTTTTTTTAGAGTTATGATTTCACTTATATTTGACGCGTTCTGTTGAGCCCATTTTATTGCAACATCTAGAGCCTTAACTGCTTCACAATGTGCTACTCTAGTCCCTGAGTCTGGGAGGATCTCACGATCACTTCCTTTGGATTCATTGTCATTGTTACACTCATCTACTTGATCATTGTCTTCAGTTGAAACTGTATCTTTGTTCCATTCCTTTACGTCTTGAGGAGTGTATTCGACTTGTTATTTTAAAAATAAACAGAACATTTACATACATTAGGAAAAACACTATACATAAGTTAATCTAGGCATTTGAATTTAAACCTTACAGGCTCTATTGCTTGAAGCAGGGCGATTGTGTCCTCAAGAGCAATATCAACAACCCTATTTTGATTTAGTCTTTGTTGTAAAACAGAGAGTGGTAAGTTGTCTTCATCCAGTTGTCCTTGATCAGTTTCTGCACTGACGTTTACCATAATGTTATGCCAACATTTAGAGATAACATCAGGACTTAATTTATCCCATGCAGCTGCTAAATGTATAATTGCGTCCCTTAATGTAATTTTCTTAAGGGCGATTCCGACTGGATCGTCCCCAGCCACAATGCAACTAAGTAAACTGTTTCTATAATAAAGTTTGGTGAGTCTGAGTACATTTCGGTCCATGGGTTGAATCAGAGGCGTTACATTTGGCGGCATGAACATCACAAAAATATTTCCATCATTAGTTCTCAATTCTTTAGCCGGTAGATGAGACGGTGCGTTGTCCAGAAGTAACATCGCTTTTTCTGGAAGTTTTTGAATTTTCAAAAAACTTTTAACCTGAAATCAACAGCTAGTCAGATTGTGCACCTATGTGAATGGTAGTTCAATCTTACCACAGGAACAAACTGCTGGAAAAACCAGTTTTTGAACAATTCGCCTGTCATCAATGCATTTTTACTGTATCTCTAAACGAGGGGATTGTTGAAGTTCTTGAAGCATCTGGGATTTTTGGCTTTTCCTATAACTAATGGTTTAATTTTGTGTAAGCCGGAAGCATTTGTACAGCCCAAAAACGTGATTCGTTGTTTAGCAAGCTTCATTCCAGGGGCTGTTTTTTCAGCTAAAGCAACATAGGTTTTATCCGGTAGCAACTGCCAGTATAATCCAGTTTCGTCAGCGTTGTACAGCTTGGTGCTCATTTAAATTGTGTTTTTGAATCACTCTCCTTAATCTTGCTTTAAATGGGTCGATGAGTTCGGGCTGGCTCGAAAGTTTTTCTTCACTTATCTTCAATAATCTTACTCCGTGATGTTGTTTGAAACGCTGCAGCCAACCATCACTTGCTTTAAAACCACCAACATTTAAACTCACACTCAAACTTAAGGCTTTTTGCCTGATCAAGTCACCTGAAACTGGCATATTCCTCTCACTTTGAACAAGAAACCATCTATAAAGTCGCATCTCCAATTCCGGCAATTCAGCCTTTTTTAATGTGCATTTTTGAGTTGGTTTTAAGGTATTGCTGACCCTTTCAAGAATTTGATCTCTTTTGTTTTTAATAAGACAAACTGTGGACTTAGCAATGCCATATTTCTTCGCCAGTACGGTAACGTTCAAACCTTTATTAGCGTCTTTTAGAATTTGTGCTTTTTTCGAAAGAGACAAACAATTCGATTTTCCCTTCACTTTAACCATTTCAAGTTCAATGTTTTTCAACTTTACGCAAACTAAAGTTCATTTTAAACCGTGCTTTAACCTGCTACTCTCGGTGAAAAACTGTGGAATGACTGAAATGAAATATCTACTACGTAATATGCAATTCAGGACAGTTTATTTGTTCCGTTTATATAACCGAGATTATAATTGTTCATATTACACAGTAGCCTTAATAATAGTATATTATTAAACGAGCAATTTATGGTAGCCCGAGTGAATAATGGCCATAAATTGCGAGTCTAATACTATACTTTGTCCACAACCATTATGGTTTCTTTATTAAATAAAATTTAAGTGTGAATGAAAAGTTTTTATTAAATATAGGTAACTAACTGTTGTGTTTTCGACTTTTGGTTTTTCTCGGTTTTTTTTTTTTTCGATTTTTCGATTTTTTTTTGATTTTTCGATTTATTTTCGATTTTTCGATTTTTTTTTTGATTTTTTCGATTTTTTTCGATTTTTCGATTTTTTTTTCGATTTTCCGATTTTTTTCGATTTTTTCGATTCTTCGATTTTTTTTTTGATTTTTCGTTTTTTTTTTATTTTTCGATTTTTTTCCGATTTTTTCGATTTTTTTCGATTTTTCGATTTTTCGATTTTTCGATTTTTTTTCGTTTTTTCGATTTTTTCGATTTTTCGATTTTTTTTTCGATTTTTCAAATTTTTTTCGATTTTTCGATTTTTTTTCAATTTTTCGATTTTTCGATTTTTTGATTTTTCGATTTTTCGATTTCTCGATTTTTCGATTTTTTTATTTTTTGATTTTTCGATTTTTCGATTTTTCGATTTTTTTTTCGATTTTTCGATCTTTTGGTTTTTCGATTTTTCGATTTTTTGATTTTTCGATTTTTCGATTTTTCGATTTTTCGATTTTTCGATTTTTCGATTTTTCGATTTTTCGATTTTTCGATTTTTCGATTTTTTGATTTTTCGATTTTTCGATCTAGAAAATATCGTTATGAAAAGTATCGCCTATCTTTAGTTATCTATCGGAATGTGCCAGAATTACAAAAGCGTGAATTATCATAATTCACTCCGTGATATATGGTACTATATGCTCTTAGTTAGGAGGTAGAATATTGATTTATTATTAAGTGGTCGTGGACAAAAAATATTATGTTCATATTACTGAGCTGTTCATAACAGCGCGTGTTCATAATACCGCGCTTGTACTGTAGTTTTAGGAGTATCTAAAAGGAAAGTAGTTAAATAAACAATTACACAAACAGTTAACCAAACGGTTATTTACCAAAAACATTTACAAAAATCACACTTATAATTTGTGGGTCCAATGGCTCCACTGCACTCTTTGAGTGCCCATTTGCCACAAATTATACTGTCACGAAGTCTTGTTTTTGTACCAGTTATATCTTTAAAATAAAATACAAAATATAAAAAAATATATAATTTATTTAAACTCAACCACACCTCATTAGTTTGGCAATATTGTTATAATGTTTTGGTACACTTACCACATTTCGTAGGCTCGGGGCACGTCACAGTCTTCCTCAAAAGGCACAACGAAACTTTGTAGTTTTTAACGAATTTTAAATTATACCGGGTGTTCAAATTAAAGTGTTACAGTTAAATACCGCCAAAAATATGCATTTTAGAAAAAAAAGTTTCAAACAAAAGTTTTAGTTTTTTAGGGAAAACAGTTTTGCTAAATTCATTTGTTTATAGCTTGATAGCTGGGCGAAAAAAAAGTTGACCATATTATGGTTAGCTATAAAAAACGATTTTAGCCAAAATTTTTTCTCCACAAAACTATAAAACTTTCGTCTGAAACGTTTTTTTTTATAAAAGGCGATAGTTAGCTGTAACACTTTAATTTGAACACCCGGTATAAAAGTAATAGCTTAGTAGAGTCTGTTTTTGAGTCCACCTTCTTCTCTGTCGAGTTTACAATTAACTTCCTTGTTTAATGTACCTACCCAATTTGTTGAATATTGCCGATTTGGACAATTTTCATAGTTTAACCAAACTCAAATTACGTGGTTGATGACCCGACATTATTTTAATTAAGCAATATAATTTCGTTATTATTTCCTACATATATTAGTAACTTAGCAGTATTTTGTAATCATTTTTAAATTTGTTTAATTAGGTATGTTTTGACTAAATAGAATGCTGAATTAAAAATAAAATTATTTTGTTTAATTTACTTTAATTTACTTTAAAAAACTAAGAAAAATTATTATTAATATATTTGGGATTTGTGACAATACTTCGATACCAAATTTCATTCCCTTTCCCGAACTCACAATAAATGGTACAAATATCTGTTTCAGAAGGTCCTGGAAGGTCGTCCAACTCATCATCGTCACAAAGTAGCTTTTCGTCTATACACGGAAAAAATGTTGTAGTAGTAGACTTGTAGAAAAATACTTAACAATTTGTAGAAAATTTTACTACAATTTATAGTTAAAAACTATTCATTATTGTAGCAATTGAATTTTCGAATAAAATGCTACAACAATAGGAAAGAATTCCACAATGTTTAGTATATTTTACTATTGTTTATAGAAGTAGAAATTTATTACAATTATCGTAATTACTACTACTAACTTTTGAAAAAATTTGTACAAATATTAATAATTATCTCTACAAAAAATAGTAATTTTCTCTACAAAAAATAGTAATAATTTACATGCCTTCTTATGAAAAATATTCAATTTTGTTCAAAAATATTCTATAATATTGTAGAAATTCTATATCATGTGAACAAAACAGAATTTTGCTATTGGCCAACGTTTTCTGACGTCGATCATAAATGGCCAGACAGCAGTAGCCGTTTGCCATGTTCACATAATAAAGCATGGTACATATACGAGTACTTATAACACATTATATTATAAGCACCGACGCGTTTGAGAAAATTTTAATAATAAATTCTATTGGTGGTAAGTACATTTATTATTGTTTTTGAATAATTTACCTTTAGATAACTAATTTAAATAACCTTAGTAGATTATTTAAAAAAAAATAGTTGTGGCCAACGATCGAATGTTGTGTCCAACGATCGAATTTTGTGCCAAATTCAATGATGTTTTTTTGTCTTAATTGTGACAAACCTACTTTCTCATTTTTGTTAGTTATCTGACTTAGTCATTTAATATCCAAATCAGTGTATAGGTGATAAATATCCCCGTTTTAAGGGTATGAACAGTTCAATTGTTATTAATTTTTATTTCATATTTTTCAGGTGCAGAAAAGCCAACTGAGACTGAGGGTGCTATTATTACTGTTATTTATTACATAATGTAATTAAGACTTTGTATCTTTTATATTAAAACAATAAATTGAATATTTTATTAAGGAACATTTTTTTCTAGGTTATAATTATAATAATTATGGAATACTACTACAAGTTTTATTAAAAATTACTACATTTTGTATGAATTTTTACTATTTATTGTGTAAAATTTTCTTATTTATTTTCATAAAACGCAATCCTTTTTAATATAAATTCATACAATGAATAGCAAAAATTATAACAATTTGTAGAACAATTCTTATGATGCATTTGGATATTTTTACTAAATATTGTAGATAATAACTTTACAATACATTCTCCACAAATATTTGGAAAGGTTTACTACAAATTGTCCCTGTCCCTATATGTACTATTTATTGTAGAGAAAAAATCTATAATTGTAGAAATTTCTTCTACAATTTGTTTTCCGTGTATCATCTGCTTCACTAATATTACTCTCAAATACTTTTTCTTCACCCTCATTCTTGGTGTCTGAATCTGATTTTTTACCTTTGGAACATGAATCTGCCTTTTTGTTAGTTTTCTTTTTTCTTTCCTACTTTACCTTCTTTACATTTTTTTCATAGGGGTAGATGTTAGGATTGTAGAGTGTTGTTTTGTGGAAGACTTCCTTTTTTTCTTATTTTTTGCAGTAGGCACAGGTGATAGAGTCAAAATACTCAAAGATGCCTTACAATTTAATTGCAAACTAGTTCGCTGCTTATTCCTAGAGGTTGATGATTGATAGCTTGAATTAAGATCCGACTTCGGTAGGAGGGGAAGATTTGAAAAACTGGCGATAATTGTCAACGTTAGTGGTAGGACTTTTGGCTCTTCTTGTTTAATTAAGTTTTTAATTATACTGCAGGTGTTCCCCCTTATCGCGGTCCTCTTCAATATTCTGCGATACCATAAAATCATCCAGTTGCCTTAAATCCGGACACACCTTTTTCTATATTTGCCACTTGTTGGTATGCAGAGTTGAATATTTATGCTAAATATTACTGGCTCAGTTTGTATTGATCAGAATCAGAGTTAATTTTGGATCTTATCAAAAGCTGTGCGTCTGCTAAAAGCGTTTTTAAGGGGACCAAAAAATGTTACGTCTATCGGTTGAAGTTTATTATAGAATGTTCTTTACAATATTCATATATTTCCAGGGAAATATGGCTACTATGTTTATGTAAAATTAATATTACTGGATCTTCTTTTGTTGATCTAACTTTGTTTTGAAAGTGTTGTATTCATTTATAAAATATTTCCTTATTACTCCAACCGTTATTTGTACAAGAGTAGTGCACCTACTGGACCATTTCTTTCCAATAAAGGGGTCATCCTTTTTCTAGGATAAACAAATAAGAAAATAATAAATGATTGAGCACTTACAGCACAAACTACTGTTATATTTTTGCCACGTTCTGCTGATGCTATGACACCAAACTCTTTTGTACCTTTGGGGCCCAAACGTTAACAGGTTTCTTTTCAAACAATAGAAAAACCTATTTCATATACCCTATCTGGAAGAAAGTTGTATTTGTCCATGATAGTTGTTAAATTTGTAAAGTACTAATCTACTTAGCCACTCAGAAGATTGAAGAGCCATTTAAACGAAGAAAAACAATTGAATCACGGAAGGGCAGAATTATAAATCAGGATGCATTGGAAAATAAATTTGGGGACATCAGGTCGGTTTTGGATTTCAGAGAGATCAATTTCAAGAAAAGTTAATTTATCCTGCAGAACAACTAGTAGTTTAAGTAGGATTTGCTATAACTTTATTAGAAAATTTTCTTGATAATAAATTATAATATACCAATTGTTTCAAATGAAATTAAAAAAGAGTTAAATTCCAAATTATATTTTTCATGGGTAAAATGTTATATTCATTCAAACATTGTAAGGTAATCTATAATTAAGGGAATATAGAAAATAGGTATACCCCAGTGGTGTAAGAGACAGGTAAGGAGCAATGACAAAAAAATTACAAAAATGTATTCATCTTTAAATAGTGTTTATTATTAATATTATTATTTGCTATGTTTGCAAAGTACCTCCTGCTGCAGAACAGATCGAATGAATTAGACGACTAGTTGGAGAAGGTCCACCTACTAACCAAATTAGGAGACTAGGAAAACTTTTACATAACTGGGGACACAACAGGAATGCACACGTACAAGATACACAAACAGACGACATAACAGGGGTAAGCCTTCGCAACGTCCTGTTTAAATGATTATAGTATGTCATCCTTCATTTCTTTTTAGAAGTCGTGGCATATAAATCTATTGATCTTGATTACCCTAAGAGGAGTTGGCACTGTTGGCAGGGGGGTATACGGAATGGGTCTAGCAGGTTTCGATCCAGTTAACAGGATGGGAACTTACTCGACTTGGGCCTTATACATTTGTGTGAATGTATGTGTGTGTTTGTTTTGTTTCCATGGTTTCTATTAAAATAAACAGTCATAACATATCGATACCTTTTTCCCAGACTAACGTAAGCGACATTTGTTCAAATAGCACTTATGGTAGTCTGGCAAAAAGGTATCAATATACTCTATACTTTATAAAATATTTGTTACATTAGTTTTTAAATATATTATGAATATATAACAACTGCTACTTTCTTTGTAATTTGTCACAAAATGATACGAGGTACTTTCTAAACGTAGAAATTGTAGTTTATTTTTCTGTACCTTACAAAAATATAATTTATAGAAAAAGAGTTTGGTGTATTATTTTTCCAAGTTTAAATATTTAATAATTAATAAAATTTTCAAGTTTTTTTAGCGAAATTTACAAGAGTAATAAAAACTATGTTCACTGCTTATATTAAACTGATTAAAACTTCCTTTATTAAAATGATTATTTATACAATAAAAAAATTGATGGTATTGGAAGCTTTTAAATTTTTTAATATACAGTGAAACAATAGTTTTTGTTTCTCCTGTAAATTTGTATAGAAAAATATTTATTTCTGCATCCATGTAAGAATTTCCAACCCTAAAACATTTTTAATTTTCCCGCTATTTACTAGTGGTGCCATCATAGACTGGTTGTGGTTACAATCGCCCAAACAACTTTTACCGAGCAAAAAAAATACATTGAGTTACACGTCTCGCTGGGTTGTCTCTGGTACTAACCTTAAAATGGTGCTCGCGCCAATTGACAATAACGGTTGGTGGTGAAATGAGGGCGGGAAACCTAAATTTGAAAGACATTTGAGGTGTGGCATCTTACCAACTTCGTCATCTTCAACCAATCTCTTCTAATTTTAATCTTTACACTGTGGAACAGCCAAATGAAATAATATTATAATAATAATAATACTCTCCCTAATTCACCCCCTTACGAGTGAATTTCAACTATTATTATTATTTGCTGTGGCGCTCCGGGGCGACTTAAGGATGATTGATGGTGCCATTTGACTTACAGGTGAGTAAAACCCGGAAAACCTCACCCACCATCATAAATAAATTCGGCAATAAATAAATAAGAGCGTGTTCGCAAAAACGCTCGGACATGTCGATCGGTATTTTTAGTTGCGCATTTAAAAAAAAAATTTTCATGTAACAGTGGCCAATAACAACTTTAGCGTTACTGGCCTCCTATCATATAAAAGAGCCAGATGTTAAAAGGCTCACACCATTAGTGAATACCTTATCCTGCCAGCTGCGATGGAGATTGTAGAAACTATGATTGGAAATAATTTTGCCAAACAATAGCTCCATACTTCTGAAATGATACTGTTGCCAGCCGAATTGGTGATATAGCCGAAGATGTACAGCATTAGCTTCTTGGAAAGGTGCGTGACAAATTGTTTTCGATTTAGCTTAACGAGACAACAGATAGCATTCAAAAAGCTCATTTAATTGCCTAAGTTTCGGAAAACTTATAGAACTTAAAGCAACAGCACTTTGTTTGATGTTTTAAATATTTTTTTTTAATGAGACAAACATAGAGTAAAAGAATTGTATCAAAATATGCGTCTATGATACTCGTAAAATATCTGAAGGATTGAAAAGTGCATACGGACTCGTGAAACAAAAATCCCCGCAATGTGTCCGACCCATTGCAAGATCCACAGAGAGGCGCTGGGGCTTACAAAGAAATTAATACTAATCTCTTAAGATGCTTTATTTGTGATGAAATTGAGTTACTTGGTCGATATATTCGAAAAATTAAATAACCTGAATCTACAACTCCAAGAAGCAAACACACATATGTTAATTAACAGTTCTTTTTTTTATTAGAATATTGTTACTAATCATTATTAACTAACTTTCAATTTTAATCTAAAAATCTTATAAACTAACTACTTAACTAAGAAGTCCCAATTGAGCTATCTTAATTGTGTATCACACTGTTTTACACTAGCACTAACATTATCGTTTACTGCACTAGCTGAAATGCCTTCTTTCTCTTGAGCCTTCTGTTGAGCCTTTTGTTGAGTGTACAGTTGCCCGGTAATTGCAGCGCTTCCTCGTTGACGTGGGAGTGGAGTCGACCCTTATGTTTTACAGCAAACCTCTTTATTTCTTCTTCGATTATTGGCATCTTTAGGTCTCTATAAAGATAATCGTTTCGATAGAACTAAGGTGCATGAACAATGCATCTTAGGACTTTATTTTGAAAAACTTGTTTCATGTTGATATTACTCTTGCTGGCACATCCCCATAGCTGCATGCAATAAATGTAAATTGGTTTCATGATTTGATTATAAATTAGCAGTTTGCTGTACACTGGTAATTTAAATTTTCTTTCTTTTTTAAATTCAAGTTCAAGTTCTTTACGCTTTTTTTATGTGCTCTTTCCATTTAAGTCCTACATCTAGGTTCATCCCTAGGTATTTGGCCGAAGTGTGATATGGAATAACGTCATTATTTATTCTTATTTGTTTTTATTCATTTCGTCGAAGAGTAAAATCAATATACACTAATTTAGTTTGATTTATTATTATTTTCCACTTTTTTGTCCATCGATTATTTCTGTAACATGTTTCCTAAAGTTTTTCTGAAGTCTCTGTATTAGTTCCGCTAACAGCCAATATTGTAGTGTCATCAGCAAATGTTGCTATTTTAACACATTATTGTTGAGGAATATCGCTGACTTGTAATAAGTAAAGAACCGGTCCTAGCACACTACATTGTGGGACACCTGCTTTAATTTCTTTCATTTCAGAGTGTGCCTTATCTTGCTTTACTCTAAAGATTTTTCCCGTTAGATGATTGTAGAATGTCGACATATTGTCTAGGGAGCATTTTTTTCAAGTTTTTGTATCAGGCCAGCGTGCCAAACCTTGTCTATTGCTTGAACTACGTCAACAACTATAGTTGAGCATATATATTTTTCTTCGTAAGCTCTTTAGGTGATATGGGCTATCCTGTGTACTTAATCTATTGTCGAGTGTTTGTTTCTAAAACCAAATTGGTGCGAAGGGATCAGATTTTTATTTTTAATTATTGGTTTTAGTCGTTTTAGTAGTAGTTTTTCAAATAACTTAGATATTATCGGTAACAGTGATATAGGTCTATAGGATGACACTTCATTCAGAGGTTTTCCTGGCTTAGGAATTAAGATAACTTCAGACATTTTTCATGTATCAGGTATATATTTAAGGCGAAATGCTGCATTTATAAGGTATGTCAATTTAACAATAGCCTTTTTATGTCGTTTTTTGTGTCTCTCCCTTAAATTGAAATTACAAATAATTTTAAATCAATGTTAGAAATACCCTATACTTTATAAAATAATATGTTCTTTTAGATATTTCTAGTTTAAATTTTCTGTCTTTCTTCGTTTTATCATAATGGACACTTTTAAAAATTTTATCTCGTTTTTTGTGTCCCTCCCATAAATTAAAATTACAAATAATTTTAAATTGATATTAGAAATACCCAAATATAAAATAATGTTTTCTTATTGATAGTTCTAGTTTAAAATTTCTATCCCTATTTGCTTTTTGATAGTCCTAATTTTAATTCTTTATCCCTATTGGTTTCTACATAATGGGCATTTCTCCAAAATTTATATCGTTTTTTGTGTCTCTATTATAAATTAAAATTACAAATAAATATAAATCGAAGTTACAAATACTCTATATTATATAAAATATTGTTTTCTTCTTGACAGTTCTAGTTTGATTTCTCTATATCTATTGGTATTTTTGTTATGTCAGAATTAATATCATTTTGCTTTTCTTTCTGTGAATTAATTTTTTATTAGTAATTATCCTTTTTTTATTATTTTAATGTGCTGGCGCCCCACACGTTGAGTTATGCCGCCCCCCCACCTAAGGAAGCACGCCCCACAAGTTGAGAAACGCTGCTTTATAACCATGGCATGCGCTGCTGCGTTTGATATGTTTTATTTTCAAAATTATAAAATTATCCATTTTCTTTAATTAATTCGGCTTAAATCTATAAAATTAAAAATATCTTATGCAATTTTTAAATTTTATTTCACTCCTTTGGCCTACAATATCTTTTTTACAGGCACATGATCTATCCACCCTTAATATTATTAATTATTCATTTCGCTCTGTGCAGATACTTAATTTGTGTTGACTGAATTTCACTTAATATAAAGCCCACTGACTAAAAAGAGAAAACATGATAGTAATCTTGAAGGTATTTCTCGCTTCAAAGAAACGTATTTCTTATTTAGATTTTCTATTGCAACCTGGATAGGTTCCTGCGGCAGAAAATGGAAAACTTGTAACGATCCGCTTTTTACCAACTGAATTTAAACAAAATTTAATATAGGTAGAAATTGCTGAAAATTTTATATAATACCACAGTCAGTGATCGAAATAGAAACAGACAGAGGACCTAAATATTATTTCTGCTAGTCGTTCTCAAAAGAGGTGAATAATTTCAAACCATACTTGTATTATTTTATTAAACAGTTTAGGTAGATTATTTATTAATTTGTTTATTTATCTCAGGTACAAATTCATTTATGACGAAGAAAAGAACATAACAAAAAAATTTTTATAATCAGCGACATATTATAAATTTAATGTTTGATTTCAAATCAGTAGCGTAACTGTTTCAAATTTAATACCGTAAAAAACAAATATAAATATGGAAATATGAAAATAAAAAAAAAATGCAATTTGCAAAATTAAAAATCTTTTAGTCCGTCAGATAGTGACAGGTTTAGGTGCCCCATTTTCGCATACAAGCCTCGAGGAGGATTGAAAAGTACATCGATTTTAAGTAAAATGAAAGGAAATTTACGAGTGGTTGCTGGGGATAAAACATGGAAAATTCGATTTTCCCTAACAAAAACGAAAAGTTACTTGTCACCTATTTTTCACACAAGCCGTTTTCACCATATGATTAATTAATTGAACTAGGCTTCGAAAAACCAAAGGCCTTAATGTTGCAAGTGGCTAAAGGGTTGAAATAAGGGAGTAATTTTTTAAGGAAAAATCGAGATTTTGTCCGATTTTTCTACAAAAGCCCATCAAATGTATAAAAACGTACGTCGTCACTAGTTCGAAAAACATATTTTCTTGAATGACCCGAATGTATAAATGCATTTTGGGGTCGGAATATATTTTTGTTAAGGCAAATCGAATTTTCCATGTGTTATCCCCAAGAGCCACTTGTAAATTTTCTTTTATTTTACTCAACATCGATGTACTTTTCAACCCTCTTCGAGGGCTGTATGCGAAAATGGGGCACCCAAATCGGTCGCTATCTGACGGTCTATCTATTGAATATGTTATATAGAAAGGAATGATCACCTTCATGGGTTTTATCGCATAAATCATTCAAATGATCAATAAAAATGCTATTGAATTAGCGAGTCGAAATTGGAGATTGCTGTGAAAACGCAACCCTAATAGCCGGTTGCAAGAACTATTGTTAAAATCTCTCGTTAGCTAATGAACCCATAACTTTATTCACTCCCTAAATTATCTTCTAAATGGTAAATTTGGCAAGAGCGCTTTTCTAAGTGACAGTATAAAGTAAAGTGTGTCGATATTCGAGATATGTTCTTATCAAAAGTTTTCTCCGTCTTTATCGGCCCATTTAAGAAAATACTCGGCAGGTGAAGACGAAAGATATGTTTTTGCAATGAGCTCAAAATTTGTCATAAGGAATGTCGCTTAGCGTTACAATGCCTGCAAAGAAAGTCAAAATCGGCAAGAGTCGAGAACGTCGAGACTAGACGAACTTTTAACATGACAATTGTTTACAAAATATACTTATACCTATTTAAAAATTAAAAGTACGTAAAGAAAACGAATTTTAAGAAGATTTAACAATGTGAAAGTATATTTTACGATAAAAAACAAAGGATTATTCACAAATAGTAAGTACTTTAATTATAGGAAATAATATTTCTTTATTTACAAATTATATTTTCTTATAGCAAAACCTAATATGCAGTGATAGGACTTTATTAATAATGCAAATGAAAATAACAAATTTTGGGAAACGAAAAGGAACAACATGACAGAATATAAAATAATATTAATTACCCTGTTCTATAATCTAAATTAAAAACAAAAATGTACATTAAAAATCAACTTAAAATTAAAAAGTGAATGGTGTTCTACTTTTTATTATTAATAAAAACAATAAAGGGTTTTTCGAAATTAGACGGTCATGTTTCAACAGCGTAATCTACATCCTAAAATAGAAGTAAAAGTTTATATAAACATATGTCCGAAAACGTTTTGTTTCCGAGATACAGGGTGTTAAAATTGAAGTCCTGATGACACATTTTTGTAAATAATTTATAAACTTTTAAAGATAAATAAGTGAAATTAGTAAAAATGCTAAACTTTTTTGATCATCTTTATAGGTGGGTAAATTAGGGGAAGGGCTTAGGGTTAAATCGTCCTAAGTTTTTTTGTTGACTGTTTTTAACAGTTTTTATTACAAAATGTGGAAAACCAATATTTTCTTTATATTAAAGCTACTTTTGTTTTATCCCACTAGGACGCAACAATTTCATGAGAAAAGCATTTGAAAATTTCATGATAAGTTTATGGTATCTTATTCGAAAATGAAAACAATAATTAGTAGGCCTGTGGAATCAGAAATTTTATTTTTTTTAACTTTGGAAAACCGGTGACTAAAGAAGTTTTAGAAAATAATTACAAAATGTGCGATCAGGACTTCAAGTGTAACACCCTGTATCTCGAAAACGAAACGTTTTCGGACCTATGTTTATATGAACTTTTACTTCTATTTTAGGATGTAGATTACGCTGTTAAAATGTGACCGTCTAATTTCGGGACACACCCTGTATACATTTATAAAAGCTTAAATTACTAAGCAACATTTATTTATTTATAACTATATAGATATTAAATTATAAGGGTTTGAATGTGGTCATTTTCATATACAAAAATAAATATAGTAAGTACTAAAAGTCAATACCACAAAATGTTTTTTACTATTTGAAATGTTTCAGTTTCGGCCCAAGGGGTGTCTATAGGACTGAATGCATCTATAATGTATGAATTTTTTTTTATTAAATAGAGGACAAAAGTATCCATAAGTATGATGTCTTCAACATGATACAAAGGGCGGATTGCCAGAGGAGGGAAAAAGTTTTCATTTATAAGTCGAGTATGATAGGTATATACTGGTTGTTAGAAGTGTAATTAGGCTGGTTATATTTAACTTTATCAATAAAGGGATGGAACAAGTACCTAAGTGTCTTCTGAATAGAAAAAAAGCGATAAGGTAATAACTGAGAATGTGGTACTTGCGAAAGAGGTGACAAACAAAAATCGCCTATCGTAAACCAGCTGAGTTTTTTTTATCTCAAGAGACTAAATTAATACCAGTTGGCTAAAAGCAACATTAATGACTTTAGTAGTAACCCTAAAATAATATCACTAAGATATTTAATAGAACTCATAGGTACTTAAGGATCTTAAAATGTCATAAAAGTTACTGAAGATCGGCTATTTTCAGTATTACATTTCTTATAAATATGCCTTATTAGTTCATTCTATTTTTCTGATAAACATTTAAAATACTGTGAAAAATGATCAATTTTTTAATACCTAAAATTCAACTAATTTATATAAATGGATTCGTATTTATAATCATTACATTTTTGGACAGACAGCACCAAAAGCCAACTTGCTAAATAAGACTTCGTAATCCTAACAACTCACACCACTCATATGTACTGTACAAACTGTCTGGCCAAACATAAAATATTAATAATAATAGTAAGCAGTGTAGTTCTGTGAGTAAGAAATAACAAACAAGCTGAGGCTTGCCTGGGCGTGTTGATAGTCGTACTCGTTACCCGTCGGCTGTAGGGATCAGAAGTACTGAGTACTTTAAAATATAAGGAACTGAAAATTTTTTAAGTACTGAGTCCCATCAGGATAAAGTTACTCAGGAGTACCGATTACTGAAAACTTTAAGTGCCTAATTACAATTTTGAGTTACTTTGAGTACTTGAATACAATTTTGAGTATACTTGTACTGCCCAGCTGTGTATAGTGTTTTCTTGTCATTGAGATTTTTACAGATGTAAATGTACATTTTATAGTAGCAACCTTTTTAGGTTTTTATGGGTTATCCTCATATTTGTTTTACTTAAGAAGGTATATGTTAATACAAATTTTATATAAAAAAAAATGTATAAGTAAAAATAAACATTATTATTATTAATTAACCCGGGCATTTAACATTGGGCTAGTAAAAGCTCACCAAATAGCCACTTCAAAAAAATGGCGCAACTAGAGACACCTCTCGGCGATGTTTATAACCTACAGGACTCTAATGATCTGATAATATGGATGTTTATGGTCTGTAGACACCCCTCAGCGTCAACCAGCAGGTTTTTGACGGGTTATTAAACTGCAGGACTTTGATGAGCTATAAAGATGCTAGATATCTCTCAGAGTCAGGTTTTATATACCCCTGTGGAAGTACTTACCTCCCCCACCATACAGACACATATAGTTTATATTGTTAATTGAAACTAATGTAGGATGTTGCTATAAAATTAGAATATCCAATTTGACAAAAACTA